>CM076998.1:47155932-47902807 GCA_039090855.1 Macrothele yani | reverse complement strand
ATACCGCTGTTGTAACCCAACATGCTCTACAGAGTGTCGACATGTTGCCGTGGCCTGCTAGATCACCAGATCTTTCACCAATCGAGCACGTATGGGACATTATTGGACGACAACTCCAGCGTCACCCCCAACCAGCATTAACCGTCTCTGTATTGACCGACCAAGTGCAACAGGCATGGAACTCCATCCCACAAACTGACATCCAGCACCTGTACGACACAATGCATGAACGTTAGCGTGCTTGCATTCAACATTCTGGCGGTTACACCGGTTATTAATGTACCAGCATTTCACATTTAAAATGGCTCTTCTCGCGCTTACAATAAGCTGTGATAAAAATGTTACCTATACAAATGTATTGCCGCCATTTCATTCCTCTACAACTATTTTTTCGTGGTGTTGGGATTTTTTTTTCCGTCAGTGTATTTCGAGAGTGAGATATCCACTGGATGGATTGTCCATCCTGGATTCCGGTTCTTAATCCTATTGAGCATGTCTGAGACGCTCTGGAGAGACTAATTGTTTTTCTTCAGCCCTTCTCAGAAGCCTCCTACAGCTGGTATTTCGTTAACGAAAGAGTGGCTTTTATATTGGTCTATCTTCAGTAAATGCCTTTTATATGCATGAACACAATTCCTGGTCATTCATTCCGTTCATATGTATCTCGTGTTTATCTGTGTTCTTTGCCGTGGTCTAATATACTTAGCAACTGAATTTCATTAGTTAAAGTTGTAGAGTTGCGATGTTAACTTTTAGATTTGTATCTTAACTTTGCCCAGTAGAATGTGATACAACTGCTTTTGAAGCGCATGTTTTGAACACTGGAAAGGCCGGAGATTAACGGAATGAAACTGGAAGAAGTAAGTAGCTCTGCCTATCAGCAGCAAATATTATTAATTCAGGGAGGTACCAGAGGAAAGAATATTAAGAAATGTACTTATTTGCTGTCCATTTGGATGAAATAAAGTGATACGGAAGGGCGACTAGCATTAGGTCTGGAAAGCGAAGAATTCAATCAGTATGTTGAACTGTTCTCAATTACGATTAAAAAAAATTAAAAGAATGGCTACCGTTATGTCTGGAAAGAAATAACTTCATCAGTATGAGTACTGTTCTGAATTATGGTTCTCAGCAAGAAAAATATGAGGGGAGGGGGCACAGCCTACATGATTGCTGTGATAAAAAAAGGACGTAGAAAAGAATTTGGGGATCAGGGAATATTCAGGGTAACAGACATCGTCTCAAGCATAATATCACCAAAGTGAAAATGGTGTGGACATTTTGCTAGACGAACAGAGAAGAGGTGAATAACAGGGATACTTAACTGCATCAAACCACCATAAAAGACCAGAAGAAATGATCGCATGGAAGATGGATGAAAGCAAAAAGGTACTTGAAGAAGCCATTTGGAAAAGAACTGCTCCGAACAAAATTTATGATGAAAATTAGAAACGCCATAATATTATCGTGAAAGAATGTGATATTTGGAGTGATTTGAAGGAGTGGTAAAACTACTGGGCCTATAATGATGCCTGGGACGTTAAATCACAGTCAATGTGTGACGTACCTGCCAGCAGGACGCACATGACATAAAGGCAGATAGGAATCAGAATACATGTCCGCGCAGCTTAATTGGTAGAGCAACTTATTCCGGAATGAGTGGACCCGGGTTCGAATCCCGGCGTAGAACAAAAATGACGGAGAAATTTACTTCGTTATAATGGCGCCCGAACAGGGACGGAGATGTGACGTACCTGCCAGCAGGACGCACATGACATAAAGGCAGATAGGAATCAGAATACATGTCCGCGTAGCTTAATTGGTAGAGCAACTTATTCCGGAATGAGTGGACCCGGGTTCGAATCCCGGCGTAGAACAAAAATGACGGAGAAATTTACTTCGTTATAAATGACTATAAGACATGTTGGCATTGGGCATACCCAGATGTTAGCTTTATTACGGAAAGGGGTCAAATTTTCCGGTCCCGGAGTTCCCATAACTGGACCCAATCCGATCCGGACCCGTAACTGACTCGGACAAATCTGCTTTGATCTATAAATTCAAAACTCAATTTATATATATACATGTACATATAAACATACAGTATATATATTCATCCCAGTAACTGCTTGATATTTATTAATTGAAATCTTTTTTTAATAATAAAATTTGGTTACTTATTAAATTTTAGTGTCATTTTTAGTGCCACTATTTTGCGTAATCCAGAAGTAATGGCTGCCTATGACCGTGACCGTGAGTATATTACAAATGGGAATCATTATTTACGATTACACAAATGTATTTTTTAAAATTTATTTAGATTGTTCACTCTTTCCACGCTTTGATGGAGGTGCACATACTTTCATATGGTCCGTTAGATTTTTTTGTTCCATAATCTCTTATTACATCGTCAACATCTTTCTTTGTAATTATACACTTTCCACATTTTGAACAACAAGCAAGACCAAACAACACAGAATTATTCACCGGTTCCTTAATGAGACGAAACAATTTCCAGCATTCACTCTTCCCCTTGTGGTTTTCAACAAGCACGTATTTGTTGACCTCGACGTCTTTCTCAACCTCCTTAATATTAAATCCATCCATATTAACAAATAGCACACCAATCGAAAACCTCTGAATGCTCAATGTAAAAGATGCGATGTGAAAGGTAACTCTTAGTCATACAGTGAACTTTGCACTGAGAGAGTGAATCAGCTGAGAAGCAGGCAAATGGCGTTTGCCTGTACCTCGCCCTGGCCAATCGCACTGTAAAAGAACACAAAGGAAGTGTCTTTTTACGATATGGTGTCGGTGTGTTTGACGTCGGTCGCTGGAAATCTTCGTTACTTTAACAAAAAGACAATATTTTTGCATGGCAAAACATTATTCACTCAATGGGCACCAGTATCGACTGCAGAATTCCACAACGCGTATTTTTCTTTGGAATATATTTTTCTCTTTTCAAAAATATAACCAGAATAAAACCGGGTCAGGAACACCTTGACCCGACCAGTTGACTCGTCGTGACCCGTTTCCATCAGTGCACAAGATATCTGTCGGAAATCTGCCGATCATCCTAATCCGTAGCCACTCTAGGACTACCAGATCCTGAAAGATTAGATGCTGACAGCGGAATTCAGTTACTCGTTTATGCTGTACAACAGCATTATTTTTCGACGATAACACAAGCCTACAAATTTTAGTCATTGTCTGACAGTTTCAGACTGATTCTACAAGTATTTGGTATGTTGATTTAAAAAATGACTACGATTTTATTCTCAGACGTAAGGACTTTTCACAAAATGTATATGAAGATATAGGAAAATAGCCTAGTTACATGTATTCTGATTGAAAGTTTATTTTATTACAAAAAATATAAAAATGTTTTTACATACAAAAATATTACAAAGAACCACTTTAAAATGTTATTTATATTTACAAGTCCTTATATTGCCTTTTTCTTTTGACTTCAAAGCTTCATTTGGTACTTTTTCTTCCACACACAGCTTTTGGGTCTTCTTGCTCAGCATCCAACAGTGTCTTGGTGGAGTTGTTCACCTCACTCTTCACTAACGGCTTCAAGTTTTTCGAGAAAGTAGTACGAGTGACAGTTCAGGAAGTGCACCTTGAAGCCAATTGAACAACATAATGCTTTGAATTTTTCTAGAATGTTTTCTACTATTTGTTTTTAGTTGGGATCTTTGTAGTTTCCCAAGAACTTCTTCAAAACGTTTTTAAAAAGCATTCCAAGTCCTTCTTTCAAAGATTTCCATTTTTGTTTCCAACTCATTGTCTTTTAGGAATTTTCAAATGTCTGGCCCGACAAAAATGCCTTTTTACAGTGGCATCTGACAATACCGGCAATTTTTCCCGCTCTCACTTTCTTGGTCGTGAGTCCAAGTTTACAAACTGCTTCATGAGTCCAAGTTTGCCAACTGCTTCATGAGTACAAGTTTGATATGAAGAGGAGGTAAGAGGAATTTTTTGGGGTTCAACCAAACTTTCTCCGATAACATTTGTTTCCTGTTTTTAAGGCAGCCCTGCCTGGTCATTTTTATTCAGTGTTAGCTCTTCACTCGGCTGTGTTATTGGTAAAACACCATGGGTATTTTATATATCCTTCGTTTTGTTCGAGGAGGATGGAAAGTTCTTTGGGATCACCGCATATTATCCATCTGCGATCCTTGTAGTTGAGCCTCGTGACTTCTGAAACTACATTTTCATAGCTTTCTTTGGTCGAATTAGTTTATTTTTTGTAGTGCGAACAAGGTTTTACCGATCCCAATGTCACAGGAAATTTATCAAATAAAAGTAAATTCAGCAAACAAAGAAGTTAAAATAATTCTTTTAAACTTAAAAGCAAATGAATTCATAGGTAGCGAAATTGAATTTTTATTTTGTGGAAAAATGGTACGTCGTAGAACTTTTTTGCTAGATATATATATTTTTCCTGAAATCACACCCAAAAATCTATGAAAAAGTGTGAACTTTTTTCAGAAAATTTTTACCGCAGAACTGTGTAATCAGATTTATTGGTCAGGTGCGCTTTCTTTAACTAATACCAGCCATTTCTTCCCAATAATAACCTTCCCTATAACAAACGGAAGCGCAGTGGTCAAAGTTTTGGCTTCTGACGATTCGTCCGAGAAGGGCCCTGGTTCGGATCCCGATGGGTGATGGATGTTGTGTCTGTCTTACGGAAATAGTGGCCCTAAATAAGGACCACTGTTTCCGAAAGACAAATAATCTCGCTGTTTCCTGGAAGCAGTGGCCCTTGATTAGAGACGGGCGACTGCTTTTAGCCCATGAAGTTGCTTACGGTGTTCGTTAAACCCTCAATCAAAAAAAAAAAAAGGAAGGAGAAAGAAAGAAAAGAAAAACGGAATCCGCATCGCCCGTTGCACTTGAAAGATACGCTGACCCACAATTTTTCATTCATTTAAGTAAACCACTATCCTCAACTTGCACACGAATTTGCGTAAACAATTTCTTCGAGGTGAGGAAATTTTGTTTTACTTTATACCGAAGTGCTAAAAGTCATGGGATACATACCTAGTAATGTGTAATATATCTTGTAGCCCGGCGAAGTGCAGCAACTCAACGTGAGATCGATTCCACAAGTGGCCGGAAGACTTTTGGAAAGATATTGAGCCATGCCCTCTGAAAGCCGCCCACAGTTTCCTGGTATTTGTAGGTGCAAGATTTTAGGTGGGAATAGGCCTTTCTACCACATCCCACAAGTGCTCTATTGGGTTCATGTCGGGCGAACGTGGTGGCCAATGGTCAGAAGCCACACCATCTGTCGGAACTGTCTAGAATGCTCCTCGAACCAATTTTGGGCAACTTGGGTCCAATGACATGGTACATTGACCGCCTGGAAAATCCCATCGCGGTTGGGGTGCATGAAGTCCACGATGGGCTGCAAAAAGTCACCCATCAGAGTAACAAAGCGATTACCGGTTAATGACGTGTTTACGAGGACCAGAGTACCTAACCCGTGCCAGACAAAGACATACCACAAATGTATGGAATCAACATCAGCTTGCACAGTGCTTTGTTGACAGCTTGGATCCATGGCTTCATGGGATCTGCGTCACACCCGAACCCTACCATCAGCTCGCAACAATTGGAAGCGTGACTCATCGGACCACGCCTCATGTTGCCAGTCTTCTTGGGTCCAATTACCGTGTTCACGAGCCCAGGTGAGGAGCTGTGTCCAATGTCGTGGTGTTAAAAAGACACCCTGGTGGGTCTTTTGCTCCCATACCCTATGGACACTACATTACGCTGCACTGACCTGATGGATATGTCTCTGATATCTCTTGCATTGAACGTGGATGCTATTAGAGCCAAAGTCGCTTCTCTGTTAGCATGGACAATCCTCGTCAGATGCTTCTGGTCACGATCATTCAGTACCCGTGGTCGGCCACTGCGCTGTCCACGGTGGGTGGTAACGCCTATCATGAGGTATTCTCTGTGCACACGTAACACTGTGGACAGAGGAATGTTAAATATTCGCACAACTTCGGAAATTTAATGTTCCATTCGTCTGGCTCCCACTACCATACCTTGTTCAAATTCCAATAATTCACGTCGGATTCCCATAATCTTACTGGCGGTTGTTCAATATGACTTACGAGATTACACCTTGCCACTTATAAAATCGGGGCGTGCGTCAAGACCCTTAAACGACGGCAGCGCCAGTTGAAAATTTTTATATTGCTATCCCATGATAGCAATATAAAAATTTTAAAAACAAGTGCACTTCAGTGTATTTGATTTTTTTTTCCTGTTTTATGAGGAAGAAGACAGCACTAAATGACATTCAAGTTCTCAACTTCCATGGAAACTTGAATGAACTCGGATCTACTCCTCCCAAGTGAGGCAACTGCTTCCTATGAGAATCATACACTAAAGCCTTTTGTGAGCAGGGGCTCACACAACTGGAACAGCGATTGGGTAATTTAATTACCATCAATAAGTAAGTGTGTTATTGACAGAATGTAAAGCATATCTATGTTAGGGTTCCCGATGCTTCGCGTACAAAGAAGTTTCCGGAGAAAAAATAAGAAAGTTTTGAAGCTCATTCATACAAAAAATATACATGCTCGAATCAGAATAATATGGCCACTACCTAATAATAGGAATAACCACTCTTGGCCTGGACGAGAGCTGCGAGACGGCATGGCATTCACGCACTGCAGCCCTGGAGGATTGCCCGAGGTACACGTGACCATCCGGACAGCAGCAGAGCACAGAAGTCTCGGAGTTGACGTGATCGCTGGTCGGCACGTCAAACCTGTCGATCCGAATAGTCCAAGAAGGGCTCCATGGGATTGGAGTTGGGACGTTTTCGCCGGCCAAAGCCGAACCGAGACGTGGCTGTTGTGTTACTGGAACCAATCACGCATTCCCTTAGCGACGTGGCAGGGCGCATCGTCCTGTTAGTAGACACCGTCGCGACCAGGGTAAACGTCCAACATGAAGGGATACATGTGGTTAGAGAGGATGGGTAGGTAGCCATTGGCGTTCAGGCACCCAACAAGTGGTACCAGCGGTCCCAAGTCATACCAGGAAAACATCCCCCAGACATGCACAGTGTCACCACCAGCCTGTACTTGACCGAGAAGCGTGTTCTGGTGTTGGTTCCCATGTGTCTGACGCAGTATCCGCCACCGCCCGTCACTTCTGTGGAGTAGAAATCTCGATTCATCGGAGAAGGCAACCTTTTCCCACTCATCCACTGTTCAATGACGGTAGTCTCATGTGAACTGCAGGCGTCGTTGCCGATGGACCTGGACTAACATGGGCGCCTTGACGCAGCGTCGACTCTGGAGACCCATGCGTAACAGGGTTCACTCTACTGTTGTCGGAGACACGTACCTGGGTGCCCAGCGTTCATTTTCGTAGTCAATTGCTGCACTGTTGTGCGTCGATTGCCCTTTGCCAGTCGACGGAGGTGACGTTCTCCTGTGGAGTCGATGGCCATTGGGGCTCCACAAGTATAACGTCGGGAGGTACTCGGTGTGCCAGTGGTCCATTCTTGGTACACGCTTACTACAGCACTTCGCGAACAGTCCACGAAGTCTTGTTTCTGAGATGCTTCGATCCTTGACACGGTAACCGATGATCTTTTCTTTTTGAACGTCCGTCAAATCACCAATACTGCCTATTGCACTCACGTAGCGCACTACGGGTCATCTGTCCTGCCCGGCAGCTTATATCTCCGTGTGGTCGACCATGTCACCTGCACTCTGTGACGCCCCTGGACGGGTACACTGTGATTCCAGAGGTAGTCGTATTGTTCTGATGCGACAGTGCATATCTCTCAACTGCAAATTGCTTATAGAAGTTTATGTAAGTTTTGCTGGATATTTTCAGCAAAGGATCATTATGAAAATCACGCAGTGTTACTTTGCGCAGCTGTTTAGTAATGTTGCCGCCCTGGAGGCACTGCGCCACCAGGGCGGCAGCATTAAGCTCTGGCTTATGACCATTCGTCCGAGTTGGGTCCGGGTTCGAATCCCGATGAGGCATGGAGTTGTGTTTGTTTTACGGCGCTAGCTCTTTTCCTTCCCTGGAGTTAGTGGCCCTAAATTAGGGACGGGCGACTATAGCCCATTGAGTTGCTCTCGGTGGTCGTTAAACCTTCAGTCAAAAAAAAAAAAAAAAAGTAGTGTTCTGTATAACACGCCAAAAGGTGGTTGAAAGATAGCAAATTAGGTCGATTATGTCCAGATGTCTAGTGTTTTATAAGACTGGGACTCAGTGAAATTCTCCTAGGAAAGAAAGAACACTATTGCATCTATGACCCTTGGCAGCAAGTAGATTTCATTGATCAACATCAGGGCTTGAAGTAAGATCTGTTTTCAGACGACGCGAACACTCAACCCACAACCAAACACTGAGTTGGCGCAGTAGCAGTCATTTTAGTCGAAATCAATTTATTGCCAGACTGAGCCCAAGTGATCTTCCAAAAATTATATGTTCCAATTTTTTATAAACTGCCAGAACCCACAAAAATATTGAGCAAATCTTATTCTATGGCATCCACAATAGCACAACGTATATGACGTAAAACAAATTGAAAAACAAAAACAGAAAAATAGTCGGAACTACTTTTGGAGTTTTAAATGCGGAATTATTTATTCATGTCCTTTTTCTTCTGCGTTTCATTTCTTTTCATATTTATCTTTCTTTCTTGAGAAACTGCATTCAGGTTTCTTCGTTTTTTGTCAAATTTCTTTTTAGGGAATTTGTATTTTAAATGAGAGTCAATATTGCCCTAAAACGTAGCAACGAAATGGAACAGCCAAACTTGTTATTATTATCTCAAAAGCTGTCTTTTACTTATATCTTGAAATATGCGCCCTAATTCGGAAACAATGTCACCTAACTTGGGTTACATCACTGCAAAACGCTTTTCAAATGCCATTATAATTAAAAATATAGGCAGATTTTTGCAAGCATTGTTTAAAACTAAGTATCTTGCACAGAAATAAATAAATAAAGGCAGAATTTTATTTCATTTGAACATAAATTCTTTTAACTAAGTAATTAGCCACATACTTTTAAATTTTAAACCGAAAACAGCCAAAAAAAACCCTGTTCATGAATAAATAGGTATGCACTTTAAGTTTTCAAACTAAGTAAATAAATGCACTCATTTAAGGATTTGTGTGATTTGTTTCCTTCGTAAATATGTAAGACTTTAACGACTTCAGGTTTTCCTTGTAATAAATGTATAATATGGTAGCTAAACCTTTTTGACGGAATTTTAAAAACTCGGGAGGTTTTAGAACATGGTACTAGTAAATGGCACAGTGATTCACCAGGAGAATGAGTTTGTATATTTATAGAAAGCATGTTTGACAAAAAGAACAAATTGGACAGTAAAGTTAGTTGGCGAGTGAATCCTTCATTGAAGGTCATAGCTGCTTTGGGAGGTTTTCACAGGAATGATGAGTTCTCAAGACAGTCCCACATGTCTGTGCATGAAAGAGTAATTGTTCTTACCCTGATGTATGGCAGTGAAACCTGGGCACTACAGAAGAAACATGGGAGTAGTTTGTGTGCTGGACGACAGTCGTTGCTTACTTCGTGCTCGTATTTTGTTCCGTTTGTGATAATTTCCGAGTCTACAGCTCCTAAGTTTGTGTGTGCAGCGTGTGTGAAGGTGCCGTCCTACTTCTGATCCATTTACCAGGTCGGTAAGTTCCCTTTCTGTGTTGTATTCCTCATTTTCCTACTTTGTTCGAGTTGGCCAAAGCTCGTAATCTTATCGCCATTGCAAATGGCGGCTTACGGGGGTAGCGGAGCTTCCATCCTCACTTCCGGAATCCCTAACGGTTGCTCAGTAGCAATCCACCAATGGAGGGCTTCCTTTGACAAGCCCCTCTTTTCCGAAGCGTGACAAAGTTGCCTTGTCCATGGAGCCATCTCATTCCCATCTGACGAAGAGTGGTGAACCAGTGCCTTCCCCTGTACCTTCTGATGACGCCATGGACGTCACACTTCCACCAGCCACTTCCGCGTCATCACAACGCGCGCCAGGTGTGTCGTATGCTGCCGTCACCTCAGGTGCGCCAACTTCTTCTTCTTCTCACCAGCCCCATTCTTCAAGTGCCTTTATCAGATAACGTATGGTACAGACCTGATCTACGTGAATGTTCAGACTACTTGCCCTCAAGGTCAGCTTTTTCTTGATAAAATCGGGTTGGGTGTATATTTCCGCAGCCTCCCCAACACAAAGCTGACGGCGTACAGCGCTGCCCTTCGACAAATATTTCCAAAAGAGGCTATTACTCACGTGGGTAGGAGAACCAGCCAAGTAATTGCTTATCTTGCGACTCCTGCCTTCGCTCTTCGAGTTCTGACCGAAGGCATTCCATCAGCGATCGCCATCTCCTTGCGACCCTACTCACACAAGCACCTACTACAGTCAGTTTCGCCCCTGTTCCTCCGGAAGTATCCGACGACCTATTGCTCTCCGTCGCTCAAAATTATGGACGTACTGTCGGATCGGTCATCACGTACTCCTCCTTTCCAAGAGTCCCTGAGGACCGTTGTCTCTTAGGATTTCGCCGTAACGTACGTGTGATCTTTCCCTCGCAGGAAGCAATGTTACGTGTTCCATCGATTCTCAATGTACGCTGTGACACTCATATTAGGCGCATTGACATCACTGTGGGTACCCTTTGTTCGGTATGTAAAAGCACTGGTCACCCAAGTGCGCTATGCCCTCATCGGGCAGCTGCTGCCTCCAAATCTTCAGTGCAGCCTACTCAACGGTCAACTGTACCCCGGCATCTTAATCTGGCGCCTCTTACCAGCGGCTGTCGAGTTTTTCCGAAAGTATCCATAAAGCGGTTTGTCAACGCGTGACCTCATCGCAACCTTCCACTTCCAACTCAGCTTCTACACTTCAGACATGCCCACAGAAGGAGAATTCTTCGACCGGAGACCCGTTGAACTCTCCTCTACTTTCTACAATTACTCCACAGTACCCTTCAGAGCCCGATAATTGGGTCGCTGCGCCTGATGCCTTCACAGTGCCAGACCCCCTTGCCTTTGGTCCCGAGCAACAGAGGGTACGCTCGAAGCGTCGTCAGACTACTCGACGTCGCAATAAGAAGACACGCACATCTCCCATCTTTCAAGGGGGATGTGATCGCTCGGAAAGTCGTTCACTCCCATCTGACGCTTCTAGCATCTACATCTCGGACTCTGACGAGAGCACACTGGTCCTACTTACTCTAGAGGATTTCATACGGCAACTGGAAGATTCCTCACTACCACAGACACCAATTTCTGGTGCGGAGTTATACTCCTACCTCATCGGTCCTCGTAGTAAAACCATGCCTCATGATTTTCTCCAGTCCTATCTCACGCAGCTTGCAGCAACTATGACGCAAGTGGCGATTGTTCGATCTCACCTCCAAGCCTTACCATCCACATCGTTCGGGGAAAGCGGATGTCTCAAGAAAGTTTGCGATCGTCTCTCTCGGCTCCAACGAGCCGCTGACAAGCTCCATGAACCGCCGTCGGACATTTCCGTTTAAGATAATGACACTGAACTGTAGTGGGTTTGGGTCCTCTCTGGCGAACTCGCTTGCTGGTGAGGATCTCCATCACCTCCCAGCAGACATTCTTCTGCTCCAAGAGACAAATTGCCTGTCTACAACGCCCTATAATCGATGGCGTACTAGGAACTATCAGTTCCACCACGCTTTCTGACACTCTACAATCGGCGGTCTGGCCATAGGCATCCGCACTCAGTTCCGTCAAGTTCTATCTTCAGTGACGGTGCAGCATCTCTGCCGTGACTTGCTACAGCGCCTCACCTTTGTTCTGGACGAGTGTCGTTATGTCGTTTTCAACATGTGCATCCCGTGCACACCTCAACATCACACCCTCCTTTTCATGGCGCGCCGTTCGGCTCTTCAGTCAACGTTGCCGTAGAATCACGTGTTGATCGGCGGCGATTTTAATTGCACGCTTGACACTGATCTTGATCGTGCTCCAATTCATAAGGAAACTCGCTTGCGTCTTGTGGAGCAATTACACTCCCTAATCACGGAGTTTGATCTTCGGGACGTCTTTCGTCAAATTTATCCTACAACGGTCTCCCATACGTGGAGGTCCTCAGCCGCCACCTCCTCATTTTCCGCTAGACGTGACCGTTTCTACGCAACCGCTCCTTTTCTGCCAGTGTTCATGGACTGCCATCATCTACCCACCGCCTCTTCTGACCATTGTGCCGTTGTGGCCACCTTCACCTCTTCTTTCCGTCAACGCTCCGAGTTTCACTCCTGGACATTAGATACCTCTGTCCTGGAAGAAAAGGCCTTGTGCTCCAAAGTCCGGAATCTCCTTCACTCTTATCACCCTGGCCAGTTCACTGCTTCCTGTGCACTAAGCTACTGGCTGAATGTCAAGTCACACCCACTCCACTTTCTCAAGAGCCACTCGTTCACAGTCGCCAATCTGCGCACCATGGAAGAACGCAATCTCCGACAAGTTCTTGCCCAGCTTGGAGCCACTTACCCCCTCTATCCAGCATATTTGGTAGACCTCCGTTCTCTTCTGGAACCTCGAGCCCGGCAGGCCATTTAACGACTTCGTCTCCAGCACTTGTCTCCAGAAGACTGCTCTTTTGAGTTCTTGTCTTCGTTAGAAGATCAGCGCCGTTCTTCTCATCTACTCCGTTTGCTGCGTCTGCCTGACGGTCATGTGGCTTCGGACCCAGATGTGCTTTGCTCCCATGTTCGTCAATACTTCTCCTACAAGTACAGTGATACCCCTCCACCTTCTGCTTCTGCGTCTAATACTTTACTTTCTTCTCTCCCTCAAGTCCCCTCTCACTTATCCGCTTCTCTTCTACAGCCTATCTCTCCATCTGAACTCAGGACTGCTCTTTCCTCTCTCAATCCCCGAGCCGTCCCTGGTCCTGACGGCCTCCTTCTATCATTTTATCTTATCTTTTACCTTCTCTCCTTTCTTTCCTTCTCACTGCTTACTCTTCTGCCTTTGCATCTATCTCCCTTCCGAATGGCTTCACTGTTGCTCACATGGTACTTTTCCCTAAGAAGGGCAACCTCCTTGACCTGGGGAACTGGCGTCCGATTTCACTAATAAATCTTGATTACAAACTTTTCACTAAAATTCTCTCTCGCCGCCTAAATCAAGTTCTTCCGTATCTTCTCTCTTCCGACCAGTCCTACACGGTACCTGGTTGTTCTATTGCTACTAACCTTCACCTCCTTCGTGATCTTCTGTATCTTGCCCGGACTAATTCTGAATCTCTTGCCCTACTAAATTTAGACCAACGTGCAGCTTTTGATGATATCTCCCATTCATTTCTCTCAACTACTTTACACGCTTTTAGCTTTCCTTCTGTCTTCGTTACCACTATTCTTGCTCTCTATCGCAACGCCGTCTTTCAGGTCAGGACAGCCGCCTTTCTGACAGAACCCATTTCTTTCCTTCGTGGAATAGGACAGGGGTGTCCACTTTCTGTGCAATTATTCATCCTGGCGTTCGAGCCTTTCCTACGCACAGTACATCATGTATTTGTTGCGGCTCTTCCTCCTCCCACGGCAAGCACCAGGCACTTCTCTATAACCTACTCCGCCTACGCCGACGACGCGACTTTCTGCGTCTGGATGGAGTCGTATTTTGATACCCTCGCTCATGCATATGTACTCTACTCTTCTTGCTCCTCAGCGATGCTCAACTCTACCAAAAGTGCCGGCCTGTTTTTCCGGTGCCTGGGAGTCCAGGGCGGACTCCCCATGGGGCGCCTCCTGGACTTCCTCTTCTCAGAAATTTCTTGGAGTACACCTGGGAGCTCCCATAGCTGCCCGAAACAACACGTGGGCTGCTCTTCGTAATCGCCTTGCTCGATCGGTTGCCTTCTGGAGGAAAGCTCAGTTCAGTGCCTCTTACGTCACCCGGGCACACCTTGCTCATACATATCTTCTGTCTCCTTGTCTTCATGTGTGGGCAGCTGCTCGCATGCCAGCTTACTATCTGGCTGAAGTCACACGGATCATCTCTACTATGATCGGGTCAGCTCATCATTGGATACAAGTCTTAACTCTCAGTCGTCCGATCTTCACTGGTGGTATTGCGCACCTGGAGGTTCGCCAGTTCTACAAAGCACACCGGATAGTATCCCTTCTGCATCTACTCTTCGAACCAAGATCCTCATCCTCTCTTCTCCGAGAGGCAATGATTTCTCCCTGGAACCCCCGCTTCGAATTCACAACTTTTCTGTTGATGGATCGCTTTTCTCTCCTCCGATCTCGTCTTTCCCCCGTTTATTCGGAGGCGCTTTCCTTTCTTCGCTCTCTGCCACTACTTCGTACCCCACCCGCTTCCACCTCAGAACTTCTAGCTGAACCCCTCTTCTACTCCATCCTCCATCCTCCTAACGCACCGTATTTCACTGACCTTTCCTGGTTTCCCACTGGGATCGTATCCGTCCGAGACTTACTATCCTCCAACCTAACATGGAAACCCTTTTTCGACCTCTTTCCTTTTCTTCCCATCCTCTCCGCTCCTCGATCATTACTCTTTTTCCTGCCTTCGCTTCTCCGGCTGGCCTCTTTCTCGTTTCATCTGCTTCTCTTCCCCTTCCTTTTTTCTTCCTGTTCGTGGCTCATTTCTTCCGATTACCAGTTTTACTGTCCGTACTCTCTATCGTTTTCTCCTTCAGGATCCATCGCCACCCGCACCCCGGCACATTTCAGGAGTGCCGCCCGCCGCTCTTCCGAGTGTGTGGTTGGCAACAGCTTCACCCATCTCGACACAGATGAAAGGAATATTCACTGGCTCTTCCTTCACCGCCGCCTGCCAGTGCCGGCCACGTTATTTCGGATAACGCTGGCAGCCGTACCCACCTGCATCTTCTGTTCTGAGCATGTGATGTTCTACACATCTACCAGTACTTCCCGGCGATCCTTCCTTTACTACACCTAGCCTTTACCGTTGCCAAGTGTCTCTGTGTCAAAAAGCTGCCCTTTTCTTCGTACAGTACGTTGCTGGTTTCTTGTTCTCCACAGGTGCCTTTATCTGAGCCATGCGCGTACGTCTTTGTACTCGCAAAGCATGTGATTTACTTCTTCTATCTGCAACTCCGTCATACCTCTAATGCGCCTACGCTCCTTCAAGCAGGAGACATCCTCTGTGCGCAATTCCGCAACCGGCTGACCTCACGGCTCCAATTGGCGGTTACCGCAGCCCGGGTCACTGACCAGAACCAGCAGTTCCTGAGTGAATGGTCACCATTCCACCGCTGGTTTTCTTGGCCTTCTGCAGACCTACATCTTCTGCTTTGACTTCCACCCTGTACGTCGGGACCTTCCCCGTTTTGAACTTTGTGATGAACCCTGGACTGGCTCACAGGATCCGGAGAGTATCTCCCTAAGCTTATCAGACTTAGTTCTTCTGTACATTCTTCATATTCCAATCTCCAGTTTATCTTTTTACTGTCAGTGTCTGTAGTGTATTCACGTGCACTTACTTTGTGGTGCCCTCTTCTGAATAAGCGTTCTTTTTAGTAATTTCTTCTGTGTGCCTCACATTGTACCTGTATATTCAATGTTTATATTTCGTCCTATTTCTTTTGCTCATTCGCTCGTCATAGTGCTCATATAAATTGTACATACACATCCTGTATATATTTCGTTGTTCATTATGTATACATACACAATCTTTGGTACTGTGTAGGCTCCTTTTCGGAGCCGTCCTACATGTTCATTCTTTACTGTCTGCATCATGCGTATCTCAGTCACGCACTTTTTGTACACATCTTGTATATAGTACATATTTTCAATTGTATCATTATGTTCTGCGTCATATTTTCATTGCATTGTATGTTTATCTCACTTGCTGCACATAGTTCGTTCCCTGTTCCTATATGGCTTCACGCACATCTGTATATACTTTGCCTAAATTGTACATTTATTCAGTCTCACCTATATATTTTCCATTATCGCACCCTGCACTGTTGCATTTATGTTGTATCATCACTCATCTATCTCACTAGCACTGTATTATATATACACCTCTCATACTGTAAATAGCGCACTTTTTCTATACATACTAAAGTAATTATGTCTCGTCGTCCGATCATCTATTTCACTTGCATTGTATATACCGCTTGCAACATGTAAATTGCGCACACTTTGTATATACCTGACTCCTGTTATTATGATTTCAGGCATTGTAGAGGCACATGCCGCCCACCGCCTTCGTTCCCTGTAACTTTCGCTCAGAATAAAACATTTTGAAAGTTTGTGTGCTGGAGAAATGCGTTACTTACGGGGGTTTGTGGCAAGACGCATTCTGATCGTGTGAGGAATGAAGATGTGTTGCAGTTGTGTAATATGAAGCAAAATATTGTTATCAAGATGGAGACTTATATGCTTTGATGGTTTCGCCATGTTGAAGGAATGTGTGATGAGATACTTACTAAGAATTTTTTTTCTTTTTAGCCCAAGTGGCAGGAAGGACAGGCAGAGGAAGGCCAAGGAAGTCATGGGAAAGTCAGATTCAGGAGTGTCTGCATGAGAAAAAGAGTATGAAGCATAGAAAGTCTTGTGTACGTCGTGTGATGGATGTCAGTGAAGCCCGAGTTGTGTGTCAAGATCGCTGTAAATGGAGAAGTTTGATACGACAACAGTAAGTAAATAATCAGTTAAAATTTATCTGTTAGTCTATTTCTTTGTGGAGCTAACCTCTGAATCTCAGAATGTATGTACTAGTAAGAATTTTTACCTTTGCATCAGATAAAATTACGTAATGAGTCAAAATAAGTTTTAGAGTCAAATTAACTGAAATAGAAAAAAAATCAACTTCCTTAATCATTTTTTGAAATCAAGGAGTTTTATCTTGATAAATAAGTAATACTCTTTTGCTTTGTAGATGAAATATGTACACAGTGTGAAACGCGGTTATTCAGCAAAGACGATTTGCATTCTGGGAATGATTATATTTCAGTAAGTGGATTTACTACGAATGCCTTGTGATCGTATTCTAGCCGCTTCAGTCCAATAAATATTAAGAGTGAGAAAGACTATTTTTAAGTTATTTCTTTTTGCATACTCTTTCGTGGTTTGGGTTCTCACGTTATCGTTTGTGATACAAAAAATCTGATAATATGGGATTTAAACTGCGAAACTGCATTGCTAATGATTTAGAAGATGTAATCCCTGTTATTACACGGCATTCCTTGCTCTCGAATTCGAAGAATTGCGTGTACTTTTAGAGATTACAGATTTATGCAATTGATTTCATGCTTAGAAAGTGACACAACTCTACTTTTCAAATCAGGCTTGAAATGAACTTTGACGCGTCACTCCTGATGCTCACTGAATATTAATTTTTCAGATCATTTCCGAATGTTTAACAATATCTACGAAGTCCTTCCGGGATAGTGTTACAAAACATGCTAGGTGATGTCAAATACTCGTATTATAACGAAGTAAATTTCTCCGTCCTTTCTGTCCGCGCCAGGATTCGAACCCGGGTCCCCTCATTCCGGAATAAGTTGCTCTACCAATTTAGCTACGCGGACGTTTTATTCTGATTCCTATCTGCCTTTATGTCGTGTGCGTCCTTCTGGCAGGTACTTCACATCTCCTGGTACGTTACATCATCTCCCCCCCCCCCTTTTTTTTTTTTTTTTTTTTTTTTTTTGAAGTGCTGGAGAAGGGATTCCCTTATTTTTCCTATCTCGCGGTGTGGGAATAACATCACACCATTGCGAGATTTTGAACGGTCGGGTCATCCGGATAGTTCGGGCGCCATTATAACGAAGTGAATTTCTCCGTCATTTTTATCCGCGCCAGGATTCGAACCCAGGTCCCTTCATTCCGGAATAAGTTGCTCTACCAATTGAGCTACGCGGACGTTTTATTCTGATTCCTATCTGCCTTTATGTCGTGTGCGTCCTTTTGGCAGGTACGTCACATCTCCTGGTACGTTACAGTATGCAATGAGCGCATCTTTTTTTTTTTTTTTTGTGCCGCAAGGACTGAGCGAGTTGAGCAGAGATTTTTTTAAATCAAGTTTTGCCACGAACTCGCCCACTCATCAGATGAAACCAGTAGAAGATTCCAGAGCTTATAAGAAAAAAGAAAAAAAAACCGTGGTTAGTCTGCGTCAAAGTCATGCTGCTGACAGGTTTTTTTTTTATGATCAAGACGTAGTTCATCATGAATACGCTCCAGATGGACCGATTATAAACAAGGAATACTACCAGGCAGTTTTCTATGAAATGAAGTGCAGCGGGAGAGGATTTCGCTGTGGCAGAAAGGTGACAGGCAGCTGCACCATGACCATGCCCCTGGCTCATCTAATATCTCATTCAGGTTTTTTTGACGAAAAACCGGATCCCACAAGTGAGGCAAGCTCCACACCCTCCAGATAGGGCTGTTTTCGACTTCTGGCTCTTCCCGGGCTGGCAAATGCTTTTGAAGAGAAAAAGATTTAAAGACACAGATGAGATGAAAAAGAACACAACACGGCAGCTACTGTAATCCCTAAAAGTCGGTTTCAAATTTTTTCTGATCACTGGACAGACTGCTGGAATAAGTGTGTAGTGTCAGAAGGTGCCTGCTTCGAAGAGAACTAGGACAACCACACAATAGGTTACTTAGGATTTTTTTCTGCCCATTGGTCGGATACTATTTAATCAGACTTTGTACATCACAACTAGTGTACGAGCTGCCAGCCAGAAGTTACGAAAAAACTGAATTTGTCAATATTTCACGTAATGGCTTCCTAGATATTATTAGACAGTACTGTGAACAAACTGCTTCAGTACTTCATCATTTTATTCTGGGTCAGTCACTTTCTCGATGGAATTTATTAAAAACACGTGAAATTAAATCTGATAGTTTTGAAAGTGTGATCCCGGGAAACGAAGATATCGTAAGAAATAGTTTTCAAGATTGGAACAATAGCTTAAACAATGCTTCATATTACAAATCGCCTTCGGAGAAAATGCTTTGGAAGAAAGTAAAAAGAAAAATAACATATTACCGTAAAGATGGTGTTCAGGGTTATGAGGTGAGGCAAAGCTATGGGAAAGGGAAAAGAGACGCAATGCACAAATATTAAAATTTCTTCAATCAGGTGTTTCACTGAAAGCTTCGCTTTGGGCAATGAATCGAAGTTGTTGCAATTTAGTTTCACTCTAGTTTTCGTTCTGGACAAACACAAAAATTTTCGCAATCTAGTTTCACTATAATCTTCCGTTTTGAACAAACATCAAAGTTTTTGCAATCCAGTTTGACTGTCGTTTTCTTTCCCGACAAACACCATAATTTATGCATTCTAGTTTCACTATAATCTTCCGTTTTGAACAAACATCAAAGTTTTTGCAATCCAGTTTGACTGTCGTTTTCTTTCCCGACAAACACCATAATTTATGCATTCTAGTTTCACTGTAATTTTCGTTCTGAGCAAACAATAAAGTCCTTGCAATTCAGTTTTGCTTTAGTTTTCGTTCTGGACAAACATCAAAGTTCTTGCAATCCAGTTTCACTGCAGTTTTCGTCCTAGACAAATACTAAAATTAATGCAGTCTAGTTTCAATGTTGTCTTTGTTTCTAACAAACAGCAAAGTTCCTGCAATTCGAATTAACTGGTTTTCGTTCGGGACAAACACCCAAGTTCTTTCATTGTTGTCTTCATTCTGAAAAAAGACCGAAATTATCGCAGTTTCAATGTTGTCTTTGTTAGTTTCAATGTTGTCTTTGTTAGTTTCAATGTTGTCTTTGTTAGTTTCAATGTTGTCTTTGTCAGTTTCAATGTTGTCTTTGTTAGTTTCAATGTTGTCTTTGTTTCTAACAAACAACAAAGTTTCTGCAATTCAAATTAACTCGTTTTCGTTCGGGACAAACACCCAAGTTCTTTCATTGTTGTCTTCATTCTGAAAAAAGACCGAAATTATCGCAGTTTCAGTGTTGTCTTTGTTAGTTTCAATGTTGTCTTTGTTAGTTTCAATGTTGTCTTTGTTAGTTTCAATGTTGTCTTTGTTAGTTTCAATGTTGTCTTTGTTAGTTTCAATGTTGTCTTTGTTAGTTTCAATGTTGTCTTTGTCAGTTTCAATGTTGTCTTTGTTAGTTTCAATGTTGTCTTTGTTTCTAACAAACAACAAAGTTCCTGCAATTCGAATTAACTGGTTTTCGTTCGGGACAAACACCCAAGTTCTTTCATTGTTGTCTTCATTCTGAAAAAAGACCGAAATTATCGCAGTTTCAATGTTGTCTTTGTTAGTTTCAATGTTGTCTTTGTTAGTTTCAATGTTGTCTTTGTTAGTTTCAATGTTGTCTTTGTCAGTTTCAATGTTGTCTTTGTTAGTTTCAATGTTGTCTTTGTTTCTAACAAACAATAAAGTTTCTGCAATTCAAATTAACTCGTTTTCGTTCGGGACAAACACCCAAGTTCTTTCATTGTTGTCTTCATTCTGAAAAAAGACCGAAATTATCGCAGTTTCAGTGTTGTCTTTGTTAGTTTCAATGTTGTCTTTGTTAGTTTCAATATTGTCTTTGTTAGTTTCAATATTGTCTTTGTCAGTTTTAATGTTGTCTTTGTTAGTTTCAATGTTGTCTTTGTTTCTAACAAACAACAAAGTTTCTGCAATTCAAATTAACTCGTTTTCGTTCGGGACAAACACCCAAGTTCTTTCATTGTTGTCTTCATTCTGAAAAAAGACCAGAAATTATCGCAGTTTCAGTGTTGTCTTTGTTAGTTTCAATGTTGTCTTTGTTAGTTTCAATGTTGTCTTTGTTAGTTTCAATGTTGTCTTTGTTAGTTTCAATGTTGTCTTTGTTAGTTTCAATGTTGTCTTTGTTAGTTTCAATGTTGTCTTTGTTTCTAACAAACAACAAAGTTTCTGCAATTCAAATTAACTCGTTTTCGTTCGGGACAAACACCCAAGTTCTTTCATTGTTGTCTTCATTCTGGAAAAAGACCGAAATTATCGCAGTTTCAGTGTTGTCTTTGTTAGTTTCAATGTTGTCTTTGTTAGTTTCAGTGTTGTCTTTGTTAGTTTCAATGTTGTCTTTGTTAGTTTCAATGTTGTCTTTGTCAGTTTCAATGTTGTCTTTGTTAGTTTCAATGTTGTCTTTGTTTCTAGCAAACAACAAAGTTTCTGCAATTCAAATTAACTGGTTTTCGTTCGGGACAAACACCCAAGTTCTTTCATTGTTGTCTTCATTCTGGAAAAAGACCGAAATTATCGCAGTTTCAATATTGTCTTTGTTAGTTTCAATGTTGTCTTTGTTTCTAACAAACAACAAAGTTCCTGCAATTCGAATTAACTGGTTTCCGTTCGGGACAAACACCCAAGTTCTTTCATTGTTGTCTTCATTCTGAAAAAAGACCGAAATTATCGCAGTTTCAATGTTGTCTTTGTTAGTTTCAATGTTGTCTTTGTTAGTTTCAATGTTGTCTTTGTCAGTTTCAATGTTGTCTTTGTCAGTTTCAATGTTGTCTTTGTTAGTTTCAATGTTGTCTTTGTCAGTTTCAATGTTGTCTTTGTTAGTTTCAATGTTGTCTTTGTCAGTTTCAATGTTGTCTTTGTTAGTTTCAATGTTGTCTTTGTCAGTTTCAATGTTGTCTTTGTTTCTAACAAACAACAAAGTTCCTGAAATTAGAATTAATTCGTTTTCGTTCGGTACAAACACCCAAGTTCTTTCATTTCTTTCATGTGACGCACCTGCCAGCAGGACGCATACGACATAAAGGCAGATAGCAGTCACAATGAACGTCTGCGTAGCTCAGTTGGTAGAGCCACTTGTTCCGGAATAAGCGGACTCGGATTCGATTCCCGGCGTAGACCAGAAATGACGGAGAAATTTACCTCGTTATAAATGACTATGCTAAGAGAACCCGAGCATTCAGGTTCTCTTAGCATAGTCCCCCCCCCTCACCTGCTAAGTGTCAACAATTTATAATTTTTTTTTGTAAAGAATGCAGACGATTTTACTTAACTGTGCACACACGCCACATCTCCATCGCCTTGATATTTTCTAGGAAGTCCTAAATCATTCAAACCTGTTGCTGAAAATTCTAAATTCGAGTCTATTTTTGTCAGAAGACATTCACATCCTATGATACAGAAGCATTCGTTTTGTTTCGATTAGTAACACTGTTGGTATTCTGTCTAAATTATCGAAAGTGTCTAAGATGTAATTTGTCGAGCAAAGTGGTTTGCAACGCATCGCTGCGAGAATGTTTTTTAGTGCATGAAGAGAGATTAGGTTTCACTGCTTTTCTCCTTCTTTTTTCTTTCTTCATGAAGAGAAAGATTGCGCTGCTAAAAGTGTGAGCTGATGAGAGACCAAACCGTTGTCATCATCATAGTAAGAGTAAATTTAAAACAAATTGGTTTCCAAATGCATCATACATCATCAAATTAATAAAAAAAACGATAACTGCTAATCCTCGAAACCTACAAACATTTTGTGGAAGACCGTATGCAGAAAAATTACTTCTCAGTGAAGGAAATGTAAAAGGGAAAACATTCTCCTTCCGACTTATCGTCCCGAGAAGTTTTGTTCAAAACAAAAAATGGTTTTCTAATCCCATATGCCGACAATGAAAAAGAATAGCGAATCAAAAGTTATTCATAAGACGATGTCAAAGATGAGAAAGCTGTAGTGTGATCCACCTATGGCGGCCAAATTGCGTAGGTTTTCAATACTGTTCACTGGCGTTTCAAAATATTTATCACTCGAGATCTGAATTAGTTAAGAGCAATTTTTGGTGGAAACAAACACTGTATAACGTAAACCCTTTTCGTGTGCGAGATTAGTGTTGCGCTATGTCTAAAACCATGACTAAGGAAATGTTGAACTAAATGAGAATACGATGTAATAGTTGCATCGTATTCTCTGGCCTGGCGCCACTGCACCGGGAGCAGGCGATGTTCCGGTGTTAATGGCAGCACACGTAAGGGGCGCTTGGATCGCAGATTTGCTTCCGCGAGGCATTGGGAAATGGTTCGCGGGCACACGGGAGCCGCTACATCTGCATGTATAGTTGACCGGATCCCCGTGGGATCAGGTCGAGCCTGGCGCACGATTCGTCGATCCTCTCTACCGGTGGTTCTCCTTCTCCGTCCGGAGCCGCTCCGCCGTGCGGTAGTGCCGTCACGTGTCCAATGCTCCCAATACGTCAGACGGTATGATCAGAACGATCCACGCGGCAGGCTATACGGGGCGCCGACCACCCTGAGGTTTTCAGCCCGATGATCAGGCCTCTCTCAAAGTCCGTAAGTTGCGTAAATCGACGTCTCTTGCGTCTACCTGGCATTCTTGTCACTCTGTACTCTTGCTTACGTCGGCCGGTGTTTTTCGCTTTCATAGAGCATTGACTACACGACGGTTTATATGACTTCCGGTTCGTGCTTGCAGCGAGCCCACAGGGTGTGCGGTCATGCGCATTCACAACAAACGTGGATAATTTGCACACCAGTATGCACTCTAGCTATCTGAAAAGTTTCGCGGTTGTAGCATGCTTTCTTCTTGGTGCGAAAAGTTCATTGTCCGTGAGTGTAGATGTACGATGCTTTTACAAGAAATGAAGATTTAGCGATTGATGAGTAAATTCTAGAGATAAACGATATCTGTATTTACCTTCGGCAACAGATATCAAGCCAGAGCCATATTCATGAAGAAATTAATCGGCGGATAAAGCATTGTTGGATAGTATTCGGAAGAAACAGTATAATTTTCAAGAGCAATTTACAGAAGGTGAGTCGAAAATTTTGCAATATTTGCATAAACCTATGTGCTGCGGCCGGTATATCACGTGTTTAGACTAGTTCAAGTCGCCCACTGCTGTCAGTCGAAAGGAATATAAAGTGGTAGTCGTTGCTGTGAACAGCATTGCGTGTCGTCGTTCCATCAGCGGTTGGGACCCCTAAAAGGTAAATAGACACAACCGGCTATAATTAGGGAACTTTTGCTTTAAGAGTTTGAACTCGGCCATAACGCTGCGCAAGTAACATGAAACATTTGTCATGTAAAAGGGGAAGGTTCCGTGGACCACAGCACCATAACCAGATGATTCAAAATTTAACTCAGGTGATAGAAACCTCGATGATCAGCCAAGGTCATGTGGTTTCGGAGGCCGTGTGCCAGGTCGTAGAGACAAATTAGACAATCAGCACTCGGAGATTATCAAGCGAGCTGGGCATATCGCAGATTACCGTGGTTCGTCACCTTCAGGACCTCGGCAAGGTCTACAGGAGCTGCCACATTGTCCCTCACGAACTGACGCCAGCTGAAGTAAACCGCCGAGTGGAAGTGTGCACGAAACTCCTAGAAAACCCGCGCGATGTGCGTTTCATCAAGAGAATTGTTACGTGCGATGAAAAAGTGGGTCTATTTCCGCAATCCTAACACACAACGGCAGCGGTTGAGCCCGGTCCTGAACCTACTGACGAACGTGGGCGCTTCGAGCACAAGGAGATGCTCTGCTTCTGGTGGAATTTCGAGGGGACAATCCACTACGAATTTGTTCCAAACGGTCGGATCATCAAAGCCAATCTCTACTCTGAACAGCTAGAGCAGATGTACGCCATTTTGGAGCAGAAGTACCCGGTACTGGTGAACTGAAAGCGCGCTCTCCTACAGCAGGACAACGCTCGGCCTCATAGAGTGCGAGCTACCGAGGCAAAACTCCAGAAACTTATCGAACTGATGCTACGACCAGAACAAGTAATAATCCAATGGGGCAAGTACGAATCTTGCCCCCCCATCGGATTATTACTTGTTCTGGTCCATAGCCTACTTTCTTTGCGGGCGGCACTGCAACAACCAGGAGGAGGTGGCAGCCGGGATGAAGGAGTTCTTCGCCTCGAAAGACAAGAACTGGTACCACCGCGGAATCGAAGAACTGGCAGACAAATGACTAAAGACGGTGAAACACGATTGCCTATACTTAGGATACTAGTCAGCTTTCGTCGTAAAGTTACGTATGAAGGCATAAAGTGAACCAAATATTACATAACTTTCGACTCACTCTCAGTATTAATATGTCTCAAAAGAAAAGTGTTTCATCAATGCATCTTTCCAGTTTTTACTTAAAGATCATAGGCATGCACCTTAACTGAAAAATATATTCAGAGACTACAAACATCTCAAGAATCATTTAGAGATGTTGCTTGATACACTGCTGGCCACCCAAAATGCAATACCAAGAAGGAAGCATCCGATTGGCCTAAAATTCGCAGCGTGCGTCACCCGCGAGAGGACATTTAAACGATTAGCATTGCAGGGCATATGTAAATTATGTGCGCCCAGCACGCCACTGAGAAGCATTATAAGAAGAGTGCACAGAAGGCGGGGTGTAAGTAGTGGAAGTGTGTTGTGCTGCCGAACCTGTGCGTGGGAAGCTTCCTGATGCCTCGTCACAGAATACGGCAGTCGTTCCAGCACGTTTCGGAGTTCGACAGAGGAAGAATAGTGGCTTATCGCCACAGCGGTTTATCGTACCGAGACATCGGCGCCCGTGTGGGACGA
The DNA here is from genome assembly GCA_039090855.1 of Macrothele yani. NCBI lineage: Eukaryota > Metazoa > Arthropoda > Arachnida > Araneae > Macrothelidae > Macrothele > Macrothele yani. The sequence continues at coordinate 47,877,260 of CM076998.1, read as the reverse complement.
CATCCAGCCACAGTGAGGCGAGTATGGATTCGGTGGGTGCAGGAGGGACGGACGGACCAACGTGAGCGATTGCCGCAGCCGCGGCACACCACCGAACGAGAAGACCGGTATGTTGTGCGGCGGGCATTGACGGCTCGCACCGTCACATCACGAACGTTAGCGCAGGAATTAGCGTGGGTTGCGCAACAACCTGTGTCAGCACGTACCGTTCGATGTCGTCTGCAGGAGCGGAGACTTGTCGCACGGCGCCCATTGCTCCGGTTACCATTGACGTTGCTCCACCCGCAAGTGCGGCAGCAGTGGGCCGTTCAACGCCCCACCTGGACTACGGAATGGCACGACATTGTTTTTTCCGATGAATCCCGCTTCTGCTTGCAACACCACGATGGTCAGATCCGCGTGTGGTGGCACCGCGGAGAGAGACTGTATGACGCCTGCATTATGCATCGCCATACCGGTCCGTCGCCTGGCGTTATGATTTGGGGACGCAATTGGATATGACACCCGCACCACTCTGGTACGCATCACCGGTACACTCAACAGCCACCACTACATCTCCGACGTTTTGGAGCCTGTAGTCCTCCTTTACCTGCAGGACCTGCCAGCGGCCACGTTTCAACAGGACAATGCGCGCCCGTAAGTAGCACGCACCGTGCAACAATTCTTCACGGCCCACCAGGTGTCACTGCTGCCGTGGCCCGCTTGTTCTCCCGATATGTCGCCCTTCGAACATGTCTGGTCGCTGATCGGCAACCGAGTGGCCCGGCAACACCACCCACGGCTACGCCTGATGAACTGTGGCAACGTGTGGAAGCAGCCTGGACCGACATACCCCAAGCCCACATCCAAAGCCTCTTTCGTTCGATGCCGCGGCGTGTAGCAGCCGTTATTGCCAGCCATGGGGCCATAGGAACTATTGATGTCTGCGTGTTCCGCAAGTCGCACGGGCCTGTAAGCTCAATAGTTTCATCTTGGTATCTGTTGTTATGTATCCAGTAAATCTGACTTTGCTATCTCGTGTCCTTCTTGGTGTTGCATTTTGGGTGGCCATCAGTGTATAACCAGCAAAGATCAGAAGCGGAATACATGGATTAAGGTAATGACAAGAGTTGATGTCATCATGATCAAAGTGAAGACCCTCAAGTGGCAATGCGTATTACACTTTGCTAGAAGAACTGACCACCGCTAGACAACTGAAATACTAGACTGAAAACCAAAGAAAAGCAAAAGACCCAGGAGAAGTCAATGTGGGGGATGTGTGGATGTAATTCGAAAGCATGCCGGATTGAGTTTGGAGAGACTGGCTCAAGACAGAAAGTTGTGGAAAAGACTTGCCGCCTCGGTGGTGCAGTCGTTTAAGCGATGGCTTCTGGTCATTCGTCCGAAAGGGGACCGCGTTCGAATCCCGGTGAGGCATAGATGTTGTGTTTGTTTTACGGCCCTGGCTCTCTCTATTCCCTGGAACCAGTGGCCCAAAATTAGGGACGGGCGCCTGCTTATAGCCCACTGAGTTGCTCACGGTGGATGTTAAACTTCCAAGAAAAAAACAATAAAAAAATAAAAATTTGGGCAGACCTCCATCCAGCATTAATAATGGTTGATGATGTTATATACACACGTGGGTGTATGTGTGAGTACGAACTAATAGAAATATCCAGATCATGACACAATCCGGTCTTACCATCGCCAGAACTATTCTCTATAAAAAAAAAATATCCGAGAGTGCTTGCAAAACGCTACATAAAAGGAATAGCATTTGAAGTTAAAATAATTTTTCAAAGTGGACTTTTAGAAGCAGAGATACCGATGAAAACGGGTGATGCATTCAATCCGCGTTGCGAGTAAATTTTGCATTATTTCGGAAAGGAAATGAAATGCTTTGTAGTGAGCGCTGTCCGACCGATAAATGATTGTTTTCAGTCGGATTTTCAGACCCGCATGTACTGTTGACAACATGTTGCAAACAGAAATATGCAGTCAAGCCCCCGAGCGGTGCATCCGTCTGTAGCGATAAATTATAAATTGCGTGAAGAACATTTTCCACTACGAACTCTATCCGACCTAAGAATTTCTCAGATCAGACTTTTAGAAGCAGGGATATCAGGGGTAGCTCGATACATATTTTCGGCCTTAGTGAGAAAACTGTGCGTTACTTGAAAATGAAACTGCATTCAAAATGGTCTTCATTGTAAAAAGTATCGAATGAAAGGAAGAATTGTTTTAATTGGATATTTTTGAGCAATGATATAAAATAAATTGCATTTTGAATTTGATGGCGCCTGCCTTCTCGACAGGGATGTCGCTAGACTTCGAAATCGGATGGGCGAATGAGGATGGAGCATTATTTGGGGGGGGGGGGGGGGCAAGCTTGATAGCAGTTTTTTTTTTTTTTTTTACGAAGCAGTGAAAGAACGAATTTTTTATTCTTTTTAGGTCTTTTGTATAAAAAAGATCCTGCTTATGTTACCGGTTTGTCCGTCCGTCCGTCTGTACCCACGATATCTCTGCAACTATTAGTCCGATTTGAAAAATTCTTTTTGCATTAGGAAGCTTGAAATATGCGAATGATGATCCTTTATTTCGTTTTTTTATTACGATGTACAATTTTGCCGCTAGAGGGCGTAAATGCAGATGATGTCGAATTCAAAAATACGTTTTATTCCACATATTTGCTTCTAAACATCCGATTGAAAAAATTCTCTTAATCTTTCGATTCCATTTACGTGGAAGAGTATTTTAGATATAGCTACTTTTTCAAATTACGTATAGATTTTCCGCTAGGGGGCGTTAAAGTAAATTACATTTTCCTCGATAACTCTTCTTCTAAAACTCCGATTTGAAAAATCTTTTCTTCAGCTGATACATCTTCTGATGGAAAATCTTTTTCTGAAATAATACTTTGTTTGGTAAAGAATACTTTGGCCACCAGGGTACGAAACTGTTAATTTTTGCTTCTGATGTATTTGCCGTAAAATCTGAGCTTCTAAGATATCGACTGAAAAATTTCTTTCGTCGGCTGATGCCACTCACATCGATAAACCTTTTCGGAATATTTTCTTTTTAAAATATGGCATGGTTTTTCCGCCAGGGGGCCTAGATGAATATCTTATTTATGTCAATATCTCTACTTCTAAGAGTCCGATTTGAAAAATTCTTTCTTTGTTGGATAGTGTTTTCAGTGTGACATGTTTTTCATATAATTTCAAAATTTTCAAGTAATTTCTAGACTTTCCGCTAGGGGCGTAAATGTAAATTGCCCCCCCCCCTATATCTCTGCTTCTGAATCTCCGATTTGAAAAATTCTTTCTGCACCGGATGCAGCTCCTGATGGGAAACCATTTGCACATTATTTCTAATTTTTGTAAAAAATGTTTTGGCAACCAGGTGGCGTAAGTCTCAATTTCCGCTTCTGATGTATTTGCAGCAAAATATGAGCTCCTAAAATCTCCACTGAAAAAAAAAATAGTTTGTTGACCGATACTACTTATGTCGACAAACATTTTAGAAACATTTTTTTCTTGAAATACTGCACGGTTTCTGCGCCAGGTAGCGTAGATGTATATCTCATTTTTGTCAATATCTCTACTTCTAGGTGTCCGAAATGAAAAATTCCTTCTTTGTTGGACAGTGTTTCTGATGCGAATTGTTTTTCCTATAAATTCAAAATTTTCAAGTAAATCATAGACTTTCCGCAAGGAGGCACAAGGGTAAATTGCGTTTTCTGGGTTATTTCTGCTCGTAAAGCTCCGTTTTGAAAATTTCTTCCTGTATCGCATACGAGACCTGATGGAAAATATTTTTCACATAATCTCTAACGTTTGGTAAAGAACTGTTTGTCCACCAGGGGGAATAAGTGTTAATTTCTGCTTCTGATGTATTTGTAGAAAAATCTGGGCTCCTGAAAACTCGACTAAATTTTTTTTTCTTGGACCGATAACGCTCATATGCGAACACCTTTTGAGAATACTTTCTTCCTAAAATAATGCATAGTTTTCCCACCAGGTAGTATTAAGTCACATCTTATTTTTGACGACATCTCTGTTGCTAAGAGTCCAATTTGAAAAACTCTTTCGGTGTTGGAGAGCGTTTCCGGTGAGAAATGCTTCTCATATAAATTCACGTTTTTCTTAAAGCACAAGTCTGCAACCAGAGGGCGTAAGCTCACGATTCGGTTTACAGCAATATCTGAGGGATTAAAAACCCGATTGAAAAACTTCTTTCTTCCGTCAGATACTATTGTTTTCCATACCGGTTCCATTGACTTTGAATAGCTTTGATAAATTTAATTTGCGTCAGAACGGATTCAAAAGACGTGCTTATTGCACTCGAAAATTCGGTGTCATCTTTCTTGTTTATTATGATTATTGAAAACGTCCATCGTGAGGAATTCAATGGGCTATAAACAGTCCCCTGTCCCCAATTTAAGGTTATTGGTTCCAGGGAAGCAAGAGAGTCCGTGCCGTAAGACAAACACAACATTCATGCCTCACCGGGATTCGAATCCGAACCCTTCTCGGACGAATAGTCATAAGCCAGCGCTTAGACCACTGCGCCATCGGGGCTGCTGTAATACTTTTCACTACCAGCTACTAAGTAATTCTTGCAATCCCTACCCCCATCTACTCGTACACGCATACATACATGGACCTAACTAATTACGCCATTGGTGTAAGATGCTAGTGTTGGTAGAATGTTGCCTTCGACTTTTTTTTTTTTTTTTTTTTGCACTGAATGCACTGTCATAAGTTGATTTTCAAAAGTTTGTATTTTTGCTTACAAAAACAGTATTGTACTTAAACAATTTATTTTAAAGAAAATGTTGTTTTTCCTAATTTAAATGGAATTATAACATCGTGCCACGCAGACACAATACCTCCCCCCTGTTTAACTTCCTTCCTTCCAGACTCCGACTTTGCCTTTCATTCCTCTCCTACAAAGCAGTCGTCAGCCACTTTCTGCGCTTTCACTGTACAGGAGCAGTCCAAAGAGCGCTAGTGTAGCTTTGAACTCTACTTTCCGTATCGGAATCCCCTATTTTGTAAGGAAAACAAACAGAGCAATTAGTAGTGACCCCCTCATTGAATTCCTATCCACTCTCCTCATTAGCCCTCTGGCCATACAAACATGAAAAATAGGCTTAAACTAAAGATTTGGAAGAGTGGAGACCTACCGAATTTTCATGGTCCTTCTTATATTATTTTATTTTATTTCGATAACCTTTTTTTGGAGACGTAAAGAACACACTTCCTAAGGGAAAATACGTAGGGCTACATGAAATAAAACACAAGACTTATTACTTGCAAAGTGCAGATAATATTTTAATGTTAAATATACTGAAAAATTGGCTCATTTCGAACTGAGTGGGAGGAAGGGTGGGCAAGACAAATTTCAGGGTGGGCTCAGGCCCACTCTCGCACCTCCTTGACGACGTCTCTGCTTTACGAGTCCTGTCTGCGAAAGCATCATACACTGGCGTGCAAAAATTAAGTACGAGACGGTTTTTCGAATGTAACGTCCAGCAGAAGTTCTCCACGTCAACTCAAATCATACCATAAGATCCCCAAGATGTAAGAATATGGGACAAGTGAGCAAAACCGTCCAAACAAGGAATCCAAAGAATACAAAGGCACTTTATTGAAAAGGTAGCTTCGAGCACAACTGGACAGAAGTCAGAAACCGTCCATGTGACAGGCGGCTGCCAAGAAAAATCCAGTCTTTAGTAGGGAATACGGTCACCCCTGACTGTGTTGCAGGATTTACAACGTCTGTCCATGCTGAGGATGAGGTTGTCAAGGGGTTATTGAGGCATCGCGGCCCATTCCTCTTGTAGCGCCAATCGCAGCTGCGGAATCGTTGCTGGCGGCTGGTGACGTGCTGCCAAGCGTCTCCCGAGAAGATCGCACACGTGCTCGACTGGACTTAGGTCCGAAGACCTTGCGGGCCAATCGAACTGTTGAATATCTTCACTCTCCAACAGCTCTGCGACAGCCACTGTGCGATGAGGTGTAGCGTTGTCATCCATGAAGAGGAACTCAGGGCCCACAGCATCTCTAAACAGACGCACGTTAGGCAGGAGAACCTCGGTACAATAGCGGACACCAGTGACTGAATCTCCTTGGAAGATGTGGAGGTCAGTACGGCTACCAAGCATGATACCGCCCCAAACGAAAACTCCGCCACCTCCAAACCGGTCCCTTTCGATGATGTTGGAGTTGTGATTGCGTGTTCCTTGCTCTCTCCAGATGTGTATACGTCCAGAATCGCTCTTCAGACTAAATCGGCTCTCATCCGTAAAGAGAACTCGACCCCATTGCTGATGTGTTCAGTTCTTGTGTTCCTGGCACCACAGAAACCGCCGTCTCCGATGAGCAGGCGTTAATGGCACACACCGTACTGGTCGTCGTGCAAATAGACCACCTTTGTGCAGCCTCCTGGCCACGGTAAAACGCGAGAACGGACGTCCAGTTGTCTGTTGCATGTGCCTTGCGATTTATCCCGCTGTCTGCCGTCTGTCTCTTCTCGCCTGTAGGACAATATACCGGTCGTCCACCGCCGTGGTTGCTCGTGGACGACCAATGCTAAACTCTCGGACAGCTGTTCCTGTCGTTTGAAATGCTATCCAAGCCCGTGAAACGATGCTGTGAGCGATCCCGAACTCCTCGGCCACACTAGTCACACTTCGACCTTCTGCCAACTTCCCAATGACGCTACCTCGGTTAAAGTCATCCAGATGTCGTCTACTGGATTTTCTGTTGGCCATATCACACGGTAGCAGCAACTCGACGTCGTTCAAACCGATGTACACCGTGCAATAACTTTCACCGAATTGCTGAGCGTACACAGCCCTTGTGCGTTATACCCTTCCGACACTCCCCCTCCCCGTCATGCTGCATATATGCGCATGCCCTACCATACCGGACCCTAGTCTATCTCCTGAGTGGTCTTTCGGTCTGTGCTGCCTGCTCGTTCCGCTGTTATGCTGATTTCTCCTCTTCGTCCTTAATTTTTGCACACCAGTGCAAGATAAAGACCACAAGGCAAGGATAATAGTTTACGACTTTAATCTTCTGAAAGCAATTTTTTTCAAATCGGACCAACAGGTGCACCGAAGTGCTAAAACATTTTCACCATTGCCTAATATGACATTGGTCTTCTATGTGCCACCACAAAGGCTCTTATCCAGCCGGCATGGACGCTAAAAATTTCTAAAGATGTTTTATTGTATCTGGTACCAATATGTTACCAGCAGATCCTTTCTTGGAAGTTACGTAGTTGAGCAGCTGCAGATTAGATTTTCTTTTTCACGCTTTCCAACCGTAGGTTGAAGGAGCGTCCGTCTATCTGTCCATCCGTCCGTCCGTCCGTCAGTCCGCACGATAAGTCGCGTAAAAATGGTTAGATTTCGACGAAATTTTAGTATGTGGTAGGAGATAGCCTGGGAAGGAACCCTATTGAAAATGGACGAAATGGGGTCAAAGGTCAGAGCATAGGAGGGTGGATCCGTTCCATCGCCATTATGCATCATAACTTACGTAAAAATGCTTCGGTTACGACAAAACTTCATCATGTTGTTCCGGAGATATACGGAACCGGTTCTATTGATTATTTATCATCGAAATGGGGTCAAATGTCAGGGCACAGGAGCGAGATTTATTCCACAGCCACTATCCTCAGTACTTGACTAAAAATGCTTCAATTGCGACAAAACTTTATCATGTTATTCCGGAGGTATACTGAACCAATTCTGTTGAACATCATTGAAATGGGGTCAATGGTCAGGGCACAGGAGCGAGATTTTTTCCACAGCCATTATCCTCATAACTTGAGTAATGGTTTCTGGTATGTTGGAAAGCGTATCATAAACAATGCATTGCATGATTTTACTAACTTGTTTTTTCTTTTTTTTACTGGAGGTTTAACAACCAAAGTGAGCAACTCAGTGGGGTATAAGCAGTCGGCCGTCCCTAATTTAGGGTCATTGGTTCCAGGGAAGGGAGAGAGCCAGTGTCGTTATCTTCCTTGATTTTTCTTTTTTTATTGGAGGTGTAACGACCACCGTGAGCAATTCAATGGGCTATAAGCAGTCGCCCGTCTGTGATTTAGGGACACTGGTTCCATAAATAGGAGAGAGCCAGTGTACTGTAAGATAAACACAACATCCATGCCTCACCGGGATTCCAACCCTGACCCATCTCGGGTGAATGATCAGAAGCCATCGCTTACAACACTGCTGCACCAGAGGAGCGCTGCCTTTTCCATCTGAAGAACACCACTGATTAACACAGCTCAGTATCAGGTATTATTTATGCCATTTCATGGCCATCAAACGTACCGTCGTTGGCCTGCAGTTGCTTCGATTTGTATAATGGCGCGCTAGTCATAATGCTTTGGCTCTTCAGTGTATACGGTGTCCAAAGACAGACCGACGGTCATAATGATAATAACACAAGCACGCCCTTTTTTAGCACGTCTTTTGTAAAAAAAGATCGTGCTTATGTTACCGGTTTGTCCGTCCGTCCGTCCGTCAGTCCGTTTGTACCCACGATATCTCTGCAACTATTAGTCCGATTTGAGAAATTCTTTTTGCATTGCGAATCTTGAAATATGAGAATGATGATCCTTCATTTCGTTTTTTTACGATGTACAATTTTTCCGCTAGAGGGCGTAAATGCAGTTGATGTCGAATTCAAAAATTCGTTTTATTCCACATATTTGCTTCTAAACATCCGATTGAAAAAATTATTTTACCTTTCGATTCCATTTCTGTTTAAGAGAATTTTAAATATAGTTACTTTTTTAAATTACGCATAGATTTCCCGATAGGGGGCGTAAAGGTAAATTATATTTTTCCCGATAACTCTTTTTCTAAAACTCCGATTTGAAATTGTTTTTCTTCAGCGGATACGCCTCCTGATGAAAATTCTGTTGCATATAATTTCAAGTATTTGGAAGATAATACTTTGGCCACCAGGGTGCGTAAGCATTAATTTGTGCTTCTGATGTATTTGCCATAAAAACTGAGCTTCTAAAATATCGATTGAAAAAATTCTTTCTTGGACTGATGCCACTCACATCGATAAACCTTTTCGAAATATTTTCTTCTTAAAATATTCCACAGTTTCTCCGCCAGAGGGCGTAGATGTATATCTAATTTTTGTCAATATCTCTACTTCTAGGCGTTCGATTTGAAAAATTCCTTCTTTGTTGGATAATGTTTTCCGTGTGACATGTTTTTCATGTAATTTCAAAATTTTCAAGTAATTCATAGACTTTCCGCTAGGGGGCGTACAGGTAAATTGCGTTTCCCACTATATCGCTGCTTCTAAATCTCCGATTTGAAATTTTTTCTGCACCGGATACAGCTCCTGGTGGGAAATCGTTTGCACATAACTTATATTTTTTGTAAAAAATGGTTTGGCCACCAGGGGCGTAAATCTTAATTTCCGCTTCTGATGTTTTTGCAGCAAAATATAAGCTTCTAAATTTTCGATTGAAGAAAACGTCGTTTGTAGACCGATACTACTCATGTCGACAAACCTTGTAGAAACATTTTCTTCTTAAAATAATGCATGGTTTTTACGACAGGAGGCGTAGATGTATATCTCATTTTTGTCGATATCTCTACTTCTAGGTGTCCGATTTGAAAAATTCCTTCTTTGTTGGATAGTGTTTCCGATGCGAAATGTTTTTCCTATAAATTCAAAATTTTCAAGTTATTCATAGAGTTTCCGCTAGGGGGTACAAAGGTAAGTTGCGTTTTCTGCGTTATTTCTGCTTCTAAAACTCCGATTTCAAAAATTCTTCCTGTATCGTCATACAGGCATGGAGAATATTTTTCACGTAATTTCTAATGTTTGGAAAAGAATGGTTTGGCCACCAGGGGGCATAAGTGTTAATTTCTCCTTCTGATGTAGTTGTAGTTGTAACAAAATCTGGGCTCCTGAAACTCGACTAATTTTTTTTTTTTTTTTGGACCGATACCGCTCATATGGAAAAACCTTTTCAGAATACTTTCTTTCTAAAATAATGCATGGTTTTCCCATCAGGGTACGTAAAGCCACATCTTATTTTTGTCGCTATCTCTGTTTCTAATAGCCCGATTTGAAAAATTCTTTCGGTTTTGGAGAGCGTTCCCGGTGCGAAATGTTTCTCATATAAATTCATGTTTTTCTTAGCACACAAGTCTGCAACCAGAGGGCGTAAGCTCACGATTCCATTTACAGCATAATTTGAGAGATTAAAAACCCGATTGAAATACTTCTCTCTTCCGTCAGATACTATTATTTTCCATACCGGTTCCATTGACTTTGAATAGCTTTGATAAATTTAATTTGCGTCAGAACGGATTCAAAAGACGTGCTTATTACACCCGAAAATTTGGAATCATCTTTCTCGTTTAGGCTTTCCAACAGTAGGTTCAAGTAGCGTATATTCTCCAACTTTGTACGTCTGTCTGTCTGTCTCTCCTCACGATAACTAGCGTAAAAATGGTTCAATTTTGATGAAATTTTAGTATGTGGTACGGGAACAACCTGAGGACAAACCTAATTGAAAATGAACGAAATGGGGTCAAAGGTCAGGACATAGGAACTGAATCCATTTCATCGCCCTTATGCGTCCTAACTTACGTAAAAATGCTTCGTTTGCGACAAAACTTTATCACGTTTTTCCGGAGATAAACTAAACCGTTTCTGTTTAATATCATTGAAATGGGGTCCAAGGTCAAGGCAAAGGAGCGAGATTTATTCCACAGCGATTATTCTCATAACTTGACTAAACGTGCTTCTATTGCGACAAATATTTAGTATGTTGTTCCGGAGGTTACTGAACCAATTCTCTTTAATATCATCGAAATGGAGTAGAAGGTCAGGGCACAGCAGTGAGATCTATTCCACAGCCATTATCTTCATAACTTAAGTAATGATTTCTGGTATGTTGGAAAGCGTATCAATAATCAATGCATTGCATGATTTTACTAACTTGTTTTTCAAAAGGCAAGCTGAAAAACCAGTTCATAATTATTATTGAAATTGAAGAATGAAATAAAATTTTCAGTCAGCCTTACTGAAAGTTACCTAATTTCAGAGTGCAGTATGTTCGTTATAACGTTTAGGTTTCACGCTCAGTAAAAACGCGTTTCATTTGGTAAACTGATCAGGAGAAATTGTGTTCGCAGATCCTTTTCAGCTCATCGACTTTGCAGATCAAACACAACTTCATCAGACTAAGCTGTCAAAGAGATAAATAAGTGGTGAAGAAATCTCCAGTTCGGCCGGATGTTGTCGTGTGCCGAGGCTACGAAATTTCCCTGTTATCGATGATGGAGTCTTCTATCGCGTGACACCGTTATCGTTAATGACCAGTGTGATATAATAATGTAATAAATACTCCTGAGAAGATCGCAGGAAGCTCCATTGTTTGGAAGCCATCAAACTCAATGTAGAACTCTAAAAACTAATTTAATAGTTTAATGCCCCTGGGTAAAATCGAGCTTTTGATTTTTACGTAGGCTAACAGAATTAAAATCTACCGTCCTTTGCTAATCAGCTTAATAAATCGGTTACAGCCCGCACTTAAAATACATCACGTCAACAAACTAGCCATTACGTAAATTCTTCGAAAGACTTTCAATAAGTAGAGAAAATATTATGCATGCAACCAAGTTAAATAATTCCCGAAAACTAAAGAACGTCTTCTAGTGTATGTTCTAATGATAAGAATTAGCAGCAATCGTTGAATCTTTAAACCAGACTGCTTATTGTCATCACAGCTTTATTAGTGTTATGAATTTTACAGACTTAATAAATTAGACTCGATGGAACAATGGATCGAAATTGAAGAATGGAATTCGTGTTCAAAACAGTTCTGATCTTACCAGCGAACAAATATTACCACTAAATTGGTAATTGATTTTGTAAAGCCCTTTTTACGCCTTCCAACCGTAGGTTGAAGAAGCGTATATGCTCTAGCATTTTCTGTCTGTCTGTCTGTCAGCAGGATAACTCCCGCAAAAATGGTTCGATTTCAATAAAATTTTAGTATGTGGTAGGGTACAACCTGGGGACGAACCCTATTAAAAATGGAAAAAATGGGGTCAAATGTCAGGACATAGGAGCGGGATCCATTCCATCGCCTTTATGTGTCACAACTTACGTAAAATTAATTCGATTGCAACAAAACTTTATCATGTTTTTCCGGAGGTATACTGATCCGGTTCTGTTGAATATAATCGAAATGGGGTCAAAGATCAGGATACAGGAGCGATATTTATTCCACAGCCATTTTTCTCATAACTTGCTTCTATTGCGACAAAACTTTAGTATGTTGTTTCGGAGGTATACTGAATCAATTCTATTTAATGTAATCGAGATGGGGTCAAAGGTCAGGGCACAGGAGCGAGATTTATTCCACAGCTATTGTCCTCATAACTTGACTAAAAATCCTTCTATTGTGACAAAACTTTAGTATGTTGTTCCGGAGGTACACTGAACCAATTATGTTTAATATCATCGAAATGGGGCCAAAGTTCAGGGCACGGGAGCGAGATTTATTCCACAGCCATTATCCTTGTAGCTTGACTAAAAATGCTTCTATTGCGACAAAAATTTAGTATGTTGTTCCGGAGGTATACTGAACCAATTCTGTTTGATATCATCAAAATGGGGTCAAAAGGTCAAGGCACAGGATCGAGATTTATTCCACGGCCATTATCCTCATAATTTGAGTAATAACTTGAGTAAAAATGCTTCTATTGCGACAAAACTGTAGTATGTCGCTCCGGAGGTATACTGAACGGATCAATAGTCAGGGTAGAGTGGAGGGTTTGTCTGGGCGCGATTTCTGGTATGTTGAAAAGCGTATCGAATCAGTGCATTGCATGATTTTACTTCTTTTTTTATGCTATGCATCTTTCTCGGTAGACGTAAAGTAAATCTCAAGTAAAAAAAAAAAAAAATCAGTGTAACGAAAATGGTAAAGGTAGAAGACGGCGCCTGTGAAGGTCGTGAAACAGTATAAATGGAACTTGATACTGAGCTGTGTTAATAAGTGTTGTCCTTCAGATGAGAAAGGCAACGAGTTTGACAAAGGCCAAATTGTTATAATAGCCAGATGACTGGCTCAGAGCAATTCCGAGACGGCGAGGCTTCTGGGGTGTTCACGATTAGCCGTTGCTAGCGCCTTCAAGAAGTGGTCCGAGGAGGGTAAAACCACTCACCGCTGACAAGGTGTGGGCCAACCACGCCTCATCGATACTAGAAGTGATAGTCCGATCCAACAGAAGAGATAAAGGGGGACAACTTGCCTGTAATTTCAACGCTGGTGACGGGAGTGATGTGACACAACACAGAGTACATCAAAACCTGCTGAAAATGGGGCTGGAAGCTAACCCGCGAGCATCAAAGCTGGACATCAATTCTAAGTAGGTCGTGTGGTCGGATGAATCACATTTCCTGTTGCGAAATGTGGTAGAGGTCTGTACGGGCCGGGCTGTTCCGCCAAGCCCGAGCCCTGCCCGTGATCAGGGTCGGGCCGTTTTTTATTTTTGAGAACAAAGCAACGGGCCAGGCCGGGCCAATTCAACCCATTCTTTTTATCGCAATGGTAAAGAAAGAAAAAGGTCGTGTTCCCCGATTTCCTGGTGTGTTTAACTGTTCCTATTAACTGTTTACCTAAATGTTCCTAAAGGCACTCAGTATTTTTACCAGTCTGTAGGTATTAAGATGGTAAAACCATTTCGGGGCTTTGTAACAACAAAAAAGATTCGACCCCAAGCGAGTGTGTGTGTGTGTGTTGTGTAGAGTGGGTGACGGAGAATGTCTGTAGTGGGGTGAGTGTGTGTGTTTGTATGAGAGAGTGGGACGACATGGATTTTTTCTTCTAACCCTAATCTGTATAGGGATTGACTTTTGTATTGCTACCGCTTTCTAGTTCAGAGAAAGAGAGATTCTGAACTCCTTTTTCTCTCTTTATAAAGGTTATACTTTTCGATAATTGTCAAAGTTTAGTTACTATTTTTAGGCTTCCATTCAACAAAATATTTTCAATAATATCTCATTTCATTATTTAATTTTCAGAATTTAATGAAATACAATAGAAAGGAAAAATAATACAAAATGGCACATCACGGGCCGAGCCGGGCCTAATTAAGAGCTGCAATTCACGGGCCTAGGAAGGGCCGGGCCTTAAGCGCACGGGCTTGTGCCTGACGGGCCTCACTAAATTAAGCCCCTCCAGACTTCTACCATGTGGACGGACGGGTACATGCGATTGTGGGTTTAACGCCCACCGTGAGCAACTCAGTGGGCTATAAGCAGTCGCCCGTCCCAAATTTAGGGTCACTGGTTCCAGAGAAGCGAGAGAGCCAGTGCCGTTAGACAAACGCAACATCCATGCCTTACCGGGATTCGGACCCTGACCCTTCACGGACGAATGGTCATATCGCGAGTGTGTTAGTGAGGAGGGTTGGTAATTTTTGGTTTAGGATGCCACCAAAATTAGCAATCGTTTTCCACATCATTATAATGATCTCGCCAATAGCAGATAACACCGCCCTGAGAGAGAGAGAGAGTCAAGAAGAAGCCAATTTTCCCTACGACGCACCGTTTTTATAGCATCAAAAATGAATTTTTGTATTGCCATTTCTTATATTACGATAATTTTTTTGTAATTTACGCAGATTGCAATGAGATATTGTTTCGTTTATGTAAAACGTGATAAAATAATGTTCGGCGATTTTTTTTGATATCGGGAGTTTAACAACCATCGTGAGCAACTCAGTCGGCTATAAGCAGTCGCCAGTCCCTAATTTATGGCTTCCAGGGAAGGGAAAAAGCCAGTGCCGTAAGACAAAGCACAATATGCCTGACGGGATTTGAACCCAGACCTATCTCGGACGAATGATCAGAAGCCATCGCTTAGACCACGTATATCATCAGAACGAGGCAGCGGTTGGGAGATAGCTTAGTAAAACACAGCGGTTGTCCAAAATGATGGGAAACACCTTGAAATAATAGGTGCTACGCACCTAATATGGTGTGGGAGTACCCTTGGCATTTAAAACTGCTTGAACCCTCTTTGGAATGGACGCATACAAGTTCTGAATGGTGGTAAGTGCTATGTTGTACCATTCTTACATCAGAAACTGCTCCAATTCCTTGAGAGACGCCGGAGGAGGATAATGGGATCGCACTCTGTTCTCCAACACAGACCACAGGGGCTCAATGATGTGTACGTTCGGTGATTGTGCAGGCCAGGGAAAGGTGTGCAACTTCATCCTCATGTTCCTCAAACCATGATTGAACAGTTCGACTTCTGTGAATCGGTGCATTAGCATCTTGAAAAGTGCAATCCCCTGACGGAAAGAATGTCTGCGTCATTGAATGCACATGGTCGACCAAAAGGGTGAGCCGCCCCGCCCCGGTGGCGCAGTGGTCTAAGCGATGGCCTCTGATCATTCGTCTGAAAGGGGTCCGGGTTCGAATCCCGGTCAGGCATGGATGTTGTGTTTGTCTTACGGCACTGGATCTCTCCCTTCCCTGGAACCAGTGACCCTAAATTAGGGACGAGCGACTGCTTATAGACCATTGAGTTGCTCACGGTGGTCGTTAAACCTCCAATCAAAAAAAAAAAAAAAAAAAAGGGTGACATAGTCACCGCTAGTGATCCGTCTGTGTAAGGTGATAATGGGACCTTCTTCAAAATACGAGATGATGGCCCAAACCATTACGGAACCGTCCCCTTGCTTCACTGTAGGAAGGAGACAGTCTGGGTTGTAGGCTTCTGCTGGGTTTCTCCACACGTAAACCCGTCCTGTGGTGAGGCTTAGTGAGAAACTTGATTCATCGGAAAGCAAGACATGTTTCCATTGATCCAGAGTCCACGTTTTATGTTCTTGGCACTACTGTAGTCTCCGTTTCATATTCACCTGTGACACCAGGGGTTTTACAATCGCAGCTCTGCCGTGAATATTGTGCTTATTCAATTCCCTTCGCACGGTATGGGTCGACACTGGGTTTTGGAGATGTGCATTAAGCTCAGCAGTCACTTTCGTCGCCGTGGTCTTCCTCCTTGCGGTCACAATCCTCTTTAATGTCCTTCTGTCTCTCGCAGTGAGTTTGGTTTTCCTTCCACAGTTGTGTGTCGCAGAGGATGTTGTGCCGTGAACATTGTATGCTGTTATGACCTTCGACACGGTACCTCTCTATACCCCCAATACCTGTACCACTGTAGTTACCGACGCACCAACCAGACGGGCTCCTACAATCTGCCCTCTTTGGAACTGCGACAGGTCACTCATTGTGCCTTCACCTGGAACGAAATTATGCAAACACCGATTTACAATGCAATCACGCGGACCCTTGAGACTGTAAGCAACACTTTTTCAGAAAAAAGTTTCCATTATTTTGGACAACCCCTGTATATTGCTAAGTAACAATGAAATTAACTATTGTTGCGTCATTTCAATGGGACAACATTCAGAAATCAGATTTCAATATTTAAGACACAAGAATGCAGTCATGCATTATCTCCGTTCATAGGTGTAATAAGAAATACTAACTAAATGCGAACTTTCACTGCCAGCACATAGACTGCAAAACATGAGTCTATGTTCTGCAGCCTGATGAAGCTGCCCTTTGGCAGCGAAAGCTCGCATTTAATTAGTATTTCTTATTACACCTAAGAACGGAGATAAAACATGACGGTATTCTTGTGTATTAAATAAACAGGGTGCAGCTGGAACCCACTTCTACCTCGATTATATTCAACAATGGCTTTGACTACTTCCTTTACCCATTTCCGTTACATCGAAATTTATTAAATTGGTTTTAATTTACTGCTATTGGATGCATAGTATCAAAAATGAAGTAAGAAACTAATGAAATGCAGGTTTCTGCTTTTGTGGAGCTCAGAATTTTAGAGCACTTAAATCATCTCCCGAAAGTTAAACTTCAATAAATTTAAGATTTTCGGCGTTTTTCGACTAACCGCTCATCTTTTCGTCTAAATTAGTCCCGATAATCATTCGGAAAACTTCAAAATGAATTAAAAAAATAAATTAAGAAACTAACGACGAAGCAGGTTTCTGCTTTTGTGCTGTGCAGCTAAGAATTTTAGAGCCTTAATTCATCACCAGAAAAAAAAAAAATTGTCTGTTGCAAGAGAAGTTGATTCGTCCCGCTGCGGAGGAGTTACAATATAATATCATAGTTCCAGTATTGCGAAGCCACTTTTCGTGGCACTTATCATTTGTAAGATGAACTCCACCTTCGGTACACCACAACTAATACGTATAGGTTTACGAAATTAGAATTCATTCCCCGTCAGTTCCATTAAATCCTCCTCCCCACCATTGCGTTTCATCTTCACGCAAGCAGCCTACTAGTCAAGCCATTCTCCACCCCTCCTCCCTTACGTCAGATGTTCAATTGCGTGGAAAATTAGGGGGGGGAGAGAAAGAAACCATACGAGAGAGAGTAAGTGTGTGTGTGTGGGATTGTGGCTTGCTCCATTGCATCTGTCTGACTCGAATGTCAATATTAACACAATCGTTTGTAATTTGGTCAAAAGTGATGCTTACAAAGTACGTACATGAGTAGAACGTACGCAGTATCTGCACGTTATTATATTCAATGGGTTAATATGAACGTTTTCATGCATGGCAAACATTTAAATCAGCGGGTCACAAAGTTTTATGACCTATCCACCCCGATGACAAGCAGTAAAAAGGGAGGTACCACCCCTAAGCAAACAAGAACAAACAACAACGGCAGTCTTCTATTAAGGGTGGTGATTTTTATCTCATCAGGTTTGCTATTTTCGTCCGTCACTACGGTGAAAATCGTGCTAAACGATTTTTGTCATGCAAGCTTAAATCATTTTCAGCGCAAAAATTATAGATCCGACGGGATAAAAATATCGGGAATAACTTTGGAATATTGTGGCGTGACACACTTTGCACGAAATGGTGTCTGTGCCCTGTATATGTATGTGTGAATGTGATGGGATACTCGATAGTTGCCTGCAACCCGGTAGTAATTCTAACCGATCGGATAGTAAACGAGCAGGAGGAGCAGGAGGATGCCTCGAAGGAAGTGCATTTTCCTTTACAGATTGCTCTGTTCTTGGAAAGGAGTTTAATATAATTCGAAACGAGAAATTGTGAATAAGTAGAAATAAACAGTGAAACCTGTCTAACACGGAATCCAAAGAACTGGGACTATTTATGGTTCTAGGCAGCTAGGGGCGCAGGGGCGTACTGATAGCCCCCAAATTGCGGGAGAGCCCTCAAAATTAAAAGGGCCTCTAGCCGCCCCAAAATATTTTATAACAATTTTTTGCGGAAACTTCATATGCAACAGGTTAAAAAATAGCCTGAAATTCAGCAGTGGCCAACCCGAGAAACTTGCCCCCCCCCCGTTTTGCAAAAATCTATTAACTTTCAATTACTGAAATTTTTAAGTTACATTCCATATCATTAACTAATTTTTACGGGTGTTCTATAATAACTCAAATTCTGCGGAACTTGCAGGTATTTTTCGTAAAACCAAAATTA
This sequence comes from Macrothele yani, assembly GCA_039090855.1. Lineage (NCBI taxonomy): Eukaryota > Metazoa > Arthropoda > Arachnida > Araneae > Macrothelidae > Macrothele > Macrothele yani. The sequence continues at coordinate 47,858,707 of CM076998.1, read as the reverse complement.
TTGAATTTTATTCCATGAAACACAAATGCGCAAGTTGTAATTAAAATCATTGCCCTTGTTTTATACCATTACAAAGTACTACAAAAATACTGGTACTGGTATAAAACTAGGCCAAATTTAGGCATATCATGCAAATTTTATTCTTTTAGAGAACTAAGGACAGCCGCTTGAAATGTCTCACGATCAAACACACAAAACACTTAACTGCGGCGTGGCAGTGTATTGACCTTTTCCGATTTATACGAAAATACGGAACAAAAGTAAACAAAGGAAATAAGTGACAATTAAGAATTTTGTACTCTTTAATATATATAAAAAAATGCATTAAATTATTTACTTTTGAATGTATAAATAACACACTTAACATAATGCCACAATGTTTTGCACATAGTATATTTTTATTTGACTCTGTTGTAAAAAAAATGGCACAGGTCTCCGTTTCTTCACCCTCTCCCCGCGAATAACACCTTTTATTTCATTATATTCTGAATGATGCGTAGTTATGTGCAAACAACATGGTATTCTCATTAGTATAAAAATTACATTCATCGAATTGATATTTCTTTTACATTCTCCTGTTAATATGCATGCACGTGGACTGTGTGGCGTATATTCTAATTTAACTTTTATTTTTAGTTCCTTTTCCTGTGTAAATTTGAGTTCGTTCTCTTTTGCACTTTCCAAACTTAACGTGATATCTTCTCTCTCACATGAATGAGGTTGGCAGCACGTTTGAGGTCAGAGAGAGTGACGTATGAATGTGATAAGGACGTTAAATAAAGGGGACGATACAGCAGTTGCTTAGTGTATGTGTGTGTGTGTGTGTTGTGTGGAGATGTTCGATAGGTGTTAAGATAGATTATACGATAGATAAGGTATTATATGTGAAGTATAAACCTAGCAGTGTTATATTGTGGGTTTCATCCATCGTTGCTAGACCAATAAAAGGTTATCGTAAGATTGACTTTTGGATATGTTTCGTCTGGCCGTAATTTGAACTATCCCGTGCAACTATTGCATTGTATTCTTATTTGGTTCAACATTTCCATAGTCATGGTTTTAGATGCACACGAAAAAAGTTACGTTATAACTGTTGCTATGGCTGTGGAAAGGGACCTCCAGTTGTTTAAAATAGCTGCTTTCCCATCATCTAGGTTTTATAAATTAAAACCGCGAAACTGATTTTAAAATGCTTTACTTATTTACTTATTTAATTACAAAATACTGGAAATTCCTTTTCTTTTCAATACTTCATTCAAAGCTGCCGTAGAAATTCCTGGTTATTCTTTAACCAGCTCCATATGCAATTTCCGAAAAAAAATTGTAAAATATGTTCCCAGAGATTAGAGGCCCTCTTAGCCTGGAGTCCCCCTCCCCCTCCCCCCACACAATGCGGGCGGTTACGGGGCTATCAATACACCCATGGAATTTAGGCATTTTTGAATGAAGTATTAAAATGAAAAGCAGTTTTTGCGGGGTTGTTTTCATAAAATAAGTAAAATCTTAAAAAATCATTTACTTTGCTTTAGTTTATAAAAATTGGATGACAAGATAACAGCTATCCCAGAAGACTTGAGGCCCCGTTTAACAGTCATAAGCAATAGTTCCTATGCATGTATGTTAACAAGAGAATGTGAAAGAAATATCAGTTCAATGAGTGGAACTTTCATACTAATGAGGGTAAGCTGTTTTGCATTACAATTGTTTGCGCATAAATACACATCATTCAGAATATAATAAACTAAAAGGTGTTCTTCGCGAGAACGAAGAAACAGAGATCTGTATCATTTTTCTAATGACAGAGTTAAGAGCAAAAACTTTTACTATGTGCAAAAGATTGCGGCTTTACGTTAAGTGTGTTTTCTATATTCAGGTGTAAATAATTTAAGAAGTTTTAAGTTTGTTGTGCTGCAATACTTAATTGCTACTTACTCACTTGCGTACGTATGTTCTGACATTTCGTATAAATCGGAAAAGTCATTAGACACTGTCACACTGCAGTTGCATGTTTTATGTGAGTGTGATCGTGAGGCATTTCAAAGAAGCTAGTTCTCTAAAAGAATAAATTTTGCATGATGTGATTAACTTTGGCGTAAGTGTTTAGTTGCACTTTGTATCGGTATAAAACTATAGGGCAATATTTTAATTACAGTGTGTACATTTGTGTTTCACGCAATAAAGTGTATAGCGTAAAATTCTTTTCGACTTCTACGTTGTTTTAACACATCAACATACTAAGAAATAGTTCCTAAATGAAAGAAACCCTAACGGCCAGACGAAACATGTAAATACCAGAAGTCAACGTACGGAAAAAGATGCTTTATTCAGGATGTAGCACACACATCGTAACATAGCATATTGTAGTGAAACACTCAACACACCACACAGTATCACAACATTCCTATCGATAATCAGTTTACAATCCAACGCTCTCTCTTACAACGCTCTCCAAACAACAGATCAGTCGTCATTTTTATTTCTTGTTCTTATCAAAACTCAGTCATACGTCACGTGCATTCAACCTCAATTGTGTTGCCAAACGTATTCGTTTGAGAGAAAGATATCACGTTAAGAGTGAAGAATAACAGAATAAACTCCAGATTTACATAGGGAAAGAAACTAAAAAGGAAAGTTAATTTAGAATATACGTCACAAGTGTAATAATTTTGGTTTTACGAAAAATACGCATAGGTTCCAAAGAACTTACTTTATTAAAACGTCCGTAAAGCCCAGTTAAAAACACGGAAGTTAAAGCTTTTAGTAATAGAAAGATAATACATTTTCGGAAAAAGGCCCCGAAATTATTCCTTGCGTGGGGAGGGGGGGGAGTTTTTCCGGTACGCCACTGTAGAGGCGTAACTAGGTATTTCTGCGCCCGGGGCAAACCACATAATACGGAGGGGTGCTAATAAGTCTTTGGCTTTTCCCATTTCACACACTCTTAGACTGATAATACCTTTGTTACATCAAAATTGATAGTCTTATTTTTAAATACACCAGATTGTGAATATGCAAGGAACCAGAGCTGCAAGGAACGCATCATCATCATCATCATTGCCAACCATTGTCAATCCAATGCTGGACGACGGTCTCCCCAAGTTTCCTCCACAACGGTCTGTCTTGCGCCAGTCTCCTCCAGGTCACTCCCGCATATTTTCGAATTTCATCCACCCATCTCCCATGTGGTCTTCTTCTGGGTCTTTTCCTGTCCCTTGGAATCCAATCTAAAATTTCGGCTGTCCATCGATGGTTTGTCCTTCTGGCAGTATGTCCAGCCCATTGCCATTTCAGGGATTTAACTCTGATCATGATGTCTTCCACTCTTGTCATTTTTCGGATCCACGAGTTCCTCTTCTTATCTCTCCTGGTTACACCAAGCATGCACCTCTCCATGCTTTTTTGAGTTGTCTGCAGCCTTTGTATGTCTCTTTTAGTTAAGGTCCACGTCTCTGCACCATACGTAAGCACTGGAAGGATGCATAGATCAAACACTTTTGTTTTAAGACATAATGGCATATTGCTCTTGAAAATTATGCTGTTTCTTCCAAAAGCTCTCCAGGCAAGTTTTGTACGCCGATTAATTTCTTTATCAATGTGACCCTCACTTGATATCTGCTGTCCAAGATAAACGTACGTGTCTGTTATCTCCAGTTTTTCTCCATCAATCGATAAATCTTCATTTCTTGTAAAAGCAATGAACATCACTTTTGTCTTCTGAAAGTTCATTTTTAATCCCACTTTTTTACGCTTGTCAGCACGTTCCTGGATCATACTCTGCAGCTCTGGTGGGGTAGTCGCAAATCAGCTAAACGAAGGTGGGTCAGATAATCTCCTTTAATCTTTATCCCTCTGTTTTCCCAGTTCAGTGATTGAAAGACATTTTCCAATGGGGCATTAAAGAGCTTCGGAGATATGGTGTCACCTTGTCTCACTCCCTTTCCAATTTTTATGTGTGTTGTATTTTCAAACAGCCGAATCTTTGCACTTGCATTTTCATAGATGTTATTAATAATATTAATGTATGCATCTTCAATACCGCAGGATTTCAGAGCTATTGTAACTGCTGATGTTTTCACCGAATCAAAGGCTTTTTCATAATCGATAAAAGCCGTGCACAATGGAAGTTCATATTCCCTCGCTCTTTCAATTAGTTCTCTCAGTACGTGGATATGATCTATTGTGCTGTAGCCACTCCTGAATCCAGCTTGTTCTCTCGGTTGAGCCATGTCCAGTGTTACCTTCAAGCGGTGTGAAAGAACTTTAGTGAAGATTTTATAAATCACTTAGAGGAGGCTGATAGGTCTGTAGTTCCTGAGATCCTCAATGTCACCTTTTTTACGTAGCAGGATCATTGTAGCGTTGTTCCAATCCTCAGAAATCTTCCCTTCATTAAGGCATCGAGTGAAAATTTGGGCGAGTACTGTTTCGATTTCCCACTTGCTTCTTGTATGATGTCTACAGTAATTCCATCTTCTCCTGGAGCTTTCCCCCGCTTCATGTTCTTGATTGCATGCGCAACTTCAGCTGGGAGGACTGGAAGAACTCTGGTACTGGTACCTTTAATGATGTCTGGAGTACATGTATCATCCCTTTCATATAAGTTGGAGTAGAAATCTTTCACTCTTGTCAAAATTTCGCCTCTATTTCTTGTTACAGAACCATCTTCTTTTCTCAGTGCCATAATCTGTTTTCTTCCCTTACTGAGATGTCCCTTTGCTATCTTTAGGCTTTGGTTGTTTTCAATTGCTTTCCTTACTAGCTCAGAGTTGAATTTCTTTACGTCTTCAGTGATACTTTTTCGTACTGTCTTGCATAGCTCTATATATTCTACTTTGGAAGTCACATCTTCTTTAGTTGTCCTCATCTCTCCTCTTTTTTGCATCCACATTTTGGTTTTTCCTGATAATTTGTTCACATGCAACTTGTTCTTAGACCCAGCTAATATTGTTGCTGTTTCCATAAGAGCTTTAGTTACTTTTCTGTTAACTTCAGAAATATCCACTTCTTCCGATGTTAGGCCTTCTAAAGCAGAGAATCTGTTCTTCAGTTCCAACTTGAAAGTATTATGGTGTTTTTTAAGGTTGGTTATGTCAATACATTTTGTTTGTCTTATGAGCTTGCCACGTTCGAGTTTAGTGTTGAGGTGCATCTTACATCTCGCCAATCTATGGTCACTACCTGTGTTGAACTTGTTCAGCACACTGCAGTCTTGGATGACGAATTTTTTGTTACACATAAGAAAATCAATTTCACTTGTCGTCCCAATTGGATGTCTCCATGTCCATTTCCTGTGTGGCTTTTTCTTGAAAAAGGAGTTCAAGATGAAAAATCCTTCTGCCTCTGCAAACTCAACGAGAATATTTCCACGCTGGTTTCTGTTGCCATGACGGAATTTACCTACTGAAGTTTCATTCTGTTGCCGTTGCCCTATTTTTTCATTGAAATCTCCCATAATTATCTTCAAGTGCTGCTTACCTTTATTATTTAGATGACGAATTTCCTCATAAAATTCTTCAATTTCTTCTTCAGGATGACTTGTGGTGGGTGCATAAGTTTGAATAATCTGAGACTGGTATCTTCTCGAGAGTTGGATAACAAGTCGTGCAGCTCTGTCAGAGGAACTTTCAACTTCTACCACTTTTCCCTTCAGTTTCTTGTTTATTATAAATCCAACACCACTAGTTCTGCCAGTATCTGTCCCACGATAGTAGAAGAGATGTCCACTTTTCAGTTCAATGAGATCTTCTCCTTTTCTCCTTACCTCACTTAGCCCGACGATGTCACACTTGATCCTTTGTAGTTCCTCTTCCAATTCAAGAAGCCTTGAATCAGAAGATAAGCAGCGTCCATTATACGTAGCCAAGGTCACCGTCAGATGGCAGCCTAGTCCGGTCCTCCGCGGATTCTTAGCACCCTCTGCCTTCATGTCGCACTGGCCGCTGCCTTGGCCAGGTACATTCCAGCTGTCGGAGACTGAGGACCAAGATTTAATTTGTGGAGTTATTTTGGAGGTGTTTGGCCATAACTCACCACGCTGGCCAAGCGGGTTGGTGAGTGTGGGATAGCATTTCCTCTGATCCCGATGGTATAGTTATACCGCTATTGGCGGTCGTCAGAGCCCCTTTAGTGGGAACAGGATGCACCACGAGAACGCATATAGCGTAGTATATCCGCGTATTTTCGTAGTGTAAATTTGTATAAAGATTCGCCAAGCTTTCACACACCACTGCTAGATTTTCTCATGGCAATGTAGACATAAAATGCAGGGAATTGGAACTCTTAGGAAATAAAGATGATTTTTTGAAAATAAGTATTACGTGAGTTTTTATCACGCAATTTTGCGGTGTGCCGCGATGTGTTTCTGTCTTTTAACAACGCATGCCAAACCATTGGTAGTTCCATAGAGACCACGTCATTGCATGCCAGTTTGCTGGAAAGGATTTCGACTATTTTTCTGATGGAAGTTCCTTCAAAGTTCGTGTAAATGGCAATTCTTCTAATACACTGGCGTGCAAAAATTAAGGACGAGACGGTTTTCCAAATGTGACGTCGTGTAGAATTGTTCCACATCGACTCAAATCATACCATAAGATCCCCAAGATGTAAGAATATGGGACAAGTGAGCAAAACCGTCCAAACAAGAAATCCAAAGGATACAAAGGCACTTTATTGAAAAGGTAGCTTCGAGCACAACTGGTCAGAAGGCAGAATCGTCCATGTAACAGGCGGCTGCCAAGAAAAATCCAGTCTTTAGTAGGGGATATGATCACTACTGACTGCGTTGTATGATATACAACGTCTGTCCATGCTGAGGACGAAGTTGTCAATGAGCTGTTGAGGTATCGCGGCCCATTCCTCTTGTAGCGCCAATCGCAGTTGCGGAAACGTTGCTGCCGGCTGGTGACGTGCTGCTAAGCGTCTCCCGAGAAAGATGCACACGTGTTCGATTGGATTTAGGTCCGGGGACCTTGCTGACTTAATCCACACGTTGAATAACTTCACTCTCCAACAGCTCTGTGACAGCCACTGTGCAATGAGGTGTAGCGTTGTCGTCCATGAAGAGGAACTCAGGGCCCACAGCACCTCTAAACAGACGCACGTGAGGCAGGAGAACCTCGGTACAATAGCGGACACCAGGGACTGAACCTCCTTGGAAGATGTGCAGGTCAGTACGGCCACAAAGTGATACCGCCCCAAACGAAAACTCCAGCACCTCCAAACCGATCTCTTTCGATGATGTTCGAGGTGTGGTTGCGTGTTCCCTGCTCTCTCCAGATGTGTATACGTCCAGAATCGCTCGTCAGACTAAATCGGCTCTTATCCGTAAAGGGAACTCCACCCCATTGCTGATGTGTCCAGTTTTTGTGTTCCTGGCACCACAGAAACCGCCGTCTCCGATGAGCAGGCGTTAATGGCACACACCGTACTGGCCGTCGTGGAAATATACCACTACTGTGCAGCCTTCTGGCCACGGTAAAATGCAATAACGGACGTCCAGTTGTCTGTTGCATGTGCCTTACGATTTCTCCCGCTGTCTACCGTCTGTCTCTTCTCGCCTGTAGGACAACATATCGGTCGTCCGCGGCCGTGGTTGCTCGTGGACGACCACTGCTAAACTCTCGGACAGCTGTTCCTGTAAAATGATGCTGTGAGAGATTCCGAACTCCTCGTCCAACCTAGTCACACGTCGACCTTCTTCCAACTTCCCAATGACGCGACCTCGGGTAAAGTCATCCAGATGTCATCTACTGGATTGCCTGTTGACCATATCACACGGTGGCAGCAACTCGACGTCATTCAAACCGTTGTACACCGTGCAATAGCTTTCACCGAATTGCTGAGCGTACACCGCCCGTGTGCTTTATACCCTTCCGACACCCCCCCTACGTCATGCTGCATATATGCGCATGCCCTACCGAGTGGTCTTTCGGTCCGTTCTGGCTGCTCGTTCCGCTGTTATGCTAATTTCTCCTCTTCGTCCTTAATTTTTGCACACCATTGTACTATTCCATACAGGAGCGGGCGAGCAATGCATGACTTCTCTGGCAAGGCGGGTTCTTTACATCTAGAATCCAAGGATCTCTTTGACATTCTAATATATATCTTTTCCGTGTTGTCAGGATACACCAGCGGTATAGCGTACACATCCGCCTTTTCTTTCTCACTCTGTCTCTCCTTGACTCTTGATTATATGTGATAACGGGGTTGGTGATTTCATTGCTACTGAAATGTTGTACTTACCCAATAATTTCCTCAACCAATATGTAAATCTTGGGACATACCAACTACTAAGACGATGACATACGCAGGATCCATCACATGTGTCCCAGGATTTACATATTGGTTGGAGAATTTATTGCGTAAGTACAACATCTCAACAGCAATGAAACCACCAACCCCATTACCACATACGTATATATCAAGCTGCAAGGAGAGACAGTGTGAGGAAGAAAAGGCGGGTGCATACGCTATACAGTCACGTTTCCCACCACAGAACGGGTTCAAGTGGGGAGAACCCCCGCACAAACTTACAACCCAGACTGTCTCCTTCCTACAGTGAAGAATGGGGACGGTTCCGTTATGGTTTGGGGTATGACATTGTTTCCGTCAGGGGATTGCACCTTTCAAGATGATAATGCCCCGATTCACAAAAGTCGAACTGTTCAATCATGGTTTGAGCAACATGAGGATGAAGTTCCATACCTTCTCTGGCCTGCACAATCACCGGACTTCAACATCATTGAGACCCTGTGGTCTGTGTTGGAAAACAAGTGCGATCCCGTTATCCTCCTCCGGCGTCTCTCAAGGAATTGGAGCCGTTTCTGCAAGAAGAATGGTACAATATGCCACTTATCACCATCCGGGTCTTGTATGCATCCATTCCAAGGAGGATTCAAGCAGTTTTAAATGCCAAGGGTGCTCCCACATCATATTAGGAGCGTAACACTTATTTTTTCAAGGTGTTTCCATTATTTTGGACAACCCCTGTACAATGACGCATCACAGCAAAAGAAAAGACATCACTAGAAACCTGCAATAAAAACACTGATGTACAACAACAAAGTAGGGTCACACAGTTCAAACAATACACGGTCGAGTAACATTATTGTGCCCACCAGCTAATATCCAGAGTAACCGCCGTGTGCAGCGTGGACAGCAGCTAGACGGGCTGCGAGTGACCCAATAAGGTGCTGGAAGGTGTTCACAGGAATGTGGAGCCAGGCTGACTGCAGTGCATCTGACAGCTCCTGGAGGGTACGTGAGGAGAATCAATAGAGTGAATAACACGATCGAGGTGGTCCCAAAGATGCTTAATTGGCTTAAGTCTAGGGAAATTAGGGGGCCAGGGAAGTACTTCGAAGTCTTCATCGTGCTCTTTAACCACTCTCGGACATTTTTAAGTCTGCGACATGTCGCATTGTCGTTCTGGAAGATCCCATCGGCCTAGGGAAGACAATCAGCATATATTTGGGGTACATGGTCTGCTAGGATGGATTCATAACGAATTCGGTTCATAGTGCCTTCCACAGGTATGAATGGACCCAGGGAATGCCACGAAAATATTCCCGAGACCATAACGCTGCTCCCACTGGCTTGTGTTCTTCCAGCAGTGGTTGAAGAGTGTTTATTCTCCGATGTTTTTCGCCTTATACGCCAAAGTCCATCCGTTCGATGAAGCAGATAACGTGACTCATCGGAGAAGGCAATCCTTCGCCAATCAGTGGAGGTCCAATGCTGATACTGCCGTGAAAATTTAAGCCTTTTCTGCTGATGCACCTTCGTTAACATAGAGGCAGTGACCATCTGTCTGCATCGGAGCCCGATACGAAGCAGGGTTCGCTGAACGTCGTTTTAGACACACTTTCGGTAGCCCCTGGTTCATTCGGCCAGTGAGTTGCTCCACTGTAACGTGACGTTCGGCCCTCACGCACCCCTTGCATATCAATGTTACGTGGTGCTCCGCAGTTTCCACGTCGCTTATTCGCAATGGTGTCATTTCTTCAATCACGATACACTTTAACCACAGCAGCACGCGAACAGTTCACAAACTGCGCTGTTTCAGATATACTGCCACCCTAGGCCCGAAAGCCGATAATTATCCCTTTTTGCAAATCCGATAAATCGCTTCTTTTTATCAATGACAGCACCTTATATACCCCTCCAAGCCAGCTCACGACACGTGCCTTCTTTCGTTGGCTACGCGCTTTTGACGTCAAAGGTAGGAGGTGGTCACAATAACGTGACTCAACTGTGTATGTGTAACACCTGTATCCCTTGCTTCAAACCAGTCATCACTGTCTGACAACATTTCGAAGAAATGTGGAACAGAATTTGTGAGCTGTGCATTCTTATGTTCTGCCTGTGGTCTAACTGGAAGTTTTGCGCCTTAAGCGCTTGCTGCGCAAATTTAATACCAGGGATTTAACGACAACCGTGAGCAACTCTAAGGGCTATAAGCTGTCGCTCGTGCCCAATACAAGTCCCTAGTTCCAGACAAGGAAGAGAGCCAGTGCCGCAAGGCAAACACACCACCCATATCTGGAACTTGGGCCCACGAGGACGAACTGTCAGAAAGCATCTGTCTTTCTATCTTTTATATATACACTGCTCAAAAAAAAAAAAATACGACATACCTCAAAGTTATCTTTATGTGTTTGCCACATTTTGGGTTTTCTCATGCCTACGAGGAGCTGGCTTCTAACCATGTGACCGAGGTGGGCGTGGGTTCGAATCCGGATGATGCATGGACGGTATGCTTGTACTATGGCACTGGCTCCTCTCCCTTCACTAAGACCAGGGGTCTTACATTAAAGACGGGTGATTGCTTATAGCCCACTGAGTTGCTCACAGTGGTCGTTAAACCCTCAGACCAACAAAAATCAAACTATGACTGTTTGTGTAGCTTTCCCGAACTTCTTCGGAGTTCGGACCTTCTGTATGATATCTAATGGACCGTATGCAGCTGGTAGTTGTGGTTCACAGCCGCAGTAATGATAGAATAGGCCCCAGAGATTCGTCAATTATATGAACGACATCTTTATCGTACGTACAACCGCACCTTTCTTCATGAATGTCAGCAACATCCAGTGAACCTTTTGGGGGAGAAATTCGAATTTTAAGTTGCCAAGATTACCAAAACTGACGAAACATTATCAAAAGAAATTAGGGAAATTGACAAATGAAGTAGTTTGGCGCGCAAAATCTGCACCAGAAATTGATTCAAAAGTTTAAAATCCAATTTTAATCACATTGTGAGCAATGAGTTTTGCGTTCGCTCTTGAGCTGCGCACGGGCAAAACCCCCACCTGCTCCGGCCTATTTACGCCTCGGAAGACAGGTGTCCGTTTTCTACCATGGAAGCCTTTGAAATGTAAACATTTGAAATTTTGTCATGATAATAACAGATTCCACATAACTAGCGATTACTTAAGAGAAAGTATTGTTCGTAATACCTTAATTAACTAAATTTCAGAAATTTCTATTTTTTTAAGTAATCCTACATTAATTTCTGTGTTTTAACACTTAAAATATGAAGCTCAGTGAGAGCACGTGCCCTGCTCGTTAAATGAAACATTAGGTCATCCCACAAGTAATGTCGTTTTTTGCACGTGTGAAGAAAACAAACAAATACGCACCCGGAACAGATCTTTTAATCACTATAATAAGTGCCCCAGGCACTGACAACCTTCTCCCTCCGTTCAACAAGTTTTTGAATCCTAGACTCGTAGAATTCCATAGGTTTTGATCCAAAAAAGACAAACAGGGTACGGTGCACCTCCGCGACATTTCGAAGTGTTTTCCCAGCAAGATGGTGTTGGAGGCTGCGAGAGAAATGGTAATCGAATGGCGCGATGTCAGAGGAATATGATGGATGGGAAGTTTTTCCCATCCGAACTCCTGCAACTTGGCACTAGTCACTTTGGCCTTGTGTGTTGTTTTGCGTTGTCCTGGTGGATAACCAACCCTTTACGATTAAGGAGTGCTGGACGTTTGGTAGCTGCTGACACTAGACCTCCCATGTAGCGGTTTTGTTCGGTGGCAGAAGCTCGTAACGGAATATGCCTTGCATATGCCACCAAACAGACAACAAAACTTTTTTTTGGAAATGTCCCGGTTCATCCACTACTACAGGCACATTCCCTTTTAGAAGGCACTGACGTTTGCGCTTAATGATGTTATAAAGAATCCATTTTTCATCTTCAGTAACCATTCTTTGCAAAAACGGCTTCCTCTTTTCACGGGAGAGCAAGGAAGTGCAAATGTCCACACGCTGTTGCAGATTTTGTGCAGTGAGCTCATGGGGTACCCACTTAACCAGTTTTGAAACATAACCAAGGTCCTGTAGATACCTGTGAACAGTTGAATGGATGATTGGGGCTAGTTCCTCGACTGTTGCCTATGGATTCCCCTCAACAGAAGATCTCAGCACGTCATTATCCAGCTCAACAGGTAGTCTTTGGCGTTGCATATCCGTGAGGGTGTTGTTCCCCATTCGAAATTCCTGGAACCATCGTTGACACTTTCTGAAATCCAGGGTGCCCTGACCATACACGGTATTGATGTTTCGAACAGCTACAGTTGCTGTATGTCCCTTATTAAACTTATTCAACATAATGTGGCTGATGTGTTCTTCAGACGCCGCCATTTCCTATGCAGTTTAAGGACTCAACAGATACACGTACAACTCTTGTTCTCTGCCTCAAGTGACACGATGGGCTTGCCGCGCGATACGTCTTATCAGGACCGTAGTCTACGTCGTAATCTGGTCGCCAGATGGAGCAGTTCTGTTAGGCATGCGGAAAACGACATTACTTATGGGATGACCTGGTAATCCCAAACCATCTCAGAGAAGTGCAAAATCTGGAATGTCCTGAATGTTTTACGATGTTTGATGTTGGTAAGATTTCGTATCCAATTCGAAACTTTTCTCTTTGACGTCTGTCGCTTCACCACAAATTTCCTTGAACGAAGTGTTATACTTCATTCGAAACTGTCTAACCGTCCTTTTGAAGCATGGAACACTTGGCTACATCTTTTGTTTGTGTTTACAGCATAGGACCTGAACTTGGAAAATTTCTTGATCTTACACTAACAAACCATTCCCACACAATCTTATTCAGTCGGCTATCTCGGTCTCTTCATTTCTGGCTTTCCGCATTTTTCTATTTGTTGAGCTAATTACCTTTAAGCCACTGCTCTGTTATCTCGTCTTTTGTAATAAATTTGCATTTTTCTGGCATTAAAATTTTCTGCCAAATTCTTGATACCCACACTTTCTTTTTCGTGCATTTCGATTTTGTATCCAAATCGAGAATGATATTCTTTGGCTAGACGGTAAAAAGAAAGCGAACTAACGCAACTCACGACTATGCAAATGCTGTGAATGATCATCTCAATGAATAAATGTTAAGAGAATTAAATCGGTGAGTCTCATTGAAATCCGTACGAACAAGCCAGCTATGGAGACTTCGGACTTTGCATCCAGCAAAGAGAGCAACGTTGGTCACATGAACTAAACCTCAGTCGCGGCGCGTGCTTAACAAGAAGTTTTATGGTGAATATACACTATGCTGACAAAAGTCATCGGACACGTAGAAGAGAAATACAACATAACATTTATTGACATACATAACTACGCTGTCGGCCCACCTTTGGCCTAAATGCATGTATTCATCCTTCGAGCATGCTTTCCACAAGGTTTTGGAACACAGCGATAGGTAGCTGCTTCCATTCAGTACATAATGCTGACATTAACTGTTGCTTAGTAGTAAGCCTTAGTTTCAAACTTCTTATGCGGCGCTCTAACTCATCCCATAGGTGCTCTATGGTAGTAATATCAGGGCTCTGTGCTGGCCAACCACACACGATACGGAATTATTGTCAAAACACGCCGTAACAGTCCTTGCTTTATGGTTAGGTGCATTATCCTGCTGGTATCAACAAGGCTCGGTTCCATAGTATTGCCACAGAGTTGAGTAGGGCATAATTATTCAGAATATCGAGGTAGACATGCTGGTTAACAGGTTTGTCCACGATAATCAGTGGGCCGGGACCATACCACGGGACCATACCACGAAAAACACCCCCACACGAGTACACTGCAAGCTCCAAACTTGACCGTAGGAACAGTGCACTGTGGTAAATAGTGTTCCCCTGGATGCCGCCATACCCACACACGGCCGTCAAACTGATGGATCATGTATCTGGATTCATCAGTCCGTAGGACCCGTTTCCATTGATCTACGGTCAACGATAAATGTTCTTTACACCATGCTAAACAACGAGTAGCATTCCGAGTGGAGATAAAAGGCTTATGAGCAGCCGCATGACCACGGTAACCCACGGAATGAAGTTCTCTGCGAATGGTACGTGTACATATCCAGCATTTTTACTCACCTGTACACTGAGGTCTTGTGCAGCACTCCGTCGATTAGCTCTAACGACTTTCCTGAGGCTTCGACGTGTTCTATCACTGATTTTGTTCGGTCTGTCGGTACGTTTTGCTGCTTCAGGCACGCTATGTGTTTTCCACTTATTCAGCACATCCAAAACAGTTGACTTGGGTATGTTTAAACGCCTCTCGGTTTCTCTTATGGACAACCCACTAATATATAACCCAACAATCTTTCCTTTCTCAAAGTAATTTTTCTCCGGCCGCAGCATTTTCACTCAACCTCACAGTGCGATATGATCGCGCTCAGCTGCAGGCTTGTTTTGATTCCGTTTGCAGATGTGCCGCGCATCTTAACCGTGCAGATGTTCCGTTCATTTGCTTTTGAAGGGGTGTCCGGTGACTTTTGTCAATATAGTGTATTTCAAATACGTGGAGATAATGTAAATAGACGATGTTATCGGACAGAGGGGACGACATCGCCTATTTACAAGATGTTTTATAGTGGATGTGTTGCACGTTGTGTTCGTGTAAACAACTTAAAGGCGATCTTTCTCTGTTTAATTCTGCTGTCTTCAACGTCTAGCAAAATTTTTTTCTGAGTGAATTCATCATTACGCTTTATCGTGAAATGTTTTATGTTCAATAAAATGCTTGACGGCAGAAGAACGTCTGGGAACTTTCCGTTGTTAGCAAATTCATTTATGTTGGGCAGGTTTCCGTTTTACACAAATTCCTTCTTAAATACGCTCTCTCTGCCTGGAATTTCGTTTTTGCACTTCATTTAACCCTTTAAGCTGATGACTGATTTAAACCCTTAAGCCGCCAAAATTTTCTAAGGTTCCCAAATAGAAATGTCCACATAGCGGCCATGTTTAGCGAAAGCTCCTGCAAAACAATTCCTTTCCTCCTCTCATCTCAGTAGTATCGACCGTAAACCTGATATAAGCCCCCCCTCTTTAGTCCTTTATTCTTTGTTTCATGACCCACAACATGATGGTAACATTTCAGTATTACTGACATGAACACATCCAGCCACTAGGTGGAAACACGTTTCTCGAAAATATCTGTTCTCTCCCCCCCCCCCAGTGGTTAAGCCTACCACTGGGGGGGGGGGGCGATCAGGACCCCAGATTTTCAGAGTCGGTGATCCTCATATACGGTATATATATGTACTGTATATATCGTGCATGAATATATAATATAATGTGTGTATTTATGATCGGACACCCCCCCCCCCCAGATTTTGAAACAGGGTTACGCCACTGCCAGTCATAAAGGATTAGTGTCAATCGCACTCCTAAATGCCAACTTTGAATAATTAACAAAGCTAAGGGGGAAAGTAGCTTTTTCTTTATGCACAGTTTCACTCGATCTAGTCCCGTGCCATACCAGGAGAAACACCCCCATAGCATAATTCCACCGCCACCGAACTTCACACTTGGCACAATACATTCCCGCAGGAGGCGTTCTCCAGGCAGACGTCAAAACCATACCCTGCCATCCGAACGGTAGAGGGTGAACCTTCATTCGTCGCTCCAGAGAACCTGTCCCCACTGTTCAACGGTCCACTGTCGACGTTCTTTGCACCACGTTAGCCGAGCAGCGCTATTGGACTTGGTGATCAAAGGCTTGTGGGCGGCAGCACGTCCATGATAACCGAGCAGATGGGCTTCCTTACGGATGATATTCATCGAAAGAACACTCCCGGATGCCTGTTGAAACTCCTCGCGGATGTGGCTCATCGATTGTGCGCGGTTCTTCCGAATTTCTCTGGCCAGCACCCGTCTGTCTCTAACTCCCAGTTTTGTGGGTCTGCCGGGTCGGGGCACATTCCGACAGGCACCTCTCATCTTCCACTTGCAAACCACGTAGGCCACTGTCGATTTTGGGTACTTCAACTCGCTGGATATGTCACGTATGGATCGGCCATTTCTGCCACACCCGACGATTACACCTTTCTCGAAATCAGAGAGCTCCGAACTGTGTGGCGATCTTGCATGCGACTGGTTGCGTTGTTTCCCACACGATATTTAACGGCGGCGGCCGTGACGTGTATCAGGACCGCAGATATCGCGATTGCAGGGGTGTCCAACTATTGTTGGTAGACAGTGTATATATATAAAGAAAAATATATTGTACACTGAACAAGAAATCAGGAAGCTATCTAACAGGATTCAACTTGATGCAAGAGATGTGATTCTTGATTTTAGAGAACACCTGCAACTTTGAGGGAAAGAAGAACCTAAGGAACTTTTACAGCTGAAGATAATTGCTGTGTCTTCTAGCGAATGCGAAGGGAGATTTTCTCAGATGAATTTGA
Organism: Macrothele yani; assembly: GCA_039090855.1. Classification (NCBI taxonomy): domain Eukaryota; kingdom Metazoa; phylum Arthropoda; class Arachnida; order Araneae; family Macrothelidae; genus Macrothele; species Macrothele yani. The sequence continues at coordinate 47,841,992 of CM076998.1, read as the reverse complement.
GAATTACCCCAGTTGATATTGTCTTTCAATTACCTCATTATTATTCACAAGAATTGTTGTGCGTCTACTAACCAAGTTTAATCTTACAAAATACGTCTCACCATGGCACCTTTGAGGTCCATGGCATCTCCGACAGTCGATACGAAAATCAAGGAAATGTAAGAGAACAGTATAAATTTCTCAAGGTTTTTGGACAAATTTTTGAAAGTATTTTAGGACCAAATCTTCGCTCACGTTTTTTCTAGTCTCCAAAAAACTTCTGTCTTCTACTTCCCTCTGTGCCCTACGCCTTTCCTGTCTTTACTCCCTCTTCTTCTCTTCTGTCTTGACCCCGAGCTTGAAGAAAATAGGTTCTTCGACTCCGAGAGCCATAAAATCCTTTTGCCCTCTAACCTGCCTTCGGATCACATGTACTAATCGCTGCGTAGGCCAATAAAACCATATAACAATTAAACGCTTCGCCAACCTACTAATTCTCGTTGCCGTCTTGACAGGTAACTTCTTAAAGACGATTTTCTATTCTGACGACAAAAGACTTATCTTTAAAAATTTCCTACTTGGAAATGAATTAATTGTAAAATCTTTCGAAACCTCTCTAACAATTCTCTCTCGGCTTACGGACACACACACACACACACACACACACACACACACACACACACACACACACACACACACAGCGAACTGTTTCCTCTCTTTCACTATTTCCTTTTCCCTCACTTTCTCCTTTTCTTTCCTGGTAACATACCGTACTCTTTCTGATTTCCTGTTTTTTCTTAATTTCTTAATTGTTCCTTTTCGCCTTCTTATCCCTCTATTTCCTTATTTTGAAAACCAGGTTCTCTATCAATGTTTTTATAGTCCTGAGTTTTTTTTCTCGTTCTTTCCTGTTCCTTTCATTCACATCCCAAGATGCCTGGGTATTTATTTCTTTGCTCGGCACATAAGATCCCCTCTTTCTTGCTTTCTCTCTCTTCTTCTCTGCAGCTCTCTGTCCCAGTCATTTCTCTCTCTCTCTCTCTCTCTCTCTCTCTCTCTCTCTCTCTTTGTCTGTCTGTCTATTTACCATTCACACCTCCAGTTATATCTCATTCACTCTCTATTTCATAGATACCTGTCTCTCCATCCCTCTTATTCTTTCTTCTCCTCTATCCTTCTCTCATTCCATTGCCTCCTCTCTCTCTCTCTCTCTCTCTGTCTGTCTGTCTGTCTATTTACCAATCACACCTCCAGTTATATCTCATTCACTCTCTCTATTTCATAGTTACCTGTTTCTCCCTCCCTCTTATTCTTTCTTCTACTATATACTTCTTTCATTCCATTGCCTCCTCTCTCTCTCTCTCTCTCTCTCTCTCTGTTTTTAATCACTTGGTGTTTCTTCACTCTTTCTCGCTTTCTCTCTTCCGGCCTGTTTACTTTTCACACGTCCAGTTATGTCTGCTACACTCTCTATTTATAACTACCTGTCTCTCCTTCCCGCTTATTCTTTCCTCTCCTTTATCCTTCTCTCTCTCTCTCTCTCTCTCTCTGCTTTTAATCACCTACGTATTCACTTTGACTCCTTTTAAGTTTCCTTCTTGCTTTCAGATCCCAAATTTTCTGCTCTATGTTTACCTCCATTACACCATAACCTCACTCTGTTTCTCTTTCCCCCTCTCTATCTCCCTTTTTCACCATAGTTTTCTTTCATATCTGAAGTTTTGTCACCCTCGTACCTTGTATTTCATAGTTTTCCTTCTTTTTTCTTTTCTTTTACATTTTTGTTTTAGATTTTGCCTTTCTCACTTCCATATCTTTCTCTCTACTCTTTCTCTCTCTCTTATTGGTTTCCTACTACATCTGTTTGCTCCTCCCGCTTTTTCAAATTACCCCCCCCCCCTCTCTCGCTCTCTCTCTCTCTCTCTCTCTCTCTCTCTCTCTGTCCCTCTTTCCCTCGATCTTTCTTTCACACCCTCTCAAAGCATATCTAGATCTGTCCGCTTTTCCTTTCTTCCTTTCTTTTATTTGTTGTGAATATATCCGCAACATCCATTATTCTCAGCAGTTCTCAAACATCGATAATATGGGATGCCATTCTTCAGCCAGCTTCTTCGCGTGACCGCACAAGAGCCGGTGATCTCAACACGCCCCCGCAGAAAAACTGCCCGAGAAGGATGTAGAAACCCAGCAGCGCGCGAGAGAAAGAGAGAGAAGTGTAGATAGTAGCGGCATTTTGTAGAGCAGCATGAAGGTCTTATGAGATTTTCCGCAGAGTCCAGTGGACTCGTTCCCGAAATGATCAGAGATCAGCGAGGAAAGAGTTGCAGCTGGCAGAAGGCTAAAGCGCGAAAGAGTCCCCACCCCCACCCCTCGTGAGCTTCAACATATCCATTAGGGGTCCTATCAAGAATCCATTAGAACTCCTATCCGCAGAGGCAGCACGCGAACGCCATCGCCTATTGTTGGCAGAGAGCGTCTTTGGAAAATCATGCACCTGCAAATTAGACGGGAGTGCCGGGAGTGGGATTTAAAAGCGATGGGTAAGCTTACTGTACCAGCTCAATTAATGAACGGTGATTAGAAGTTTGGAACCAAGTGCTTAGGCCACGTCTATCGATCATGAAGTGTTTCGTCTGTCCCTGCAGCTTCCAGAATTATATGGAAGTGGTACAGATCTATTTTGTTCGCGTACGTTATTTCTAATGAAGTTCTGGGAGAACACCCTTGGTAACGGAAATTCTGCTGCGTGAGTACCTACACCAATAAATATTGCACGGGTAATGACAAAGCGTAACCATCTACGTAAGTGACATACATGTCCGGCGGTTGGTCATCATATATTGCCACATTATATTATTTTAACAAATATTGCTGCTGTGTAAACTATTGTATATATACAGCGAAAAGACCGAAAGATGCTAAAATCCACTTTTTTTTTTTTGTGAGAACGCTCGTCGTTCTTTATTACATATTTAATGTGTACTTTTTCTTTCCTTCCTTTCTCTTCTCTTACGTAGCTTTCTGAAATCTTTAAGACGCATAGTAAAACTTCTTCAAATGCGAAACAAAATCTCCTTCCTCCACATATAGTTTTTTCTGAATTTTTGAGAAATTGAGACAAAGTGATGCTAAAATCCATATTTCTATTGTCAGAATGCTCTTCATTCTTAAATATATATTTAAGGTGGAGAGTGCCTTTTCTTTTCGTTTATTTTTTTCTTCCACCCAGCTTTCTGAAATCTTCATGACGCATAGCAAAACTCCATCAAAAGGGACAACACAAAAACTCTTCCACATGTAGTTTTCTTTGAATTTTTGAGAAATTGAGACAGAGAGATGCTAAAATCCGTATTTCTATTGTCATTCTATTGTCAGAATGCTCTTCATTCTTAAATATATATTTAATGTGAGTGTGCTTTATCTTTTCTTTCCTTTTCTTCTCCCTCATAGTTTTCTGAAATCTTGATGACCTATGGTAAAACTGCATCAAATGTGACAAAAAGAAACTGAGACAGAAAGATGCTAAAATCTGTATTTCTCCTGTCAGAATGTTTTTTGTTCTTAAATACATATGTAATGTTGGAGTGCTTTATTTTATTTTTTTTTTCTTTCTTTTTCTTGTCCCACGTAGCTTTCTAAAATCTGTATGACCCGAGGTAAAACTCCATACGATGTGACAAAAAAGTATCTCTTTGAAATGTGACAACAAAAAACTCTTCCACTTGTTGTTATCCACGAGATAAAACTCCTCCAAAGGTAGGAATCTATGCGCCAAAATTCCAAATGTAATCTATGCAACAAAACGTATCCAGATGTAGTTATATATACGCGAAACTCCTCTAAATTTAGTTATCTGTTTGACAGAACTTGTGTTGAAATCTGTGGAAATGGCTTCTCCAAATGTTGAAATCTCCGTGAAAAAACTCAAAATTTTATTTTTTGTGTTGCGATGTGTACAATAGAAATGTTCATGTTTATTTGGCTATCGATTATTTCTTTCGACTCAATTCTTGTTCTATCATAATGTTTTACGCTTTCCAACCGTAAGCTGAAAGAGCGTATAACGTCCCTCCGCACGATAACTCGCGTAAAAATGATTCGATTTCGATAATATTTTAGTATGTGGTAGGGGACCACCTAGGGATGAACCCTATTGAAAATGGACGACATGGGGTCAAAGGTCAGGACATAGGAACGGGATTCATTCCATTGCCTTTATGCCTCATAACTTGCGTGGAAATCGTTCGATTTCGATGAAATTTTAGTATGCGGTAGGGGACCACCTAGGGACGAACCCTATTGAAATAGGAGAAATAATGTCAAAGGTCAGGACATAGGAGCGGGATCCATTCCATTGCTCTTATGCATCATAACGTGGGTAAAAATGCTTCGATTGCAATAAAATTGTTATCATATTGTGCCGGAGGTATACTGAACCGGTTATGTTTAGTATAATCGAAATGGGATCGAAGATCAGGGCACAGGAGCGAGATTTATTCCACAGCCATTATCCTCATAACTTGAGTAATGATTTCTGGTATGTTGGAAAGAGTATCATAATCAGTGCATTGCATGATTTTACTAACTTGTTATATTTCTTTTCTCTCAATCGATATATCCAAACTATAGGAAATTTCAGCTGCAACGGAATTACGGGTTTTCCCAATTTTTTTTCAAAACTCATTAATTTGTTTCCCGCCATGGAAAAGAAAAGCTTAACTTGTTTTCGGACACCTCAACTTTGCACTAAATTGTTTTTGTGAATGATCCTACTCATAATTAACTGCTGGAAATTTAATTCGATCGGAATTCCTCAGCTCTCTTTGTACAGGGAGATTGCTACTTTTCCATAGCTCAACTGATAAATCAGTGATAGAAATTTCTCCTCTTTTATATTTGTTGAAAAGCTACGATTTGAATTCAAAATCTATGATCCAAGTCTTCAACTACTTCAATCTCTATTCTTCTGCCTTAATTTTAGAAAGATCTAACATTTCTTCAATCGCCACAACTTTCATTTTCCTTAAATTTAGGGAAAACAAGTTTCCCTTAACTTGTTGCACAGACTCAAATTTTAGTTTCAGCGAGATATCATTGGAAGCAACAATTTAGTTTATTTATTATCTTTCCCGACACCAATGAGCTGTTACATTATGACCACCCCCAGCCCAGAGAAATGAGCGCGCCTGGTGCCCGAAAGGTAGAGCTGGTGAAGTTCATAGAAAAATATATATTCAACCCAAGGACCGGCTTTCGGTTAGTAGAGTATACTGGGAGTCAGAATAGGAAAGGCTGTCGATTTATCGGAGTTAGATAAAGGAGAAGTTGTGATCGCACGGCGCCTCGGAACTATGATCTCCGAAACGACGCGGTTTGTAAGTTGTTCATGTGCCGCTGTAGTGAGTACGTATCAAAAGTGGTGCACAGTTGGGCAAACGACGAACTGTCGTCCGCAGCTCATTGATACTAGAGCGGTGGGGAGACTGTCGCTCGTTGTCCACAGCGACCGCAGGGATACAATGCTTCAAATCACCCGCAGCTACAATAGTGATGATCAGGGCAATGTGTCACAGCATGCAGTTCATCGCAGCCTTCTGCGCATGGGTCTGCGTAGCCGAAGACACAGCCGGGTCCCCATTCTCACTGCACATCACCGCCAACAACACATGAAATGGGCCCAAGATCATCGAGATTAGACCGTAGATGATTAGAAGAAAGTGGTCTGGCCTGACAAATCAAGATTGCTGGTGCATCACGTAGACGGCCGAGATGACACGCCGATTACCAACAAAGGCTAGAGCACCTAGATGCACTGTTGGACGGAAACAGGTCGCCGGCGGCGGTGTTCTGCTGTGGGCGATGTTTTCTTGGAACAATTAGGCCCGATTATCCCAATAGCACAATCCTTGACAGCAGCAGCATCGTTGCTGTCAAGTTCACCCATTCATGGCAACTGCGTTCCCTGCTGGTGATGGCCATTACCAGCAGGATAATGCGACATGCCACACACTACCAGAATCGTCAAGGAGTGGTTGAAGGAACATCCTGGTGACTTTCTGTTGATGCCCTATCCACTAAATTCACCTGACATGAACCCAATCGAACATTTGTGGGCCGGCTTGGAAAAGCAGGTTCGCGCTAAATTACCACCACCGCGAAATTTACGGGAACTGGAGGACCTGCTGTTATCATTACGGTACCAGATGCCCCAGAATACCTATCGCCATCTCATCGAATCGATGTCTCGCCTAGTGGCCGCTGTTTTACGGGCTAAAGGGGGTCCTACAGCTTATTAGGTAGGTGGTCATAATATAATGCCACATTGGTGTAAGTATACATGTAAGACTGTCTGCCTCCCTTTTAGCAATTCTAACATCCCTGTAAACATATTCAAATTATTTTCACAGGATATCAACGCATTCCTCACATTTTCTTTTCTGTTATGTTCGATAGTGAATATTGTCATTGCTTCCCAGTGTTCTTGTATCGATTTACATCTAACGAAACATTAAGAAAACGAAAAACAAAACCGGTGTTCAGAAAATGTTACTTGTAATCGCAGAAAATTTATTAGCTTATTATGAGGTAAAAATCTGTCATGGAATGCAGATACAAATGTTTGATGCTACGCATCTTTCCCGACAGCAGTGAGTTAAATCCTATTCATTAAATTTCGATGTAACGAAAATGGGTAACGGAACTGGTAGAGGTCTGCACGGGCACGGGTAGGGTCGAGCCTTTGTTCATATCTAAGTTGGGAAACCGGGCCAGGCCCAGGCCTTCAATATTTAATGTAAAACAGACCCGGTCCGAGCAGGGTTTTTTTTTTTTTTTTTTTTTTTAATGGGCAGAACAATCGCTGTACGGTGCCTTTCCCGTTTGGAAATCTCGCAACATACAATACAGAAGTAGGATAAGATTAAATAATTCCACTGTTGGAAAAAATATTATTTTTACGACATCCTCCCCTCCTACGAAACAACTGGAGTTGGTCAGCACCCTTAGGTTTTCAATGTGAATGTGGTCCCTTCTCTCTCTCTCTCTTTCTACCTTCCATCCTCCTCCCATGCTTCAGGGCAGGTTATTAACTACAACATTTATAAACCGAGCCACCCGCTCCCAGACGATCTTTTTTATTGTTCTGGTCGGCGGCACTTTGTTCTCTGTTGTGTGAAAAGCTTTTAAGTTGTCTTAAATGGTACGGCAGAAATGGGCTGGGAGAAACTTGCTTCTGTGTATAAGTGTCTGCCGTATTTTGCCCATTTGTACTTTCAGGGAGTCAACAGATGGCAAATGATCCCTTGGGCATTCCAGTTCAGCCGTTTTCAAAACTTCTGTGACACTGGTTAGCTGGGCAGTCTGTCGTTGTTTTTCCTAGCGTATGCTCAGTTTAGTGTTGCTGATAAATATTTTTCCATACTTATTATGGAGTTTAAGAAAGCTATTTTTGAGTATACAGGCCCGCCCCACTCCTTAGACGTCACGTGACTTATACAGAGTCACAGAAAAATTCCGCATTAACGTTTATTGTAATAGAATACGTGTAGCAATTAAGAAAACGAAAACTCTTCAAGAGTCGAATGACCGAGTGCACCAGGTGTCAAATTCGTGTTTTAGTCATTATTGCAATTTTACGGGCCGGGCTTTAATTACAAAATTTGAAACGGGCCGGGTACGGGCCGGGTTTTGGACGTGCGGGCTTTCCAGAAACGGAAGTAATCAAAACCATCGTTGAAATCTGATTTTTGAATGTTTCACGTTTTAACATAAACGTAACATTATCTCAGGGCAATCTACGTAAATTACGAGAATTCGACGCTAAATTGATAAAAGCCATTACAAAAATGCATTTTTGGTGTGATGAAAGCGTTAGATCGAAGCGAAATTTAGCTTCTTCTCGATCTCGGGTCACCTACTATATTAACGACAGTTATAGAAGGACGTATAACATGATGCAGTGAAACCTGTAGATATCTTAGACCGAAAGTTACTAACCCTCCTCACTGATACACTTGCGATTCAGCTCTTCTTTCTATCTTGAGGTCAGCTTACGTATGCGCAGATGAACTTCCGTATCTACATTACATTTAATCGGTGTCAGTGTCGTTTCGTAAGCTTGCCTAAATCTGAATGTTATATGATAATAATAATAATAATAAAACTGATTATTTCTGCAGCTGGTATAATTCCTCAATTATACAACTCAGCTTGATGCTTTAGGCCTACAACACCTAAGGCCCAAAATCCAAGAAGCAGTAAGTCTTGATACGTGTCACGTGGTATGACGATTTTTAAACCATGAGTGACTATGTCTTCACTTGACTTTATGTCCGTACTGACAAGTGGACCATGCAACATATGCTATTGCTGTAGATGAGAAAATTAAATATAATAATAATAATAATAAGTTAGTGATAATCCAAAGTGTTGACTTTGTCAAGAAAAAGATTAAACTGTCTCATCTTATATGTGAATGTAACAAAATTATGCAGACAGATTACGAAGCTAAACATGACAGGGTTGAAAAATTGATTCACTGGTCATTATGCAGAAAGCACAATTGGCCAGCATCTAAAAACTCATGGGAACATCAGGCTGAGAAAGTCGTAGATCGTAGAAAATGATCAAGTCAAGATCTTGTGGGATTTTCGAATTCAAACCCATCGGCACCTAGAACAAAATACACCAGACATAACACTCAAAGAAAATCGGAAAATCTGGATAATTGACATAGCAATTCCTGGAGATGCCAGAGCCGATGAAAAAGATTTGGAAAAAAATGTCTACATATAGAGACCTGGCCATAGAAGTTACCCGGTTATGGACTAAATACACAACGGTAGTCCCAATTGTCATCGGGGCACTTGGAACAATGTCAAACAATTTCATGAATCATTTCAAAAAATTGCAGCTTTCTGATATACCACCTAGAGAACTGCAGAAGACAGCTGTACTTGGGACATTATATAGTTTACGCCGATTTTTGACTGATACGTAGGTCTCCGGTGGAAACTCGAATCAGCTCAACAACACCAGTCAATGATAATTTTGTTGTTTATGTTTGATTGTCATAGGCTGTGTTTCGTATATTTCGAATAAAGGAGATAATAATAATAACATTGTTTCTGAATAATTAAACACAGTCGAATCGGCTCCTCGATAGTTTAGTAAATATTTACAAGGGATAGGATTTGGAATCCTCGAATCCCGCGAATCTTGAAAAGATTTGAGATTCGAAACCTCGAATCTTCGCGCTTTTTTCGTCATTCGAATCTTTCGAAACTCAACCCAAAAACTTGTCATTTGGTGCTTGTTCTAGAGCGATATTTGTTCGAATTTTTGTCAGCATGACGAATTCTGTCATTAGAAAACAATCGAAGATCGTCTACAGTGTATACACAGTTATTTGAAATAGCTCGTTACTTCCAATCCGGATGCAACCGTGAAGGAATAGTTCAGCCAAACACAGAGAGCAACCTCCGAAGCGACTGGGGTCTCCCATCCGACCACCACACCTCAAGTATAGTGAGAAAAGTGATATAGCCATATTGTATCTCTTTCCCGGCAGAATTTACTGTGGTAACGAGAGTGAGAATGGAGGACGGAGTGTGACCTTGAGCCGTTTCGCGCATATGACTCAAGTTACTCTGTATACAGCTCAGCGTTTCTAGTTCTACTCAGCTCTCCGCAGCATCTGACTTGCACACGGTATCAATATATGCTCGGCGGTAAACACTATAATTCGTGCATAAATACTAGTATTAAAAGAATTCCGTCTTGTTGCACGATGATATTTATTCAGCTAAAAAACGAAATCTATGTAATGTTAAAAAACACATGAGCACTTTCGGTGTCACAGCGACACCTTCATCAGATGTGATTTCACCATATGGTTACATGCTGGTCTTAAGTACGTGGAGCAGATGCATCATGGGAAAGGTAATGTCAATGTCACATGATATACCAGATAACAAGACAGTCAAAAAAAGCATAATTAGCCAATGAAAATTACTCAACAGAAACAAAAGTTATTGTGCTGTCATTCCCAACAAGATTGCTCCAGGGTTCAGGCAAAACACAAGGATAATAGTCATTACAGCCACGTGTATTATAAGCCGAAATATAGAGGCTTTCTGTAAATAACAAGGAACAAACAGAGTTAGGTGTGTTTGTGATCTTAGCGTTGTCCCAGTCTGGGATGGAATTTCCAGCACTTACAGTTCTTGCAAAAGAGGTGCTTTGGTGATTCATTTTTAAATCATATATGTGTTCATTTAATCTCAAATCCAAATTTCTTTTGGTTGAACCCACATAATGATTATTTAGTTCACCAGAAATAGTGTAGAGCATAGGAATAACATATAACGCCGAGCATTCCCATAGAATGCTCGGCGTTATACGATCTGTATTTTTGTCTCAATCTCAGCGTTTTTCATGTTTAATTGTTTTTATTCCAACGTAGTTTTTATCGCTAACCGCGGCATGTACGTATACTTAGGAGCGATTTATCATGTTCCTGTCACACAACCATCGCATCTCCTACAACCTGCAACGAATGTCAAATTATGAGATTATATCACCTCGAGCATATTCTAATATCTGAAACTACACTATACTGACAAAAGTCACCGGACACCTAGAAGGGAAACACAACATAGCATTTATTGATATACATTAGTACTGTGTCGGTCCACTTTTGGCCTTAATGTATGTACTGACCCTTCGAGACATGATTTCGACAAGGTTTTGGAACACAGTGATAGGTATGCGCTTCCATTCAGTACATAATGCCGCCGCTAACTAATGCTTAGTAGTAGGGCTTGGTTCCAAACTTTTTATGCTGCACTCTAATTCATCCTATAGGTGCTCTATGGGATTAGGATCAGGGCTCTGTGCGGGCCAGTCCACACACGAAACGGAATTATCGTCAAACCACGCCGTAACGGTCCTTGCTTTATGGCTCGGTGCATTATTCTGCTGGCACCAACAAGGCTGGATTCCATAGAATTGCCAGAGTTGGTAGTGCATAATTTTCCAGAATATCGCGGTTGAAGTGCTGGTTAACAGGTTTGTCCACGATAAGCAATGGGTCAGGACCATACCACGAAAAACACCCCCACACGAGTACACTCTCAGCTCTAAACTTGACCGTAGGAACAGTGCACGGTTTTAAATAGCGTTCCCCGGCTGCCGCCATACCCAAACACGGCCATCGGACGGAAGGATCGTGTATCTGGATTCTTCAGTCCATATGACAAGTTTCCGTTGATATGCGGTCTACGATAAATATTCTTTACACCATGCTAAACGATGAGTAGCATTCCGAGTGGAAATGAAAGGCTTATGAGCAGCAGCACGACCACGGTAACCCATAGAATGAAGTTTTCTGCGAATGGTACGTATACATACTGAGGTTCCAGCATTTTTACTCACCTGTACACTGAGGTCTTGTGCAGTACTCCGTCGATTAGTTCTAACGACTCTCCTGAAGCTTCGACGTCCTCTATCACTGATTTTCTTTGGTCTACCGGTACGTTTTGCTGCTTCAGGCACCCTATGTGTCTTCCTCTTATTCAGTACATCCAAAGCAGTTGACTTGGGTATGTTTAAACGCCTCTCGGTTTCTCTTATGGACAACCCACTAATATAACACACAACAATCTTTCCTTTCTCAAAGTCAGTTCTCTCCCGCCGCAACATTTTCACTCAACCTCACAGTGCGATATGATCGCGGTCCGCTGCAGGCTTATTTTTATACCGTTTGCAGCTGTACCGCTCATCTTAACAACGCAGCGGATCCATTCATTTGCTGTTGGAGGGGTGTCCGGGGACTTTTTTCAATATAGTGTGTAATAACTGGTGCATAAAATGGGGAAAAGGAGAAGAAATATGCTGTCCCACAGTAACCAAAATTCATGTGATGCGCTATCCACAATATCCGATCTAGATACAGAATGCCTAAATCAAATATTTCGGCAGACTATTGAAATTTAACAATACAAATTTTGAAGTTGTGAATTCTTTTATTGGTGTAAATATGACAAGAATGGTAAGTCAGAGAGTAATATCATAAAACTTAAAAATTTCGTCGCCATGGAGCGGGAATTCGCGCCTCGCGGATAGTGCCCGAGTATGCTAACTACTACACCCACAGAACGACCAAGTTTCAAGTTTTCGATAAATTTAAATATAACCATCGGAGGATTCGCTAGTCGAAGCAACCAGCATTCATATATAGCGAATCTGGAGGATGGAATTCATTCCTGTGATTGTACGGAGGCGCAAAATATCAATGAATGAAATACGGGATTACACCATTGTACAAAACAAATTTTGAAGTTTTGCACCAATAAACGGATTCACAACTTCAAAATTTGTATTGTACAATGGTGTAATCTCGTATTACATTCATTGAAATTTAATAGTTAATTAAATCCCCAAGTATTCCTGTGAATCTCTCCTATTGCCGGATATTTTTCGTCATATGGATAGGGAAAAAGTGAGAACGGAGCTTTTCCGTCAATATTGAATTTGAATTTGAATTTAATGAAAATTCTGCCACACAATACAGCACATCAAATTTAACTAAATACAAACATCAAAATTGTCATATGTGCTAAACTATAATTAAATATTAACACAATGTTAGCACAATGTAATGAAAACATGGAATCACAGTAATATCACAAAGTCCAATATAAATTAATAGCATTTAGTACTAACTATTTATTCCAAGAATAAACAAGAGCTCAAACTACCTCAGATATGTTTAGCATAATAATCATAAACATACAAGCACTAAAACTCATTTACAATTGACCAAAAAATCAATACAAAGTAATTCATCAAAAAACAAAGATAGCGTAATGTACTATGGAACTGCAGCATGGAGCCAGGGGAAAAGGCTTAAATTTAAGCCTGACGAGCCTCTCATCTCCAAAGGTAGATGTATCAGGTCAAAACAATAAAAATAGCAACATTAGAAATACGACTGGTGTTGAGCATACCGTGAAAGAAAGAATACAGGAAGTCAATCAAACAACAAAAACTCTCGTAGCAGTTTTTTAAATACCCCAGAGTCCACTATTTCCCTGATGTATAATGGCAGTCTGTTCCACTCACGGAGTCCAGCTGCAATAATACTGTTATTCAGCAATCTGGTGCGCGCCCTATAGAAACCACAAAACTTGCATGACCTCGAATTTCATGTGAATGGGAGAAACGCTGTAATTGCAATAGTTCAAGATACCTATTCGTATAGACTCTGTCATGCATAAGTAACAATAACCTGAAAACGAATATTTTATCGAAGGGAAGTATGTTATAAAGACAATAAATACTACCAGTATTTAAAAATGAGTTTAGAAGTCGAATGTATTTTCTCTGAAGAACAAGAATTCTGTCAACGTTTCCATCCGTTGTCTGTCCCCAGGCCAAAATACAATAAGGCAACATGGGATAGATAAAGGAATCATATAGTATTAATTTGAGTCTGATTGTCAAAAAACTAGAAATCCTAGAAATAGCACCAATGCGAGACTTAAGAATATTTGCTAAATAACTTACATGGACATCCCAACGCAAAGTCTCATGTAGTATAACACCCGGAAATTTCACCGAAGACCCGAATGCAACAGGATCCCCATTCAAGAAAAAGAATATACTCTTAAGATTTTGGGATGCGGTAATCAATTCTATTAGCTGGTTTTGCAAGAGGCGGCTACAGCGTTAATTGTTTGTTGAAACATTAACAGCTAGTGGTTAACCCCATTGCGAAAGAAGAAAAGAGATAAGAGCCACTTTTCTTGGAAGGGAGAAATCTTAAGCGAAACATTGGTCGTCTGGTGTTGGAGATGCAATGCGTCTCATACTACGCTCGGCGGTCAAGTTGGGTGGCCTGTGTAAGTGTGAGATTGTTCGATGTTTGGTAAGCACTTAGCGTCATCCCGATCGGAAAGTTATGGCGTTTTCTAATCCAAGACTTGGCAGGACAAAGAAGTTTTAATTAAGTTATGTATTTGCTAACATATTACGAGTGCAGAAACATGCATTTCTTACATCTTCATCGTGTCAAGTGCTTTTAGGAAGCAATAAACTTGACCAGAGAGTTAAAACAGACCCCGAACGACAGAGCATGGAATTTGTTGCCAAAATGTGGACGACCGAGAAAGATTTGTCTGGCAAAAATCCGCAAAGAAAAAAGACTGTACTCGGATAGCAGGACCAAGCGAGATCCTGCTGCACACTATTTTTGCGGGAGTACAAAAGATTCTGCCCGAAGAAGTCGGCTTGCTAAGCTAAGAGCGGCAGGGCGGTTGATGTTACCGCGAGGAAATAGGAGGTAGGAAGATACCTCTTTTCCTGGTGCTAGATTGCACGTACGTCTTAGATGTAATTTTCTACCGAGAAAGCGAGGAGCATCCCGGAGGTCAGATGAAGTGATGGTATTGCAGCCCTGAGTGGCTGTGACGAACAGACGGACGGATCCTACTATCACGTCGGCGGCCTCGTTCGACCTCGACATTAGCGCACATAGATGCGTGCGTGGCTTCATACAGGGGAATATGGAAAGGTATGTGCACGAGAGTAAGTGGGAGATGGGGTTTGATTCCCCTCTCCATCGGTCGTAGTGCACGCCAAAGCTGAGACTGGCTGAGACCGAGCCCGAAAGTCCGAAGCAGAGCCCGGGCACGAATCGGGCTCGGGCTCTTAGACAGAGGGAGAGCGAGAGAATTGTTTACTTTATAGTTGGTAAAAAGAATTCTTTGGCAACTGGCTCTGGTTGGGGAGCGGGCATTTGAAATTGCTATTTATTCGGGGCTAGGTTAGAAAATCTCATAGGCCGCGCATTGATGTATTTCTGCAGAGAAAAGAAAAAGCTTTTTCAAGAACTATAGGTATTGTATACTTGATAGCATGCGGACGATATTTTACCCCCTATCTCCACGCAGAAAGTCCCTGCTAATTTTATTTAGCAACGTACATTTTGAAGCGCATTATGGTTCGATAATATTAGCATTATTTGAACAACATACAATTGTAACACCGCCCAATCTTTTTTTTTTTTTTTTTTTTTTTCGATTGGAGGTTTAACGACCACCGTGAGCAACTGAATGGGATATAAGCAGTCGCCCGTCCCTAATTTAGGGTCACTGGTTCCAGGGAAGGGAGAGAGCCAGTGCCGTAAGACAAACACAGCATCCATGCCTCACTGTATTCGAACCCGGACCCCTTTCGGATGAATGATAAGAGGCCATCGCTTAGACCACTGCGATACCGGGGCGGCCCAATAATTTTGGATGTCCGTCCGCCCGAAGCAGTACAGGTGGAAACGAACGTTCAGAGAAAATCGCACAGTTACACTGTAAAAATAGAGACTCTTTCCACACTCCCCATTTGAGAAATACATTGGTTATTTGCAGGAAAAGGAGGAGAGAGTAAAAGTATGGAAAAGGAGATGTTTTTTATTAATGTTCGAACAGGTTAGCCAGTTTTCGGGCTCTATCTTGCAATGTAAAATTCGGGCTCGGGTGGGCTCGGGCTGATATACCACAGCCTCGGACGGGTTCGTGCTCCGAAAATTGAGCCAGCACTCAGCTCTAATAGTGCGCTCTCTGAAATCGGCGTGCTGTCACACAGGTGTGCTGCACAGCATTGATGACCGAGTGCACCAAATACTGTACATAAGCGAGTGCATCAAACACAGATACCCGAGGAAAAGCTGCATATCCGTAAGTACTTTTTTTATTTATGCATGTTAGATGTGAATAAATTGGATCCGGTCAGCCAATTATTCTGTTACAGAGATTTTATACTAGGTTGTTAGATTTCATACAAAATCTCAATTTTGTAACTTTTATTCCATCTCGTGCTCCACTTCCTTTGTTTCCACAAAGCGTGAGAGAAATTTCTCAGAGTCAGATCCCCATTAGACACCGGATGCATGGTTCTTTATTATGTCGACAACTTGTCTGAGGTTAGTATTTGCACTTTGTATGTTGAATGGAGATTACTCTATCGCGCCTCTTTTGATGCTTTACAGATTTCTATTTCAATGCTGCCGACTAATCGACTAGCCCCTCACAGTTTACTTTGAAGCTTTAGATTTACCGAAGGCGGTATGTTTCTTTCTCAAGGGGACTTTCGTATATGCTTAAGGGCATTTTTTGGTCACGAGGGGAGAGGAGGCGAGATGAGAGTTGTCTCTGGTCTAGGAGAGCGAGCGGTCACGAAAAGTACGACGAGGTAATTACCCCAGGGTAGGCTGGGAGGTCTTAGGTGGACCGGCAGGTTAAAGGATTTTCACGACAGCGCGGGAGATGATGGAAAGCGGGGAAGAGTTAGGAAACATAGCACAGCTAACGGACAACCTTTGCAGGGAATTAAATGAAGAGAGTAATAAAAGTTTCTTAGACATATTTACGGATGGCAAGAATTATTTGCTTATTACGTGTTAATTACTATCTTCAATTATAGAAGACTTGGCAACTCAACCAAGCAATATTTATGAAGCTAATATGAACATGTTAACAACAGGCTACAAAGATAGCAACGAACTTGTTAACAATTCACATCTAGGATGTGAATAATAAAAGTCGGCTAGTTGGCTGAGCCAATTATTAACATCTAGCATGTGAATAATATGAAAGTAGGCTGAGAGCTACTTAAAGCCGGACAGTGAATAATCATGCCAACGAATAATCATTGAACTTTAATGATAAATTCAGCCTATGAGCTATCCCGAAAAGGGCGAGTCTATTTGACGCCCCTCCTTCTCCATCCTCTGTATATAGATGTCTTCATCATTATTTTTACGTCAAACAAAGATCTTCGCTCTCTCCACGTTTATAAGTGAGTCACGGAAAAATTCTCATTGGCCGCCACCTGGAGTCGAACCCAGGGTCTTCCAGTTACGCGCCGGATATGCTTCCGAGGCAACCTGCCAAATTGGCTTGGCAGTTAGCATGTGTGAGTCTGGAGGAATTTGATGCCGCTGTGGTGTAGCGGAAGCATATCCGGCGCGTAACTGGAAGACCCTGGGTTCGACTCCCGGTGGCGGCCAATGAGAATTTTCCCGTGACTTACTTATAAACGTGGAGAGAGCGAAGATCTTTGTTTGATGTTCCTGGTCCACGTCAAATGTCTGTATTAATTACCTTTACTTTTTAATTGATTAAATGTCTCTTGTCTGATGCCAGTCCTGAAGTCGTATGCACAATTTATGAATGTCAGAATATCTTGGATTTGATTGGCGAAATTACAGGATAAATTCTTTTCACCAGTACATAAGATTTCGGCGATAAAGAGCTCACAAGTAATTATTCGAAATTCTAGTGTTTACCTCCGGGTCGTCAGCAATTGCCTGCCATCCTGACATCTAAATTCTTAAAGCTATTTTTAGGTTTAAATTTTTAAAGCTATTATAAGGTTTCTGAAAGTTCAGAATTTTCAGTTGACACATCTTGAAAAACGGTAATTTACCGTTAGTATAAGAAAAGAATTGCGGAAAGGTTTTTGAAAATTCAGAATTTTTCCCGAGTACGAAAAATCGTGAAATTCAGATTTTTTTACCGTCATTTCACGAAAAACGTTGTGTAAAAAATATGATTCGTTAATTCACGAAAGAAATCAGGGAAAGTGGCTCGTGAATTTCAGAATTATTTTTCACAGTGTAACTAACGTGTTGTGTTTGTTGTTTCGAATTCTGTTGTTTTCATTTAATTCATTCTCCTACACATGTGCGCGTTAGAGGTCTGCACGGGCCCGGCCCCGCCCGGCCTGGCACGTGGGTCGGGCCGGGCCTTTGTTCATTTGTAAGTTGGGAAAACGTGCCGGGCCGGGCCGAGCACTTCAATATTTAATGTAAAACAGACACGGGCCGAGCAGGGTTGTTGTTTTTTGTATATGCAAAACAGTCGCTGTATGGTGCCTTTCTCGTTTGGAAAACTCGCAACATACAATACAGCAGCAGGATAAGATTGAATAGTTTTCGCTGATGGAAGAAATAGAAGTTTTACGACATCCTCTCCTCCTACAAAACAATTGGAGTGGGTAAGCTCCCTTAGTTTTTCAGTGTGAATGTGGTCCCTTCACTGTCTCTCTAACTTCTACCCTCCTCTCATGCTCTATTAACTGCAGCATTTCTAAACCGAGCCACCCATTCGCAGATGATCTTTTTTATTGTTCTGGTCGGCGGCACTCTGTTCTCTAGATGTGTGAAAAGCTTTTAAGTTGCCTTCAGTAGCATGGGAGAAATGTGCTAGGAGATACTTACTTCTGTGTATAAATACTGTATGTGGCCGTATTTTCCCGATTTGTACTCTCAGGCAGCTGTTTTTAAACCTTCTGTGACACTGATTAGCTGGACAGTCCATCGTTGTTTTCCCTTAGCATATCCAGTTTTGCTGATAAATACTCTTCCATACTTATTATGGAGTTTAAGAAAGCGAAAGATTTTCGTGAAGAAATCGCTTCCGGAGAATATGTGCTTGTAGACAATGTAAAAGGGAAAAGCGATATTTGGGAAATATTTTAAATTGCTGTCCCGTTCTGAAACTAGTCGTCTGGAAAACGTTGTGCAGTCAGTGCACTAAATGCAAAAACTTTTTGAGTTACGATAGCACAAAATCTGGAACATCGCATCTTAAGCTGTACAAATGTGTGCCATCCCCCCCCCCCCCACACACACACGAGAGACATATTGGGTTCCAGCGATATGATATGCCAGTAGAGATAAGTGCAGTTTATAAAGCCATAAAATCTTCTCCCAGTGGAACGATCGGACTCATAATTCTGGATATTTTGTACTTTTCGAGTTAACCCCCCTCCCCCTCCTTATCCCCAAGGATATTTCCGGGTCCGGCGGTAGGGAATGATAATTTGAAAACCTAGAAAATTTCAATGGTATGGAAATTGTCCTTTACATGCAATATTTTTTTAGTATACAAGCCCCCCCCTCTCCTCGGACGTCACGTGACTTATACAGAGTCTCAGAAATATTCTGAATTAACGTTTATTGTAATAGAATACGTGTAGCAATTAAGAACACCAAAAACTCTTCAGGAGTCGAATGACCGGGTGCACCAGGTGTCAAATTCGTGTTTTGATAATTGTTGAAATTTTACGGGCCGGCCCGGGCCTTGGAAACAGGAGGAATATACGGGTCGGGACAGGCCGGGCTGGGCTTTAACTAAAAAATTTAAAACGGGCTGGTCTTTCCAAATTAGGGCCCGTGCAGGCCTCTAGTGTGCGTTAACTAACATAAAATTGGAAATTTGTTAACTACATCTTACGTTTCTGAAATGGTTTTTACGAAACCTAGTGAAATATTTTAGGCGTCCAGAATCTTTAAAAAGTTGAAGTGTGGTAGATAGATAGATAGATAGATAGATAAGAGAAGTTTTAAGAGCCTTTTGAAGTTTTATGCTCTTTTTCAGAACGAGAAATACAAGGCACAGGGCATAAATTAGAAACGGCTCTTGTGATAACCCCCGCACAAGGAAAAATGCAATTAAAGCCTTCGTTTTTTGTTCTGGAAATCACTCTTCCTGTGAAGTGGTAAAAATTTATGTGTGTGTATATGAGCGTAAGTGGCAATTAGGCAGTGCGAACGTTTGCAAAGGCAAGATATGGTGGAAAGAATGCATAATAGAGATATTTCTCCGAAACTGTGATGAGCTGACACATTTCCCTCTTGTCTTAATTGCAAAGCCGGGCCAAAAGCGGTTCTTTCTATGCAGACAACGTATGAATAGGGAAGATGAATCTTCAAGAGGCCCATATCTAGACATGATGGCGGCCGATGACAAGATAATCTAGATATTCAATTATCTTGTGTCCTCCACTTCTGTCTGTTTCAAAGCATGCTTCTCTTCGTTTTGCAGTCTGAATGCCTCAAGCCTCTCTCCTTTTTTTTTTTTTTTCTTTTCATTTTAGTTAGAAAGAGAACCGGAAAACTTAAAGTTGGAACATAAAAGAAAAAAAAAGGGGCATACTCATTTAATGAATTAACTGCACAGAAGCGGTGACGCAGTTCGAAAATTTTAAAATAGGGGTTGCAGAATTGGATTTAACTTCCTTTCTGGCACACGTGAGTTACTGATAGCGTGTGACGTTAAGAAGCTGATTAGGGAACCTAAAGCAGCTAGAGAGAAAACCTTTTGAGAGTCTTTTCTATTGTATAAAAAGCTGTGTCATCCGAGCGAAAGAGGTTTGTTTTCGGTATCACTAATGAAAAAAAGTTATTATAACAAATGAAGTCAAACATCTCTTACGGACACGGGTGCTCAAAATTAGAAGATGACTACAAACTCGAAGTACAGTCAAAACTCGTTTTCACGAAATACGATAAGGCAAAAAGCACGTTACAACGAAAAAATCACGAACTTGTTTGGTTTATTATATTTATATAAGAAATATAAACCGTTATAACGAAATACGATATAATAAAAAGCACGTTACAACGAAAACAAATCGTGAACTTATTTAATTTATTGCATGTATTTATATAAAAAGATATATAACGTTATAACGAAATACAGGGTAATTCAAAATGATTACTCCGATTACAAATGACAATACCTGGTTTATGATCATAGATACAGAGATCACATTAATGCACAATAAAGAAGGAAGCTTAGAACTTTGTTTCCATACCTTACAAATGCTCTATGTGACTGGGTCACGCGGACAGCGTCTAAACGGTAATCCATTTCACGCCATACATTATGAAGCATGTCCGTAGTAACTGATTCCAGTGCAAGCTGAATGCGCATCTTCAGTTCTTGCAGTTTTCTCGGAAAAGGTGGAACATACACATTATCTTTGACATACCCCCACAAAAAGAAGTCACAAGGAGTACGCTCGGGAGAACTGGGGTACCTAACTCCTGGAATAAGACCTTCGAAAAGACCTTTTCTGCTGCGGTCGCCATTTCTTCCCACTGGCTTTGGCGCATGGGCAGCTCACTTTCCTACGTCACCATAGCAACACAGCAGTAGGTTCCAATGAAATTCTAAACTTCCTTATTTCTTGTGTAGCGATATCAGCTGTCTATTTATTTTCATAAACACGTTATTGTCATTTGTAATCGGGGCAATCATTTTGAATTACCCTGTACTTTACAACGAAAAGCACCTTATTACAAAGCAAAATTCTTGGTGAAAATGCTCAAGCAAAACTTTATACGTGTAGTGAATTTCTCACTTTCTTTAAAATTCTAAATGACTTAGCTGATATGAAACGGCAACAAAAGTGACAACGCGTTTCGCCAAAAAACCTTAGTTGAAGAAAAGGAGGACTTACCCATTGCAGATGAGACGGAAAATCTGAACTAATATTCTGATGTTTCTTCAGTAAATGCAATTGAATATTTAGAGAAAGTTGGACATCATTTACGGAACCGAAGATTTTATACTGAAAAAATTAGCAGATATCTAAATGTTATGAATGCAGTTATAACTAAAGACGCCATGGAAAAAAATAAAACAATCTATACTTACATCGTACTTCAAAACCCAATAGAAATAAAACAATCTATACTTACATCGTACTTCAAAACCCAATAGAAATAAAACAATCTATACTTACATCGTACTTCAAAACCCAATAGAAATAAAACAATCTATACTTACATCGTACTTCAAAAGCCAATAGAAATAAAACAATGTATACTTACATCGTACTTCAAAACCCAATAGAAATAAAAAAATCTATACTTACATCGTACTTCAAAACCCAATAGAAATAAAAAAATCTATACTTACATCGTTCTTCAAAACCCAATAGAAATAAAAAAATCTATACTTACATCGTGCTTCAAAACCCAATATGTATGTTTGAACTGTTTTACAGTTTTCTGTATGTAAATATGCTTTGCATCAAAATGAAA
The DNA here is from genome assembly GCA_039090855.1 of Macrothele yani. Lineage (NCBI taxonomy): Eukaryota > Metazoa > Arthropoda > Arachnida > Araneae > Macrothelidae > Macrothele > Macrothele yani. Next base: position 47,820,124 of record CM076998.1, on the reverse strand, counting down.
CTAAATAAATTGTTTTAATTACACTACTTTAAAATAAAAATATGTAATGTTAATATGTAGGTACATTTTTTTCTTCTAGCATATGACAGTATTCTATTAAGATGCATAAAAGAGATAAATTCTTAATATGGGGGATAAAAAATTAATGCAGTATGTACGTTCATACGTATAAGTAAAAATGTACACAGCACGTAATTTCATACTTATAAATTAATTGAAGCTTAAACATTTCATTGCTATTAAAGCAACTTAAACATTTCGTTGCTACTTTTTCTCCTTGCGTAAAGGCATTACTCCAAAATCCAAAATTTGAGAGACACATAATTCGAGGGGAAGGTGAAAAACTCGTCTTCTTGCATAAACGTGTTACCCCAAAGTTTGAGGGACACAAATAACTGGTGTTCTTGCATTAAGGTGTTACCCCAAAGTTTGAGGGACACAAATAACTGGTCTTCTTACATAAAGGCATTACTACGAAGTTTCAGGGACAGAAATAACTGGTTCTGAAAAAAAAATACAGATAGGGCAGAGCAATATGTTTAAACAGTGGCTTTTGTTCCAAAAATGTGCTTATATTATTGTGGATTTTAAACCAGTTTGACCAATTTACATATTTACATCATGTGGTTACACAAGCAAATATTCGTGTGTCAATATCATGTACTTTTGAAAATATTAATGAAGTCCTCCTGTGTGTAACTGAATGATTTACATACAAGCCCGGTGTTTTTGGTGTTTCATTCATATTTAGGGGGGAAAAAGAACACATGTTTATGCAGAGCCATCTTTAGCGTTCATGGCGCTCCGAACAATAATACTTACTGACGGCCCCCTACAAGCTTGTGTGTGTGTGTGTGCGCGCGCCTGCGTGGGTATTTGTGCTCGATTGTATGATTTTTGCTGTAAATTGTAAATATTGTGTTGCTTTGGATTGTTGCAGTGACAGTGATACCATTTCGTTACCTCCATCATCATCGCTAATCGCCTTGATTTACAATGTTCTTTAGGTATTATTATTTTTTTATTTTTATATGTGCATAGTCTACCATTTTACACACACACACAAGTAAATAAATAAATAAAAATGCAGAGAGTAACTTGGGTACTCTTCGTAGATAATTAATGCTGTGCGTCTTTTGGATGACAAGATATTTCTGGATGCGAAGTAAAACGAGTGATTCGAGAGTATACATTTATTTACGTATAACATATTACATTTATTTGCGCAACTCACGATCACAGCGAATCACAGTCCAATACATACTAAGTAGAAATAAATCATAACGGCATCATAACAGCAACTAATAAGGTTTACTAATTGCTGACATTAGATTAATCCTATATTTTGCTACTGTGAGTGAAAATTCATCCATGCCTTAGGTTTAAATTCACCCATAGCTTAGAATAGATCGAGTGCTTCGTAATTAGTTAAAATACTGACAAATTAAATAAAACATTTTTTCTTTTCATATAAAAGGTAGCTGTTATTATTAATCCATAATTAATTATAACTCTATTTGAAGAAGTGTGAGTGAATATTCACCCAGAGTAGCAGTAGCGTTTGAAAAATATGAGTAGCATGATACGGTAAATGAATGTTATTATCGTAAAACCAACGAAAAAATGATCAAATGATCATATGTAGAGGATTTTAGGAAGGGAGTGTCTGACCCCAGGTCTTAAACAACCCTTAGAAATAGGAAGCTAGGAGATTTGGGCTAGAGTGCCCGATAGAAAAGTGACACGGAAGCGAAGTAGAACGACACGGAAGCTAAGTAGTACGGGGGGGGGAGTCAGTACCCGGGGTCCGACGGCTTAACGTGCCCATCCGACGCACGGCGGATATTTAGTGGAGCGAGCGTTCGTACCTGCCTGGGATCGAACCTGAGGTGTTTTCCGTGGCAGTCACGGACGTTGCCCACTAGGCCACCCACGGCCCAAAAACCAACGAAAGAAGATATGTGACTCATAAGAGTAAATATTTATTAAACTATAGGGCGGTGGCAACAGTATTTCAACTGTAAAGTTTTTCAAAAAATATTTATTATTATTATTAAGATTTAGACGAACGCAAGAAACGCCCTTGACACCGATGAAATGTGATGCATTTACGGAAGTCCATCTGTGCATGCGCAAGCCGGTATCTCAACATACAAAGAAAAGCTGAATTGTGTGTTAGTGAGGGGAGTGGTAACTTTTGGTCTAGGATAACTTACAAGCTACACCACATCGTATTGTACATCATTTTAAATCTCTCATCATTTCAAATCTCTGGTCAATAACCAAATTTTGCTACGACGCACTATTTTGGATACATTCGAGAAAATCAGCCTAGGTGGTTCACTTACTACCTCCGTTACCCAATCTCGTTTTATCGAAATTTTCTCTCTGGAATTTACTTTACTACTGTCGGGAAAGCTGTATTGCATGAAAAAAAAATGGGGGGGGAAGGCGGGGCTCAGCTCTGCGCTCCCCTGAACTTAGCACCCGGTGCGGAGGCTGTACTCGCGCCGCCCTAAAGCCGGCCATGTGTTTATGCAGTGCCGGTACATTCATTAGGCGAACTAGGCAGCTGCATAGGCCGCCAAAATTTCAGGGGCGCTAAAATTTAGAGTTGAGTAAATCAAATGAGTTAATAAATGAGAAACAACAATTAAAAACAAAAGACACTTTTATTTCTTGTTGTCCATTCAATATAAGTTGTGAACTCTTATTCATTAAGAAACGGAGACCTGTTCTTATAAAATGGGTAAGTCAGCTTGCGGAAAATATCCCCCCCCCCTTTTTTTTACCACGCCACGCGAAAGCGTGTATCTGTCGAAAAACAGCTGATATAAAACAACCTCGTCTCCATGCAGCAGTGAAGTCAGGCATGCGATACCTGAGGGAGGCACAAGATTTTTTTTTTTTTTTTTTTTAAGAAAATGGATTCTGTATTATCCGGCTTTCAATGGAAATATCTAGACTGCCCACTTCTTGTATCCCAAATAGTAGCAATGCTCAAAGTCTAAAGTTCTATGGGAGAGGGGGGGGTTAACGACCACCGTAAGCAACTCGATGGCTATCAGCAGTCTCTGGGGTCAAAATTAGGGCTGCTTGTTCCCCGGAAGAGGGAGAGCCAGTGCGGTAAGTCAAACACAACATACACGCCTCGTGGGTTTCGAACCCGGACCCATCTCAGACAAATTGTTGAAAGCCAGTTCTTAGACCACTGCGTTACCGGAGCGGCTTGCCTAAAGGTTAGTAAATGTCTCACTGAGACTATTTTCTAGTGAGAACAAGGGCAAGAGTAAGAGAGGCTCTGCTACTACTGTAGATTCATTCCGCTAGAATTATTTTCTCTCTTCTTTTTTTTTACTCTTTCCATCGGAGGCTCCAGGAGAAAAGAACCTTGTTGGGTTATATGCATTATCGATTGAATAAAAATTGCCCGTGACATACATTTGAAGACACTTGTTGGTAATTTTGTGAAAAATAGAGCACGCAAAATGAAATTTTAATTTCATTTTCATTGGACCAGTAAATAAATGAATATAGTTTCCATTAGTTTATTTATATTTAGTTTACATTGTATTTTTGTATCATGAAATCATTATTGAATAAATGAAATATGTTTGGCCACACAAAGAATAAAATTTTTTTGGAGGCGCAAGGCTGCCTATGGCGCCAAACACCCTAGCACCAGCCCTGTGTTTATGTAGAGATTAATGAGTATGTATAGCTGCCATACACATTTTCATCATTTCATAGAAGTCCCATTGAGTTCGTCTTATATTCGATGCCGTTTACTTTAACTTTTAGTGAAATAGTTACTGCAAAACCTTACTGCTTCCTCTCAAATGGCATTACACTTGAGCACCTGCATGTTAGTTTAAAATATGAAAATCTGCCATATTAAAAGATACACAGTCTTATCAGCATACGACCAGACCCGGAATCACAGTGTACCCGCCCAGGCGCGTCACAGAATGCACGTGACAAGGTCGACACCGCGGAGATATAAACGGCAGGCCAGGACAGATGAGCCATAGTGCGTTACGTAAGCACAATAGGCAGAGGTAGTGATTTGACGGACGTTCAAGCAGGAATGATAATAAAATCCGCTATTGTGCCAAGGGTAGAAGCATCTCTGAAACAACAGACTTCGTGTGCTGTTCGCGAAGTGCTGTAGTAAGCGTGTACCAAGAATGGACCGCTGGCACAACGAGTACCTCCCGATGTCATAACTGTGGAGCCTCAAAGGCCATCGACCCCAGAGGAGAACGTCGCCTCCGTCGAATGTTAAAGGGCAATCGAAGCGCAACAGTGCAACAATTGACCACGCAAATGAACGTTGGGGCACCCATGTAGGTGTCCCCGGAGCGAACCCTGGAGTCGACGCTTCATCAAGGAGCCCATGTTAACCCAGGTCCATCGGTAACGACGCCTGAAGTTCGCATGGACTACCATCATTGGACATTGGAAGAGTGGGAAAAGGTTGCCTTATCCAACGAATCGAGGTTTCTACTCCACAGAAGTGATGGGCCGTGGCAGATACGGCGTCAGACACATGAGAACCAACACTCGGATATGCTTGTCGGTCAAGTACAGACCAGCGGTGGCAGTGTGCATGTCTGGGTGATTTTTCCTGGTATGATCTGGGACAACTGGTACCACTGGATGGTGCCCTGAACGCCTATGGCTACCTGTCCATCCTTGCTGACCACATGCATCCCTTCATGTTGGACGTTTCCCCTGATGGTGATACCCTGCAAAAACAGTCTTGCTGGCACAGCACTAAGTTGCCGCTGCCGAACCGTCAATACAATGTCCGGGCGGCCAACAGAAGGACCCGAAGTTCAGGCCAACAGCTGGCCAACAGTTGGCACCCCCATCAGTTGTCATGCGCCACAACAGGGCCAACAGCTGGCCAACAGTCGGCACCCCATCAGTTGTCATATGCCACAACAGGGCCATCAGTTATCCATCACAGGCAGCAGCTGCTACAAGTGGCATTTCAGCGAAAGCACGTGCCAGAAATGATGGCTAGCCTAATGTGGTCCGCTAGTTTCCCGGCAGTGGCAGCTAGCAATCACGTGACGTAACTGATGGCTGGCCGAATCTTGTCCTCCAATTTCCCAGTAGTAGCCATAAAAAAATATATAAGTAAATAATATTCAAGTACAGCCGTGGTTTCCCAAAGCTAAAACTTTTTTTCCCCCTTACGGAAACTACTGAACGATCAGCACTGCGCTGAAGAGATTTTCTCAACAGACCAGAAAAACGCCCGTTTGGATCTGTGTGGATACGCACCAAGGCTGGCGGAATGGGAGGCGAGTTCTGTACCGACGGGACTGATTTGCCACGCACGAGCGTGTGCTTGAAGCTGAGTCTCTTTCTTGCGGAATGTGTAATCGAATGTTTCTGTCTTTAGTTTTACAATGTTGCGAGGTATTTTTCATAAAAGTCAGTTTTATATAATTCATAAATTGATTTTTTTCAACGTAACCATAATTTTTTTGTTTTGTTTTGTTTTTTTTACCTTAAGGGAACTTCACTCATTTTCAAGGAGTGTACCAACTTAAAGGCGCCTTCCAAAGTTTTGTGTTGCCCTTGTCGTCATGAAAGGCGATTGTTGAATTAATATATTTAGTCGTTCATGTCACATTCTGTTACATTTTTAACGTGTTATCTTTCCTTTCCGTTGTCCGAAGCTACATTTGTTTTAAAGAGGATAGATATTTTACTTTACTTCCCGTTATTTTTAGAAGCGAATTCCTCCAGTCTTGTGTATTCAACCCATGGATGAGTACATTATATCCACATAGCGTAGCTATTTATTATTATTTTTTTCGTCTTCTTTCAAATAATTGATAAATTATTTTGTACGCGTATAATTCTTTTTTTTTTTCAACAAATGTTTTTTTAATATATTTCCAGGACTGTTGTTTCAAGCGGTTTCAAATTATTTCTTATTATTCATGAGATTGTGGGTGTATTTCACGGCTCTAATCTAGTATTTCATGGCTTAATCTGATATCTTCGTCGACCTGGCATTTCATTAGGAAATTAACTAGCCTCGCTACATATGGCTTTTTTTTTCTTAACAACCGCTAAAATAACACGATGGAGATAGCGTCGTCTTCTACTAACTGGTACCACGAGAGAGCACGTGTTGCTTCTGCGCATGCGCAGTCCCGTTGCTTCCACCTGGTGTTGAGGTTTCGTCGGCTGCCAGCTACGGGACACTAGTGGCACTTGCTTGGTGGCCCACAATTCACGGCGATGCTGCAATGGCTCGCCAACTGATGGCGCTGCCACCAACGGACCGCTACCGGGCCGTGAGCGGTAGATTTCAGCCAGCAGTGACCCATCACTGCCAGCTGCTGGCCAACAGTTTCCTAACACTTGTGTTTTTGCTGGGTAGTGTCTACGAATAGGACAATGCGCCGTGCCACGTCTCTAAGGGTGTGCGTGACTGGTTGCAGGAACATGATATCGATGTCTCCGTTCTCCCTTGGCAGGCGAAATCGCCCGACGTCAATCCCATAGAGCACATGTGGGACAATTTGGATCGACAGGTTCGACGTGCCAACCCACAACCACGTCACTTCCCGGACCTCCGTGATTTGCTGTAGTCCGAATGGGCACGTGTACCGCGGGCAATCATCCAGGACTTCATTGCGACCACGTCACGCCGTCTCGCCGCTGTCATCCGGGACAAGGGTAGTTATTCACATTATTAGGTAGGTTGTCATATTATTCTGACATGACCGTGTGTAATGGAAAACAGTTAGATGCAGATACGGTTAGAGTGTTCCACACTTTCCGCTGATGTGATTATTTAGGACTAGTACAGGACATCTGGAATTTATTCTAACTTCCGACCTAAGATGGAATAACCATATAGACTCAATTGCAAATCGAATCTATACACTATTTCAATCACACATTAATTATTGCTTTTCCTCATGGGGACAAACCACTGAAACCAACGTTAAAAAACTACAAATCGTACAGAATAAATACATTAGGTTACTAGACTTAAAAAGAAATTTTTCTTCTATACCAACTTCCAACCTTTCACTTTTCATCATGTCCATGTCAACCAACCCCAACCATTACGGAATTTTACCTGTTAAATAATTATTTGATTTCAAAATAGGCAAACTTATGTTTCAAAGAATTACATTGAACTTACATACAGAAATCATTGAATTGAATTTACATACTTATCACTACAATACAAGACACAGATCATTATTACGACCCATACATCCTAAAACCCTCATGACGAAGCAGAGCTTAAATTATATAGGTCCTGAATATTGGACCAACTGAGTTAAGCACAATAAATAACCTAAATTTATCCAAAAACAAACTCAAAAAATACTTCCTAAGATAATCACATAAATGATAATAGCTTAAAACAAAAATTGTTTACAATATAACTAACATCTAACATTACTGCTGTTGTTTTGCAAACCTGAGTTTACTTGCTTATTTACCTGGGAAATCAGGGCTTGTCAGGACTCTCCGAGGCGTTTTCCCTGATTTTCCCTGCTGTTCTTATGAAATATTAATTATTTATATATATTCACAAAGCCTACAATGTAACAGCAAAAAAATAAAAATTTATTTAAATTTAAATTTTACTGAAATTTTATTGTAGTGAATTCACGGGAATTTTTAGGGCGTGATGTATGATTTCTCTCTCTCTTCCTCTTTCACTTTTCTATCTTTTTTTTTAAGATGCTTATATTTTATCACATCTAACGTCCGAAAAATACATTCAATTCGTTCAATCAGTTAAAAAATCAATGTATTTCTGTTGTTCATTTTTCAATCTGCACGTAAGAAGCTAACATTGCTAACGCAATAGCGAACTGTTGACTTGTACCATGCACCAGTTTTCTTTTTATAAACTAGCGGCAGCATGTTATCGCACCACTGCTACCCTGGATTTTTTTACTTTTCTCTCCATGACGTGTAATTTCTGTTCATAAACTCAATTTTTATTACTTCTTACATTTTTTAAATCATTTTTTGTTGCCTTTCTCCTCTGCTCTTTTCTCAGTTTTTGTGCTGCTCAGGTATCCTAATGAGGTCTCGAAAGAAGTCTATTGATGGAAAGCGAAGACAGAGAGGGGCTGATAGAAAGAGAGAGAGAGAGAGAGAGAGAGAGAGAGAGAGAGAAAACTCAGTTGTTTTTTCCTTTCACAAAAGATTGAAAAACGATGCGTTTGAACTTTTGCATCGATATTAATAGCCATACCAGTCGTACAAAAGCAAAGCGGTGACGACAATATCACAAACTCGGCGACATATGAAGAAAGAAAAGATTGGACAAAAAAAAGACATGGTAAAAAACGAGAAAAAGAAGGGAAGATGGAAAGAAAAAAAATGGAGGACGCCACCGAACAATTGCGAAATGAACCATCCGTTTGCTTACTCCTACGCTCCGCAAAGAGAAGTCATGCTCTCATAATAACGCTTTTGCAGAAACGGGAGAAACACGATGGGAACAAACAGGGTCACAACAAACACGTCCCGCACTTTGACGCGTATTATCCTATCCTCGCCGCGGATAATGAAGGACACGGATAACGAAGTCTGCAGCGACCAGCACCAAACACATAATATAGTCTGCGAACAGATGGGAGCTTTGCCTGAAGGCAGAGCAGCAAAGTTGTCACCAGCCTCAGCCAAGTTTAATTTCCGCTACCAGTTCTTCAGCCTAGAGATATTTGACACCCCTGCGACTCGTGTCAAACGTTACCAGCACCTCTCGTCTCAATGTACGGGGGGACGCAGAAGGGGATGGATTGTGTGAATCTAGCAGCCTGTCGTTCGGTACTCCAGTACACAGCCCCTAGGGCTTGGGAGATAGAAGGCCTCAATACATATATACTCGCTCATCTTCAGAGCAACATAGTTGTGTCTGACACAGTCCAATATCAACTCGTTCCTCTCAGAAAAGAAAAGAAAGGAAAATAAGAAGGCAGCTCTGGATGGACGTGGAAAGTGATGCCGTTTCCGCTATTTAATCGCCTTCTGGGTCGCAATAATTAAAGGTGAAGGTGTTAAGTGGGGTTACTCTCAAACGCAGGCTCACCTGTGTTTGAAGACGGAAGTAATGGAAAAAAGAGCGAGAGAAAAAGGAACCGAAGACAATAGAAAACAGCTCTGGATGCGGAGAAGGAACTTAAATTAATCAAGAATCGGAAGGGTGAACAAATAAGGAGTAGAAGGCTTGATAGTTTATTAGATTTTGGTGTGTCGTGTAGTCACGCGAAGGATCTTCCCTCAGGCAGACTTTACATTTCTTGATGCCCGTGTAGTTGTTCAGAGGAGCAGATCTTCTCCGTTAGAGATATTAGAAAGCTTTGAAAACAAAGAAAAAGCTTGTGTGGCCAAGAAACTGACTCTTTCTCTGTTCTTTTTTTCTCTAGTACGTACTTTGCCTTTCTTGTTTGCATATAATAAAAAGAAAATATGTTGTTTGAGTTTGAAAATAAAAACAAAATCCTTCATAAATGTTTATATTTCTTTCAGGCTGATCGACAAAATTACCATTTGCCAAAAATTTTTAACTCTTGTACAGAAAAACAACGCACTTAATATTTTTGCGAAGTACAGTCGTATTATTGTGCAACAAAGTTCGTGTTATTTGTAACGATATTCGGTGTTATGTCTATATCTCATGAAAGAAATACGGGATTACACCATATAATGCAAGTTTTGAGGTTAACAATCCGATTTTTGTTGTAAATGTGACAAGGATGGTAAGTCAGATAATATCCGAAAACTTGAAAATTTCGTCGTCCTAGAGCGGGACTCGAAACGCTTCTCCCAGATAGCGACCGGGTATGCTAACTACTACACCACCCAGAACGATCAAGTCTCAAGTTTGGTGTAATCCCGTATTTCTTTCATGTTTTATCTGCTCCTCCGGGCAATCACGGGATAGGATTCTTAACCTCCAGGTTCGCTAAACATGAATGCCGGTTTCTCAAACAAGCGAATCCTGTGATGGTTGTATTCAAATTAATCGGAAACTTGAGACTTAGTCGTTCTGGGTGGTGTAGTAGTTAGCATACCCGGGCGCTATCTGGGAGACGCGGATTCGAGTCCCGCTCCAGGACGATAAGATTTTCAAGTTTTCGGATATTATCTGAGTTACCATCTTAGTCACATTTACACCTAAAATCGTATTGTCATCTTCAAAATTTGCATGTCTATGTCTTATTCTAAAATAATAATTATAACACGTTACCCGTAAATAACTCGTAATCAACTTGTTGCAAAAATACGCAAAATAAATAAGTATGCTTCTTGGTTACCAAACTCGGGAGAACAAACTTAAACATATTGAACGGAGGACATGAAATACTTCTAACAACATTTATATTTTTTAATATACTGACTGAGGCTATCCTACGGTCTTGCACCGTTAACTCAAAATCTTACTCTCGCGATATTAACCCATGTTACTTCCTAAATCTCTTACGCGTGCTTTCTAAAAATCTTTCACTGTCCGGTTATTAAACTATTCGCGTCTTTGGCAATCTCAAATGCATATTTTCTCCAAGCACCTGAAATCCCGTGATCGGAGCTCGGATTCCCTAACTTTCTATCTCGTTTCCCCTTGAAGACTCTTCTCCTCGACAAAAACTTCGCCTCCCTTAAACCTTTTCTGCCCTAGAGCGGAAGTCAAAACTCTCCCACCCTCGCAAGCAAACCTGCGATGCTTCCTGTCTCCCTGCCTAAGAAACGCGGCGCGCGTCCCCTGATCAAAGCTAAATGCACAGAGGACAATGAAAAACGACCTCCCTTTCGTAAAGCACGATCAAAGAAACCAAAAGACTGAAAATGGCTTTTCGATTACCAAACGTGTCTATCCAAAACAAAGGTAATACCTATGGAATGCCTGTCTCATTGCTAAATATCTAAGAAAGGTGTCTGCATGCTGGACAACCAGGCGCCATAAAGTAAACGAAAGCGTTGCTCCCAAGCATGATGAAACAAAGAAAATATATTGCGATTTGGAAAAATATGTTACGAATATGGATTTAATATCACTATCTACACATCTTATATTAAATCCTCGAAACAACTGCTTTTCAAGCTTGCTTTCACTCTCCATCTTCGTCGAGAAAGAGAAAAACAAGAGAGAAGTGTGTAGCATTTGAGTAGAGAGAAATGCTTCCTTTGGCCTAGGTAGACGTAACATTATGTTCCTCACAGCGGGGCCTCACGGCCGTCGCAGGGGGCGGAGCTCCTCACGAGTCCTCCTCATGATGTGCTCCTCACGAGTGAACCTACCGGAAGTTTCTTATCTCCGGTGATAGCAGTATTTATCAAACTTTGGCAATTGTTTGGGAAAGGAAGTTCTGTGTATGTATTAATTGGACTTTGGCGAAATGTTTGAGAAATTTTATGGAATGTATTCATTATAACTTTTTTCGGACTCCCCAACTTAGGACATATTTTTTTCCTATATGTAATATGGGTTTTTGCTCGTCGATTTGTTCGTGTAGTATTTTATTCTTTCGATTAATTTACGCTAATTCTTCACGTTTCTTCCCCTAATGAAATTACTTAGTTCAAGTATTATTTATTATTTGCTTTTTCTTCCTCCCAAATAATTCCCAAGTGTCCCCAACTCAAGAAATTTTATTATATGTTATAACTCATTTTGTTCTAACTTGGTTCTTTATTTCGTTCTCCCTTATTGATTTTTTTTAACAACGTTAGGGATATGTAATACGGATTTTTGCTCGTACTTTGTTCATATATTACTTCTGCTATATATTTTTTTCTGAGTTGTATTTCATTTCCGAAGTCTGATTGTCTTATCGAATTCTGTTAGCCCCGTCTGTCGTAGATAAGTGACTTTTGTGATCTGATGCTTCTGGACGAGAAGGAAAAAGTGAACCTATCACTTGTTATCGCCTTGACATTGTTTGAGAGACTAAAGTGTACAATTATTTAAGCATGCTTCCTGTCAGCATATCGGAGACCAAAGAAACACTGCAGAATTTCCTTCTTCTTGTCTGTTAAGAAATGCACATGGGTATTTAATTAAGATTCTATGCTGTTTTCCATGATCTGAACATTGACTTCTGCTTAAACATCTTATTTCATTTTCAGTACTTAGACAAATGCATAGTGGTTTGATGAAACTCTTGCAGTTCTTTAACGAAAAATTCATGAAAGGAGTTTTCTTTCCTAATTTTTTATTATTTGGAAGTTTACGACCGACGTACACAACTGTAAAGGCTATTTTTCTACCTTAAAAATTTCTAGAAGGCTGATTTTTTGAAAAACGCGTTCTCGCAAAAACGTAAAAATTCCCCAGCATTGCATGAGGAACAAAACCAAATTGCTGTAGCTTGAATGTTAAGTCTTCCAACTAAATTTTTCTCTTCATGTTTCATCATTCCATAAACTTTCTCCAAATTCCTATATTTCCTAGAGTTTTTTCCAAGCTTGAATCACAGAATGTTTTTGAAAATGTTCGTTTCTCTTTTAAAAAATTCCCGAATAACAATTCCTTCACTGAAACAAGAAACTCTTATTCAGAGTATTCCTTGCTACTTTTTGCTTCAAATACTATATTTGTACGTCTAAGAAACTTTTTTTGTATATTCATGTATTTTTTCTGTAACTATAGAAGATGTTTTCCCAAAACGTATGTACATATTACGACAATAAAACATCTTACAACAACTTGATGTTCAATACTCGTCACCTCACTAACACTTTCAATACTCGTCACCTCCACTTTTTGCTTCAAATACTACACTGAAGAGCAATTGAATTAGAGATACCTGTCTAGAAACGTGTAGCACCACCTTTCGCCCTAATGACGGCGGCGATTCGTCTCAACATGGATACGACAAGGCACTGGAAACGTTGGGAAGCCATACGGATCCACGACCCCTGAACAAGCTCCCACAGTTCACGAAGATTTGATGGAGGGGGTCAGAGCCTCGAACATCTCTCTCGATGGAATCCCAGGTGTGCTCGATGGGATTGAGGTCAGGTGACCTAGCTGGCCAAGGAAGCGAGGTCACGTCGGTGGAATGTTCATCCAACCATTCGGATACAATTCGGGAGCGATGGCACGGTGCATTGTCTTGTTGCAGGATGAGGTCCCCAGGGGAATATTGAAGACGCACAATTGGGAACAAATGGTCGTCCAGGATATCCCGGTAACGTTGACCTGTGAGGGACGATGTCACACGTACCAGGGGTCCCATTTCAGTCCACGTAAACAGTCTCCAGACGAGAATGCCACCCCCACCAGCTTGAAGAGTACCCTGCTGGCAAGAAGGATCCATCGCTTCATGTGGTTTGCGCTGTACTCGTATCCTGCCATCCGCATGTACCAACGTGAATCTCGACTCACAGTCCAGGCAACATTTTTCCACATGTCTAGGGTCCAGTGGCGATGTTCCCGCGCCCTTGCTAATCTTTGCACCTTGTGATGTGCGATGAGCAGGGGTACCCTCGTGGGACAATGGCTTCTGCACCCCATAGCGAGGAGATGGTTCTGAATGGTGTGGCTGCTTACGCGTTTTTGTGCACCAGCGTTAAATTGCCTAGTGATTTCATACACTGTGGCCCGCCTATGCGCTGTTACAATGCGAGCTAGCCAACGATGACCCTACTCATCCAAACGCTGTTGTCCACGTCAGTTGGCCCTTGCAGGGATGGTTTTACCGGATTCGATGTACTCACGGTGCACCCGTGACACAGTGGCTCGTGAAAATCCCAGTGCCTGCACGACTTCCGAGATAGAGTGACCCATTCGTCCGGCCTCGACAATTTGCCCACGATCAAATGCGCTTAGATCCTTCGTCTTACCAATACTGTGTCCGACTCTTACTGATTCCCGTCGCATCACTCCTTATATTGTCGGATCGCTGCATACGTCATGTCGTTTCCGTTTACAGGACTGCCCACAGCGCCTCATTTGCATAACGCCAACTGTCTCTAATTCAATTGCTCTTCAGTGTATATTTGTACGTCTAAGAAACTTTTTTTTTTTGTATATTCATATATTTTTTCTATAACTATAGAAGATATTTACCCAAAATGTATGTACATATTACGATATTAAAACATCTTACAACAATTTGATGTTCAATACTCGTCTCTTCTCACTGTCTTTAGGACATACTTTTATTTTCTCATAGTATAGAAATGTTATTTTTCTTCCCATTCACTTCGAAGGCTTCAGATCAACTTAATAGAGTTCTTTGAGAAAAAAACAATTCACAGGAAAACATAAATTTACTGAAAACGTCAGTTTTTCTTAAAGGACTCTATTAAGTTGGTCTGAAGCCTTTGAAGTGAATGCGAAGAAAAATAACATTTCTATGCTATAAGAAAATACAAGTATTTCCTTAAGACAGCGAGGTGACGAGTATTGAACATCAAGTTGTTGTAAGGTGTTTTATTGTCGTAATATGTACATATATTTTGGGAAAATATCTTCTATAGTTATAGAAGAAATATATGAATATACAAAAAAAAAGTTTCTTAGATGTACAAATATATTATTTGAAGCAAAAAGTGGCAAGGAATGCTCTGAATAGAAGTTTCTTGTTTCAGTGAAGGAATTTTTATTCGGGGATTTTTTAAAAGAGAAACGAACATTTTCAAAAAAATTCTGTGTGACTCAAGCTTGGACAAAACTCTAGAAAATATAGGAATTTGGAGAAAGTTTATGGAATGAAACATGAAGAGAAAGAAATGAGTTGGAAGACTTAACATTCAAGCTACAGCAATTTGGTTTTGTTCCTCATGTTATTCTGAGGAAATTTTACGTTTTTGCGAGAACGCATTTTTTAAAAAATCAGCCCTTTAGAAGTTTTTAAGGTAAAAAAAAATATCCTTTACAGTTGTGTACGGAAGTCGTGAACTTCCAAATAAAAAAATTAAAGAAAGAAAACTCCTTTCATGAATTTTTCGTTAAATAACTGCGAGAGTTTAGTCAAACCACTATGCATTTGTCTAAGTACTGAAAATGAAATAAGATGTTTAAGCAGAAGTCAATGTTCAGATCATGGAAAACAGCATAGAATCTTAATTAAATACCCATGTGCATTTCTTAACAGACAAGAAGAAGGAAATTCTGCAGTGTTTCTTTGGTCTCCGATATGCTGACAGGAAGCATGCTTAAATAATTGTACACTTTAGTCTCTCAAACAATGTCAAGGCGATAACAAGTGATAGGTTCACTTCTTCCTTCTCGTCCAGAAGCATCAGATCACAAAGGTCACTTATCTACGACAGACGCCTGGCTAACAGAATTCGATAAGACAATCAGACTTCGGAAATGAAATACAACTCAGAAAAAAATATATAGCAGAAGTAATATATGAACAAATTACGAGCAAAACTCCGTATTAAAAATCCCTAACGTTGTTTAAAAAATCAATAAGGGAGAACGAAATAAAGAACTAAGTTAGAACAAAATGAGTTATAACACACACTGGCGTGCAAAAATTAAGGACGAGATGGTTTTTCGAATGTAACGTCATGCAGAAGTGCTCCACATTGACACCACAGAAACCGCCGTCTCCGATGGCACCACAGAAACCGCCGTCTCCGATGAGCAGGCGTTAATAACACACACCATAGTGGTCGTCGTGCAAATAGACCATCTTTGTGCAGCCTCCTGGCCACGGTGAAACGCGATAACGGACTTCCTGTTGTCTGTTGCATGTGCCTTGCGATTTCTCCAGCTGTCTGCCGTCTGTCTCTTCTCGCCTGTAGGTCAATATACCGGTCGTCCGCCGCCGTGGTTGCTCGTGGACGACCACTGCTAAACATTCGCACAGCTGTTCTTGTGGTTTGAAATGCTCTCCAAGCTCGTGAAACGATGCTGTGAGCGATCCCGAACTTCTCGACCACACTAGTCACACTTCGACCTTCTTCCAAATTCCCAATGACGCGACCTCGGATAAAGTCATCCAGATGTCGTCTACTGGTTTGCGTGTTGGCCATATCACACGGTGGAAGCAACTCGACGTCGTTCAAACCGATGAGCACCGTGAAATAGCTTTCACCGAATTGCTGAGCGTACACGACCCGTGTGCTTTATACCCTTCTGACAACCCCCCCCCCCACTACGTCATGCTGCATATATGCGCGCGCCCTACCGTACCGGACCCTAGTCTATCTCTTGAGTGGTCTTTCGGCCCGTTATGCCTGCTCGTTCTGCTGTTATGCTAATTTCTCTTCTTCGTCCTTAATTTTTGCACACCAGTGTATAATAAAATTTCTTGAGTTGAGGACACTTAGGAATTATTTGGGAGAAAAAAAAGCAAAGAATAAATAATACTTGAAATAAGTAATTTCGTTAAGGGAAGAAACATAAAGAATGAGCGTAAATTAATCTTAAATACACGAACAAATCACGAGACCCGTATTACATATGAGAAAAAAATATATCCTAAGTTGGGGAGTCCGAAAAGAGTTATAATGAATACATTCCATAAAATTTATCAAACATTTTGCCAAAGTACAATAAATACATACACAGAACTTCCTTTCCCAAACAATTGCCAATGTTCGATAAATACTGCTATCACCGGAGATAAGAAACTTCCGGTAGGTTCACTCGTGAGGAGGACTCATCAGGAGCTCCGCCCCCTTCCTTGACGGCCCCCTGCGACGTACGTGAGGAGCATAATGTTATGTCTACCTAGGCCAAAGAAAGCATTTCTCTCTACTCTCTTGCGTGGTAGAAGATATGTGACGTGCCTTCCCCGCTGGACGCGCACACGACATAAAGGCAGATAGCAGCGAGAACGAACGTCTGCGTAGCTCAGTTGGTCGAGTGACTTGGTTCCGGAATAAGAGAACTCGGGTTCGATCCCTGGCGTGGACCGGAATGACGGAGAAATATAGTTCTTTATAGATAGGAAAATAATTATAAGTAATAAATTTTGCGATCTTTTTATATCTTTTAGAAACATTTATTCCTTTCTTTGCTTAATCGCAGAAAGGTTGACCATCAGCTTTGTAGTGTTTTCTCGCTGTTCCCTTGAAACTCAAATTTCCTTCGCTAAATCACCCTGTGGTCATTCCTTCATGCTGCCGAGAATGCCTCCATTGCCCTGGTCAGCTTGAGACCTCTCTCCAACACCTAAGGCTTTTCCTTCTCTCCTCCTGATACCGTTCGGTTTCAAATCCTAGGAGGAACTCTCTCAGCCACCCCACCCTTGTTTCCGCCCAACTCACCCCTTTGCCTCACGAAGCCCCATGGGAAAAACACGCCGGCATCGTCTAATACAAGGCATCAAGGTAAAAATTAAGAGGGCTTGCGCTTTCAGTCGGCTGCTTTGAAACTAAATAAGGCAAAGAATCAAACGATCACGACAATATTAATCCGTCTACGACATACAGAAGCGCACACTCTAAAATGAGATGTTTCATAGAGAAGCGACACAGCGACATTTCTCTCACGTTTCGTGGAAACAAAGGAAATATAGCACTAAAGCGAAATAAACGTTGCGAAATGAGATTTAATATCTATGCCTAAAATTCTAGTATTAAATCTTCGGAACACATTGTTCTCTTATTAAACCTTTAAGCAGCCGATGTATCTAAACCAAATGGTTCCCAAATTTTTATGCACCTTCCAAGCAGAAATGTTCACATATCGGCCGGATAATATGAAAGCTGCGGTAAAACAATTCCTTCCCCCCCTCTCTCTCTCATCTCAGTAGTACCAACAATAAACCTGTTATTGGTAACAAGCGCTATCTTTTAGTCCTGCAGTTTCTGCTCCGCCTGACTACAGGTAAATGGGGAATGGCTAAAATCCCTGACTTGGACATCGTGCCACTGGATGGAAATAAGTGACTCCGACATCTTCTTTCTCATTGATCAGGTCCGACCCATTGTTATATCCCTTTTAGCACGTCAGAAAGAATTAGTGACAATCATGCCTCAAACCTCCACTTTAAATAACTCTGCAACGCTCTCTGATGCGCAGGATGGGCAGCGGATGGCCGAGTGGTCAACAATTGCCACGGAAAAAATCTCAGGATAGATCCCAGCCACGTACGATCGTTTCGAATAAGTATACATCCACCGGGCGTCGGATGAGCGCGTCATGCCGTCGGACCCCGTGTACTGCGGATTATCAATAAGGGCGTCCTTATCCCCCTCGTCTCTGTGTGACTTTCCAGTTGGGCACTCTAGCCCAAATTTCCTAACTGGCTACTTCTAAGGCTTGTTTAAAACCCGGGGTCACACGCTACCTTATTAAAATCCTCGATGTAAATCTCTGATGCGCAGGGTCATTCTTTCCATTGGCGTTCAGCTCTCTCCTTAGAGAGCGAATATATTCGTTCAAGCTGATTTACACTGTCGTATCAGAATAATATGACCAACTCCGGAATCACAGTGTACTCGCCAAGGCGCGTCACAGAGTTCACGTGTTAAGGTCGACCATACGGAAATATAAGCAGCCGGCCGAGACACATGAGCCATAGTGCTTTATGTGAGCACAATAGGTTTGACGGACGCTCAAACAGGAATGATCATCAGATACGCGCCAAGGGTGGAAACATCTCAGAAACAGCACTCTTTGTCAGCTATTCGCCAGGTGTTGTAGTTAGGGGGTTCTAAGAATGGATTGCTGGCAAACCGAGTACCTCTCGACGTCATAACTGTGGAGCCCCAAAGACCATAGACCCCAAAGGAGAACGTCGCCTCCATCGACAGGTAAAGGGCAATAAACACACAACAGTGCGGCAACTGACCACACAAATGAACGCTAGGCTACCGAGGCACGTGTCTCCGATAACAGTAGAGCGAATCCTGTTACGCTTGGGTCTCCGGAGTCGACGCTACGTCAAGGCGCCCATGTTAACCCGAGCCCATTGGCAACGACGCCTGCAGTTCGCAAGAAGCTACCGTCATTGGACAGTGGAAGAGTGGGAGAAGGTTGCCTTCTCCGACGAATCGAGGTTTTTACTCCACAAAAATGATTGGCGGTGGCGGATACAGTGTCAGACGCACCAAAACCAACACTCGGACACTCTTGTCGGTCTATTACAGGCCGGCGGTCACAGTGTGCATATCTGGAGGATGTTTTCCTGATATGTCCT
The DNA here is from genome assembly GCA_039090855.1 of Macrothele yani. Lineage (NCBI taxonomy): Eukaryota > Metazoa > Arthropoda > Arachnida > Araneae > Macrothelidae > Macrothele > Macrothele yani. The sequence continues at coordinate 47,801,009 of CM076998.1, read as the reverse complement.
ACGACCTATGGTACCACTAGATGGGTCCCTGAACGCCAATGGTCTCCTGTCCATCCTCGCTGACCCCATGCATCCCTTCATGTTGGACGTTTACCCTGGTAGTTATGGTGTCTACCAGCAGGACACTGCGTCGTGCCACGTCGCTAAGGGGGAACGTGATTGGCTCCAGGAGCACGACAACGCTGTCTTCGTTCTCCCTTGGCAGGAGAAATCGCCTGACGTCAATCCCATAGAGCACATGTGGGACTATTTGGATCAACAGGTTCGACGTGCCGACCCACAGCCAGGTCATCTCCGGGACCTCCGTGCTCTGCTGCAGTCAGAATGGGGACGTGTGCCTCGGGAAACTTTCCAGGGCCTCATTGCGTCCATGCCGCGCCGTCTCGCAGCTGCCATCCGTGCCAAGGGTGGTTATTCCCATTATTAGGAAAGTGGTCATATTATTCTGATACTATTATGTATATCCGTTTTGCTAAACCCGAGTTAATTCGTTCCTGTCGGTTAAAGGATTAACTGTCTCTGATTCGGTGTACGGATCAGGTTTTATCCTGTGCTTGGTGTGACATAGTAAGTCTTTGCGTGTGTTGGACTCGAGTAGTACGGCATTTTTAAGACAGAACAAAATTCATAATGGTTGCTGCTAGTACGAAATACATTCAAAATTTAATAATCTTGATTTCTATCGGTTTCCAATTTCCTAGAGTTTGCCCAAATCAAGCCCAGCACTCGGGTTTTTCTTGGGTTGAGTAAATTTCCACACCATATTAGATCCTCTACATCTGTGTTTCTCGAACTATTTGATAGGGCGGACAGGCATTAGTTTTGTTTCATATTTGTCACATCGCTATTCGGAAAATATCAGTTTTACACAAAATTCGTTTAAATTCGAAATTTCTTTAGACTAATGCAATTGGACGATGCCATCGCTCTGTTCACGTTACTTTATAAACAACGTGATTGGCACTGCAGCGTAACTGCGAACTCACTCGATTGTTATCGAGAAATCTGGGGTTCGATTCCAGCCATGTCGGAACACAATTTTTCAGTTGCCATGCGTTGTTTATAAAGTAACGTGGACAGAGCGATGACCATTTGCATTATCTCCACGTATTTGATATATTCACAACTTCTTTAGACTAATTTGAAATACAAATACTGCATTCATTATTGTCACTACCGTTTCGCGGCACGGGAAAAGAAAGGCATGAAGCATTATCCTCATCTTTAGAACTCAGAACTACTTATTTGAACACGAAATTATTTACAAGAAGCGTCAACGGAAGACGCGAGGAAAAAAATGTAAAATACGGTGGAACCTCGCGTATGCGTTTTTCACTTTTGTACATAGTTCTGCGCTAGTCCCAATATTTTACTGTAGTTTTTTTTTCAATGAGGTTATACTTAATTCATTTATACGCTTTTTGTGATTATACGTTAAATTTTGAATTTCAAATTATCAAAAATACAGGGTTATTGGATTCTTTTATAAGTAACATGGTATCTTGCTGCTTTGAGAATATCGAAATAGCTTTCTTTTTTTTTTTTTTTCTACCATAAAATATATAATGCAACTACAAATTTACTAAGTAACATTAACAGTATGTTCTCTCTCTCTCTCTCTCTCTCTCTCTTTGTCTGAATTCAAGAAATTTGAAAGCAGCAAAGAATACTGAATTTTTAGTCGTCATTAATGCTAAATCAACTATATATATATAGTGCCGAAACTGCTTCGAAAAGAGTGATGTCTGTATGTAAAGGACGTGTAGTAGCGGTGTTGAACATAAAGCAAAACCTTATTCCGATTTATACCTGTATTTCAAAGGTAAGGTGGTTTTCCATGTATTGAAAATGTGAAATCATACAGAATTTCTTAACCTAGTTTTTATACTAAAATTAAAAAAAAAGTTAAGTTATACAAGTCAATATAGACAAAGCCTAAGGTAGTAAACAGAGTATTCATATACACTAAATAATAACGCAAGAAACTGTGCACCAACTATACATAAGGCAGTACACAACTATACTGGTTATCCGAATTTATTGGCGTAGATCAAATCAAGGTTTCTAAGCTTTCGCACATCAACCAGATGGCTTTTTCAAGGAAGATAGATAGCAAACTGCCTAGTTTGCTGTCTACCTTTCTTGAAAAAGCCATCTGGTTGATGTGCGAAAGCTTGGAAACCCTGATTTGATCTACGCCAACAAATTCGGATAACTAGTATAGTAGTACTATCGTATATTCATATACACTTTCCAGTCAAAACAGTATGACAACCTATTAATCTCATATGAAGTATGACCCCCTCGTACAGCTAATATCGCAGATATACGTTGTGGCATTGATTCAATGAAGCCTCTGAAGGTTTCTGTAGGAATACTATACCATGCAGACAACATTGCTTCTCGCAGATCATCAAGGGTCATCGATGGTGGATCCATACGTCGAACCTTTTAGTCAAGATAGTCCCACAGATATTTAATGGGATTGATGTGCGGCGAATACAGTGGCCAGTGCTATAATGCTTCTCAAATCATCCTCACACACGGATAGCAACATGGCGAGGGACATTATCTTGCTGGAAGCAACCCATGCCATCGGGGTAGACAGTCATCATGAACGAGAGCATCTGATCCTCCGCAATGGATAGGTAGCCTGAAGCGTTCAACGTACGGTCGAGGGGGATGATAGCTCCAAATGATTTCCAAGAAAGCATGCCCCACACGAGTACACTGCCACCTGCTGCCTGTTTCTTCTCGAGCATCATGTCGGGATAATTTCTTTCAGCAGAGCTTCGCCGTACTCTTCATCGACCATACACACCATAATGCAGAAGACGTGATTCTTATGAAAAGGTGACTTTCTTCCACTATTCGATGGTCCAATGCCTCCTCTCAGGTGCGAATTCACACCGCAGTAGTTGATGTCTGGCTGTCAGCATGGGTACCGTGGACCCATAGAGAGGAGAGTTCGTTAGATTGTGGTTAGTGATACGCTCCTCCATGTGCCTGCATTAAATGCTCTGGTCTGTTGTTTCACTGTGACCCGTCTGTTGGATCGTACTATTCGGTATAGCCGGCTGCGACGGTTGTCCTGACAAGTACTGGTTGCGACGGCTGAGGCGTTTGTTCCGACTAGTACTGGCTGAAACAGCTGAGACGTCCGTCTCGACTAGTATTGGCTGCGACGCTTGAGACGTCTATCCGGACTAGTACTGGCTGCGACAGCTGAGACGTCTCTCCCGACTAGTACTGGCTGCGAAGGCTGAGACGTCTGTCTCGACTAGTACTGGCTGACACAGCTGAGACGTCTGTTCTGACTAGTACTAGCTGCGACGCCTTAGACGTTCTATACCGATTAGTACTTACTGTGACGGCTGAGACGTCAGTCCCGACTGGTACTGGCTGCGACGACTGTCTCGACTAATACTGGCTGCGACGGCTGTACCCACTAGACTATGGTTCTGCCGTTTTGGAAGTTGTTTTACAATTATTTGATTATTCTTTTAGAAATGTCTTTTGACAAATTATTATCAATACTGTGCAAAAAAAAAAAAAAAAAAAGTTAAATTTTTTTACATTGATCATACCCAGCAAAAACAGTCTTGCTGGCCCAGCACTATGTTGCCGCTGCCGAACCGTCGATAAAATGTCCGGGCGGCCAACAGAAGGGCCAGAAGTTCAGGCCAACAGCTGGCCAACAGTTGGCACCCCATCAGTTGTCATGTGCCACAGCAGGGCCATCAGTGGTCCATCACAGGCAATAGCTGCCACAAGTGGCCCATCACTGGTCCATCACAGGCAGTAGCTGCCACAAGTGGCCCTGTAAGCACCTGCCAGAAATGATGGCTAGCCTAATGTGGTCCGCCAGTGTGCCGTTAGTGGCAGCCGGCAACCACGTGACGTAACTGGTGGCTTGCCGAATCTTGTCCGCCAATTTCCCAGTAGTAGCTATAATAATAATAAAAAAAAAGCAAAGATAACCGCAGTTTGCCAAAGCTACAACTTTTTTTTTTTCTACCCTTACGAAGCTTGTGAATTAACGCACTGCGCTGGGAAAATTTTCTTAACAGATCGGAAAAACACCCGTTTGCATCTGAGTAGATTTGAACCTTGGCCACTGACGTGATAGCTGAGCTCTCTACCGACCGGACTAATTTGCCACCCTCGAACACAAGCTTAAAGCTGTCTGTTTGGTATACAATGTGTAATCGAATGTTTCCCTCTTTCATTTTACAATATTGCGAGGTATTTTTCATAAAAGTCAGTTTCATATAATTGATAAATTAATTTTTTCAACGTAACGATTGTTTTTTTTTTTTACCTTAAGGGAACTTCACTCATTTTCAAGGCGTGTACATACTTAGAGTCGCTTTCCAAAGTTTTGTACTGTCCTTGCCGTCTTGAAAAGAGATTGTTGAATAAATATATATTTACCCGAGTTCATGTCACATTCTGTTACATTTTTAACGTTGTGTCTTTCCTTTCCGTTGTCAGAAACTACATTTGTTTTAAAGAGTAAAATATATTTTATTTTACTTCTCCTCGTTATTTTTAGAAGCGAATTCCTCCTAGTCTTGTGTATTCAACCCTAGGATGAGTACACCACATAGCGTTGCTTTTTTTTTCTTTCAAATAATTAATAAATTTTGTACGCGTATAATTCTTTCTTTTTTCTTTCCAACAAACGTTGTTTTAATGGTTTTCCAGGATATTTGTTTCAAGCGGTTTCAAATTTTTTCTTGTTATTCATCCACTAAATTCCCTTAATTGTTATTCATGGAAATGAAGTGGGTGTAATTCATGGCTGTAATCTAGTATTTCACGGCTTAATACGATATCTTCGTCGACGTAAAATTTCATTAGGAAATTAATTCGCCTCTCCGCATATGGATTTTTTCTTAACATCCACTAAAATAACACGATGGCGATAGCGTCGTCCTAAACTAACTGTTACCATGAGAGACACAGCAAGTGTTGCTTCTGCGCATTCGCAGTCCCGTTGCTTCCACCTGCTGTTGGGAGGTTGCATTGGTTGCCAGCAACGGGCCACTAGTGGCACTTGCTTGGAGGTCCACAATTCACGGCGATGCTGCAGGGCCATCAATGGCTCGCCAACTGATAGCGCTGCCACCAACGGACAACAACCGGGCCGTGAGCGGCAGATTTGAACTAGCAGTGACCCATCACTGCCAGCTGGTGGCCATCAGTTTCCCAGCACTTGTGTTTTTGCTGGGTAAGCATTGTTATAATAGTGTAACGAAACAAAACTTGTGGGACCAAATATCCGAAAATCTCACTAAATCTTCTAAGTATTATTCTTTTCTAATTTAATAAAAGTAATATTTATTTTAAAAACAAGAAAAAATAAGCACCAAAGCACGTCTTTTGAATCCGTTGCGACGTGAATTAAATTTATCAAAGCTATTCAGAGTCAATGGAACCGGTATGGAAAACAGTTGTATCTGACTGAAGAAAGAACTTCCAGAAATATCTGACTGAAGAAAGAACTTCCAAAAATATCTGACTGAAGATAAATTTAATTCACGTCGCAACGGATTCAAAAGACGTGCTTTGGTGCTTATTTTTTCTTGTTTTTAAAATAAATATTACTTTTATCTAAAACGAGGTTTAAAACTTACTTCCCGAAATGGGACGATGCAACGTTTCTTGCCTCTCCTTCTTTAAAATCAAGATTATTATTATCAGAAAGTATTTTTATCCACAAATTTGCACACAGATGCTGTAATGAAGACAATATTCCTCAACCTTGGAAGGTTTTACTTAAGAATAATTTATCTCTATAATACCCAAACTTTTCACCCAACCTAGAAGAAGATGTAGTTTACATGTGTGAACGTAACACGTGCATTGCGCATTGTATGTCATTATCACTACGATGTTTATGTTTATTTAAAATTGTAACGTTTCTTTTATGCAATTCATGTTTTTCTGAAGATGGATTCAATGTGTAATCCGAAAGATCTTAAGGATTATTTATATACTTATAACTTGTTCCTGTTATTTCTTAATGTAAGATATCTAACGCAAATTTGAATCGTGCTAAAACGGTTCCAAGGTTAATATGCATATGCTTCAGCACGACAATAATATTATTTGAATTACCGACGACCGCTTCCATTTTATGTTTTATTTAATGATATACAAATCTTGACCTGCGCAATGGAATCAAGTACCAAATTCCTTCGTAAATTGAAACAAAAACTAGTTACAGTGCAATATCACCTGGATTTCCTAATTAACTGCAGAGATCTTAACGTAACGCCTAAATATTTGATGATAAGAATTCATCCTCTACATAGCAAGGACGCAAGAATTATACGTATGGCTGAGCACAAAAGGCTTATCTCCGAGATTAGACTAAAAGAGGATAAATTGACTATTTGCAGCGAAAGGCCTATAATGCGTACCAATAAATGGCTCAGCAGATTCATCCTATTAATTAAGACAGACACCTAGTAATAACTACAGCAATCTGCATTTCAATAGTAAAGCGCCGTACAGCGGGTCATATCAAGAAACTAAGAAATCTGGTAGCCTGTGAAATATTAAATAGAAGCGCCATCCAGAGGCCTAGAAATACAACAAAGACTTCTTGTAATGTTCCACCATATATCAATTTAAGTGACGTTCAACTAAACCAGATACAAGAAAAAGCACTAAAACGAGGTTTAAAATTTGCTTATCCAATTACCCACATAAATAAGACTCAACTTATTCCACAATTAGAAGGCATCATCGAGTTCCTACCTCGGCATGAACAAGAACAAGCTAGATACAGGATTTTGAATGACTTCAAAATTTTCAACAGTCGAAACCAATACATATGAGAGCTTTAAGCAAGAATGTAAACAAATAAAATATCTACGAAGAAATTATCAGTTATCTTTAGTAGCAGCAGATAAATCAAACCAAGTGGTAATACTGAACTCAACGGACTATAACACTAAAATGAGTGAAGCCATAAACAAAATGCCACATCAAGTTATCCAACGTGATCCGACATCAACCACTATTGCAGGTCTTAGTAGACTACGTATTCACAGTTCCCTTCCAGTTTCTATTTCTAAGAACATGCATCTACCTCTTGGCCCACGGGTGCCAGAATTATTTGGAAAGGTGAAATTACACAAGGATCGTAACCCTATACTACCTCTTGTTTCATCATATGCTAATCCAACAAGACCGCTTGAACAAGCTTTGACTGTATATTTAAGGGACCTAACTAATTCATCTCAATACTCAGTAAGGAGCTCTATGCAAGCTCTTGATAAATTCAAATCTTTCAATCGGCACAATACCTCCTCCTTTATTATGGCCTCTCTGGATGTTGTATCGCTTTTCCCTAACATACCAGTGCCTGTAGTTCATGACCTCATAGAATCCAAACTGATTACTCAAGGTAATACTCCTCTTCCAGAAATTCAAGCTATAATATCAGCTCTTAGAATGATTCATCAACATACATACTTCAAATTTAACCACCTTATCACTAATACGAGCTACCTCGACACACCGTTTAAAAGATAAACTTTCATCTATTTATTATCATGTTAGAAGAGCCTTTACTCATTCTTCAAGTATGAAACTACATAGAGCAGAACTTAGACAGATAAAAGACACAGCTAAAGACTACGGATATTGCCTGTCAACAGTTGACAACATCATTAAAAAAGTGAAGAGAACGAAAACCAATACGTTATCGAGGCACCATACTTCTACAAGATATGTAGGCTCCATGGACTTTATTCCTAGAACCTCTCTTTCTCTTAACAACATTTGCAGACGTCATATCTGAACTTTGGATTTAGGACAAGTAACATTTTATCCATTATTAAAAAAGATCGTGACCGTGTAGAAGAGCAGAACAAACACGGAATAAATAGTATTTCCTTAAAATCAATAAACCCAGAACTTGCAAATACATGTTATATTGGATCAACAACTCTGACATTAAAAACTAGATTAACTGAACATAAATACAATGTTAAAAATGGTGCCATGACCACAGCTCTATCTCGCCTAATTCCTGGAGGTACTAACTTCCCAAAATGAGACGATGTAACGATTCTTGCCTATCTTTCTTTAAAATCAAGATTATTATTATCAGAAAGTATTTTTATCCACAAATTTGCACACAGATGCTGTAATGAAGACGGCCCAGTAAACATTCCTCAACCTTGGAAGATTTTACTTAAGAATAATTTATCTGCATAATACCCAAACTTTTCACCCAACCTAGAAGAAGATGTAGTTTACATGTGTGAACGTAACACGTGCATTGCACATTGTATGTCATTATCACTACGATGTTTATGTTTATTTAAAACTGTAACGTTTCTTTTATGCAATTCATGTTTTTCTGAAGATGGATTCAATGTGTAATCCGAAAGATCTTGAAGATTATTTATATACTTATAACTTGTTGTTGTTATTTCTTAATGTAAGATATTTAACGCAAGTTTGAATCGTGCTAACACGGTTTCAAGGTTAATATGCATGTACTTCAGGAGGACAATAACATTATTTGAATTATATGAGAAACATTTCGTAGAGGAAACGCCATCCAACAAAGAAGGATTTTTTTTCAAATTGGACTCTTAGAAGTAGCGATATTGACAAAAAATATGATATACATCTACGTCCCTGGTGGAGAAACCATGCATTATTTTAAGGAGAAAATATTCCGAAAATACTTATCGACGTGAGTAGTATCGGTCCACAAACGAATTTTTTTCAATCGAGATTTTAAAAGCTCAGATTTTGGTGTAAATACACCAGAAGCGGAAACTAAGACTTATGCCCCTTTGTGGCTAAATAGTTTTATAACAAAAATTAGAAATTATATGTAAAATATTTCTCATGAGGAGCTGTACCCGTGCAGAAAGAATTTTTCAAATCGGAGTTTTAGAAGCAGAGATATCGGGGAGGAGGGGGAGGACGTAATTTACCTTTACGCCCCTAGCGAAAATTCTATGAATTACTTGAAAATTTTGAAAGTATATGAAAAACATGTCTCACCGGAAACTCTAGAACCAGAGATATTGACAAAAATAAGATAAACCTCTGCGCCGCCTCCCCCGGCGGAAACACCATGCAATATTTTAAGAAGAAAATTTTCGAAAAAGGTTTATCTACGTGTGTGTCATCGGTCCACGAACAAATTCTTTCAAACGAGATTTTAAAAGCTTAGATTTTGGGGCAAGTACATCAGAAGCAGAAATTAGCATTTACGCCACCTGGTGGCCAAACCATTCTTTACTAAGAGTTAAAAATTACATGCAAAAGATTTCCCATTAGAGCTGTATCCGCTGAAGAATTTTTTTTTTTCGAATCGGAATTTTAGAAGTAGAAATATCGGGGAAAACGCAATTTACTTTTACGCCCCCTAGCGGAAAATCTATGCTTAACTTGAAAAAGTGACTTTACCTAAAATACTGTTCGACATAGATGGAATCGAAAAGTAAAAGAATTTTTTCAATCCGATGTTTAGAAGGAAATATATGGAATAAAATGTATTTTGAATTCGATATCGTCTGCATTTACGCTCTCTAGTGGCGAAATTATAAAAGAACAAAATAGAAGGATCATCATTTGCATATCTCAAGCTCCCAATGCAAAAATATTTTTTTAAATTGGACTAATAGCTGCAGAGATATGGTGTCTACAGGCGGACGGACGGACAGACGGAAGGACAAACCGATAACGTAATAACGATCTTTTTGTTTTTACAATAGACGTATTAAAAATACAAACACAAGGAAAATAGCGTTCGTAGGTTATTGTTTATAGCTGCTATAGGATCGTCTTATTATATTCCATATTTTTGTTTGTTGTCCATTTATGTAGAATTTAATTATGTGTCATTTTATTTTGCGTTAATTCGGTTATAACGCTATTGTTTTGAGTCCCCAGTTTCTCGTGTTAACAGAGAAAAACATATGTTTTTTCATTATACGTCTACATATTTTCACTTAATTCTCTTTTCCGCCTTCCTGTCTTCATCATCTCATCTTGCCAGAGTGCAGCCCCGGTGGCCGAGTGGCACGAAATGCTACTTGGCCACCCTTTTAATCACACGTCCAAGATGGTTCAGAGCGCGAATTCCGGGTGAGGCAAGGATGGTGGGTTTATGTTACGGCACTTACGGCTCTTTCTCTCTCGCTCTCTTTCTGTCTCTTTCTCTCTCGCTCTCTTTCTGTCTCTTTCTCTCTCTCTCTCTCTTTTCTCTCTCTCTTTACATCTCTATCTCCCTCTTTCTGTCTCTCTCACTCTCTTTCTGTCTCTTTCTCTTTCTCTCTCGCTCTCTTTCTGTCTCTTTTTTCTCTCTCTTTTTCTCTCTCTTTCCTCTTTATCTCTCTCTCTCTCTTCTCTCTCTCTCTCTCTCTCTCTCTCTCTCTCATAATCACACAGTTTATCATGAATACCTCAAGTGCTGATGGTTCCAGCCGAAAGTCCTTCAAAAAAAAAAAAAGAGAAGAGAGCGGTACAAGTTGGATTCTGCCCCAAAACTCTTAAATGCTGATAAAAATGAAGAGGCCATCACTGCTGCTTTGTGGAAGGATCATGTGGAGACGAATCTACACTCAGCAATGGAAGACAAACTTCTCGCTTCCCCTTTTGGGGAGGCCGATCTCTCGGACCAGGAATCAACATGCCCGATGCCCACCATTGCTAGCCAGTCCTCCTAGCTTAAATCCTCTGATAAATGTATGTCCTCTTTGGATGATTCCATCAATGCTGCCCCTGATGCAAAAATTGAGCTTCTCCGTAAGCATGTGTTTACACAAACTCCTTGAAGTTCTCGTCAACGCTACCCTAATAGCGTTGAACAATAAGTAGAAAATAATTGGTGGTTTGCGAATAAGGGAGTCTATTGCTTCCCACATATGAGCTCGGCTATCTCAACCCAGGACTTCTATTTTCCATGCAAAATTGAGGCTGTCTCCTCATTTCAAGAGGAAGTTAACAAGAAGCTTAAATCCATCTCACAATCCGGCTGCATCGAAAATATGGTTGCCAATTCAGTCTTCAGTAATGTAAAGCAGGCTCTTTCTCCCGGGAGACTTCAGGGCATTATTCAATCTCACCCAGAGATTCTCTCCCTGGGTCCTAAATCCTATTCTCAAGCTGTGCAGTTAAAACAGAGAGCAGTTCGCTAGGCCAACTCTCTCTCTCTCTCTCTTGCCTGGAAGTAGTGGTCTCAGATCCAAGACGGGCGCCTGGATTTATAGTTATTTGAGATGATCAAGATAACTGGTAAGCCCCTAAAAACAAAAAGACAATCTGGCCTGACTACTCTGCTTTATGGTGAATTGAAGAACAGTTTAGGATTTTCCTTTACGTATAAATTTTTAAGTGTCTCATTACCACCTATACTAGGCAGGTATACGGTTTTGAATTCCTTTATTAGTGGCTCATTAGTTGGTATTAGTGTTGGGTTAATTAGTCTGGTGTTTAAAGGCATAACTAGGGCGGGGCAAGCGGAGCGGTTGCCCCCAGCACAGCTCAGGAGATAACGCAATATTCACTGGGTACAAACTGATTAAAAACGGAATTAAAACTTTTGCACCAGTTTCTGGTACAGCTTTTTTGCACCATACTTTGTCGTTTGGCCATCTAGAGAATTTATCTATAATGTCTTTCGCCATTTTCGGTAGCTTGGAGGCTGAAAATTTGCATTTCTTCCTCAAAATGTGCACGGGATATAAGTTGCTCACAATCAAAAAATGATGGTGGGGTTGTTTCTAATTGCGAGGTAAGGATGTCGTTCCTAATTTTGAAGATGCTGTGGGGTCAATTCTATCATTACTGCTACTACTGCTAGCGGCATTCAGTCCGCAGGTCGGAACTCCGAAGTAGTTGATAATCTCACCGCTCTCTTCACCTTTAGTTAACCCTAAATGGCGTTTCACATCCAGTTCGACTTCATTACCTAGAACATCCTTGATGTAAGTAAGGGTAAATGCACAAAACCTTTCTGCTGATTGTTACCTCCCTCCCATATTTCCTAGTTTCTTCCGACGTAATTAATGAAGGAAAATGCCGTTCCCGTTTCGGAAAAGACATGATAACTAGTTCCAAAATACTCTATTTACAAGATCATGCGGCAAATATATATATATTTGAAAGTTAGGTTGTCAAACTACAGTGAAAATGGCAATGATGGCAGCGATAACTATACGCGAAGGCCTACCTCTGATCCGCCGAAATCCAGCCGGTTCTTAAAATCTATTGCACAACCGTTGATGATTATTAGTTATCAATTTACTACAAGAGAATATGATAAAAAAATAAAGTATAAAATTCAGTGTCAAGCGAAATATCTAAAACAATTCCCGGTGTGCCAGTGTTAGTTACATTTTTATAAAAATTGTTATTGCACATGCGCATGGGCACTAAATAATGCAAATGTGTGCATAATCAACACACATGACCAGTTTTATTATCCTAAAAACTCTGGCAATGATTATAATGTTTCAGGCGGTAAAGCTGTTTTGTCTTAACGACTAATGTGGGCGGGGGGAGGGGCAATATTTGGAAGTTTACCTCGGGTGTAGAAATGCCTAGTTGGGCCCTAGCTGATGTTGTTTGGTTTACTGAGGATTCTGTGAATTGCACATATGTATTTATTACATGACTGTGGAAATGTAAATTTCTTCGGTTGTACATACGAAATTGCTGATTGTAAATAATCGAATAGTTACTCGTACTTATTTCTCAGTGTGTATTTTTGAAAAATGATTACTTTTTAAATTGTTAAAACATACATTTTTCTATTTCTGTCTTTGTATTGGGCAGTTCTATACATACATTTTATATAAAATATTTATATATAAATATTGCATGTATAAAACATACATTTTTTCGATTTCTGTCTGTCTATTGGGCAGTCGAGAATGTATAACGTATAAGTTTGTCCGCGTCGGTCATCGAATTCGTGTCTCCTCACTCCGGAGTAAGTCGCTCTCCCAACTGAGCTACGCGGACATATGCTCTCATTGCTATCTGCCTTTATCTCATGTGCGTCCTACGAGTCAGGTACGTCACAAATGATAATATTTTTTCTTGTAAAAAAGCCGTCATGCTTCTTTTGGTATGTACTCGATGCATTGCGCTTAGAGATGTTTCTATCAACATTAATGCTCAGTTAATTTATTTTGGAGATTTGATTAATGATTTTGGTTTTGGTTTATTGTACAATTAGTGTTTGTCAAAGTGAAAGCCCGTCAAAAATGACAGAGCAAAACATGAACGTGGTGTAATTTTTTTAATAGCCAGGTATTTTCTTTTTGTTTGTCAATTTAGAATTGTGCTGCTGCAAATGTTAAAATGTTATGGTAGTTCATGCGCAAAAGCAGAAACAGTATTTTTCCTTTTCTTTTTTTCTTTCTTTTTCATTTCTTCTACAAATATAAATAAATGAATTCATAGTTACATTCCGCGAAAAAAATTTAGTTATACTCTGAGAATTTCGTGGTATAAGGAAAAAAAAGTTCACAAATCATATTTGTTCAGCATACGCGTGAAACAATAATAACGCATTGTTACCTACTATATTGGAACTCTCAGTTTCAATCTATGATAATCATTTTAGATTCGCGAAGGGAATCTTAACATTAAATTTGATACGATAGAACTCCAAATGAAAAATTCTGTATGTCGTTTGTGAACAACAAAGTAGAACCAAAATTCCGGAGGTAACGTTTTTCTATTTCTAAGAAATTGCTGAAATGATTTTAATCGTGTGACCTAACGCATATCTGACGTGAAGTCAGAATTATTTGGATGAGATGAGGTCACATCAGCAGCTGCGAGAAATCGGTCTTTGTTGCTATAACAACAAAGCAAAGTAGTACACGCGTGAGCTGTGTTGATCGGCTATATTTTATTGTTGTAAGAATCTTACCTTGATATCGAGTGTCACAAAAATACACGAATCAATGCTTCGTCAAAATGAAACAGGTGTGTTCCAAATGTGAAACAATGAACATCTCATAAAATGTGCATGAACATTACCACAATAAAAAAAAGTATATTGTTTGAGGCAGAGATTCAAAAATTTCAAGCAAGCCCTAGGAGGCACCAACAAAATGGGTCAAACTTTCAGACGTTCAGACAAAGAAATTATATACGCTTAGATTTTTGCAGCTGTTTTGCTTTAATAAACGACCAGGTCGGTCCTCTCGATTGTTTGCGGGCGAGCTGTTCTCCAAGTATGGGCGAATTTAAAAATTGGGGAATTGGGGGGATTAAATTTTCGAGCTTGTCCTTGTCTGGATTTCTTGCGTGGAGTAGGGTTGCTGACGTGATATCCTTTTTTCGTGTTAAAGAGTTTGTATAATCCCAGCGAAGCCTTCGGGCGGCACAGGCGATAGTCATCAGGAACATACCTGGCAGGCATCACAAAGAGGCTCTTGGCTTTCTACTGCTCCCGGCTAGAACATGTTTCTGTCGTCTCCTCGTAGAACATTTTTCAAGTAGGTTGTAGCTCAGGTAAGATTATTTGCTAAATAAACTACCTGTAATTATATCAGTTAAGTTAAAAAGATAATATAATGCTTATAATTGCAGTACGCGTAATACATAGGACCTTCACACATTTTTAGAACTATTTTCCAGCAATGTAATTAATGCTTAAAAGAAAATTATTTCTTTCTTAAATTTATAGCTATTCTTCTGGACTGTGAACCTACATGAACACTTACAAGATAACAGGGCATTTCTTAAAATCGGTAGTGGTATTTTTTTCCACTGCTTTCCACAGTCCAATCATTGTTTTAGGTATCTGTTTAGAAAGCTCTCTTTTTAGCAGCCAAATAAGCAATAGTCTATTGATGACACATCGGGGGACTTTGAAGGAATATGAGCAAAAGGTATAGACTTAATACCAGTCGTTTTAGCAGTCCGAAGGAACAATAGTCCATCAGTGACACATCAGGTGACTTTGAGGGAACATGAGCAAAAGGTATAGACTTGATACCAGTCTTTTTAGCAGTCCGAAGGCACAGTAGTCTATTGGTGACTCATCAGGGGACTTTGAAAGAATATGAGCAAAAGGTGTAAACTTGATACCAGTCTTTTTAGTAGTCTGAAGCACAATAGTCCATTAGTGACACATCAGGGGACTTTGAAGGAATATGAGCAAAAGGTATAGACTTGATACCAGTCTTTTTAGCAGTCTGAAGACACAATAGTCCATTGGTGACACATCAGGGGACTTTGAAGGAATATGAGCAAAAGGTATAGACTTGATACCAATCATTTTAGCAGTCCGAAGGCACCATAGTCCATTGATGACAAATCAGTGGACTTTGAAGGAATATGAGCAAAAGGTATAAACTTGAAACTAGTCTTTTTATCAGTCTGAAGGCACAATAGTCTATTGATGACACATCAGAGGACTCTGAAGGAATATGAGCAAAAGGTATAGGCCTGATACCAATCTTTTTATCAGTCCGAAGGCACAATAGTCCATTAGTGACACATCAGGGGACTTTGAAAGGAATATGAGCAAAAGGTATAGACCTTGATACCAGTCTTTTTAGCAGTCTGAAGGAACAATAGTCCATCAGTGACACATCAGGGGACTTTGAAGGAATGTGAGCAAAAGGTATAGACTTGATACCAATCTTTTTATCAGTCCGAAGGCACAATAGTCCATTGATGACACATCAGGGGACTCTGAAGGAATATGAGCAAAAGGTATAGGCTTGATACCAATCTTTTTATCAGTTCCCAAGGCACAATAGTCCATTGGTGACACATCAGGGGACTTTGAAAGAATATGAGCAAAAGGTATAGACCTGATACCAGTCTTTTTAGCAGTCTGAAGGAACAATAGTCCATCAGTGACACATCAGGGGACTTTGAAGGAATATGAGCAAAAGGTATAGACTTGATACCAGTCTTTTTAGCAGTCCGAAGGCACAATAGTCTATTGGTGACACATCAGGTGACATTGAAGAAATGTGAGCAAAAGGTATAAACTTGATACCAGTCTTTTTAGCAGTCTGAAGGCACAATTGTCCATTGGTGACACATCAGGGGACTTTGAAAGGAATATGAGCAAAAGGTATAGACCTGATACCAGTCTTTTTAGCAGTCTGAAGGAACAATAGTCCATCAGTGACACATCAGGGGACTTTGAAGGAATATGAGCAAAAGGTATAGACTTGATACCAGTCTTTTTAGCAGTCCGAAGGCACAATAGTCTATTGGTGACACATCAGGGGACATTGAAGAAATGTGAGCAAAAGGTATAAACTTGATACCAGTCTTTTTAGCAGTCTGAAGGCACAATTGTCCATTGGTGACACATCAGGGGACTTTGAAGGAATATGAGCAAAAGGTAGAGTCTTGACACCCGTCTCTTTTTTAATTTTTTTCAAGAAACAGAGTGGTAGATTTGGCTGCATGACTGGTAGCCTCGTCGTGATGAAGTTCTACTCTTTGAAGGCTCTGAGGATAAAGGAATGGTATTTCCTCTTTAATTATAGGAGTTAAAACATTCTTTTGGTATGCAGAATTGATTTTAACAATCTTTTTAACTTTTCTTAACTTAAATTTTTCATTGTATGAGAAACCTGCAATAATTATGAATCCTTTACTGAAACTTTCTTCGGACTCTCTGGAACTAAATTTGTAAGCCTTTCTCTGCTCTTTTGCGATTGTAAATCGATTATTTTTTTGTTACAATCGTTTAGGTAAATCCATGCTTCCTCAATAGTCACAATAAATTTCCGTCTGTCTCAGGCTAAGTGATTTTCATGAAGAAGTCTGCACCATGTTCTGCATTCTGACACCAGCCTAGGCAAAAA
Organism: Macrothele yani; assembly: GCA_039090855.1. Taxonomy (NCBI): domain Eukaryota; kingdom Metazoa; phylum Arthropoda; class Arachnida; order Araneae; family Macrothelidae; genus Macrothele; species Macrothele yani. Next base: position 47,784,171 of record CM076998.1, on the reverse strand, counting down.
GCGGTGAACATTGTGTTGTTGTTGTTTTTTTCTTTCAGATTCAAATATTTGTTTATTGCCTTGTTTGCAGTTGATACAGAGATTTTTAACGACTTAGCGATTCCTCTTTGGGTCGATGGATTTTCTTTTAAAACAAGAGACCTTAGTTTTGAAATTGCCGTAAAAACACGTACCTTCTTTGGATATTGGTTTGGTGTTCTTTTTCCTATTAAAAGCAATGCCTGATGATTTCCTTCTCTATTATTAATTATATTGCTTATTTTTCATTTAGAAATGCTAATATAATGATTTTCATAGCGTTTTTCAAGTACAGAATATGCATAATTCTCTTCGTAAAGAGCAAAATTATAACTTCCAATCCACAGCTTGTTTACGTGCGTCATTTTCTTAACAGACATTTAACTGTTGCAGATGTTTTTTTCGTGTTCGTCTAACAAGCTGTTGCCAGTTTCAATTGTTTGAACTTCTTTTGTTTTCTGTAATTCCTTATCAAAAACGTTCTAAAAATGTGTGAATATCCTCTGTATTACTTCCAGCGTGGTAGACAACGGAAATTGATGCTGATGTTACTAACCAGCTTATCTGAACTTAATTTCGGATAAATATGAAATAATATTTTCAACATTTTCTTTTCCCCGTTGTACTAAATCGGTGGAGCTGGAACCCATTTCTCAAACGCAACTCACTTAGCAGGAAATTGGCGTCAGCAATTAATTTCCCTCTGCAGGTAATGCATGTTCTTCTACATTTCTCACGACATTCTTTCTTTTTAGGAATTAAATTGGAAGATTGGTTTTAGGTTGTGTAAAGATTTGACGTGAACATTAAAAAGACTTTACAGTGTCACAAGATCTGTTTATTTATCACAAGATGGGAAAACAAACCTTATATTTTCCGTGGGCCAATTAGTGGTTCCGTATTTGGGTAACAAACAAGTCTATGATGAAAATAAGTTCAGTGAAGCAGCACTAAATACAAGCAGTTTTTGTCACGAAAGGTGTTCGGTCACTTAGCGAGGGAGCGAAAATTATTCTAATTCCAACCAATTTTAAATCAAAGTTATCGAAGTTGTTTTTCAGAGCGAAACGACTTCGTTTACCTGTGAATAAAATCACTTATAACGATTATAAATCAACACGAACTGAACATAAGTTCGCAAGTCCACCGTTCTCTAGAAACCGGAATCAATTCCTTTGAAGTGAGAGAAAGCAAGGAAATTGTCTTGGGTTTTTTTATCTAATTTTTATTTTCTTGGTTGGTTTCCATGGGAATATCTCAGACGATGCAGTCAGTAAATGACAACTGAAGCAAAACTCCTATTTTTCTTTAGATGCGTGAATCCATGCAATTGTATTTGCTACTTTGTTAACCTTGGCAAGCGAAATAATTAGGGTATGTCCATTATGATGTATTTCAAAGGGAATTTCTTTTTCGCGAAATCTGCTGCATCGTGAATCCGATTCACACGAATTATCTCAGGTATTTATTCGGAACACAGCACGCTGTTAGCACTGGCATCAAAGCCATGTTACGCGGAAGCAGGTTTTTATTATATTTTCTTAAAGTAATTGGGATAATACATAAGTAAATAAATATAGGTTCAGGGAAAGCATTGTCTCGGTTTTCGAAGATGAAATTGCGAAAGAGCGTGTGGTACATATTCCTGTATGTTTCACATCGTGCATTGCTGAGAAAATTAAATAAATTACAACTAAATGATTTCATACCAGACAGTTGTAAAACATCGACTAATTTGCAACCGCGTTTTTTACGCTTTCCAACCGTAGGTTGAAGAAGCGTATATGCTCCAGCTTTGTCCGTCCGTCCGCACGATAACTTACGTGAAAATGGTTCGATTTTGACGAAATTTTAGTATGGGGTAGGGGACCACCTTGGGACGAACCCTATTGAAAATGGGCGAAACAGGGTCAAAGGTCAGGACATAGGAGCGGGATTCATTCCGTTGCTCTTATGCGGCATAACTTGCGTAAAAATGATTCGATTTCGATGAAATTTTAGTATGTGGTAGGGAACCAACTGGGGACGAACCGTGTTGAAAATGGGCGAAATGGGGTTAAAGGTCAGGACACTGGATTAGGATCCATTCCATTGCCCTTGTGCATCATAACTTACCTAAAAATGCTTCGATTGCGACAAAACGTTATCATGTTGTTACGGAGGTATAGTGAACCGGTTCTGTTGAATATCAACGAAATGGGGTCAAAGGTCATTGCACAAAAGCCAGATTTATTCCACAGCCATTATTCTCATAACTTGCATAAAACTGCTTCTATTGCAACAAAACTTTATCATGTTGTTCCGGAGGTATAGTGAACCGGTTCTGTTGAATATTATCGAAATGGGGTCAAAGGTCAGGACACAGGAGCGAGATTTATTCCACAGCCATTATCCACATAACTTGAGTAATAATTTCTGGTATGTTGGAAAGCATATGATAATCAATGCATTGCATGATTTTACTAACTTGTTTTTATTTCTCCTATCTTTTATCACATCAAAATTTTGATGCTATGTATCCTTCCCGACAGAAGTAAAATAAATCCTAAACATAAAATTTCGATGTAACGGAAATGTGTTACGGAAGTAGTCAAAACCATTGTTGGAACCTGTTTTTTGAATACCGTCCCATGAAGTGACTCAACAATAGTTAATTTCATTGCTACTCAACAATTTATTTTACTAAACTATCGCCTAACATTATATCACCACGTTTTACATAAACTGAACAATTAGTCCATGAGCCAGTTTGAAGTTGAGTCCCAAACAGGGGTAAGGGGAGATGCCAACAATGTTTATTAGTTAGCTCTGTGTGTGTAATGTTAGAAAATCTGTGATGGACTTTTTAAATGTGTAGCTAAATTATTTTTTGGGCAGCATTTGTAAAAAATGTCTGTCGTTTAAAACGTAATTTATAGTAGTCACAAAAGCAATTGTATCCCAAAATCTAAGGATTGGAGGCAAAAATATGTAGACATAAAAGTTGATCAGCATGAAATTCTACTTTTAATAGTGTATATTAGAGTTATACAATGAAATGTATTACAAAATATATTTGCAGAAACACAGATAATGAGACCAAAAACGGGGGTACCGGACAGTATGAACACTCTCCTAACTGATGACAAGATTATATATTATTCATCTTCATCACTATCACTCTCATAAAAGTTTTCTATATCTTCATCATCTTCTTATTCCATATTTGAACATGTTAGAAGCTTACAGGTCGCAGTGCACTTCAGTCCATTAAGCATACACGAACAGTCAGATGGACGGCAAGTTCTTGCTCACCTGCAGGATATCAGAGTGAGTACAACATCTGGAGCTGGCAGGCCAGTCATCCACTTAATAGTTAAATTTCCTTCCACATTTACTTCCCAACCATGTCCGTCTGTTGGTTTCGGAATATGTGGACAATTATCTAGACTGCATCTCCAGATAGCTACTTGGTAATTTGCTCGTAACGTATGTTGCTTTAAAGTGTCCTCACAAGGTGGTAATTGACCGGATTCAATGCAATCCTTCTTTTCAATGAACATATAATGGCGCAGATCATTGACAATAGTAATTTCATTGGTTTTGCCATAGAGCTGACATGTAAATCTCTGAATGCTGTTGTACGAGGGGGTGTCAAAAAGATCCTGCAATCACCCAAAATTATTAAAGCTATGGAAACCGTCTTTGTTTTATTTTATTATATATACATTCAGTATACTGTACAATATAAATAATATTTAGCACCCGCACCCCCCTTTTTTTCTTTTCAGGAATCGAAAAGTCCATGATCTTGGAGAAAGTGGAATTTCGCAGTGCGATCAAGTTCCTTCATCTCCAAGGAGAGTCAGCTAAAAATAATCCATCAAGAAATGTTAAACATACACTATCTACCAACAAGTAATTGGGCACCTGTGATAGCAAAGAAAAACGAAATTTATTCACCTTCAATAGTTGGTGAAGCCTCCACGAGCGGCGATTACAGCTCCGACCTTCCGGGGCATACTCTCAACCAGGCGTTGTACGACGGCTAGCGGTATTTTCTTCCACTCGGCTTGGAGAAGACAAGTAAGTTCCTTCACAAATATCGGACGGTGGGGGCACCCCTTAAGTCGACGCTCCAACTCGTCCCAGAGGTGCTCGATAGGGTTAAGGTCCGGGCTCTGCGCAGGCCAGTCCATTCGTTTAACTCCATTGTCACCATACCAAGCCACGGTGAACCTCGCAACATGACAGGTGGCATTGTCATCCTAAAAGAAACATGGGTTCACCCCGTAAAACTGCCACAACGTAGGAATCGCATGGTCATCCAAAATGGTGCAGTAGGTCTCGGCGTTGAGTCTACCAGGAATTGCGACCAAGGGTCCCGTGCCATACCAGGAGAGACACCCCCATATCATAATTCCACCGCCACCGAACTTCACAGTTGGCACAATATATTCCGGCAGGAGGCGTTCTCCACGCAGACGCCAAACCCACACCCTGCCATCCGAACGGTAGAGGGTGAACCTTGATTCTTCGCTCCAGAGAACCTGTTTCCACTGTTCAACGGTCCGCTGTCGACGTTCTTTGCACCACGTTAGCCGAGCAGCGCTATTGGACTTGATGATCAAAGGCTTGTAGGCGGCAGCACGTCCATGATAACCGAGCAGATGGGCTTTCTTACGGACGGTATTCATCGAAAGAACACTCCCGGATGCCTGTTGAATCTCCTCGCGGATGTGGCTCATCGATTTGGTGTGGTTCTTCCGAATTTCTCTGGCCAGCACCCGTCGGTCTCTAACACCCAGTTTTGTGGGTCTGCCGGGTCGGGGCACATTCCGACAGTCACCTCTCATCTTCCACTTGCCAATCACGTAGGCCACTGTCGATTGTTGGTACTTCAAATCGCTGGATATGTCACGTATGGATCGGCCATTTCTGTGATTCCCGACGATTACACCTTTCTCGAAATTAGAGAGCTCCGAACTGCGTGGCATCTTGCATGCGACTGGTTGCGTTGTTGTTTCCCACACGATATTTAACGGCGGCGGCCGTGACGTGTATCAGGACCGCAGATATCGCCGATTGCGGGGGTGTCTAATTACTTGTTGGTAGATAGTGTATATGGAAATAAGTATCCAGCATACGAGACTGTGGCAAAATGGAAAAAAAATTTCAAAGTGGTCAAATGACCATTTTTGATGAACCAAGGTCCGGACGGCCATCTTTGACAAATTACCAGAATGTTGTGACCAAAGTGAAGAAGTTAATCCTTGAAGATAGGTTTAATACCATTGAAATGCTTTGTGAAGAAATTCATCTAAGCTATGGGTCAGTGTGGACAATCATAGATGACCAATTGAACATGTCCAAGGTCTGAGCTCGATGGGTACCTAAACTTCTCACCCCATTCCAAAAGGAAGCTCGGGCGCAATTCACACAAAAAATGTTGGACCTTTGTAACGCGAATTCCGAAGATTTTTTTGACCGTTTGATTACTATGGATGAGTGTTGGTTATACCTCTATGATCCAGAAACCAAAGAAATGAGCAAGCGATGGAAACATCCCTCTTCACCCCCCCCTCCAAAAAAGAAAAAAAAAGGCAAAAGTCTGCCGCCAAAGCGTTGCTCTCTGTTTTCTGGGTTGAAAAAGGTATTATTTTAAGAGACTACCCTCAAAAGGGTCAAACTATTACCTCTGACTACTATTGCAACCTACTGACCAAATTAAGAGAGCAAATTAAAAGCAAAAGATGAGGAATGATAAAAAAAAGGGGTCCGTTTGTTTCACGACAATGCACCAGCTCATTCAGCAGTCAACATCATCGTCACTGCGAGTCGTCTTAAATACATATAATATATTGCCTCATCCGCCGTATTCTTCTGGTATGGCACCAAGTGACTTCTTTTTGATCTCCGAGATGAAACGTCCACTACGTGGGAGGCGAGTTCATGACACTGATGACGTCTTTTTTGAGGTACAACAGTAGTTTCTGGCGCAATCTGAGGTGTTCTACACTGAGGGAACAAAGAAGGTCAAGCGACGGTGGGAGAAATGTGTGGCAGTAGGTGTTGTTGCCTATGTAGAGAAGGCCCAAGTACCTGAATATATTTTTTTGTCTAGCTTGTTTATTTCTTGGTGATTGCACCAACATTTTGATACCCCCTCGTATAGTTCTTGTGTTAGTTCCCAAGAAGTACCGAGAGAAGCAAATGTTTCTTGCTAATATATATCATTCTGTCAAAGCTTAAGTGCTTAAATCTTTCCCTGACTGGCGTAAATTACGAGAACCTGATGCTAAATGTCATAAAAGCCATTATACAAAATACGTTTTTGATGCTATGAAAACGGCGCGTTGTAGCGAAATTTGGCTTCCTCTCGGGGTGGGACGTGGGGTTACTTGCTATTGATGAGATCTTTAAAATGATGTATAACACGTTGGGGTCTTACCTGTAGATATCCTAGACCAAAAGCTACCAATCCCTCTCACTAACGCACTTGCGATTCAGCCTTTCTTTCTACACTGCTGGCCACACAAAATGCAACACCAAGAAGGACACGAGATAGCAAAGCCAGATTTACTGGACACATAACAACAGATACAAAGATGAAACGATTGAGCTCACAGGCCCGTGCGACTTGCGGAACACGCAGACATCAATAGTTCGTGTGGCTCCCATGGCTGGCAATAACGGCCACTACACGCCACGGCATCAAACGAAAGAGTCTTTGGATGTGGGATTGGGGTATGACGGCCCAGGCTGCTTCCACACGTTGCCACAGTTCATCAGGCGTAGCCGCGGGTGGTGCTTGCCAGGACACTCGGTTGCCGATCGGCAACCAGACGTGTTCGATGGGCAACATATCGTGAGAACAGGCGAGCCACGGCAGCAGTGACACCTGGTGGGCCGTGAAGAATTGTTGCACGATGCGTGCCACGTGCGGGAGCGCATTGTCCTGTTGAAACGTGGCCGCTGGCAGGTTCTGCAGGTAAGAGAGGACTACATGCTCTAAAACGTCGGAGATGTGCCCGTATCTGTTGAGTGTACCGGCGATGCGTACCAGAGGGGTGTGGGTGTCATATCCAATTGCGTCCCAAACCATAACGCCAAGCGACAGACCGGTATGGCGATGCATAATGCAGGCGTCATACAGTCCCTCGCCGTGGTGCCGCCACACGCGGATCTGACCATCGTGGTGTTCCAGGCAGAAACGGGATTCGTCGGAGAAGACAATGTCGTGCCATTCCGTAGTTCAGGTGGGGCGTTCAATGGCCCACTGCCGCCGCACTCGCCGGTGGTGTAACGTCAATGGTAATCGGAGCAATGGGCGCCGTGCGGCAAGTCCCCGCTCCTGCTGACGACTTCGAACGGCACGTGCTGACACAGGTTGTTGCGCAACACACCCTAATTCTGCGCTAACGTTCGTGATGTGGCGGTGCGAGCCGTCAATGCCCGCCGCACAACATGCCGGTCCTCTCGTTTGGTGGTGTGCTGCGGCTGCGGCAGTTGCTCACGTCGGTCCGTCCGTCCCCCTGCACCCACCGAATCCATACTCACCTCACTGTTGCTGGATGTCGTTTCACACGGGCGCCGATGTCTCGGTACGATAAACCTCTGTCGCGATAAGGCACTATTCGTTCTCTGTCGAACTCCGAAACGTGCTGAAATGACTGCCGTGTTCAGCGACAAGTCATCAGGAAGCTTCCCACGAACAGGTCTGGCAGCACAACACACTTCCACTACTTACACCCCGCCTTCTGTGCACCCTTCTTATAGTGTTTCTCGGTGGAGTGCCGGGCGCACATGATTAGAATATGCCCTGCAAAGTTAATCGTTGGCATGTCCTCTCGCGGGCGACGCATGCTGCGAATTTCAGGCCAATCGGATGTTTCCTTCTTGGTATTGCATTTTGGGTGGCCAGCAGCGTATTTTGAGGTAACATTTTATCTTGTGTATGAGCAGATGGAGTTTCCTAACTACATCACATTTCATCAGTGTCAGGGTCATTTCTTACGTCGTGTAAATCTGAATAATATATAATAATAATAATAATAATAATAAATATTGTTTCTGAAAAACTAATCAATCTAAATACAAGTACTTACCTACGCCATAGTTTAATAAATATTTACCTTTATGAATCACATGTCTTCCTTCATTGGTTTTACGAAAACTACATCAATTAATCCACCTATCTAAGTACCGCCCAATGTCAGGAATAAGTAAACCTTATTATTTGTCGTTATGATTTAATTCCACTTAGTGTGTACCGGACTGTGGCTCGGTGTGGTCATGTGAGTGACGCGAATAAAAGCAATGCGTTGCACGTAAACAAATGTATACTCTCGAGTCACTCGTTTTATTTCACACCTACAAAGATCTTGGCAGGCGGAAGATGCATAGCATAAATTATCTACAAAGAGTACCAGGGTATTCCTTCGATTTTTATCTTTGATCAGATAAGTTCCGTAAAAATCAGATTGATTTAGATGCAAAGATACAAGTGAATGTGTATATTCTGGACAAAGGCACTGTGAACTGAAGTTCCTCTTCAACAGTCAGTTTAATATAAACAAACTAACCCATTCAAGACATGGCCATTTATTTCACTGGAGCTCAGAATAAAACAATTTTTGTGTATGTTCTGCACAAACGTACGGTGAACTGAGGAATCATAATTAATAAGATTTCTTAAATATAACTGGCAAATTTGATATAAAATTTGATATAAATATCTTTCCAAAATTGTTTCAGCTTCTGTTCATGCTTTTAATATATCAGTTCTTATTACGTATACCAAACATTGTACATATTTCACACCATCCCATCTTTTCGGTCCAAATGAATCACCTTGAATCTTTATGAGATAGGAATTTTTCATGAAATTGCTATTGAATACAGAATTAATGGTTCACTCCAGGGCTGATATTCAAATTATTCAACCACATGTACGGTAACATACGAGCATATATAATTAAAAAATTAAAAGTTATATACAGTAAAATCTGGTTGAGACGGAACCTGCATAAAACGGAAACTTGCCCGAAACGAATTTTTTTGTTTTAGCCTCCAAATGAAAGATAGAAAATTACATAGTATTAAACCGGAACCTGTCTAAAACAGAAATGGCTAAAATGTAAATGGACCTTGTAACAACAAAAAGTCCCCAGATGTGCTTACAGGTATTTTAATTGAATACAAAACATTGCACGATAAATTGTAGTGATAAATTCACATGAAACAAATTTGCTTGATGTTGAATAGAAAAAAAAATGTTGAAGATATCGAAGTCCAAAGTATTCGTAGCTTTTTGTTTCGTACGGATTTCAACGAGCCACTCGGATTTAATTCTCTAACATGTATTCGTTGAGATCATCATTTATAACTTTTGCGTGTTGTAAGTTGTAACAAGCAAAGGATTCCAACATCAATATTAGAGAGACTTTTCATGTTGGATTATAGAACTTTATGATTTTTAGTGGATTAAGGTACGCATGAACATTAATTCTCTTAAGTAATCACTACTTATGTACATGCAGTCCCAGGGTTGCAAACGTCCGACGTACGACTTACATACAACAGATATTTACGAACCAACCCTCGTAAAGCTTATAATATTAAAAATTTGAGCATCAGGTCCATCCTCTCCAGCACCAGGCTCATCTTCAACAGCAGCCATCTCTGCATCTTCTTCTTCTTCCTCATCATCCAATTAATGTCACCGTAACCATTAATCAAGAATGCCCCATCTGCTATGCAAGACATCACTAGAAACGAGAGTAAGTGTTAACCTTTAGTCATTATCTCCTTTTTTCTATCTAAACTGTTTCATAAGTGTCTCTGTAACATTTTACACACACACACACACACACACACACACACACACACGCACACACACAATAAATACTGTAGTTAAATTTATTATTATTATAAAAATATGATTCCACCCCACCCTAGGGAGATTTTTTTCTCTTCCTTCCTGGACCGGGATACCACCAGCTTGTACGACCTTATGTCCAGCCCTTTGTCATATCAGGGATTTTACATTGATGACTTCCACTTTTGTCATTTTCCTGACCCACGAGTTATTATCTTTTCTGGTTACACCAAGCTTGTATCTCTCCATACTTCTTTCAGTTATGGGTAGCCCCTGTGTCTATTTTAGTTAAGGTCCATTTTTCTGCTCCATACGTAAGAACTGGAAGGATGCGTTGATTCAACACTTTTCTTTTAAGACGTAATGGTATGTATTCTTGAAAATTGTATCTTTCTTCCAAAAGCTCTCCAACCAAGTTTAATACTCCGATTAATTTCTTGATTATGTGGCCCTCGTTTGATATCTATTGTCCAAGATAAATATAGGTCTCGGTTACCCCTAGATTTCCCCCTTCAATTGCTAAATCTTCATTTCTTATAAAAGCATTGAACATGAAATGTTGTTTCATAAAAGTTGATTTTCAATTCCACTTCTTCATATTGAGTCCAAATTAGAATGTGTAACTCCCTCCAACTCTTAAAACGTCTTACTTCTGGAAATATCGAAAACATGTGGGCTTTCTTGCATTTTTCTGATCTAGTGGATTTTCCCCTCAAAATTAAGACACCGTTACAAATGTAAGTGTATATTAACTAAGCAAACGAAAATTTCCTGTAACAGAGGAGAGGAAATAATGCTTAAAATCTTCATCACTTCATGCTATGCAAAATTAATTTTTCATGCGCTTGTGAAAGTAAACAGACGGACCGCAAAAGCGACGATACATGCACATCATTTTCCGACTCACATGTGCATATCAAAATGCGCGCTAATCGCGAAACAATTGGTGACTCGTTTACTCAATATCATTTTGCATAAATTCAAAATCATGTCATCGTGTTCAAAGTTTCCACCCTAGGGGTACAATAACCTTCATAATTACATTGTCCGTGGTACAGATGAAAAATGTATAACCCTTCCTTGTTGAATGTTACAGTGGTATTTTGCGTTATCATAATGCTTGCGTTTCATGGCATTTCTGAAGAGCGCATTGGAGCAGCTTTTAATTTCATGAGAACATTTAGTAGTTATCTGATTGATTCCGCGGTCTCTGGGTGTTATATGCGCACGCAAATAAGCGTTCTTTGCGTGACTATTCGCTTTGCTGCTTTACAGACAGTGTGTCCCGGTGCCTTGCGCCTATTATCAGAGAATGTGATAATGTGGAAATTTCTCCCACTTTACCCATTCCGTGAGACCACTTGGTTCTTCTAAGATAGCGATGATAATCTGAGAAAGAATTTCCATACGAACTGAACTGTATCTGCAATCTAGATCACTTCAAGCCTTGATCTTTGCATTGAAGTTGGTTTATTATTGTCACGAAATGAAGAAGCTAATCAAGAAAGTGAATAATACAAAAGCTTTCTCAAAGGCAAGAATTGTCGGATTTTCACGCTGTACCTGAATAAGAGAATCATAAAGCGTTCAGTTTAAAGCACAATCACATTCAATTCTTCTTTCCTTTGGCATTAAAAGATAAACTCACTAAGATATTTATTTTTTCGGAGTTTAACAATTACCATGAATAACTCTTAAAGGAATAAGCAGTTGCCCATCCGAAATTAAAAACCAATGGCCCCAGAGAAGTCCTACGTTGTTAATAGGAAATACACGTTGCCAAAATTATAACACAATAGTAGACCAATTTGTAACAATTTCACAGTCAGCAAGAAGGGAAGTTTACGATGGCCATCAAGGGCACATTAGCAACGCTAATGATTGTTAATGATCTGGCGTTTTCCAGAGCATTCAAACATTGTACCAATAATCGACAATAATTTTAACTGTGACCCTAGCCACGGAAGCACGTAATTAGGTTAAATTTCGTACGGCGTCACTAACCGTTATCTTCAGAGCAAGGAAAAAGCGATGGGTCCAGAAGAAAGACAACGTTTTTTTTTTTTTTTTTTTTTCTTATTGGAGGTTTAACGACCACCGTGAGCAACTCAATGGGCTTTAAGCAGTCGCCCTTCCATTATTTGTGGTCACTGGTTCCAGGGAAGGGAGAGAGCCAGTGCTGTAAGACAAACACAACATCCATGCCTCACCGGGATTCGAACCCGCACCCCTTTCGGACGAATGATCAGAGGCCATCGTTTAGACCACTGCGCAACCGGTGAGGCAGACAACGGTTCAGAGACAGAGATTAACGGAGAATTTCAGAGCTTCCGAAGCTGAATACGTAAAACTATTGGAAGTGGATAAGCAGATCATATGTAGAGGATTTTAGGAAGGGAGTCTTAAACAACCCTTAGAAATAGGAAGCTAGGAGATTTGGGCTAGAGTGCCCGATAGGAAAGTCACACGGAAGCAAGGTAGAAAGGGAAAGGAAGACGCCCTTATTTATTACAGGGGGCCAGTACCCGGGGTCCAACGGCTTAACGTGCTCATCCGACGCACGGCGGGTATTTAGTGTTTCGAGCTTATGTACCTGCCCAGGATCGAACCTGAGGCAGTCACGATCGTTGGGCACTAGGCCACCCGCGACCCCAATGTGAAAACAGATCAGGTCATATGTAGAAGATTTTTAGAAGGGAGTGTCTGACCCCAGGTCTTAAACAACCCTTAGAAACAGGAAGCTAGGAGATTTGGGCTAGAGTGCCCGATAGGAAAGTGACGCTAAAGCGAGGTAGAAAGAGGGAGGAAGACGCCCTTATTTATTACCGGGGGGGGGCAGTACTTGGGGTCCGACGACTTAACGTGCCCATCCGACGCACTGCGTGTATTTAGGGGTTCGAACGTTCGTATCTGCCTAATATCGAACCCGAGGTTTTCTCCGTGGCAGTCACAAACGTCGACCACTAGTAACATAACTGTAAATCAATTTGTAATGTTCGTAGCAGTATAGCGCTGTCCGAACACTACAGAAATCAGTTCTTAATAACTACACTTTTAAACGAATCATGAGTCACTCAAATAACTTCAGAAAAGGTTACTTATTATTAGTCTTTATTCTGCCACTAAGCCTTTGGCACTTCAACAAGGTGAGATCAAACAAACGTAAATTAATATCAGCAATAACACTTGACTAAGAAAAACAACACTGACGCTAAAGTAGAACATGCGGCCTTCAAATAACTTCAATTTAACAATATCGTATCCACAATTAGTATTATAACTTCCACCATCTCCACACACACACACAGACACTGCTGCTGCTCGATCATTATATATATCGTTCAGTTCTCATCTCAGACATCCACGCGTCATTCGTTTTGATCTCAGGGTGTTGCCAATCATACTCTTGCGAGAGAGAAGATATCACGTTAAGTTTGAGAAACGCTAAGAATGAACTCAAATTTACATAGAGAAGGAAACTAAAAAGGAAAGTTAAATTAGAGTATACGTCACAAGTCTCATTAGAGAAAGAAACTAAAAAGGAAAGTTAAATTAGAGTATACGCCACAAGTCTCATTAGAGAAAGAAACTAAAAAGGAAAGTTAAATTAGAGTATACGCCACAAGTCTCATTAGAGAAAGAAACTAAAATGGAAAGTTAAATTAGAGTATACGTCACAAGTCTCATTAGAGAAAGAAACTAAAATGGAAAGTTAAATTAGAGTATACGTCACAAGTCTCATTAGAGACAGAAACTAAAATGGAAAGTTAAATTAGAGTATACGCCACAAGTCTCATTAGAGAAAGAAACTAAAATGGAAAGTTAAATTAGAGTATACGTCACAAGTCTCATTAGAGAAAGAAACTAAAATGGAAAGTTAAATTAGAGTATACGTCACAAGTCTCATTAGAGACAGAAACTAAAATGGAAAGTTAAATTAGAGTATACGCCACAAGTCTCATTAGAGAAAGAAACTAAAATGGAAAGTTAAATTAGAGTATACGTCACAAGTCTCATTAGAGAAAGAAACTAAAAAGGAAAGTTAAATTAGAGTATACGCCACAAGTCTCATTAGAGAAAGAAACTAAAATGGAAAATTAAATTAGAATATACGACACAAATTATGCACGTAAGATAATATTGGAACAACATCTGATCATCTGACAACGAGCATTAACTTCAAATAAATATAGAAAGGAAAGTTATAAGCATGTTTATTGCCTTTTTCGTATTATAAATGAGTTGCAAACAAATCGAACCCCAAAAGGGAAAGAAAAATCCCACTAAGAGAAGGCACAGAGCCAGCATGATCAGACAAAAGCAAGGCACCCATGCTCCAGATCGAACCTAGCTCAGACGACAAGCATGGTGGCGGAATGGTCTAAGCGATGGCCTCTGATCATTCGTCCGAAAGGGGTCCGGGTTATAATAACGGTGAGACATGGATGATGTGTTTGCTTTACGCATTGACCCTCACCCTTCGCTGGAACCAGTGACCCTAAACTAGGGACGGGCGACTGCTTATAGCCCATTGAGTTGCTCACGGTGGTCGTTAAACCTCCTATCAATCAATCAATCCATCAATCAGACGGCAAGCCAGAGGCTCTGACCGCTTGACCACCGGAAGGGCAATGAGATTTTCGGGCAAATTTCATGGTGCAAATGCACAACGGAAGTAAAATCCAGTCTCTTGTAAGTTCTTCCTTTCCTGCAGTATGATTTATTTTACAACTAAGAGGGGTTGTTTCTGAAGATTCATAATGCACTAAGTCCTTTTTAGTTTTGAGCTATCACGCTCTTTGATTTTATTGTCCCTACGGCCGATTGGTATGAAGAGCCACCCTCTATTCATTCGTTCGAAATGAGTCTTGGCTGAGGCATAGTTAGTGCGCTTGCCTAATGGCGCTGGTTTCGTCCGTTCTCTGCAACCAGTGCCCCTAAATTAAGAACGGGAGACTGCTTACACCGTCGTATCAGAATAATACGTCCACCTACCTAATAATCGGAATAACCACCCTTGGCCCGGAAGACAGCGGCGATACCGCATGACATGGACGTAATGTGGCCCTGGAAGGTTGCTCGTGACACACGTGCCTATTCGGACTGCAACAGAGCACGAAGGTACCGGAGTTGACGTGTATGTGTACGCACGTCGAACCAGTCAATCGAAATAGTCCCACCCGCGCTCCATGAGATTGAGATCGGGCGATTGCGCCTGCCAAGAAGAACGGAGGCCTCGCTGTCGTGTTCCTGTAACCAATCACGCATCCCCTTAGCAACGTGGCACGGCGCATTGTCCTGTGGGTACACGTCATCACCACCAGGGTAAACGTCCAACATAAAGGGATGCATGTGGTCATCGAGGATGGACAGGTAGCCATTGGCGTTCACGGACCCATCCAGTGGTGCCACCGGTCCTAGGTCATTCCAGAAAAACATCCCCTAGACCGGCACACTGCCACGACCGCCCTGTACTTGACCAACAAGCCTGTCCAAGTGTTGGTTCTCGTGTGTCTGGTGCCGTATCCGCCATTGCCTTTCAGCTCTGTGAAGTAGAAACCTTGAATTGTCGGAGAAGGCAACCTCTTTTCGCTTTTCCATTGTCTAATGACGGCTGTCCCATGCGAACTGCAGGCGTCGTTGCCGATGGACCTGGGTTAACATGGGCGCCTTGACGCAGCGTCGACTCCGGAGACCCATGCGTAACAGGCTTCGCTCTACTGTTAACGGGGATACGTACCTGGATGCTCTCAACGTTCATTTGCGTAGTCAATTGTTGCACTGTTACGCGTCGATTGCCCTTTACAAGTCGACGGAGACGACGTTCTCTTCTGGGGTTGATGGCCTTTGAGGCTCTACAGTTAGGACTCGGTGTGCCAGCGATCCATTCTTCGTACACCCTTACTACAAGATCTCGCGAACAACCCACGAAGTCTGCTGTTTCTGAGATGCTTCCACCCTTGGCGCGGTAGCCGAAGATCATTCCTTTTTGAAAGTCCGTCAAATCACTACCTCTGCCCATTGTGCACACGTGACGCACAATGGCTCATCCGTCCTGGCCGGCCGATTATATCTCCGTGTGGTCGACCTTGTCACGTGCACTCTATGGCGCGCTTGGGCTGGAACACTGCAATTCCGGGGGTGGTCATATTATTCTGATACGACCATGTATACATTTAGGGGTCGCTTATGGTAGTGATTTGGCACATTAAACAAACCCCCAAAAGAGCACTCTGAACTTTTCACATTTTGATAATTGTTAGCACTGTCTGTTTATCTCATCCACCTACCCGGTGGACAATCGGTTTGTCTTACTGGCTTTCATTTCATTCGTTCGAAATAAGCGCTGGTTGGAATCCCGGATGAGGAATGGATGGTGTTTGTGTTCTATGGGGCTGATTCTCCCCCTCCTCCCTGGAACTAGTAGTTTTGAATTTAGAATGAACGACTGTTTTTAGTCCTGCCAGTCCGTCATTGCGGTTGTTTAACCCGTCCGTCTCTCAGTCTTACCTTAGGTCTTCATCTGGTCCACTTTACATGTTTCTAACCCTACTTGCATATATCCCTTGTCAGAATATTTCCATACCAGAGCAACTTTACCTCCTAGGTATCCTTTAATGTTTGACCATATACTTCCATTTCTAGAGGGCGTTATTTCTCATGACACGCCTCACTGACAGCGTGTTACGCCCCAAGAAGTTATTTACGCTATGTGTCCTATCCTGATTTACCTTATGAATGGGTGCCTTCTGTATATTCGCTTTATAAACTGCACACGCTTTTCTCTGTCATCTTATTTGACCCGAGGCTGTTCTTTATATTCTGAATCTGACTTATTCCACTTGTACTCTTGCTTTATGCATGTGCGTCTCCTTATACAGTATTTCTTTTATCGGTTGAAGTCGTTTCTCTTCTGACACTATTTCTTTTCTGAGTAGATCCTGATTTTTCGTTAGATTCAAAAATATGAAGTAGTTCTGTACAGTATTCACAAAATTCAAAATCTTACTCAAGGTTTTTATGCGAAAAAAACAAGGTTTAATCTCTCACATCCTAACAAGGCCACACCCGTGGCGCAATGGTCAAAGCGCTGGGGTATGATCATTCGTCCGTTTGAGAAGAATAAGGGATTAAATCCCATTGCGGCATGGGTGTTATGTTTATCTCACGGCTCTGGTTCTTTCCCTTCCCTGGAGCCAGTGGCCCTAATTAGGGACGGGCGTCTGCTTTATGCTGACGGTGATTGTTAATCAAGTAATAAAAAAAATCATCGGGACAAGCTTACTATCTCGGAGAAGACACGCTTTTCCAACATTACGGTCCACAGTGTTTTTGTCGACGAACAAGTGGCGCAACGGTCTATAGTGGCTTCGGAACTATTTTTTGACAGCAGGAGCAAGATGTCAAAAAACAAGATATTTTACCATACGCTGTAGAAAACTTTCTGAAATTCACGAGTCACTTTCCGTCATTTCTTTCGTGAATTAACGAAGCATATTTCTCAAACAACCTTTTTCATGAAATGACAGAAAGAAACCTGAATTTCACGAATCTTTCACACCACGGAAAAATTTTGAATTTTCAGAAAACTTTCCGCTGTTTATTTCTTTCATTGACGGAAAATTACCGTTTTAGAGATGTGTTAACGGATAATTCTGAATTTTCAGAAACCTTTCCGCAGCTTCTTTGGTATATTAACGGAAAAAAAGTCCGTTCTTATTTTTTTCCTTATATCCGTATGATGAGAACTTACCGGTAGTAGAAGCAAGTTTTTGACATCGCGAAACATGCAAATGATTCAAGTATCATGCTCGGCCGCGCATGTGACGCAAGCAAGGAGGGGTCGTAGCGCTGTGCCTGACTGGATACATAAGACCATCCCCTTTGCTCGTGCTTGCCATTCTGGCTCATGCTGTTGTGTTGGTTGCTCGGAGAAAAGTTCGGAAGCAATACTATCAGTTGAAGGAGTTCTAAAGGGGCCGCATCGTCGGTCTCCGGGAAGCGGGATGGTTTTGTCGCCGTATTGTGCGCCATACAGGTCGTGCGGATATCACCATAGCATGCTGTTGGCGGCAGTGAATAGAACAAGTCACGCAGCAGCGACTAGATAAGAAACTAGACGAACCACGAAGAGAGAGCACCGACAAGCTGTCCGCCATGCGCTGAGTGATCCAACAGCCACGATTGCGGATATTCAGCGAGCAGTGGTGCCCTCCATACATCGTCCGATTAGTGCCAGCACCATTGGCAGACGGCTGCACGACGTTGAACTACAGGCACGCAGACCGTTACGACGACTGCCCTTAACACCATTGCATCGTCGCCAAAGACTGCAATGGTGTCGTGCCAGACTGTCAAGGATACACTCAGAATATCAGCTGGTGATCTTCAGTAAAGAATCCCGCTCTCGTCTTGAAGAAGACGACCAACGGATCCGTGTGCGGAGGCATCGTGGGCAGCGCCAAGATGAACGGTTTGTTGTCGAGCGTCACACTTCCAGAAGGCCTGGTGTCATGGTGTGGCGTGATTCTGCCTACAATGCTAGATCACCTTTAATGTTCATTACAGACACTTTGACAGTCCAACGTTATGTTAATGAGGTCCTGCAACCAGTGGCTCTACCCTTTCTGACCGCTCACTTCGGTGCGATTTTCCAACCGGACCACAATTTTCCACATTCTGCTGCTGTCTCGAGACCTTGCCTTCAAGGCACTGACACTTTGCCATGTACAGCCGCATCGCCAGACCTATCACCGATTGAAAATATGTGGGATGCTATTGGAAATGCTATCCACACTCCATCCCTACTTCATTATCTGCAGGAACTGCGTGAGAAGATTCAAGCTGCATGGGATGGGTTATTGCAAGACACCATTAGTAACCTGCGCAGCTGCATACCAAGGTGTCTGGCATGTTGTGTGAGCAAACATGGCGGGCCGGCGCCATACTGAGAAACACGACTTATTGGCATGTAGCTTAATAAATATTACACATATTAGTCTCAATGTTTAATCATTTATTGTTGTTCTTGGTCACCTTTACCTTTCTCTTGAATAGCATTGCAATCCGACACGTCCTTCTGAGTACAACTGATTTTTTGACGATGAATGTACTTTTTGGCTTTTGCCTTCTGAGTACAACTGTTTTTTTTTTGTTTTTTTTTTTGACGATGAATGTACTTTTTGGCTTTTGCCTTACTTAGTTTTTTTGACGATGAATGTACTTTTTGGATTTTGCCTTACTTAGCCTTACTTTTGGCTTTTGCCTTACTTAACCTTACTTAGTTTTTTTGACGATGAATGTACTTTTTGGATTTTCCCTTCTGAGTACAACTGTTTCTTTGACGATGAATGTACTTTTTGGATTTTCCCTTCTGAGTACAACTGTTTTTTTGACGATGAATGTACTTTTTGGCTTTTGCCTTACTAAAAATAAAACAGCACAAAGCAAACATGGCGGGCCGGCACCATACTGAGAAACACGAGTATTGGCATGTAGCTTAATAAATATTACACATATTAGTCTAAATGTTTAATCATTTATTGTTCTTGGTCACCTTTACCTTTCTCTTGAATAGCATTGCAATCCGACACGTCCTTCTGAGTACAACTGATTTTTTGACGATGAATGTACTTTTTGGCTTTTGCATTCTGAGTACAACTGTTTTTTTGTTTGTTTTTTTGACGATGAATGTACTTTTTTGGCTTTTGCATTCTGAGTACAACTGTTTTTTTGACGATGAATGTACTTTTTGGCTTTTGCATTCTGAGTACAACTGTTTTTTTGACGATGAATGTACTTTTTGGCTTTTGCGTTACTAGAAATAAAACAGCACAAAGCAAACATGGTGGGCCGGCGCCATATTGAGAGGCACTACTTAATGGAGTGTAGCTTAATAAATATTACCCATATCAGTCTCAATGTTTCATCTTTTATTGTTCCTGGTAACCTTTACCTTTCTCTTGAATAGCATTGCAATCTGACACGCCCTTCTGGGAGCAACTATTTGTTTGACGATGAGTGTATATTGTGTTACTGTAAGAAACCGGGAGCTTAACTTATTGCACCGATGATTATACGATGTCTGTTATCAGTCTTTGGACAGCTTAAGACAAAAGCTGTTATAGCTATCAAGTAACTTATATATATATATATATTTTGTTCATGTGAGAAAGAATATTATAAAAAAGTGCTTTTTTAAAGATAACTGAAAGTCATTATCAGTTTAAAAAAATCAAGTTGCAAAGCATTTTGTTGTTTCGAAAAATTAAGATGAAAAATGCTAAATTTCTGAAAAGTCCGCCTACAGAATAAAAAATTATTACAAACCTGTTCAAAAAATAAGCTCCAACAGAAAATCAAATGACTAAATCACTCGCATTAGTGACTAAAAAAAGTTCATCGTCGCGCAATTGGTTTTACGATGCATGTGATCCGGATTACCGATGTGGCTCAGTGGTTAAAGGCCTGCGTCATCAACCCAAAAAGACGGGGGCTTGATCCTCACAGCAGCGGAAGGATTAACCAGGGTAAGGGCTGAAAAACGCAGGGACGTCAATTTTGCGGAATTTCAGTTTAAATACGAAAAAATCTGACATGGATTTTTTCTAAAACAAACGGAATTTCTGATTACGGAAATTCTGTGAAACTGCGTAAGTTAAAAAAACGACAATTTTTAAAAAACGGAAATTCCTAGAAAAGACGGACACATACCGACAACTCTGATGCACGTTAATTTCAGAAATTTTCAGTGAATTCACACCACCTATTTTTTACAGTGTAGCATAAATGTATGGCCCTATTGTAAAACAACGCTGACGTAATTAGGAAAAGGTTCTGACAAAATTATTACTTCGATTAAACATTCATCTACTGTGACGTGCCTGCCTAACAGGACGCACATGAGATAAAGGCAGATAGCAGTGAGAGCACATGCCAGTGTAGCATAGTGGATAGCACTCGGAGCTCCGGTACTGAGAGTTGGGGATTCGAATCCCTTCCTTGACATAAAAATGATGGCGAAATTTACTTCGTCATATTGGTGCCCGAACTTCCAGGATGGTCAGGCTGTTAGATTCCCGCAATTGGGTCATGTTCTTTCCACACCGCGAGAAGGAAAAATGAAAAATCCTTTCTTCAGTGCTTCGAAAAAAATAAATCAGTGTGATGTTCCACACACCAAATTGTCTGGGATTTCTCAAAAGCACGTTTTTTCATTGGATGACTGCCTACAACGACACATGGTCCCGGCTGACCCATGGGCCATGCCCCGGCCCTCTTTCAGGGGGGGTGACGCGCTTGCCTCGCAGGGGATGCACATGAGATAAAGGCAATAATAGTGAGAGCACATGCTAGTTTTCTATAGTGGATAGCACTCGGTGCTCCGAAGCCGAGGGTTGGACGTTCGAGTCACTCCCCTGGCTTAAAAATGGTGGAGACGGGCCTGCACCGCAGCCACTCTTTCATATCCACATAGAGTTTCTCAATGTAAACTGTACACATATGCGACGTTAAACTATATTGATTCTGATACGTACGAATTTCGCAGGAATTGTAGCCGTAGACGTTATACGAAACGCATATCTACCAGTCCTGACATTACTTCCATTTCCCTATTTATTTTTATAATTTTAGAGGAAAACTAATTTTTTTACATATAACGAGAAAAACGTTGCTGGTCTTCAAACGGGAAGACCGGCAACGTTTTTTCTGCCATTCCGCTGCCATTCTGAGTGACTCTTTGACAGTCTGGCATAACACCATTACAGTCTGTGGTGATGATGCAATGGTGTTAAGAGCAGTCGTCGTAACTGTCTGCGTATGTCGTGCGTGTAGTCCTACGTCGTGCAGCTTTCTACCAATTATGCTGGCACTAATCGGACGATGCATGGAGGGCACCACTGCTTGCTGAATATCCGCAATCGTGGCTGTTAGGTATCTCCGCGCATGTCGAACAGCCCGTCGGTCCTCTTTCTCTGTGGTTTGTCTAGTTTCTTATATAGTCGCTGCGGCGTGCCTTGTTCTATCTACTGCCACTAACAGAGTGCTATGGTGATATCCGCACGACCGGTATGGCGCGCAATACGGCGATAAGACAATCCCGCTTCCCGGAGACCGACGATGCGGCCCCTCTCGAACTCCTCCAACTGCTCGTATTGCTTCCGAACTTTTCTCCGAGGCATACTTCATTTGCAAAGGATGCAACCAACACAACAGCATGAGCCAGAATGGTAAGCACGAACAAAGGGGACGATTTTATATAGCCGTTCAGGCACAGCGCTATGACCCCTCCTTGCTTGCGTCACATGCGCGGCCGAGCGTGATACTTGAATCATTTGCATGTCTCACGATGTCAAACCTACGCACCAAGTTTCATTTTTGTCGGTTGCTTCCTTCTGGGTGCAACTATTTTTTTTTTTTTTTTTACCATGAGTGTAACTTCCACCATGTTCCCATGCTGCTGAACACATATATTATATATATCGTGAGTTCTCATCTGACGCATCCACACGTCATACGTTCTGACCTCAAGGTGTTGCCAACCGTAGTCTTGCGAGAGAGAAGATATCACGCTAAGTTTGGAAAATGCTAATTAGAACGAACTCAAATGTACATAGAGAAAACAACTAAAAAAGAAGGTAAATGTAATGCATACGTCAGAGACTTAAAAAAAAACCTAGTTCGTCGTTTCTGTTCATTTGAAATAATTGATGTACCTTCTATTTTCTAGGATTTTAATTTTTAAGTATTGCTTAAATATCTAAAAAGAAATGTAAAACTTAGAACACTGACAAAAATCTTCCATCTTTGTTTCGGAGAGGCGTTTAGATCTAACGCTCTCTGCTAAATTATCCGGACATTCCAACTAAGGAGAAACTGTATCGAACGAACTTGCAGGAAACTGCCGCAGAGCAGGTCCAGTCTGTAGTTGCAATCAGTGCTGTAATGCACTCAACTTGTCATTCATGACATCTGGTTGGTTACGTTTCCATCAACGTCCTCCTCCCGCATCTCACCTTAGCCGCGAGCCAAAAGACCCCATTCATCATTGGAGTTACGTAGTAATTATGAGGATGTGCACCCTCTTCCTCTACTGCTCCGCAGCATCCCCTTTGCTCTTCTGCTTTACTCAACCTTTCTGGTCATCGGTCACCTGTGCTGCTGCGGAAGATGGCCTCTCATGTGTTGGTGGCGGACAAGCCTGTAAGGTTTCTCACGAGATGCAGGTGTCACTGTGATCGACCAGACTATCTGCTTTACCATCTTCTATTCAATACATAAAGTAAACAAAGGCTGTATATATTAGTCATTATGTTTTGGATTAATGTTTTTTTTAAATTCCTATCAAATTCAGGGCAACTGTTTCGAAGCGCATAAAAAATTTACGGGGTAACCGTAACCCGTGAAAAAAACGACGGATTTTGAACAGTGTAATAGTGACATTTGTTAATAATGTTTTATTTTAATAACTTTTAAAGCGACGTCCTAAATGATAATACCTTTAATTTTATTATTTTTTAATACCTTGGAAATACTTTTTTTTCCACCAATCGGTAAATCTTCGTTTCTTGTAAAAGCATTGCACATCACTTTTGTCTTCTGAAAGTTCCTTTTTAACCCTACTTCTCTACACTTGTCAGCAAGTTCCTGGATCATACTCAGCAGCTCTAAAGGGGCAGTTGCAAAAATGATTACGTCATCGGCCAAACGAAGGTGAGTTAAGTAATCTCCATTAACCTTCATCCCTTTATTTTACCAATTCAGTGATTGAAAGACATTTTGCAATGTGGCACTGAATAGTTTGGGAGATAAGGTGTCACCTTGTCTCCCTCCTTTTCTATTTTTTTTTTTTTTGGTGATTTATCCTTAAATAACCGAATCTTTGCCCTTACATTTTCATAGATGTTGCTAATAATTTGAATGTATGCATCTTCAGTTAATACCACAGGATTTCAAAGTCATTGTAACTGCTGATGGTTTCAAGGAATCAAAGGCGTTTTCATAATCGATAAAAGCCATACATAATAGGAGTTCACATTCCCTCGTTCTTTTAATTAGTTCTCTCAGCACATGGATATGATCTATGGTTCTGTAGCCACTCCTGAATCCAGCTTGTTCTCGCGGTTGAGCCATGTTCAGTGTTGCCTTCAAGCGATGTGAAAAAACCTTAGTGAAGATTTTATAAACCACTGATACGAGGCTGATTGGCCTGTAGTTTCCGAAATCCTCAACGTCACTTTTTTTTATGTAGCGAGACCATTGGAGCATTGTTCCAATCCTCAGGTATCTGCCCTTCATTGAGACATAACGGCGAAAATTTCCAGGAGAAGATGCAATTAACGTAGACATTATACTAGAAGCAAATGTGGAAATTGAAATTATAACATCATAGGAGTCTCTAAATGCCTGGTACATAAAAAAAAAAAAAAAAAAAAAAAGAGAGGGAGAGAGAAAATGGTAGAAAATGACTTATTTCCATGTTTTCTGTTTATTTTTAGAGAAACGCATGCCTTTTGAATTTTTCCGTTTTCCGTCTCTTGTTATGTCGGCATTTTGAATGTCAGTGAGCAAAACTCAGGGCAACCACATGAAGTCGCTGATGTAAAGCGTAAGAGTCCTTGATTTCCACATGGATAGCTAGCTTTATGTTCTATGTTTACTCGTCAGAACTGGAAAAATAACAATTTCCTTCTGCAAAAGACCTTTCTCCCCCCCCCCCTCCCTCGAAAGAAATGTGGCATATAAAAACGTTTTACAGTAAGACTGTTCTACAATAAAGTAACTAATAAAGCTTCAGAAGTTTTCGCTGAATTTTAAATTTTCTCGAACAAAGAGTGCCATTTTTGCGAAAACAACATTTCAGTTAGCATTCATGAAGAACAGTAGAGATTTGAACACATCTTTTCCTCGGAATATTTTTTCATCACCGTATTTTAGCGGCACTGCATTACGTATAGGCCTAATGAGAGCCATGCCAGTGCTGTAAGACAAATACAACATCCATGCCTTACCGAGATTCGAACCCGGACCCTTCTCAGACGAATAGTAACAAGCCAGCGCTTATAATACTTTGCCACTGGAGAGGTTAACGTGTTACAACTTTACCTTATAATGTTCCTCAGGGTTTCGTCAATCAGTACATTGTTACACATGTTGCAGTAGGTTGCACCACTTTTGACGTAAAGATAAACCATCGTGCGATGCAAGGAACATACAGAAATACGATGCAATGTTTGCAACTTCGTACCATGCAGGTCGAATACCATAATATGGCTCATAATTGCGTAGCGTTTTTGCGTATTTCATGACTACACAATGGTTTTCCTTTGCCCTAAAAGCGCCACGTTTTTAGTGCAACCAAACAGTGTATCAGAGTCCAAGACTACCTGGGCTATCTCACAGACCCCCTCAACCCCCCCCCCTCCCCAATGCTGTTTTAAAAAAATTGCGAAGTTTATTTTTCATTTGTTAAGTAATAGAAGTGACTTCTTTTTTCATATTTTAGGTACATGCTATTGCTAACATAACATCAAATTATTATAAAGATTAGGATTTTAACACTTTATCTTTTGAATACTTTATTTGTGCATGAACTCCATTCTTTTTTTGTGTGAACTTGAGTGCTGCATGTTCATGAAAAGTTTCCTCCGAGTAACTTTTCATATTTAAAAGGATGTTTCCTTTTTTGATAGATTTTTCCGTTGTCAGTAATTCCATTTAATTCAGAAAAAATCCGTTCCGGTCTTTTCCGTATATAACGAAGTAAATTTCTTCGTCATTTCTGTCCACGCCAGGATTCGAACCCGGATCCCCTCATTCCGGAATAAGTCCCTCTACCAATTGAGCTACGCGGACGTTTTATTCTGCTTCCTATCTGCCTTTATGTCGTGTGCGACCTTCTGGCAAGTACGTCACATCTCCTGGTACGTTACACGTATTTATACAGAAATTAAGCCACCAATTTTAACATAACTTCCATTTGCGCCTATTGTGTATTGAACCAGCATCGTTCAGCTTCAACGCGCAGGCAATCCGTCGAGAAAGAAATCCACTTATAAGCGCCGTCAAGTAAAGGTCTGCACGAGCCTAATCGGGCCTGTTTTTAGTTTAAAGAACAAAGCAACGGGCCGGGCCGGGCCGGGCTTTTTCCCCCGACACTTACGACCGGGACGGGCTAAGTCTATCCATTCTTTTTATCGCAATGGTAAAGAAGGAAAAAGTCGTGTTCCCCAATTTCCTGGTGTGTTTAACTGTTCCTATTAGCTGCTTATCTAAATGTTCCTAAAGGCGCTCACAGTGTTTTTACCATCTGTAGGCATTAAGATGGTAAAACCATTTTTGGGCTTGTTGACAACAAAAAAGATTCGACCCTGAGAGTGTGTGTGTGTGTGTGTGTGTGTGTGTGTGTGTGTGTGTGTGTGTGTTGTGTTTGTGTGTGTGTGTGTGTGTGTGTGTGTGTGTTGTGTTGTGTTGTGTTGTGTTGTGTGGAGTTGGGGGCGGGTGATGTCTGCAGTGGGGTGAGGGTGTGTGTGTGTGTGTGTGTGTGTGTGCTTGTATGAGAGTGGGACGACATGGACTTTTTCTCCTATCCCTGATCTTTATAGGTATTGACTTTTGCAGCGTTACCTCTTTTCTAATTCAGAGAAAGGGAGATTCTGAACGCCCTTAGTCTTCCTTTTTCTCTCTTTCTAAAGGTTATATTCTTCGATAATTGTCAAAGTTTAGTTAATATTTTTAGGCTTACATTCAATTAAATATTTTCAAAAACATCTCATTTTATTATTTAATTTTCACATTTTAATAAAATACAATAGGAAGACGAAATAATGCTAAATGGCACATCACGGGCCGGGCCTAAATAAGAACTGCAATTGGCGGGCCTGGGCTGAATGTCTGATATTTGAAACGGGCCGGGCTGGGCCTTAAACGCAAGTACTTGGACCGGGCTCCCCAAATTAGGCCCCTACAGACCTCTGCCGTCAGGTATCAGGGTGAACTCTAATCGCACAATGATGAAATGCTTTTTTACTATTAATGCGGGTGAATTAGCAATTTTATTTTATTTTGGAGCTCATAATTTTTATAAATAGGTTCGTTAGAATTTAATTTTTCTGTAGAGGGACTTTTTATAAATTACGTATTTTTTTTATCGTGATTTTGCGAAGCAACAGAATGCTTTGGAAATGGATGTTTTTTTAAAACTGACAATTTCAATTATCTTTAAGAAATTGTACAATGTGTTGTTTTATAGTATTATTTAACAAAACTCCAAAATATTAAAATTTCTTTATGGCTACAATGACTTTTGTGTAAAGCGTTCCACAGATAGATACCTAGAAATTATACAAACACCTGTACAATAATTTAAATACCCGGTTCTTATGACAACACTATGCAATTGCTGGTGCACAAAATGAGGGAGACGGGAAGTAATATCCGTTGCCACATTATTCAAAATTTCATGCGTCATACTTTCCACAGTGTCTGATCTCGCTACAGAACTTCAAAATCAAATTCTTCGACAGATGATTAAAATTTAATAGCTACTCTAAGTTAATTCCCGCGATTCGCTTCTATTACCAAAAATTTACCATTATGTGGATAAGGAAAAATTAAGAACAGAATTTTTCTGTTAATATACCAAAGACACTGCTGAAAGGTTTCTGAAAATTCAGAAATTTCTGTTAACACATCTTAAAAGCGGCACTTTACCGTTATTATACGACAGGAATTGCGAATATTTTCTGGAAGTTCAGATTTTTTCCGTTAATATATGTACATCTTAAAACCGCAATTTATCGTCAACATACCAATGAAAATGAGCAAAGGTTTCTGAAAATTCAGAATTTTTCGTTAACACCTCTTTAAAACGGCACTTTACCATTAAATGCGAAAGAAATTACGGAAAGGTTTGTGAAAAGTCAGAATTTTCCGTTAACACCTCTTAACAAGTTAGTAAAATCATGCAATGCATTGATTATGATACGCTTTCCAACATACCAGAAATTATTACTCAAGTTATGTGGATAATGGCTGTCGAATAAATCTCGCTCCTGTGTCCTGACCTTTGACCCCATTTCGATGACATTCAACAGAACCGGTTCACTATACCTCCGGAACTACATGATAAAGTTTTGTTGCAATAGAAGCAGTTTTACGCAAGTTATGAGAATAATGGCTGTGGAATAAATCTGGCTTTTGTGCAATGACCTTTGACCCCATTTCGTTTATATTCAACAGAACCTGTTCACCATACCCCCGGAACAACATGATAAAGTTTTGTCGCAATCCAAACATTTTAGGTAAGTTATGATGCACAAGGGCAATCCTGACCTTTGACCCCATTTCGCCCATTTTGAATAGGGTTCGTCCCCATTGGCTCCCTACCACATACTAAAATTTCATCGAAATCGAACCATTTTTACGCAAGTTATGACGCATAAGGGCAATGGAATATATCCCGCTCTTATGCCCTGCCTGAGCTTTGACCCCATTTCGCCTATTTTCAAAAGGGTTCGTACCCAGGTAGTTCCCTACCACATACTAAAATTTCATCGAAATCGAACCATATTTACGCATGTTATGACGCATAAAGGCAATGGAATGGATCCCGCTTCTATGTCCTGACCTTTGACCCTGCTTCGCCCATTTTCAATAGGGTTCGTCCCCAGGTGGTCCCCTACCACATACTAAAATTTCGTCGAAATCGAGCCATTTTCCCGTGAGTTATCGTGCGGACGGATGGACGGACAGACGGACGGACAAGGCTGGAGCATATACGCTTCTTCAACCTACGGTTGGAAAGCGTAAAAAACGGCACTTGACCGTTAATATACGAAAAAAAATACGAAAAGGTTTCTGAAAATTCAGAATTTTTCTGCCGTACGAATAATACGTAAAATTCAGGGCTATTTCCGTCATTTCACGGAAAAGGTTGTATCAGAAATATGCTTCATTAATTCACGATAGGAATCACGGAAAATGTCCTTGAATTTCAGAATTTTTTTTACGTGTACAGACACGTTTTCGGGGGCCAAGCGTATGAAAGCTTCCTGAATTCTTATGTTTTTGTTGTACATGCGTGCGCACTCGTGTTTGTGTGTACGATACACTATTTTCTGAGTACCTGAGGTATTAGAATGTTTTTAAAATCTTTTTATGTGCTTATAGAAAAAACGGAGAAAAAGGATGTTTCTTTTGCTTATCTACTATCATCCTGCACAAATTTCAATCGATAGAATCAAAATATCGAAGCATCCGTCACGGTCTTTCGCTGTTAGGGCTATTTATGAATCCCATTTAATCCCCGCTATAGATATATTGAAAGTTGTTTATCTCTGTCGCGGGCAAAATACCAGATAGCGAAACCAGGGATGAAGATAAGGTCTGCAGAATTTTACAGCAGTAGTTGACGGCGAAGCATACGAGTGTTGCTCGCCAAGAATTGATGGGGCCAGTTACCGGAACCGGGCGATACTCCACGTCTCGGAGTTTCGGCGATCGATCATCCGAGCGAATTTTTGGCTGGAAAACTCTAAAAGGCTGAGCATACGGTTAGATTTATTGACCTGCTGAAGGCAGATGAATGCGCAACATACGTTTCAGCCGTGGGTTTCTCGATAAAAGGAGAACGGGATCTGCACGCACTCTTGGTGACCTCTGCTGCAGATATACAACAGAGACGAAAGGAGAGTTTTATATTCAGCGGGGACTAAGTATTTCTAAATTTTAGATATCTCAAGCGGGGTTTTCTGTTTAGTATCCTTCCGTTTCAGTGAATGAAATACGGGATTACACTATTGTACAATACAAATTTGGAAGTTGTGAATCCGTTTATTGGTGTAAAAAGGATATGAATGGTAAGTCAGATAATATCCAAAAACTTGAAAATTTCGTTGTACTGGAGCGCGAATCGAACTCGCGTCTCCCGGTTCGCGCCCGAGTATGCTAATATAGTTTGCGCCTGAGTGTGCTAATATAGTTTGCGCCCGAGTATGCTAATATAGTTTGCGCCCGAGTATGCTAATATAGTTTGCGCCCGAGTATGCTAATATAGTTTGCGCCCGAGTATGCTAATATAGTTTGCGCCCGAGTATGCTAATATACTTTGCGCCCTAGTATGCTAATATACTTAGCGCCCGAGTGTGCTAATATAGTTTGCGCCCGAGTATGCTAATATACTTTGCGCCCGAGTATGCTAATATAATTTGCGCCCGAGTATGCTAATATACTTTGCGCCAGAGTATGCTAATATACTTTGCGCCAGAGTATGCTAATATAGTTTGCGCACGAGTATGCTAATATAGATTGCGCCCGAGTATGCTAATATACTTTGCGCCCGAGTATGCTAATATACTTTGCGCCCGAGTATGCTAATATACTTTGCACCCGAGTATGCTAATATACTTTGCGCCCGAGTAGCTAATTTACTTTGCGCATGAGTATGCTAATATACTTTGCGCCCGAGTATGCTAATATACTTTGCGCCCGAGTATGCTAATATACTTTGCGCCCGAGTATGCTAATATACTTTGCGCCCGAGTATGCTAATATAGATTGCGCCCGAATATACTAATATACTTTGGGCCCGAGTATGCTAATATAGATTGCGCCCGAGTATGCTAATATACTTTGCGCCCGAGTATGCTAATATAATTTGCTCCCGAGAATGCTGATATTTTATTCAAATTATTCGGAAACTTGAGACTTGGTCGTTCTGGGTGGTGTAGTGGTTTGCATACTCGGGCGTATACCGGGAAACGCGGATTCAATTTCCGTTCCAGGAAGACAAAATTTTCAAGTTTTCGGATATTATCTGAATTACCATTCATGTCATATTTACAGCAATAAACGGATTCACGACTTCAAAATTTGTATTGTACACCAAACAGAAGTCATCGCTCTTTCCACGTTAATAAGGGAGTCACGGAAAAATTCTCATCGGCCGCCACTTCTGTTTGGTGTTCCTGATCCACGTCGAGGGTATGAATGAATTTGTATTGTACAATGGGGTAATCCCGTATTTCATTCATTGATATTCTGTTACTCCGGGTAATCACGGGAATGAATTCCAATCCTCCATGTTCGCTATATATCAATGCCCGTTGCTTCGACTAGCGAATATGGTGATGGTTATATTCAAATTAATCGGAAGATTGAGACTTGGTCGATCTGGGTGGTGTGGTTGTTAGCATAGTCCCGCGCAAACCAGGAGACGCGGATTCGATTCTTGTTCCTGGACGACGAAATTTTCAAGTTTTCGAATATTATCTGACTTACCATTCACGTTATATTTACACCAATAAACGGTATGACGAAGTAAATTTCTCCGTCATTTCTGTCCGCGCCAGGATTCGAACCCGGGTCCCCTCATTCCGGAATAAGTCACTCTACCAATTGAGCTACGCGGACGTTTTATTCTGATTCCTATCTGCCTTTATGTCGTGTGCTTCCTTCTGGCAGGTACGTCACATCTCCTAGCACGTTACAACGGATTCACAATTTCAAAATTTGTATCCTTCCTTTTGTTGGAAAAACAATATTAATCATATTAAACGCTGTCCTCTGATACAAATAATACAAGTCCATATTAATCTTGACAGCTGAGTGTCAAGTAAAATTTACTCTGAAAACAAGTTTCCGTTTAAGGTCATGATTGCACTTTGCTAACGCAATCAAATATTGAATTGAAAAGAAAGGTGCCAGCG
Organism: Macrothele yani; assembly: GCA_039090855.1. Taxonomy (NCBI): domain Eukaryota; kingdom Metazoa; phylum Arthropoda; class Arachnida; order Araneae; family Macrothelidae; genus Macrothele; species Macrothele yani. The sequence goes on along the minus strand of CM076998.1, from coordinate 47,752,587 downwards.
ACCAATTTATGTTGATTACAGCAGCATCGAGTAGTGGTTCCGTGGTCTTAGGAGCTGTTTGTTCATATTTTTAGATAAGGTTATTACTACCGGTAAGATATAGACTTTGTTTCTGCCCTTTTATTGTGTTTCTCTGCTCAACCTGAGGTTAGTGGCCTCAAATTAAGGACAGGGGACTCCTAGTGGGCCAAAACGCGTGTGGGGTATCTTTGGAAAAGGTATGCACACCGAAGAGCCAAACTATTATGACAAAGTTTCTTCAGAAACTCTTTGTGACATTGAAGGAACGGGTTACCCAGTACTGACGCACAATGAACACACGCTCTTCAATTGAGTAGACCATCTGTTTGTCTGACCAACCGTCTGTACCCACGATATCTCTGCAACTATTAGTTCGATTTGAAAAATTATTTTTGCATTCGGAAGCTTGAAATATTTCAAGCTTCCGAATGCAAAAATAATTTTTCAAATCGGACTAATAGTTGCAGAGACATCGTGGGTACAGACGGACGGACGGACAAACCGATGCATCTTCATTCGACCTTCTCGCTTAAACTGTCTGCGGAGACACGCTATTCCCCCACCACTACTAGACAGACAGCGCGTCATTGCGGCGCCACCCAGCTTTCCGGGGTGACATTTTATTCACCGGTAATGCGTGTTGACTGCTTCTTAAGGGAATAAAAAACCGCTCCGTTCGGGTTTCACGCTCATCGTATATTCCCTATCTCATACATTCCACATAATAAGTGTTCAGTGCCGAGTGAATCACCCACCCAGCTGCCGGGAAGACATTTTATTCACAGGCAACGCGTGTCGACTGCTTCGTCAGGGAGTAAAGAAACGCTCCGTTCGGGTTTCACGTTCATCGTATATTCCCTATCTCATACATTCCACATAATAAGTGTTCAGTCCCGAGTTAATCACCCTGTATAATGCTTTGGGAAATGTTCTACTGAGAAATCCCAGGTTCAGTCATTCGTGTGTAAAAACTGTGACGTCTAACACCTACCTAAAAATCATTGCATTGGCATCTAGTAGGAAGCAGAATAATACGCCATGCCACGCAGCCCTAATTGCTCGAGAACGGTTCGCGGAGCATGAGGAAGACTTCCAGGTATTGCCCTGCCCACCAAATTCCCCAGATATAAATCCAATCGAGCTTCTGTGGTTTGTGTTCGAACGGAAAATCCTTTCTATGGCCGCTCAACCACGTAATTTACAAGAGTTAAATGATCTGCTGGTGACGTGTTGGCCCCAGATATTACGAGACACCTTTAGAAATCCTGTAGCATCTTTTCCTCGCCGAGCAACAGTTGCTTTGGAGGAAGCAGTCATAATGTTTTGAATCTTCGGTGTACATAGAGAGAGACACACACACACATACACAGTCAAACAGAACTGACTGTGTCTGTCTGCCACTCAGACAGACACTGTCACTTATGTTTGACTGTGGAAGGGTGTTGTACCTGGTACAAGCACGCTTCTCGGGACATCATTATTCAAATAACTTTTTAATTTTGTTTACTGTGTTTTATGTAACTTTCTTTTTGTTTTCTCTCGTCAGAGGCGTGACTATACGTTTCTGTTCAAGCACAAAATGTTCAGCCTTCCACATAACGTATATACACTATATTGACAAAAAATCATTGGAGACCCCTTCAAAAGCAAATGAACGGATCCGCTGCGTTGTTAAGATGAGCGGTACAGCTGCAAACTATATAAAAATGAGCCAGCAGCTGACCTCGATCATATCGCACTGTGAGGTTGAGTGAAAATGTCGCGGCGGGAGACAACTGATTTTGAGAATGGAAAAAATGTTGTGTATATTAGTGGGTTGTCCATAAGAGAAGACGAGATGTGTTTAAACGTACCCAAATCAACTGTTTTGGATGTACTGAATAACTGGAAGACACATGGCGTGCCTGAAGTAGCAAAACGCACCGGCAGACCAAAGAAAATCAGTGACAGAGGACGTCGGCGAAGCCTCAGGAGAAATGTTGCAGCTAATCGACGGACCTCTTAAATCGATGGACCTGATAATGCACAAGATCTCAGTGTACAGGTGGGTAAAAATGCTGGAACCTCGGTATGTACACGTACCATTCACAGAAAACTTCATTCCTTCGGTTACCGTGGTCGTGCGGCCGCTCATAAGCCTTTCATCTCCGCTCGGAATGCTACTCGTCATTTAGCATGGAGTAAAGAACATTTATCGTAAACCGTAGATCAATGGAAACGGGTCCTACGGACTGATGGATCCAGACACACGATCCACCAGTCTGATGGCCGTGTGTGGGTATGGCGGCAGCCGGTGGAACGCTATTTACACCAGTGTACTGTTCCTACGGTCAAGTTTGGAGCTGGCAGTGTACTCGTGTGGGGGTGTTCTTCGTGTTATGGTCCCGGCCCATTGGTTATCGTGGACAAACCTGTCAACCAGCACGTCTACTTCGATATTTTGGACAATTATGCCCTACCAACTCTGTGGCAACACTATGGAACTGAGCCGTCTTGGTACCAGCAGGATAATGCACCGAGCCATAAAGCACGGACTGTTACGGCGTGGTTTGACGATAATTCCGTATCGTGTGTGGAGTGGCCCGCATAGAGCCCTGATCTGAATCCCATAAAGCACCTATGGGGTGAAGTAGAGCGCCTCATAAAAAGTTTCGAACCAAGGCCTACTACTAAGCAACAGTTTGCGACAGTATTATGTACTGAATGGAAGCGCATACCTATCGCTGTGTTCCAAAACCTTGCCGAAAGCATGTCTCGAAGGGTCAGTGCATGCATTAAGGCCAAAGGTGGACCGACACCGTACTAATGTATGTCAATAAATGCTATGTTGTGTTCCTCTTTTAGTTGTCCGATGACTTTTGTCAATATAGTGTATGAATATATATGGTAACAGCAACGGAGTGAAAATTCAGTTGGTAAATTAGGTCAAGGCAAAAGAAACCAGCGTGGAAGTACTATCGCAGAGTTTGCAGGGACAGAAAGGTTTTTCATTATGAACTCTTTTTTCAAGAAAAAGCCGCATAGGTAATGGACATATTTCAATGAGATGACAAATTAATTGATTTTATTACGTGTAACAAAAAAATTGTCATTGAAGACTGCAGTATGCTGAACAGGTTCCACACAGGTAGTGACCATTGAATAGTGGGATGTAAGATGCAAATCAACACTAACTCGAGCGTGGCAATCCCATGAAACAAATTAAATGTATTGACTTGACCAACCATAAAAAATCCTTTAAATTGGAACTCAGGAACCGTTTCTCTGCTCTAGAAGATCTAACATCAGAACCTCTGAAGTTAACAGAAAAGTAATAAATGCTCTTTTATGAAAACAGCAATAAAAATAGGTGGTACTAAGAACATGCTGCATACGAAGAAAATATTAAAAAAGAGCAAAAATTCTGATGCAAAAGGGACGGGAGGTAATAAAGAAAATGCAAGAAATAAAAAGGTAAGGGAGGTAATAAAGAAAATGCAAGAAATAAAATAGTAAGGGAGGTAATAAAGGAAATGTAACTTCCAATGTGGAATACGTAGAGCTATGCAAAACGGTGCGAAAAAGTATTGCTGAAGACATAAGAAAATTCTGATGCAAAAAGGGACGGGAGGTAATAAAGAAAATGCAAGAAATAAAAAGGTAAGGGAGGTAATAAAGAAAATGCAAGAAATAAAATAGTAAGGGAGGTAATAAAGGAAATGTAACTTCCAATGTGGAATACGTAGAGCTATGCAAAACGGTGCGAAAAAGTATTGCTGAAGACATAAGAAAATTCAATTGTGAACTAGTGAGAAAATCAATTGAAAACAACCAAAGCCTGCAGAAAGCAAAAGGACATCTCAGTAAAGGAAGAAAACAGATTATGGCACTGAGAAAAGATGGTTCTGTAACAAGAAATAGAGGCGAAATTTTGGCAAGAGTGAAAAATTTCTACTCCAAATTATATGAAAGGGATGATACATGTACTCCACACATCATGAAATGTACCAGTACCAGAGTTCTTCCAGTCCTCCCAGCAGAAGTTGCACATGCAATCAAGAACATGAAGCGGGGAAAAGCTGCAGCAGAAGATGGAATTACTGTAGACATCATACAAGAAGCAAGTGGAGAAATTGAAACACTACTCGCCCAAATTTTCACTCTATGCCTTAATGAAGGGAAGATTCCTGAGGATTGGAACAATGTGAAAATATTCCAAATACGTGGCGACAGTTAATAAATAAATACATCGCTCTTTCCACGTTCCAGAAACACACAGCAACCGAAAAATTGTTTTTCAGCCGCCGCTGTGGAAACGAACCAACAGAACTCTCGGTATCGCGCCGAGTGCGTTACCTTTACGCCACGGGGGCCAACAATCCACGGTGCTATGTGTATTTTTAAAGTCAGCTACTGACATCATAAATCCGTAAGATGGGCTCAGCTACTGAGACGTCTCCATCTGGTGGGCATTGACGGCACTAGCTATATATATTATAGCAGTTAAATCCAAAGGGCGAGATCCAAGGTGAAAATATTCCAAATACGTGGCGACAGTTAATAAATAAATACATCGCTCTTTCCACGTTCCAGAAACACACAGCAACCGAAAAATTGTTTTTCAGCCGCCGCTGTGGAAACGAACCAACAGAACTCTCGGTATCGCGCCGAGTGCGTTACCTTTACGCCACGGGGGCCAACAATCCACGGTGCTATGTGTATTTTTAAAGTCAGCTACTGACATCATAAATCCGTAAGATGGGCTCAGCTACTGAGACGTCTCCATCTGGTGGGCATTGACGGCACTAGCTATATATATTATAGCAGTTAAATCCAAAGGGCGAGATCCAAGGTGAAAATATTCCAAATACGTGGCGACAGTTAATAAATAAATACATCGCTCTTTCCTCGTTCCAGAAACACACAGCAACCGAAAAATTGTTTTTCAGCCGCCGCAGTAAAACAATCCACGGTTGCTGTGTGTTTCTGGAACGTGGAAAGAGCGATGTATTTATTTATTATGGATTCGAACAATGCTACAATGATCCTGCTACATAAAAATGGTGACATTGAGGATCTCAAGAACTACAGACCTATCAGCCTCTTATCAGTGGTTTATAAAATCTTCACTAAAGTTCTTTCACACCGCTTGAAGGTAACACTGGACATGGCTCAACCGAGAGAACAAGTTGGATTCAGGAGTGGCTACAGCACTATAGATCATATCCACGTACTGAGAGAACTAATTGAAAGAGCGAGGGAATATGAACTTCCATTGTACACGGCTTTTAACGATTATGAAAAGGCTTTTGTTTCAGTGAAACCATCAGCAGTTACAATGGTTTTGAAATCCTGCGGTGTTGAAGATGCATACATTAATATTATTAATAACATCTATGAAAATGCAAGTGCAAAGATTCGGCTGTTTGAAAATGCGACACACATAAAAATTGGAAAGGGAGTGAGACAAGGTGACACCATATCTCCGAAGCTCTTTAATTTTACATTGGAAAATGTCTTTCAATCACTGAACTGGGAAAACAAAGGGATAAAGATTAATGGAGATTATCTAACCCATCTTCGTTTTGCTGATGACATAGTCATTTTTGCAACTACCCCATCAGAGCTGCAGAGTGTGATCCAAGAACTTGCTGACAAGAGTAAAGAAGTGGAATTAAAAATGAACTTTCAGAAGACAAAAGTGATGTACAATGCTTTTACAAGAAATGAAGATTTATTGACCGATAGGGTAATGTGGAGGTAACTGATACCTATATTTTCCTTGGGCAACAGATATCAAGCGAGAGTCACATTGATGAAGAAATTAATCGGCGTATAAAATTTGATTGCAGAGCTTTTCGAAGGAACAGTACAGTTTTCAAGAGAAATATACATCATGTTTTAAAAAGAAAAGTCCTTACATCAATGCATCTTCCAGTTCTTACGAACGGAGCAGAGACTTGGACTTTAACTGAAAAAACGTCGTGCACAAGTGCAGACAGCTGAAAGCAGCATAGAGAGATGCACATTTTGTGTAACCAGGAAAGATAGGAAGTAGAACTCGTGGATCAAGGAAATGACAAAAGTGGAAGACATCATGATCAGGGTAAAATCCATGAAATGGGCTGGACATATGGCTAGAAGAACAGGCTACCGACTGATAACCGGAATTTTACATTTGATACCTAGGGACAAGAAAAGACCCAGAAGAAAAAAACCACATGGAGGATGGTGAATGAAATTCGAAACATGCCGGAGCCGCATGGAGAAGATTGGCTCGAGACAACAGTTGTGGGAGAAACTTGAGGAGACTTTCTTCTAACAGTGGACTGATAATGGTTGACAATGACAATGATGATATATAGATGTATATATCATCATCATCATCATTGTCAACCATTATCAATCCACTGCTGGACGAAGGTCTCCCCAAGTTTCCTCCACAACGGTCTGTCTTGTGCCAGTCTCCTCCATGTCACCCCTGCATACTTTCGAATTTCATCCACCCATCTCCCATGTGGTCTTCTTCTGGGTCTTTTCCTGTCCCTTGGAATCCAATCTAAAATTTCGGCTGTCCATCGATGATCTGTCCTTCTGGCAGTATGTCCAGCCCATTGCCATTTCAGGGATTTAACTCTGATCATGATGTCTTCCACTCTTGTCATTTTTCGGATCCACGAGTTCCTCTTCTTATCTCTCCTGGTTACACCAAGCATGCACCTCTCCATGCTGCTTTGAGTTGTCTGCAGCCTTTGTATGTCTCTTTTAGTTAAGGTCCACGTCTCTGCACCATACGTAAGCACTGGAAGGATGCATTGATCAAACACTTTTCTTTTAAGACATAATGGCATATTGCTCTTGAAAATTAGGCTGTTTCTCCCAAAAGCTCTCCAGGCAAGTTTTGTACGCCGATTAATTTCTTCATCAATGTGACCCTCACTTGATATCTGCTGTCCAAGATAAACGTACGTGTCTGTTACCTCCAGCTTTTCTCCATCAATCGATAAATCTTCATTTCTTGTAAAAGCATTGAACATCACTTTTGTCTTCTGAAAGTTCATTTTTAATCCCACTTCTTTACTCTTGTCAGCAAGTTCCTGGATCATACTGTGCAGCTCTGATGGGGTAGTTGCAAAAATGACTACGTCATCAGCAAAACGAAGGTGGGTTAGATAATCTCCATTAATCTTTATCCCCTTGTTTTCCCAGCTCAGCGACTGAAAAACACCCTCCAATGTGGCATTAAAGAGCTTCGGAGATATGGTGTCACCTTGTCTCACTCCCTTTCCAATTTTTACGTGGGTTGTATTTTCAAACAGCCTAATCTTTGCACTTGCATTTTCATAGATGTTATTAATAATATTAATGTATGCATCTTCAATACCGCAGGTTTTCAGAGCCATTGTAACTGCAGATGGTTTCACCGAATCAAAGGCTTTTTCATAATCTATAAAAGCCATGCACAATGGAAGTTCATATTCCCTCGCTCTTTCAATTAGTTCTCTCAGTACGTGGATATGATCTATTGTGCTGTAGCTACTCCTGAATCCAGCTTGTTCTCTCGGTTGAGCCATGTCCAGTGTTACCTTCAAGCGGTGTGAAAGAACTTTAGTGAAGATTTTATAAACTACTGATAGGAGGCTGATAGGTCTGTAGTTTCCGAGATCCTCAATGTCACCTTTCTTATGTAGCAGGATCATTGTAGCGGTGTTCCAATCCTCAGGAATCTTTCCTTCATTAAGGCATCGAGTGAAAATTTGGGCGAGTACTGTTTCGATTTCTCCACTTGCTTCTTGTATGATGTCTACAGTAATTCCATCTTCTCCTGGAGCTTTTCCTCGCTTCGTGTTCTTGATTGCATGTGCAACTTCTGCTGGAAGGACTGGAGGAACTCTGGCACTGGTATCTTTCATGATGTCTGGAGTGCATATATCATCCCTTTCATATAATTTGGAGTAGAAATCTTTCACTCTTGTCAAAATTTCGCCTCTATTTCTTGTTACAGAACCATCTTCTTTTCTCAGTGCCATAATCTGTTTTCTTCCCTTACTGAGATGTCCCTTTGCTATCTTTAGGCTTTGGTTGTTTTCAATTGCTTTCCTCACTAGTTCACAGTTGAATTTCCTTACGTCTTCAGTGATACTTTTTCTTACTGTCTTGCATAGCTCTATATATTCCACTTTGGAAGTCACATCTTCTTTAGTTGTCCTCATCTCTCTTCTTTTTTGCATCAACATTTTGGTTTTTCCTGATAATTTGTTCACATGCAACTTGTTCTTAGACCCAGCTAATTTTGTTGCTGTTTTCATAAGAGCTTTGGTTACTTTTCTGTTAACTTCAGAGATGTCCACTTCTTCCGATGTTAGGCCTTCTAAAGCAGAGAACCTGTTCTTCAGTTCTAACTTGAAGGTATTATGGTGTTTTTTAAGGTTGGTTATGTCAATAGATTTTGTTTGTCTTATGAGCTTGCCACGTTCAAGTTTAGTGTTGAGGTGCATCTTACATCTCACCAATCTATGGTCACTACCTGTGTTGAACTTGTTTAGCACACTGCAGTCTTCTATGACGAATTTTTTGTTACACATAATAAAATCAATTTCACTTGTCGTCCCATTTGGATGTCTCCATGTCCATTTCCTGTGTGGCTTTTTCTTGAAGAAGGAGTTCAAGATGAAAAACCCTTCTGCCTCTGCAAACTGTATTTCCTTTTTCTTGAAGAAGGAGTTCAAGATGAAAAACCCTTCTGCCTCTGCAAGAGTATTTCCACGCTGGTTTCTGTTGCCATGACCGAATTTACCTACTGAAGTTTCATTCTGTTGCCGTTGCCCTATTTTTGCATTGAAATCTCCCATAATTATTTTCAAGTGCTGCTTACCTTTATTATTTAGATGATAAATTTCCTCATAAAATTCTTCAATTTCTTCTTCAGGATGACTTGTGGTGGGTGCATAAGTTTGAATAATCTGAGCCTGGTATCTTTTCGAGGGTTGGATAACAAGTCGTGCAGCTCTGTCAGAGGAACTTTCAACTTCTACAACTTTATCCTTCAGTTTCTTGTTTATTATAAATCCAACACCACTAGTTCTGCCAGTATCTGTCCCACGATAGTAGAAGAGATGTCCACTTTTCAGTTCGATGAGATCTTCTCCTTTTCTCCTTACCTCACTTAGCCCCACGATGTCCCACTTGATCCTTTGAAGTTCCTCTTCCAATTCAAGAAGCCTTGAATCAGAAGATAGGGAGCGTCCATTGTAAGTAGCCAAGGTCAGCATCAGATGGCAGCCTAGTCCGGTCCTCCGGGGATTCTTAGCACCCTCTGCCTTCATGTCGCACTGGCCGCTGCCTTGGCCAGGTACATTCCAGCTGCCGGAGACTGAGGGCCAAGATTTAAGTTGTGGAATCATTTTGGAGGGGTTTGGCCATAACTCACCACGCTGGCCAAGCGGGTTGGTGAGTGTGGGATAGAATTTCCTCTAATCCCGATGGTATAGTTATACCGCTATGGGCGGTCGTCAGAGCCCCTTTAGTGGGAACAGGATGCACCACGAGAAGGCGGGGTTGACATTTGTCAAGGAGAGGCTGTGATGTTACGCATCACCTTACCTTACATCCCAGATGTATATATATATATAGATGTATATATATATATATATATATATATATATATATATATAAGACATGAACCTTAACTAAAAAATACATTCAAAGAAAGCGAACAACTCAAAAAAGGGAGTGGTGAAGGCTTCATATAACCAGGAAGGATAGGAAGAGGAACTCACGGACCAAAAAATGGCGGCAGTTGATGGTCATGATCAAGGTCAAATAAATGGAAATGGACTAACATATTGTTAGAAGAACTGACCATCGTTGAGCAACTGATATACTAGACTGGATTCCAAGGAACAAGAAAATACGCCAAAAGAGATCATGTGGGAGATATGTGGATGAAATTCGAAAGTATATCGAAGTGACACCGAGGAGACTGGCTCAAGGCAGGAAGTTGTGACAGAAATTTCACGCTACTTTCCCTTCAGCGGTGGACTAATGCTGGTTGATTATATCTATCTATCTACCCCGCCTGCCCTGCCCTAGTTATGCCTCCGTCTCTCGTAGTTTCTGAATTTAGAGTCACATCGGGATTACCAACAGTTGATTGCTTTAAGAAGTCTCTGGCAGTCAGTCAAGTGAAGAGAACAACTCAAAAAAGGGAGGTGCTGTGAGAAGAGAACAACTCAAAAAGGGACAACTCGTGGTGCTGTGAGAAGGGTGGTCAAATGATTACTTGTAAAAATATCAGGTAACAACAAAATAATTTGCCATTTTTCGTGGTAGCAAAAGAAACACCTTGTAATAATTGAATTTGCGGTGAGATGGCATCGCATTCGGCACGCGGTATATCGTCATCTGAAATCCCACGATACTCTGCGCATATGAATCAGATGAGTAAGCATTTTGGTAATGGAAAGACGTGCGATTGCAATGGTGGTATCACAGAGATTATTTGTGAGTGTTTGCTATACGAATTTAAACTCGGTTCATCTGCTGCAGAAACAACTCGTTGCATTTGCTTAGCATTAAGGGCAGATGCTGCATTAAAGGAACGTACAACTCGGAATTGGTTTCGAAAGTTTAGAGACGGAGATGAATTCTTTCAAGACAAGTCCCGGAGTGGTCGTCCTATCAGCCTTGACACAGAAGCCCTGAAAGTTGTTATTGATCTGGACAATAACCAAATATGCCAGGAACTAGTCCAGTCATTTGGGATTAGCGATGAAACCGGCAGAATACATCTGCATGTAATAGGTAAGGCATACAAATTGTCCAAGTCCCCCACGAAATGTCTACAGTGAACAAAAAACAACGTGTCGCAGCTTCTCTTGTATTGTTCTCTTGCTACGACAAAGTACCAGTTTTGGGATAGGGTACTCACGTGTGATAAGTGGGTCCAGTACAGTACGTAAAACGTTGCAGGCATTGGTTGTCCACCAGTGACTCAATTCCTCACACATCGAAGCCAGAACTGCACACACGTAAAGTTATGCTGGGTGCATGGTGGACCGCAAGTGGTGTTGTTCATTATGAACCCTTGCAACGCTGCCAAACAATCAGTGCACTGCGAACAACTGAAACTTGTGCATGATGACCTGAAAAAGAAGGAAGCAGCACTGGTCAACAAAAAGCGAGGCTTGTTCCTTCAAGATAACGCTTGTGCTTACTCCGCTTCACTGACAAGAAACACTGTCAAAGAACTTGGGTGGGAGGTTTTATGTCACCCATCTTGCTCACCAGATATCTCTCTTCCAGACTCTCACTTGTTTCTTTCATTCGACAATCACTTCCTGGATACGATTTCTCCAACTTTACCTGGACGCATTTCTGGACACGATTTCTCTGAGTTACACGCTGCATTCCAAAACATTTTTTTCTTCCCATGATCCGGAATTTTATCGAGGGGTTGCTAACATAAGTTGTTAACAAGTTGGCAGAATGTTGTTGATGCCCATAGTAATTATTTTGATGAATAAATTGCTTTTCTGCAACGTATGTGTTACACTTTGTCTCAGTCTCCGAAATCAGCAAATATTTTTGTGGTTACTATAACGAAGTAAATTTCTCCGTCATTTCTGTTCACGCCAGGATTCGAACCCGTATCCCCTCATTCCGGAATAAGTCACTCTACCAATTGAGCTACGCGGACGTTTGTTCTGACTACAATCTGCCTTTATGTCGTGTGCGTCCTGCTGGCAGGTACGTCACATCTCCCCCCCCCGAAAGAGGGCCGGGGGCGTGGCCCACGGGTCAGCCGTGACCATGAATCGTTGCAGGCAGCCATCCACTGGAGAACAGGCACTTGAGAACTCCCAGTCTATCTGGTGTGTGGAATGCAACGTCACACACATTTATTTTTTCGAAGCGCTGGAGAAGGGATTCTCTGATTTTTCCTATCTCGCGGTGAGGAAATAACATCACACCATTGCGAGATTTTGAACGGTATGGTCATCCGGATAGTTCGGGCGCCATTACAACGAAGAAAATTTCTCCGTCATTTCTGTCCACGCCAGGATTCGAACCCGGATCCCCTCATTCCGGAATAAGTCACTCTACCAATTGAGCTACGCGGACGTTTGTTCTGACTATAATCTGCCTTTATGTCGTGTGCGTCCTGCTGGCAGGTACGTCACATTACGTGATATGTATTGCTACTTAAATAAGTCCTTAAGGCACAATATCTAAGAGTTATTGAAGTGTTAATCGTCTATGTTAAACTTTGCGTAACCTTTGTTAAGAGCTTCAGTCATATTCCACTAATTGTTTGTTAAAATTTATAACTTTTTTCCTCGTTCAAATCAACGGCCATTAATTATTTGATGCTGTAACGTGATCTTAGTCGACCAACGACGATCCTGTCTTTAGATCTGTGTTTGAAGTTTTGTCAGTAGATGGGAATAACGTTTTCAACGAGAACCCATGTAGTAAGTCATCATTTGATGTCAAGTTTAATCGAATAACAACTTGTTGAAAGCTAAGTAAAATTATGAGATAAACTCGTAGCACCTTAAAAATTGAGGTATGTTGTTGATAGATTTTTTTTCATTGGGGGTTTTACGACCACCGTGAGAAACTCAATGGGCTATAAGCAGCCTCCCGTCCCTAATTTAGGGCCACTGATCCCAGGAAAGGGAGAGAAAAAAACACAACATCCATGCATCACCGGGATTCGTATCCGGTCCCAACTGGGACGAATGGTCAAGCAATCGCTTAGACCACTGTGCCACCGGGGCGGCCTAAAAACTTTAAACAATAACTCTTAGACTTAAATCAGAGTTTAAAGACGGACAATTTTCAATAAAAATTCTAAGAATTTTCCTGCATTCACTTGCGAAAGATATGAAGAGGTTTAATTTAACGTCCCAGATGGACAACACTTAACTACAGTGGAACTTATTATAGGGTTTTCAACCTATTTTACGAAATTCTGGGTTAGTCTCGATGTTTTACGGTAGTTTCTAACGCTTTCTTCGGTTCGGTTATATGTAATTCATTTATATGTTATTGTGATCATACGTTAAAATTTGAATTTTAAATTATCAAAAACACATGGTTCTTTGTTTCTATTATGCATAACGTGATATGTTACAATTTCTAGACAATTGAGAGAGCGCTGCTTTATTCCTTCTTGGTACAGCCAAAGCTGAAGCTTGGTCCCATCAGAGAAGGGTATGTTGTTTGCTTTCGGTTTGGATGAAAAATTTGTTTCGATTTGACAACCCACACACACACATATGCGCTATTTAATAATTGATAAATCTCTGAAACGTAACTTTGTGGCTCCCCTATTTCGTGCAGTAATAGAATAGAGTCTTAGATGTCCCATCCATAGTCATCACCACAGTTTCAAGTGGATGCACACATGATCCGCAGAGAAAAAAAAGCTCCCAATTCAAAGAATCTGATATTAGAAGCTTTTTTAGAAAAAAGCTTCTAATATCAGATTCTTATTTGGGAGTATTTCACTCAAACTTCTCTTTCACAGCTCTATCTGTATATATAAATCGGGATTTTTATATACAGATAGAGCTGTCGAAAGAGAAGTTTGATTTTCATTGGCTTCATGATTTTTGCAATGCGATAAGATATGTTATAATTTGTATTTTTTTTTTTCGCCGGAAATTCGACTTTAAATAAATCATTTTTAAGGAATATCTCGCACTCCTTCAAAGCATAATTCTTACAATAGCATTTATCATTTCGAAATTTTGTAATAGCAGTAATTATGAAGAAGCTTTTAATAATAACGTAATGGAACAGGAGTATTTATTCTATGAAATGTAATGTCATGTAAATATCTATTAATTGTTGAATTTTAATGAATTGTATTGTTCAATGGTGTAATCCCGTATTTCATTCATGGGCAATCTAGGACTTTATTCGATTACTCCACGAAATAGTGGACCTAAGAACCCTTGCAATTTTAGAATGTTTAAAAGTAATCGTGGCAAACTTCTTAAGGATATAATTTTTGAGTTGGATTTGTTAGATCCAGTAAGTCACCGAAAACGATTAGTTTATCGGCGGACTTCCTGGAGATGGACAACACACAGGACATTCGTGTGCAGATAGCTACAAAAGAAGATGGCTTTTTTTTCTTTAGAGTTTTAAAGCGACTCATTAGGCAGGACTTCCGATCTCGAGTAAGGGGTTTCCTTCGGGGTGATGGCATTAGGAGTGGACATTGAGACGTACGGGAAGAGAGAGGGTTTTCGGACGGACTGCTGGAGGCTCCTGTTCGAGAAGATTTGCGAAAACACAATGAGGAGAACGGGTCTTCCGTAGGTAGGATGATGACGTGTCTGTGGGCAGAATGCGACTGAGAGAAGTAGAGGGAGGTCGTGGAGATTTTCGGTGCAAAGTGTAGAATTTGAGAAAGGGTGCTTGGTATCCGAATGAATATAGCGAGGGGTTAGGACATGGATTGGATGTAATTGCATGGTGACCCGGAGCAATCATTAATTATTACTAGCTGATGACCATTAACCTGTATCGTCCAATTGCGGACTCCACAGGGTAATCATTAATTAAGCAAAATCACAAAAAGCAAAGAATTTTATCAGACACCAAATCACTTCTACTTCTCTATTGACGTTTACAATACTCAAGGAACCTTGCAATCTTCTGTTTACAACATATTTCGGCGATTAAAGAACGAGTTAAAAGAGAACTGTGATAATTTCGTTTTATACGTTTTTAAAGTCATTTCCTAGAAAAACGTATAACTGAGGTTCCACTTGTTTTGCAAACCTTTATTTCACGCATAAACTGAATTCGAGGGTCTGTTTTAATTCGCATCAGTTTTAAGTACATCTTACGAAAAAAATTAGTTTTTGATCCACCTGAATACAAAATGAGTGTGGGTTCATTTTTCAGAAATAGGGTATCTGACAAGTAAACTCCCACTTTTTTACGCTTTCCAAACGTAGGTTGAAGAAGCGTATATGCTCCAGCTTTGTCCGTCCGTCTGTCCGTCTGTCGGCACGATAACTCGCGTAAAAATGGTTCGATTTCGATGAAATTTTAGTATGTGGTAGGGGACCACATGGGGACGAACCCTATTTAAAATGGACGAAATGGGGTCAAAGGTCACGGCATAGGAACGGGGTCCATTCCATTGCCCTTATGTGTCATAACGTGCGTAAAAATGGTTCGATTTCGATGAAATTTTATTATGTGGTAGGTGACCACCTGGGGACGATCTTATGACGTCACAACTCGCGCTTGAGATGTTGGCGCGTGGTCACGCCATCTGTCTCATTACGTCACGCATTGTGTGTGGATCCTATTAAAGTTTTATGACGTCAAACTCTTACGAGCAGATGGTCGCGATTTCCATCTGCCTCATTACCTTACG
Organism: Macrothele yani; assembly: GCA_039090855.1. Taxonomy (NCBI): domain Eukaryota; kingdom Metazoa; phylum Arthropoda; class Arachnida; order Araneae; family Macrothelidae; genus Macrothele; species Macrothele yani. The sequence goes on along the minus strand of CM076998.1, from coordinate 47,737,181 downwards.
CGTTGTGTGCGCATGTCCGTCCGCACGATAACTCGCGTAAAAATCGTTCGATTTTGATGAACTTTTATTATGTGGAAGGGGATCACCTGGGAAGGAACCCTATTGAAAGTGAACGAAATGGGATCAAAGGTTAGGACATAGGAGCGGGATCCATTCCACTCCTATGTTGCGTCATAACTAGCGTAAAAAAGGTGCGATTTCGATTAAATTTTAGTATGTGGTAGGGGACAAACCCTATTGTCCCTTGGGGATAAACCCTATTGAAAATGGGCGAAATGGGGTCAAAGGTCAGGACATAGGAGCGGAATCACTTCCATCGCCATTATGCTTCACACCTTACGTAAAATTCTTCGATTTTGATGAAATGTTAGTATGTTGTAGGGGCCTGCCTGGGGACGAATCCTTTTGAAAATGGGCGCAATGGGATCAAAGGTTAAGACACAGGAGCGGGATCTATTCCATAGCCCTTATGCATCATAACTTACGTAAAAATGCTTCGATTGCGACAAAACTTTATAATGTTATTTCGGAGGTATACCGAACCGGTTCTGTTGAATATCATCGAAATGGGATCAAAGGTCAGGGCACAGGAGCGAGATTTATTCCACAGCCATTATTCTCATAATTTGAGTAATGATTTCTGGTATGCTGGAAAGCGTGTCATGATCAATGCATTGCATGATTTTACTAACTTGTTTTTCTTTAATTCATATTTACTCATATTTTCCTTTATCTCCAGAAAATTAGTATTTTCACTGTCTGGAGTGGTCCAAAGTTTTCAAAGCTATTTCGACAAAATTTTAATTTAAAAACAAGAATTAAAATGTATTTCATATTTATTCATATTTTTATGTCATGAAAATTTATATTTTCACGTAGGCCACAATTTTAAAACTATTTGGACAAAATTTCACATAAAAAAAAACACGAATTAAAAAGGTCGTATTTTACTGGAGAAGAAATACAATTTTTTTTCTTCAGGGGAAATCTGATCGAAACGGACCTCATAAATTCAGAGAACGTATGAACTCCCGCTCGTCGAATTTCCACGCCTTTTGGGGTGTTAGAGCAATATTGCTTCGCGAAAAGTCAACAGCCTTCCCATAAAGTACTGAAATTTAGTTCCCGAATTCGTTTGACTTCACATGACTTCTAACATATTTATATGCTTATATACGTATACTTTAGACGCTCAAGGTATTTTTTTTTTATGGCCTTTTCAACATTTTTCATATTATTCATTTTTTTCCTCTTGGATGGGAGAAGGGATCTTAAGAAAAACATGGCTGAGAAAAACCATATTTCTTGAGCAAATTCCTTTGGAGTTCTTCTCCTTCTCACACACGCGCGCTCCGGCTCCCACTTTCTTCCTCGCTGACTCATAAACACGAAGTCTTGTTGCCTGCTCTCAATTCAGATGCAGTTCTCAGAGCTCTTTCTCTCTTCCTTACACTCCGTAGCATCACCTACTAGGTGAACAAGCCATTGACGAAGAGACCGCTGCAAGCACAGTTTTAAACGAGTCTCCAATCGAACCCTGAGACTAGTAATTAAATCAGCCCCTAGAAGCTTTTGCCAGCGGTGTACAATTGCAAGCTCGCTTCTATCCAGTTAAATTCTATCCTCCCCCACCCCGTTACGTACAACGTATTCCTCCTTACCTTCCATACGACATCCCTTCTCCCCCTCCCCCTTCCAACACCGCCACTCTTGATGGATATTCGGCGTACGAGAAACAATATCCACTTCTACACGCAAGGCTCACTTGCGCGTAATTTCGGGTTAGCTACTCTTCGTTTATCCCCTTTTCACCCCTCCATGTTTCCCCGCATATCAACTCCAGTCCCCCCACCCAACCTGAATCTCTCCCCCACCCCACCCGTCCTTCTGCCTTGCAGAGCCGGAAAGCGGAGGCCTGTTGTCTCTACAGAATTTGTTCCCACGTTTAAGGTTTTCATGAATTCTGATGCATCCCATTTTTGCCACAGGATGTTCTTCTGTTCTCATCCCACCTACGTGTCCCCCAGCTTTATCTCCCTCAGCGTACTCTTCAGCATCATTTCCCAATTCCTTCCCCCGCTTTCCGTGATCTATGGCATCATTGGATTTTCAGAGTTTGCGTGAGCATCCGGATGAAACACTATGCCACTTAAAACCGGAGAAAACTGACCGACCTCACCATTAAAGGCAGAATTCACGGAAATGATGAATTAGGAGAATTTAGGTGGAGCGGGAGAATGAAAAAATACATATATATATCGTTCTTTGGGGGGATTATTCCATTGTATAAATGTAGTCACGCGCTGAATGGCTACAGCTCCCCCCCCCCTTGTTCTCAGGCATCACGCATCATTCCTCCGCAACCTATCTGCTTTTTATTTATCATCTTTTGCTTCTGCCTTTTGATAAGCAGGAAATCTTCAAGAACAAGAGTCATCCCTTCTGATGATGTCTTCTCTAAACATTTCATGAACTTAAACACCGTACATATTGGGATATCTGGGATTCATATAATTCTATACCGCTTTTACACATGATTTCTAACGCGACGTGTTCACGTCATAGACCCCACACACACACACACTCTCTCTCTCTCTCTCTCTCTCTCTTTCTCTCTCTCTCTCTCTCTATCCCCTTCTAAAAGCCTCGCTGGAAATAAATTTTAAAGCAGTAAGGAATGAAGCATATGAAACGTTAAAGCAAGTTTTCTACGACCGTCGGTGACAGAGGTAAAACTTTATGTGTCAGTTCCTTGGAAAATCGTATTTTGTTGTTAAAAATTGCTTCTGTGCCGTCATAGAAGATAACAGATCAAAGTTTATTGTCAATAGTAACTAATTACAAAGTCCGTTCGATAAAAAACTGAGAGCAATTTTTTTGAGTTGGCAACAGTGCGAAGGAGGGAAATAACCACGCAGACGGCTAACTGAATTTAAGGAAGTATCTATGGCAACAGTTATTAGCCGTGGCAGACAACTCTGGTTTTGTAATTGCGCAGTTGTTTAAGGTACGTTAGCATTTCGCAATACAGCTATGAAGGTGAGTGATTCAGAGTTAGAAAGTGAAATACGTTGTACGACAAAATTTTGCTGTCGTTTGGGTAAAACGGCTCGAGAAACAATTCATTTAATGAAAAAGCTTATAAAGATAAATGTTCGGGTGAGTCAACGATTTTTAGATGGCACCATGATTTCAAAAAGGAGCGTTTGTCGGCAGAACTCGCTCCTAGGCCAGGTCGACCTGGAAGTGCTGCTACGGAGCGTATTGTTAACTCTGCTTGAGTAATTCTGCAAGAAGATTGACGAATGACGTGTTAAGACATAGCGGTGTCAACCAATATTTCAAAATCGTCGGCATTCCGCATTCTAAGGGACAAACTACTGCTGCATCGCGTGTGTTCCAGATGGGTACCTCATCACCTGACGAAAGAACAATTGTTAGCCAGAGTTCAGGTGTGTCATGAGTGGAAACAAATGATTGCAAAGGATCCAAACTTTTTAAACACAGTAATAACTGCCGATGAAACATGGGTCCATTATTTCGACCCCCTCACGAAGTGCGCAACTAGTGCCTGGAAACTCTTAGGCTCGCCTCCTCCGAAAAAGTCCGCTAAACCAAATCTGCTGGGAAGGTGGTGATGATAATTTTCTTTGATCATAAAGGTGTAGTCTACCAGCATGCCGTTCCTCCACAAATTACTGTCAACGCTGAGTATTACATTTCACTCTTGAAACGTCTGCGACGACACATTTCAATTAAGTGACCAGAAGTGGTTGGCAAGTGGACCCTACACCATGATAACGCCCGCCCATATGTGGCTCCTTACGTTCTACAGTTTCTTAGGAAATGCAGTATTGAAATCATGCCTTACCTGTCTACAGTCCTGACCTCGGGCTGGTTGTTTCTAACAATGAAGGAGAAGTTCCGTGGCGCAACATTCAACTCACATGCGGACGTCATTCAAGCTGTACAAGGATCGCTAAAGCAGCTTCCATAAAATGCCTTCGCCACATGCTTTGAAAAGTGAATTGAACGATGGGACCGTTGCATATCATCCGAAGGACGGTACTTTGAGAAAGAATAACATACATTTTGCTGTAACTATACTTCTTCATTTTGTGTGATTTTACTCTCGGCCGTTGTAGATCAGTTTTTATTGTCAATAATAACTTAACCGAAAGTAAATGTGAAGGGAACTTACTAGAAAGGTCATATTCAAACTAGCCCAAACTAATTTAAATTTATCGATAATTAAATATTTCTTCTTTTTTTATTTGGTCGGATACGACCTAATGCCGGAAAAATTGGATATTTTTTCTGTTTATTTCCACTCTGATTTCATAAAAACCAACATTGCTGCGCATTAATTATTGCGCTTACAGAACTTTTGTTTTGTTGTGAAAAGCAGTACGAATTAGTCATTTTTCACGCTATTTCAGCATAAATAATCAACATGTACACCGAAGAGTTAAAATATTATGACAAAGGCGTCTTTACGCAGTCGAAGCACCTGCAGGTAAAAGACGGCTAGTGTGAAGGTTATGAAGCGGTATAAGTAACACCTTATTGGAATATGATAATCAGTGTTGTTCTTAAGATGGGAAAGGCAGCGCACTTAACCCTTTAACGACCATAACGCCCAAAACGACCATAGCCGCCTGAAACACCTGTCTCTAGTGAGTCAGATTCCCTACCCTTACCTGTTCTTCAAGTTATCGTGACCTATGAGTAGTCAGCAGGAGTCACCTTCAGTCACTATTGTTACTGAGCAACGAAGTGAACTAACAGACAGTTTCGGGCGTTATACTATTTAAAGTGATAGAAGATTTCTGGGTCATGGTCGTTAAAGGGTTAAGGAGGTTGGCAAAGGCCAAATTTTAATGGCCAGAAGACTGTGTTAGAGCATTTGCGAGACGGCAAGGCTTCTGTGGGGTGGTCAGGGTCAATTGTGGTTATAGTAACTTCAAAACGTCGTCCAAGGAGGGACAATCCACGAACCATCGACAAGATGTGGACCAATCACGGCTCATCGATGCTAGAGGTAAGCAAATACTATCCTGTAAGTTACGACCCAACAAAAGAGGTGCTCTGATGCAACTCGACGATAATTTGAATGCTGATAATCGGAGTAATGTATCACAACACACATAACATCGAACCTTGCTAGAAATGTGGCTATGCAGCAGCAAGCCGATCTGAATGCCCATGCTAACTTCGATTCACCGTCAAAAGCGCCTGCAATGGGCTCGTGAGCACCAAAACTTGGCCTTGAATGCTTGGATGGCCAATTTTCATGTATGCTGAGGTAACAGGGTAGAAATGTTTTCCATAGGGTGCAAAATCCCCCTGTTTTATTCCATAAATATTTGCATTTGAGCTCCATAATGAAGGAATATTTTTCGAAAAGGAAAGTTAGACGGAGCTCTGCAATCTTAATTTATTTTTCTTTGTGATGCCCTCTCTGCTTTGTATTGTTGCTAAAGGTTTTATTCCATAAATACTGGGTGAGCCAAAAGCCCCTGTGCACCTGACGTACTGTAATAAGAAATCTATAAAGTGTAGCTACCATGCACGTCTTGTGAGTGCAGAATGTTCGTGTGTTTGGGGCGAGGTTACACGCATCCTTCCGTCTGACCTTGAACGAGGCAGCCGGTATTTCCGGCATCTGGCGTCTCGCCGTGGTTGAATCAGTCAGTAGTGAGGCGTCACAGTGGTCAGTTGAACATGGTGTTGTCGTTTGAGGGTCGAGTGTTTCTGATTGAACCTGTTTTCAGTAGTGGAGGTGAACATATGGACGAAGTAAAATGTAAGAGAGAAAAATTTCCCAAGCACTCCATCGCAATGCAGTGAGGCTGTTAATTGAAAAGTTTCGTAAAGCCAGACCAGTGAGAGATGCTCCGAGAAGCGGTTGGCCGCGAGTGTTAGTGAAAAAGGTGGAGGGTATTTCCGTTCGCATCACTAAAAATCCAAAGAAATCGGTTCAACAATTGGCACAACAAGCAGCTGTGTCGTACAGCAGCACTCATAGGACACTAAAGACGCGACTGCAGCTCTACCCGTACAAAAATCAGAACAGTGCACGAACTGAAACAAACAGACTCCGATAAGCGTGTGGAATAATGCAGGTTTATCTGGAGAAGTATTGACACCAAGGCGTACCGTTAGACAAGAACAAGCTGGTGGAGGAAGTGTAATACTTTGGGTAATCTTCTGCTAGGAAACCCTGGGTCCACTCATTCATGTGCAGGAAATACCGACGACTAGCACGTACCTTAATCATCATTGCAAACCAGGTACATCCTTTCATGGCAAAGGCATTCCACTTTAGTAGTGCCTTCTCTCAGCAGGATAGTGAGCCCATGCCACACCGACCGGATTGTTCGAGAATGATTCACGAAAAATGCGGAAGGCTTCCAGTTATTGCGCTGGCCTCCAAATTTTCCAGGCGTTAATACAATCGAGCATTTGTGGTTTGTATTCGCGGATTTGCTCTTCGAATACAAACCCCAAAAACTTACAAGAGTAAAAGAACTTGCTGGTAACGTGCTGGTACCAGATACCACAATATACCTTTAGAAATCTTGTAGCATTTGTTCCTCTTCAGGTAAAAGCTATTTTTGTGGCACGTGAAGGACCAACATCATGTTAATTGTGTGGTCATAATGTTTTGGTTATTCAGTGCATAAAAATAGCTATGCCCCAAGTGATCACTGAATTACGTCCACCTACATAATCGTTCGTGAGCCTTCCTATCCTCTAGAAAACGGTCACCACCCAGCTAGGCATCGACTCCATTAGGGTCTGCACAGTTGTGTGGCGATCAGCAACCACGCTTTGCGGTATGGAACGGGTTAGTGTGTCCAACTGCCTAACCTGGCGTCTCACAACATTCCACAGATGTTCAATTGGGTTGGGATCAGGTGAATTTGAGGTCCATTCGAGGTCTCGTATCAGCACTGTGTTTTTCAAACCATTCCTGTACTAGGCGGGTCCTCTGACATGGGGATCATCGTCCTGGAAGTACCCATCCTCCTGTGCGTTGAGGAATAACATTTTAGGGTGTACATGGTTCTCGTGCAGTTCCAGTTCGTAAGCGGCTTCCATACGTTGGTTCACACGAACCAGGCGTTTTAATTCGAGACAGTTAACCATACACTATATTCTACAACTGCCCCCAGTATGCAGTGTAATCAATACCATGTAACGTACCAGGAGATGTGACGTACCTGCCAGAAGGACGCACGTGACATAGAGGCAGATAGGAATCAGAATAAAACGTCCGCGTAGCTCAATTGGTAGAGTGACTTATTCCGGAATGAGGGGGTCCTGGTTCGAATCCTGGCGTGGACAGAAATGACGGAGAAATTTACTTCGTTATAATGGCGCCCGAACTATCCGGATGACCCGACCGTTCAAAATCTCGCAATGGTGTGATGTTATTTCCACACCGCGAGATAGGAAAAATAAGAGAATCCCTTCTCCAGCACTTCGACAAAAAAAAAAAAAAGAAAATTAAAAAAAAAAATAAGGGGGAGATGATGTAACGTACCAGGAGATGTGACGTACTTGCCAGAAGGACGCACACGACATAGAGGCAGATTGTAGTCAGAATAAAACGTCCTCGTAGCTCAATTGGTAGAGTGACTTATTCCGGAATGAGGGGGTCCGGGTTCGAATCCTGGCGTGGACAGAAATGACGGAGAAATTTACTTCGTTATAACCATGATTGAAGAATTCATAGTATCATGACGCTTACGTAAATCCAGACTCAAACATCAGCACAATGGAGTACATATCAGGATTAATAGGTCACCAAGTGCACTTGCTTCCTATATATTCTATGGTCCGATTAGCATCAGGAAAGTCACTCGCGTGGATGGACTGTTGTTCGGAGAGGGTGGCGTATAGGACATATGCTCTTAGCGTGCCAGTGCGAATAGAAAACTCATAAATATTGTTTTCGGCTGACTCCGAGCCACCAACTGCGAAACTGTGCCGTGCCGATTGACCTGTACACGGCTGACGCACCTATTATTCACGCTTTGGAATCTATCTTCTACTGCCCTTTTAAGACGGCTGACGCACCTATCGTTACTGTACACGGCTGACGCACCTATCATTCACGCTCTGGAATCTATATTCTACTGCTTTTTTAGACGTCTGACGCACCTATCATTCACGCTCTGGTATCTATCTTCTACTGCCTTTTTAGACGGCTGACGCACCTATCACTCATGCTCTAGAATCTATCTTCTACTGCCCTTTTTAAACGGCTGACGCACATATGAGTCACACTCTGGAATCTGTCTTCTACTGCCCTTTTTAGAAGGCTGACGCACCTATCATTGCTGTACACGGCTGACGCACCTATCATCACAGTAATGATAGGCTGACGCACTTATCATTCACGCTCTGGAATCTATCTTCTACTACCCTATTTAGACGGCTGACGCACCTAACATTACTGTACACGGCTGGCGCACCTAACATTACTGTACACGGCTGACGCACCTAACATTACAGTAAGGATAGGCTGACGCACCTATCATTACTGTACACGGCTGACGCACCTAACATTACAGTAATGATAGGCTGGCGCACCTAACATTACAGTAATGAGAGGCTGACGCACCTATCATTACTGTGCACGGCTAACGCACCTATCAGTCACACTCTGGAATCTATCTTCTACTGCCCTTTCTAGACGGCTAACGCACCTATCATTACTGTACACGGCTGACGAACCTAATATTACAGTAATGATAGGCTGACGCACCTAACATTACTGTACATGGCTGACGCACCTATCATTCGCGCTCTGGAATCTACCTTCTACTGTCCTTTTTAGTTGTGTGTCTCCACTGGATTGTTTCGGATTTTTGGCAACACCCCTAGGACATTTTAAAGCGGTGGCCCTCAAATAACCTCAGATGTCACCACTTTCGAAATGGACGCACCAACCCTTCATGCGCCCACAGTTTGGCCTCTCGTGAACCCCGATATGTTCTTGGCTTTATCCATCACGTCCGTAACTTTGCTCCCAACTGAACCACCAGCGTCTTTTATACACCTCTTTGCCCTATAGCCACGCCCTCCTACTTGTTACTCCAGTATCTGGTGTGAATCACTTAGCATACGTACGGTCGTCATTCAGTGAGTAAATCGCTTTATGTCTAATGTAGTTTCTCATCGAACTATAATCCAGCTTCATCAGAATCATGTCGTTTTGATATCTTGCGACGATCTTTTCTCATTCCACGTGTGACAAGAGTGGTCACCGGTTTTGTTCAATGCTTTAGATGTGTTTTAGCTGTTTGTAGTTCTTAGAGTTCTTCAAGGTAGTTGTTACTCCCGAAACTGAGAAGAAAAAAAATGCGTTGCGCTTCACTGATAGGGTACGGTAGTTGAAACATAAGTAAAAAGTTGTAGGTAAGCGACAAATAAAAATTATGCAGAAAACTAGCGGATAAAGCAAAACACTCTGCGCAAAACAATTGAGCAAACAGTATCCTGCTAACGAGATGTTGCTTTTTCTCAGTAATCTCTCGTTAATAACGCCAGTTGTAAGCTGATGGACCAATGAACTTCGTACGCTCCATCATCTTACAATGCCCAAGAATCACTGTGTATAAGATGTAACGCGAAATACCGAGCGTTCATTTCAAGACAAACTTTCAGTGTACTTGTATTGAATGTTCTGGTCTTCATTCGTCGTCGGTAGAGTGACCTAAGTAACTGTCTTGACAACTATATCCCTCTACCCCCGCTGCAAACTGCTGCTTTTTTCTGTTTTAGTTTTGTGGTGTAACGACTACCATGAGCAAATCTAAGGACTATTGGCTTTTGTTAGTCCCTAATCTAGGGCCACTGGCTCCAGAGAATAGTGAGAGCAAATCTAAGGACTACCGGCAGTTGTCAGTCTAGGGCCACTAGCTCCAGAGATTGGCGAGAAAAAGTTTTAGGACTACTAGCAGTTGTCAGTCCCTAATCTAGGGCCACTGGATCCAGAGAATGGTGAGAGCCAGTGCCGTAAGACAAGCCCACCACCTATGGCCCATCCGAGACTCGAACCCGATTGCATTCAGGCGAACGGTCAGAAGCCATCATTTAAATCACTGCGCCACCAGGACGGCGCGATTTGCTTAACCGACTGATGTCCTCGGTTAAGCGAGACTACTTAACAGAGTAATATCATCGGCTAAGTAGCACTTCTCAACTGAACGATGTCTTCTGTTAAGTAAGGCAAGTTTAGGGAGTGATATCCTTGGTTAAGTGGCACTTCTTAACCGAACGATGTCCTCTGTTACGTGAGACTGCTTAACAAAGTGATGTCTTCGGTTAAGTGAGACTGTCCCCGAGACTGCTTTAAAGGTCTCAGTTAAGCAGGTACAAGCACCGTGAACGCTCTTGTGTAGGTTTATTGAGTCAGAGAATCGGACGGTTTGTTGATTTAGGAAGAAATTTCTGTCTCATGAACAAAGAATTTGTTATGGAGCCTCATTTTGGGATAGAATATTTTCCTCAAGAAGTTCTCCATAAAACACTGCTAAACGATGAGGTACCGAAAATGACGACAGTTCATCGCTTTACCAGAAAATTCTGCGAGATTAGTTCTTAGTGTGATCAAGAGCAAAATTTCAGCGCACTGTTCCACACGATATTTTAATGGAATTTTCTTGAAGACAGCCTCCACAGATCATCACGAAATCCAACTGCATTAAGATGGGCATCTTAATGCAGCTGGCCTTTTTGCTAGAGGTCAACAAGAGTTGTGAATGGCTTCGGCAAAATGGGGCCATGTAGTGGCACTAAGGATTATGGCATGGAGAGAAGTACATTTCCTCCGGTTATGTTATTTCCATGGGCCATTTGAAAGGAACTGAAAATTCCCATGTCAGATGTCATTAAAGTACACACGAAGTAGCTACTAGGTCAGTAGCACGGAATGCTGTGAAAATAATGAAATCTTGGAGAAAGGATGACATTATACTCATTTTCGCAAGTACATCCTCAGAGCTGCAGATTAAGATTCAGGAACTTGCTTTCACGAGCAAAGAATCAGGATTAAAAATGAACTCACAGAAAACAAAATTGATGCGTAATGCTGTTACAAGAATTAAAGATTTAGAGGTTTATGGAGAAAATTTGGAAGAAACTGATACCTACACCTACATTGGATAATAACACTATCTACCAACAAGTAATTGGACATCTGTGATAGCAAAGGAAAACGAAGTTTATTCTCCTTTAATAGTTGGTGGAGCCTCCACGAGCGGTGATTACAGCTGCAACCCTCCGGGGCATACTCTCAACCAGGCGTTGTACGACGGCTAGCTGCATTTTCTTCCGCTCGGCTTGGAGAAGACAGGTCAGTTCCTTCACCGATTTCGGACGGTGGGGGCACCCCTTAAGTCGACGCTCCAACTCGTCCCAGAGGTGCTCGATAGGGTTAAGGTCCGGGCTCTGCGCAGGCCAGTCCATTCGATTAACCCCATTGTCACCATACCAAGCCAGGGTGGATCTTGCAACATGACAGATCGCATTGTCATCCTGAAAGTAACATGGGTCCACCCCGTAAAACTGCCACAACGTAGGAAGCGCATGGTCATCCAAAATTGTGCAGTAGGTCTCGGCGTTGAGTCTACCAGGAATTGCGACCAACGGTCCCATGCCATACCAGGAGAAATATCCTATTAGCATAATTCCACCGCCGCCGAACTTCACAGTTGGCAAAATACACTCCGGCAGGAGGCGTTATCCAGGCAGACGCGAACCCCAGACCCTGCCATCCGAACGGTAGAGGGTGAACCTTGATTCGTCGCTCCAGAGAACCTCTTTCCACTGTTCAACGGTCCACTGTAGACGTTCTTTGCACCACGTTAGCCGAGCAGCGCTATTGGACTTGGTGATCAAAGGCTTTTGGGCGGCAGCACGACCATGATAACCGAGCAGATGGGCTTCCTTACGGATGGTATTCATCGAAAGAATACTCCTGGATGCCTGTTGAAATTCCTCGCGGATGTAGCCTATTGATTTGGTGCGGTTCTTCCGAATTTCTCTGGCCAGCACCCGTCGGTCTCTAACTCCCAGTTTTGTGGGTCTGCCGGGTCGGGGCACATTCCGACAGTCACCTCTCATCTTCCACTTGCCAATCACGTAGGCCACTGTCGATTTTGGGTATTTCAACTCGCTGGATATGTCACGTATGGATCGACCATTTCTGTGATACCCAACGATTACACCTTTCTCGAAATCAGAGAGCCCCGAACTGCGTGGCATCTTGCATGCGACTGGTTGCGTTGTTGTTTCCCACACGATAATTAACGGCGGCGGTCGTGACGTGTATCAGGACCGCAGATATCGTCGATTGGAGGGGTGTCCAATTACTTGTTGGTAGATAGTGTATGTGCAGCTCTTGGCCGACCACATCCACCCTTTCATAACGTGCGTCTTTGCTTACCAATTTCCGATCTTTCAACAGTATTTGTCAGGGCTAGCGGGACAAATCCTGTCTATTTGTCCCGGCTAGCGGCATACTGGCTCCCGGACAAAGCCACCCATCTGGTTAACGGGACAAAGCCATCCCATTTGTCCCGGCTAGCGGCATACTGGCTCCAGGCGCATATCAGTGAGCTTACCACACTCGTGTGGCCCCCTCGCTCACCGGATATCAACTCCATAGAGAATTTATGGGGCATATTGGAACTAGCTGTTCGTGATCAACTATCCCAACCTACATCTCTGCCTGTTCTACGTCAAGCACTCTTAAATTGTTGGTCAGCGTTACCTGAGTGTGTGTTTCGGAACCTCACTGCGTCCCTACCACGACGTTTAGATGCTGTTCTGCGTGCAAAAGGTGGTGCCACACACTATTAGGTGGGTGTACGTAATAATTTTTCCTTTCAGTGTATGTATGTATCCAAGAGAGTTTGAACTCAATTGATTACTTTTCCGTATTTTTCTGCAACAATGATTCTCACAGCAACTATTAATACAACAATAATAATTTTTCGGATGCTATGAGAAGATATTTTCTCATGGCACCCGAGAAATTATATCCAATCTGCTTGATATGGTATTATTGCTAATTAACATACTTAAATTTTTGCTCTAAATTATGAGTGTTTTCGCAATTGTTTCAGTGTGCATGTAATTCATTTCGTTTCTGTCACGCGCTTTACATGTTTCTTTTAATCATCTTTGGGTACGCTCGTCATCATGAGCTTAATTTAGACCCAGGGCTGCTTCCACACCAAGCCTCTCCATCGCTTGTGAAAACGCAAATTTTTCCATTACGGGGATCGAAATCACGCCCCCTCGTTCTGGAGTAAGTTGCTCTTTAAACTAAGCTATACAGTCGGAAAGTATGGCTGCAGATTTGTCGTCTTGACACGTGCTTTACCTCTAATACGTCACAAGCTCTAGATCATATCTTCACAGGTACTGATGCATCCTTCTTTTAATCTTAATGTTTAAAAAAAATTATCCACAATGTATGTGGACTTATTAATGAACGCTCTGTCTAAGCAGGCTCTTCATTTAATACACTTGTCATCATACCCCTTTCAGTTTTAATGTACTTTGGAAAGTACTATAAAAAGGATATCGCGTGAAGAAAAAGATGGTAATAAAAGAGCAATGAAACGAAAGAGTGCGTGCAAAGTAGGTAAGCTGGGTTCTCTAATAGCGCATAACAAATCTCTATTTAAGTTTCTATTTCAATAGATCTGCGTAAATAAAACGACTTCACCGAAAGCACTCGTATTGATATTCTGTAGTTCACGTGAAGTGCAAGACCAGAGTTCAGTTAAACAAAACACTTCTGGTGTAGTGCCAAAATATCTTATTTAACTTGCGCGATTGTTCCGCGAGCGCACGATGTGTTCCGTCTCATTCGTGTTTGTCTAAACAGTGAAATAATTGGATTTTATGTTTGCTGGACAAATACATCCGTCGGCGCGGCGTTGCTCTCCGCCGTGCGGCGGCAAAACTTGCTGCGATTAGAAAAGACAAGGGGGCGATTCGATCAACGGCTCATGTTTAATAGCCCGTGACCGGAAGAGAATAGCGACTTTCCCAACTTTCCGTCTAATTAACGGAGAAATAGCAATCCGATAAACTAACCTGAATATTTATTTACGAAGCGCCATGCAAAGCAGACCATCCCTCTTAAAGGGAAGGAGTATTTTTCCAAATTGCTATTGACATCAACAAGCACAAGTATAAGCGCCTGATAAATATATTTTGGCAACGGAAGAAAAATTTCATTTAGATGTAACTGACGTGGTCTCGAACTAACACCGAAACGAACAAAATAGATTGGAAAAGCATTAAAGCGAGTTTTGAAGGAAACTGAGAGAAAGACAGACGGATATTAAACAGGGCTATTCAATTATTATCGGGATTTTAAGAAATCGCCGCACACTTCAGATAGGAACATAAATTTCCGTTAATTGTGCATGTAAACTCAGCAAGTTTTATTTTGTACCTTACAAATGCTCGATATGAGTGCCTTTTGTCTACCTGCATACGTCGACACCAGTGGTCGTCAACCTGGTCCTTACCGCCCACCCACTAGAGGGCGATTCAAGCTCTCATGTTAGGCGGTGGGGAAATTTTGCCCGTTGTTACAAATTTTGTTCTTCTGCCATGTACAGTGTAACTTGGATAATTCGAAGCTGAAGGGACCACAAAAATACTATACTGTGCAAATTAATTGGAACAAAGTAAAAAATCACTCTTTTTTCCAAAACTATGCCTTTATATCATTATATGCCTTGATATACACTGATAAATACCTTTATTGTATGAAGTATGTCCTCCTTTAGCAGAAATGACCTCTTGAATTCGTTTTGGCTTTGACTCCACTAATTGAGTGCAGATACTTTTGACTTCATAATCGTGGAACCACACTTTTATAGCATTCGTTATCGTGCGTTCTTTGGTTGTACAGTCCATTTTACCTAAACGTCTCTTCAAAATATTCCACATGGGATTTAAATCTGGTGAATTTTCAGGCCCATCAAGTAAATGAATTTGATTTTCCAGCTTGACCAATTTCGAATTGCGACATTAGGACAAGTCATGTTGAAATGTCCCGTTAAAAGTTTGCAAGAATGCAACAATCCTATTTTGTAATATTTCTACGTGCTTGGCTGAATTCATCATATCTTGAACAGGAACATATCTTGAACAGGAACTAAGCTTCCAGTGCCATTTGATGTGAAAAAACCCCAAAACATCCGTTTCAGAGGGTGTTTTACAGTTTGTTTGACATGCTCAGGTCTTAAGGGTTCACAGTTGCTTCGTCTAACGACATTTGCTTGGTAACCCTGCACAAATAAATGAGTTTCATCGCTGAAAATTACCTTTTTCCAGTCGTCAGCAGTCCATAATTTATATTTTTTGGCCCATGCTAAACGTTTTATCTTCATTTTCGCATTCAAATATTGTTTTTTCGTTGGTCTTCTTGCCTTTCGGCCAACTTCCAGAGGCCTACGGTTTATAGTTGAATCACTAACATCACAGCCACTAACCAATAAATCTCTTTGAAGCTCGGTGCTTGTTTTTTTTTTTTTTTTATTCATTTTACTATTTCTGATTAGATATTTATCGGTTCGTGGAGATGTTTTTCGTTTTCTTCCACATTTACCTCTCCTTTTTGGTGACGATGATCCAGATGCATTGTTTCGCGTAAACAGTCTTGATACACTTGATTTGCCTACACCAACTGCAGAAGCGATATCTCTCACTGTCATAGCAGTGCGATCCTTCTGAGCAATTATTTTTGCACGCTTCCTTGGGGAAATATCCATTTTTCAGTACACGAAAGCAACACGTACTCACAGAGAGCAAAAACTAACATCCACCTGTCACACACGAAAGCTCACAACTGAAGCTGAAGTGCCTATTTCCTGTTTAAAACCGATCAACCCACATTCTTACTATCAAGTTCTAACAGTCACAATACCTCACAGCTGATGAAACCGGTTTACGTGGGTTTCCGACATCAACTGGCGATCACATTACAATTCTGAGCGTGTCCTAATTAATTTGCACGGTATAGTAATTTGAATTATCGACAAATTCGAATTAGGCAAATTTGAATATGGGCACATTCAAGTACTGTAAAAAAACAACATATTTATTCGTATCATACAAAGAAAATATACAGTACGGTAAATTTATTAATATTTTGTAAAAACAAAGTGAAATTTTGTTCTGCTTCTTAGAATTTATCTTATGGATAAGTGCAAATTCCTCAAGTTTCTCGAGTGAATGAAATAGAGAGTCACTTACATTCTGCTGTCCTTTAACAAACTTCCTTGACTGTTGGAGGTAATCCAAGGCCTCTACTGAATTTCGAAGGCGCTCTTCAGGAAATTCTGGCCGATCCAGTTCTTCATCTGAAGATACACAGCAGGTCTTATTCATAACATCAGCCAAGATCTGTTCATCTGTGAGCTCACCACAAACAGCTAAATTGTCATCAACGGGTTTCTTCGAATTAAACCAAAAAAAGTTCGAATTAAAGGGGTTTTCTTAACATTATTTATATAGAAAATTCAAAGGGCCAAATGAAAAATTCGAATTAAAAACGTTTGTGACATATATTCTAAATTAACTTTCCTTTTTAGTCCCTGTAAATCTTGAGTTTATTCTGTTATTCTTCACTCTTAATATCTTTTCTCTCAAACAAATGCGTTTGGCAACACAATTGAGGTTGAATGCACGTGACGTATGCCTGATATTGATAAGAACAAGAGATAAAAGCGACGACTAAATTGTTGCTTGAGAGCGTTGTAAGAGAGCGATTATTATTATTATTTTTTTTTATTGGAGGTTTAACGACCACCGTGAGCAACTCAATGGGCTATAAGCAGTCGCCCGTCCCTAATTTAGGGTCACTGGTTCCAGGGAAGGGAGAGAGCCAGTGCCGTAAGACAAACACAACATCCATGCCTGAACGGGATTCGAACCCAGATCCCTTACGGACGAATAATCAGAGGCCAGCGCCTTAGACCACTGCGCCACTGGGGCGGCTGCGATTATTGAGAGCGTTGAAAGAGTGCGTTGTAAAGCGAGCATTGTGTGAAGAGCTGTGAAGCTGTGTGGTGTGTTTAAATATTGATATCGTTCTGTTATGGACGTGCTACAACCTAGAGTAAAGCATCTTTTCAGCAAGTTTGACTTCTGTTGTTTACATGTTTCGTCTGGCCGTTAAGGTTTCTTTCATTTAGGAACTATTTCTTAGTATGTTGATGTTTTAAGTTAACGTAGAAGTACAAAGAGACTTTTACGTCATACGTTCGAATTAGACAAGTTAAACTGTATCGAATACACTGCTAACATCTTCGCAAGTTTGACTTTTTAAAATATGCTTTTGCAATTTACTTTTGAATTCCATCTCTAAACTTTGAATATAGATCATAATTAACACAAGGTAATCCGTAAATACTATCGTGGATTTGTTGCTTATTTGAAGGAAGAAGTGCCAAACGTTTTGTGTATTCATTGTGGTGTGCACATACAACATCTTGTGCCGCCCCGGTGGCGCAGTGGTCTAAGGCGCTGGCCTCTGATCATTCGTCCGTAAGGGGTCCGGGTTCGAATCCCGGTCAGACATGGATGTTGTGTTTGTCTTACGGCGCTGGCTCTCTCCCTTCCCTGAAACCAGTGACCCTAAATTAGGGACGGGCGACTGCTTATAGCCCATTGAGTTGCTCACGGTGGTCGTTAAACCTCCAATCAAAAAAAAAAACATCTTGCAGGAAAACATTTAAGTACAAGTTTCCATTTATTGTTAAGTATAATACACTGCTGGACAATTGCTAAGGACGGATCATAAACGGCTATATAGCGCATAAAAAAGTAAGTGTGGTTGGATGCCAAGTGAAATAAAATAATGTCAGAATGCCAGGACATTACAAGAAAGACAATTTATTGTGCTCTGAAATCCAGAAGGCTTTGGAACATGTTCAAGGGACAAACAGGCCATTTTGTGCAGTATACGTAAACGTGAAAAAAATGCAATTACCGTCCGCAGGCGTTCCGGCGTAAGATGTCAATACGGGATATGGCCACCTTGGAGGGCGATGCAAGATTCCACACGTCGTGTCATGCTTTGCACAACATTATCAAGCAGCTATTGGGGTAATTTATCCCATTCCTCTGTCAGTGCATAGATGAGGGTGTCCTTGTTTATTGGAGGGCATTGGCGACCAGCAAGACTCCTCCCCAAAGCATCCCACACCTTTTTAATGGGATTCAGATCTGGAGAACGCGCTGGCCATACGAGGCGTTGAATATCCTCGCTCTCAAGACACTCCTGGACAGCGACTGTTCGATGACATGTTGCGTTGTCGTCCATAAAAATGAATCTATCACTGACAGCACCACGGAACATGCGAACATGAGGTAGCAGAACATCATTAATGTATCGTTGGCCAGTCATAGTCCCAGTTGGAAGCGCATAGAGGGACGTACGGCCATTGATCATGATGCCAGCCCATACCATGACACTACATGTCGGATATCGGTCCCTTTCCTGTATGTTTGCTGGACAATATGCAGTACCACTATCACGCCAGATCAGTTGTCGTCGACAATCAGACGATAGACTGTATCTACTCTCATCTGAGAAGAGGACAGCAGAGCAGTCGTTATCAGTCCAATTGCGCTGTTGATGGCACCATTGCAAACGGGCGGTACGGTGACGTCTGGACAATGGGATGCACACAACAGGACGGCGGGCGTATAGTCCTCCTTCATGCAAACGTCTGGCGACAGTTTTTCGGGAGATCCGCTTGCCAGTAGCAGCCATAAACTGATTTGCTACCTCACTAGCTGTGCTGCGCCGGTGTCTTTTTGTTGATAGCACTATGTACCGATCTTCTGCAGGTGTCGTACTGCGAACACAACCTCCCCCGTGACGTTTGCTACACTCTCCATTTGTTTGAAATGATTTCCAAAGCCTTGAAACAACACTGTGGCTAACGTCGAACTCCCTGGCAACATCTGTTATTTTTCGCCCTTCTTCAATCTTGCCAATAATACGGCCACGCGTAAAGTCATCTAGGTGATGTCGGGAAGACATACTGAAAATTGCAAGTTCGTCAATTGATTCTTTCCCTTTCAACTTTGCGTTTGAACAACAACGGTGAATACGCGTCAAATCCTTTATATCTCTTACCAGCGCTATGACGTCACGAACAAGTTCGGCAATCCAAAATTTGCATACGCAGAACACGTCTTACTGTATCACGCACTTATGGCAATTTCCACATTTTCCTGCCTTCCATTTTATGGTTGCTATCGTTGCTATTGTCATCCGTCCTTAGCAATTGTCTGGCAGTGTATAAATAACTGTAAATAAGATCAAATATAATGCCAAAGATGATAGAATGTTTCGACAGCTGTGCCAGGACAATAATAAGCAATTTATTAGGTTACTTTTACTCACAAAAGTTCGATGCCTCTCAAAGGGTACATGCTTGTTTCTTTTTGTAGCATTATTTGATAGCGTCATACAGTTTTTTGAAAGTAATAATGATGCTGATCTCTGTCAATAATTAAAAACAGTAAAGAATACCTTTTTTTGGCAAACATTTTCAAGAGATCTAATGAAATTAATTTACAGCTTTAAGGAGCCAATATAACTATATCGGTTGCAAAAAATATTGTGTAATTTTTTATCGAAAAACTTGATTTTCTCCCTCATAATCTTTTGAAGAGAGAATTTCATCAGTTTCCCGAATTGTCATCTATAAAAGATGATGTAACTCTAGAGGAGATTGAAAGAATCAGTAGCCACCTCAACGAACTTAAATTGGATATGGAAAAACGATTTAAAGATATTTTGAACTTAAAGGTGTATGACTGAATGATAAATCCTTTTACTGCAAATTTTGCTGAGGTTGATATAATTGCCAAGAGGAACTATTAGAACTTAAATATGATGAAGAGAGCAAATATAATTTCGATAGTGGTGGATACCAAAAACTCTGGCAAAATAAAAAAAAAAGCCTGCCTTATATCCAAATATGCGGAAAATGATATTTAATTTATTGATACCTTTCCCTACCTCATATTTTGTAGAATCCGGCTTTAGTGCTGTTCATCATATTATCACCAAACAGAGAAACCGTCTGAATATCACCGAAACAGGAGACCTTTGTTTGTTCCTTACGAAAATCGAACCAGATATCAAATATTTAGTCTCGCAGCATCAGCCTCAAGGGTCTCACTAATCATTAATTAAAGATAATTTCAATCAACTTTATTGTTTTCACATTTAGCTTCCATTTTCTTCAATTTAAGCTACTCCCGCACTAGTACGCGATGTATCGATGGAGTTGCAGAAATTTATTAACTCGAAATTATTTATGTATACACATGCATAAAGTATAAAAAAAAAGATAAATTTAAGTACATAGTTTTTACAATCCCATCCCTCTAAAAATTACTTCGCCCTTGCGCTAAATTGAGTTACTGCGGAATCACCGGTGGGCGGTAGGGAAATTTTACCACCAACAAAGATACAAAAATGGCCAGTAAGGATATTTTACCACCAACAAAGATACAAAAATGGGTGGTAAGGAAATTTTACCACGAACAAAGATACAAAAATGTGTGGTAAGGAAATTTTACCACGAACAAAGATACAAAAGTGGGCGGTAGAAAAGTTGACAACCCCAGGTCTACACGGAAGCAGTAGTGTAGTAGGGCCGGAACGTCGGGAACGGCGTTCCGGTACTTTTTTTTTCCAGCTGGCACGCGTTCTGGTAAACCCTACACAGTATAATTGGTTTCCTTTTTAAAATACATACATACATATCACTATGCTGTTTTCTGAGGTTCAGAGATTAGCTCCACAAAGAAATATAAACTACCAGATAGATTTCTAACTGTTTACTTACTGTTGTCGTATCAAACTTCTCCATTTACAACGATCTTGACACACAACACGGGCTTCACTGACATCCACCACACGCCGTACACAAGTCTTTCTGTACTTCATACTCTTTTTCTCATGCAGACACTCCTGAATGTGATCCTCCCATGACTTTCTTGGCCTTCCTCTGCCTTTCCTTCCTGCCACTTGGGCTAAAAAAAAAATTCTTCGTAAGCATCTCATCCCTCATTCTTTCAACATGGCCAAAACACCGAAGAATTTCACTCTCCACCCTGCTAAAAACATTTTGCTTCACATTACACAACTGCAACACATCTTCATTCCTCAAACGAGCAGGACGTGTCTTGCCACAAACCTCTCGTAAGTAACAGGTGTCTCTAACACACAAACGACTTCTATGTTTCTTCTATAGCACCCAGGTTTCACTGCCATACATCAGAGTAGGAACAATTACACTTTCATATACAGCCATGCGGGCCTCTCTTGAGAACCCATCAATCCAATGGAAACCTTCTAAAGCAGCTATGACTTTCAATGAAGAATTCACTCGCCTACTAATTTCAATGAAGAATTCACTCGCCTACTAATTTCACCATCTAATTTGTTCTCTTTGTCAAACATGATTCCTAAATACACAAACTCATTCACCTGGTCAATAACTGCGCCATTTAGACTTTTTTAAATGCTAAAGTCCTATAATTATTTTCCAGTAAGAAAAATGCAACGAAAAAAATTGTACAGTTAGTGAAATTAGCGTCTTAAGTATGTTTGAAGGTAGAGTTAGTTTCTAAATCCATTATCACTTGGCAGCCCGTTGAAACTCCATTTTCTGCTGTTGTTAAAAACGTTGAGGTGGAAATATTGCAGTGGGGAAATTATTGCAATTGGGAATTTAATTAATCTAGTCAAGCGTAAATCCGAAGTCTGGTTTCGACTGATCACTATACTTCGTTATACTATAAATACACAGTCGAGTCACATTATTGTGACCACCTCCTACTTTTGACGTCAACAGCGTGTAGCTAATGAACGAAGGCACGTGTCGTGAGCTGGCTTGGAGGGTATATAAGGTGTGCTGTAGGCATTCTGAAAAATATATCATTCGTTGCTGTCATGGATAAAAGGAACGATTTATCAGATTTTCAAAAAGGGCTGGTTATATCGGCTTTCGGGATAAGGGTGCCAGTATTTCTGAAACAGCGCAGTTTGTGAACTGTTCGCGTGCTGCTGTGGTTAAAGTATATCGTGATTGGAGAAATTGCCCCATTGCAAATGAGCGACGTGAAAACTGCGGAGCATCACTTGCTACTGATGTGAGAGGTGAACGTCGGCTTCGAAGGTGCGTGAGGGCCGGTCAACACGCCACAGTGGAGCAACTCACTGGCCGAATGAACCAGGGGGCTACCGGAAGTGTGTCTAAAACGACAGTTCAGCGAACCCTGCCGTTATAAATGGGTGATGACCCTGCTGCGTATGAGTCTCCCATGTAGACGGATGGAAGAACAGATATAACTTGACAACTGAATTAGTCGTACACAGAAGACACAAACACAGATTATTAAAATTTCAGCTATTAACTTTATTAACTAACGATTAACTTTTTAACAACAAGTTAATGCTGTATTGAATAACTAACGAAGGACAAGATATAAACAGCAGAATAATGTATGCTTAATTTGACAAAACATTAGAGACACCTACTTAACAGCGTGTTGGTCCACGGCAAGCGCGAAAAAAACCATATAGATACGCGAAGGCATCGACTGCAGCAGATGACAGGCGGTTTCCGGAGGGGTAATGCCAGCAATGCTTTTTGCAGCGTTTCCCAGAATTCCGCTTGAGACGTTGGTCTAAGATCCACGGATCTGATGTTACGCTCCACGAAATCCCAGAGAGCTTCTATAGCGTACAGAGACCTTAGAGGCCACTCTATGGTTTCAAAGTCGGATGAGTGTTCCTCGAGCCATACTTGGGGAGTTGTCGCTTGGTGGGATGGCGCATTGTCCTGAAACAGAACCTCGGCGGCAGGACGCGTGAAAGCCATGAAAGCGTGTAGATGATCAGCCAGTTCATGCTGGTAGCGTGCAGAGATTAAAGACCTCATCAGACACACTAAGGGATTTAATCTGTCCTGTGAGGAGACACCCAATTCTATTACAGGACCACCACAGCTTTGAAAAGAGCAGACCTGGCACAACAGGGCTATGATCTCATGCTGTCGACGCCACACCAGCACCTTCCCGTCAGTTAGGTATTGCTGAAAACGGAATTCATCTTACCACACTACACGGCGTCACTCTGTAGAGATCAAATTCTGATGTTCCGACACCAGGCGATGGGTAAATTCTGATGACGAGAGTAAGGCGTTGGCTCCCGTTGCCCAAAGTATGCAGTGTGTGACGTACCGTTCGCTTTCTGATGACGAGAGTAAGGCGTTGGCTGCCGTATCCCAGAGTATGCAGTGTGTGACGTACCGTTCGCTTTCTGATGACGAGAGTAAGGCGTTGGCTCCCGTTGCCCAGAGTATGCAGTGTGTGACGTACGGTTCGCTTTCTGATGACGAGAGTAAGGCGTTGGCTGCCGTATCCCAGAGTATGCAGTGTGTGACGTACCGTTCGCTTTCTGATGACGAGAGTAAGGCGTTGGCTCCCGTTGCCCAGAGTATGCAGTGTGTGACGTACGGTTCGCTTTCTGATGACGAGAGTAAGGCGTTGGCTCCCGTTGCCCATAGTATGCAGTGTGTGACGTACCGTTCGCTTTCTGATGACGAGAGTAAGGCGTTGGCTCCCGTTGCCGAGAGCATGCAGTGTGTGACGTACCGTTCGCTTTCTGATGACGAGAGTAAGGCGTTGGCTCCCGTTGCCCAGAGTATGCAGTGTGTGACGTACCTTTCGCTTTCTGATGACGAGAGTAAGGCGTTGGCTCCCGTAGCCCAGAGTATGAAGTGTGTGACGTACCGTTCAATTTCTGATGACGAGAGTAAGGCGTTGGCTCCCGTTTCCCTGAGTACGCAGTGTGTGACGTATCGTTCGCTTGATGACGCTGTTTGGGCCTCCGACATTTAACCTGGATGTGATTTGCGACACCGTTGCCAAACTGTCGGTCATCAATGATGTGTGGTCAGCGCTGCTCATCAATGGTGTGTCGCCATCCATCGCTTGCTCTCTGAGCGCTGGTGCTGGTTCGATGGTATACTCGTGGTACACCTTTGATTCATTTGCCCTCTAGAATCCAACAGTTCTTGTCACTTGGGCGATAGAATGACCCATTTGTCTTGCGCTGAAAATGAGTCCACGATCAAAGTTGCTCAGATCACTACGTTTACCCATGTTCGTCGATTGCGATACACTGTTGGGAAGCCCAACTATTCGCCTATTTACTGCCTATGTTCTGTTTGGGTCTGTTTCTATCTGCGCGGGGAGGTGCCCATGTCAAATACCCATCTTCCCTATCTCTAATGCTCTGTCTGCTAAGTGCATATCTTAGGAAGCAAATACTTAATCATTGTAGCTCTGAAGGTTCCGAAAACCTAACACGCTTTTCGTTGTTTCTTTTTATCAGCGTCACCTTTGCTAATTGGCTGCTATTGATTCCACATAGCAGAGAAACTCTTCTGAGTTCAGGCATGACATTAAGCACAGAAAGTATAAAGAAAGTTAACCAAAAGTTTCATAAGACACAGCAAACAAAAACGGAAAGTCAAACAGGTTACATACGTCACGAAATCGAGGGGCTGTGAGCAGTCACCTTTTCCTAAGTGGTAACCATTTTTTCCAGAGAAAGGATAGAGCCATCGCTGTAAGATTAAGACACCACCCATGGATTCGAATCTAGACCCAACTCGAACGACTTTCCAGAAAGCTACGCGTCTGGTTGTTCAGCCACCAGGGCGGTCAAAAAAAGTATAAATTTCAATGAGTTTATATTTATTACAAATATCCGAGTCATGGCGTTCAGTTTTCGAAATGTTTCACGATGAGGGACTTGAATGGTGTAACTCGTACAATTCTACGTCATTTCTGGAAAATAAGAATTAGAAGCTAATGAAGCGGATCAAGAACTAGGACAAGTTGAAGATGAGGGGCAATTCCTATTTATGGTACTTAAGCTTTCTTCAAGAAGTTCAAAGACCGTGCAACAAACCAGAAAGGAAGCAGCAGGCGAAAAGTCCAATGTCGGCAAATTGCAACATTCTGTGCAATATTGCTGGAACTGATCCATCAACAAACTCTCTTCCGAGTGTGGCTGTTTATGAGCAACTATACTTTGGCATCTGTACACATCTGTAAGGCACCCAGGAAGTGTTTCATATGTGGCTATTGACCACGTTAACCGTCATGCTGCGGTCTGCGAAAAATTCGGGCTACCACGGTGTCATCGAATGAATTGTTACGTGAGATGAAATATATATATACTTCAATATGCAATAGTAATAAATACTATTGCATATTGAAGTAGATCTATATCTGGAAGCATATCCGGCGCGTAACTGGAAGACCCTGGGTTCGTTTCCCGGTGGCGGCCAATGAGATTTTTCCACGACTCACTTATAAACGTGGAAAGAGCGATGACTTCTGTTTGATGATAATGATATGCAATAGTTTGACACAGAAAAATATCTCTTCTTGTCCTAAAGATGGGATGACTCAAAAAGAAGACAGAACTTTGTGTTGTTTTGTTTTTCTCATCTAGAAGACGTGCTGCATTCTAAATAGTTTTCATATTGACTAGTTATCAGTGTCTTCTCCTTCTAAGCTCAGCTGCAACGCGTGTACTCCGTGAAGCTTCAACGCCTCCCTGGATTGGTGAATAGAACTTTGGTATTCTTACAGAAGGATGCGTATACACAGGTTCGGACCAAAGCAAAACTTAAAAAGCTGTTTCTTTACATAGTGTACATTTCGGACTCATCTCCTTTGAAGTACCACTTCTTTGTTCCTTAATTGATTTTCTTCTACGCTGTTAAAAATCTTGTGGTAGTTTTGTTTTGTTTTAATTTTATTTTATTTCAATATTTATGCTGTTACATTATGACATCATAAATCAGAGTTGTTTATGCGCAATTAAAAAATAATAGATGTAAAGGAAAACAGGGAAAAGGCCTCACAGAGACCTGACGGGCCTTGAATCCCCAAAAAACAGAACAAATGAGTCAAGCACCGGCCATATCAATACAGTAAGGGAAGGATGTATGTTAGTCCCGGTTTTTTTTTTTTAGTTATTAAGGAAGCATATTTTTAATTTTTTTTAAAATAATGTTAGATTATTAATATCAATTAATTCCACAGGCAAACCATTCCAGTACTCAGGACCATTGTAGTTAATACCTTGCCTTGACATCTGTGGCTTTGGTAAAATAAGCAGCATATAATGAATAAACTCTTTTTACCAGCTAAGCTAATTATAATGAATAAAGCTTTCAACTAAGCTAAGTATAATGCTTCTGCTACTGAATTATATGCTTGTACTAAGCTTCAAATGGTGAATTCAAATGGTTGTTGTTACTAGTTAATTAAGATTATGAATAACGTCACCTGCTAGTAGTGTAGTAATAGTAATGAACAAACTTATAATTGGCTTAGCTGGTAAAAAGAGTTTATTCATTATAATTGGCGCCCGAACTATCCGGATGACCCGGCCGTTCAAAATCTCGCATTGGTGTGATGTTCTTTCCACACCGCGAGATAGGAAAAATCGGAGAATCCCTTCTCCAGCGCTTCGAAAAATAAATGTGTGTGACGTTGCATTCCACACAGCAGATTGACTGGGAGTTCTCAAGTGCACGTTCTACAGTGGATGGCTGCCTGCAACGATTCATGGTCACGGCTGACCCGTGGGCCATGCCCCCGGCCCTCTTTCGGGGGTGGGGGTGGGAGATGTGACGTACCTGCCAGCAGGACGCACACGACATAAAGGAAGATTGCAGTCAAAATAAAACGTCTGCGTAGCTCAGTAGAGCGACTTGTTCCGTAATAAGCGGCCTCGGGTTCGAATTCCGGCGTAGACCAAAAATGACGGAGAAATTTACTTCGTTATAAGCAGTAATGCCTTTTTCCTTGTTTTACAATTATGAATAATGAAATTTAAATCTATTACATCGGAAAACAAATTATTATTTTTTATCCGTTTAGACATCAGTTTACTAATTTTAAAATGAAATAGTTGTTTAATCAACAGAATTCCATACCTCTTTGGGGGAACACGATTATGATGATAGTGGAATAATTGTTAGTTAAGAGTGGAGGTAGTGATATTTAAATCCAATAATCTTATAAACTTATTCTATAAAATTTGCAGCCTATTTATATTAGTTTGGGTAGAAATATAAATATATTTATATTTGTTTTATAGAGGTTGCACAAAAACGTGGAGAAAATATGCCATTGTGCAGTGTAAACAAAGCCAACAACAGGGTGAAACCTTGTACCATAACGTGATGCAAAGTTACACAGTGTTTTTTGTGCTTAGCTTACATCGCACAAGAGTATATCTTTTCTCATCGACGGTTTTGTCTCCGAGAATTACTTTATTTAGGAAATCGAAATCGACGATTTTTGTCTCCAAGGTATAGAAATGGAACGATTCAACTTGCCGAAAAAGGGTTAAGTACTATGAAAACAATGGTTGGTATTTCTGAATTCTGTGTATAAAGTTCAATAATTGCTAATGAACTGCGCAGTACAACAGGCAGAATTTTGAAAGTGATGGTTCATGTTTCTGAGCTTAAAGTTCAGTAATTGTTAATGAAATATGCAATGCAGCAAGCAGAACCTTGTAGGTGATGGTTTGTATTTCTGCGAGAAAGATACGTTATTTGCATTTGTGTTTCTGCGTGTAAGACTCAATACGTTTTCGAAAATGCGCAATAAACTTATCAAACATTGGGACAAGAAACTCAGTAAATTTGAAGATAACGTGTTGAAGTAGCTAACATTCAGTTGAGTCTTCGTGTGCACCAGGGAGAGTCAAATATTCCTCCAGTGTCCAGCGTTTTCTAGTTTAATGATGAAGAAATCCACACACGCTAACTTCATTCTGCAAAGTACAGGCCGTTGTGCTCTATACTCCTTTGTCAACGATCCACCAGAGCCACGATCCCAAGGCTGTACCACTTGACAGGTTTCCAGAACAGAAACTCTCTGATGCCAGATTGCACATCCGTCACTGAAGCAAAGTGCCGACCCTGTAGGAAGTAGGATGGGGCAGAATCAGGACTGTGTGGAGGGTGGGGCAAAGTCTGGACTCTGAAGGATGGGGCAAAGTCCGGATTATGTGGAGGATGGGGCAAAGTCCGGATTATGTGGAGGATGTGGCAAAGTCCGGACTATGTGGAGGATGTGGAAAAGTCCGGACTGTATGAAGGATGGGGCAAAGTCCAGACTGTTTGGAGGATGTGGCAAAGTCCGGACTGTGTGGAGGATGGGATAAAGTCCATACTGTATGGGGGATGTGGAAGAATATCAACTCCTTCCGATTCCTCTAGTTTTCGACAGACCAAACTGAAGGTATGACTTGGGATATTATCCAGTTGCAGGATGAGCTCTGGGTACCATTGGCGCAGATCATTATGGACTTGCAACTGTTGCTCGGAAAAGAGGTTCCCTTTCACAGCCTGGTCATCTGGAATGAGTTCTCAGTGTAAGGGACCCTCAGAAGTCCACCAGACGCACAGCGCAATTCTACTTTCGAACCGCGCTCTTTGCACTTCTGGCTATGCTTCTTGGAGTGAGTTCACAGCGGTTATGTTTCTTGGCACTGGGTTCCTAGCCCTGCTTATGCCTTTTGGCAGCATGTTTACATCTCTGGTTATGCTTCTTGGTACTAGGTGCCCAGTCCTGCTCATGCTTCTTGGCACCGGTTCCCAGTGGTAGGATAACGTAGGATTATCCACTTTTCATCACCTGTGACGATACGTCGCTGAAACCTATCGTATTGAGGATTTGACAGTAATCTGCGACAGCGAACAACACGTCATACCGCTTGCTGAGGTGAAAGTTCATAGGGTAACAATTCGATGAACGTCAGGGGGAAGAACCCAAGTGTGCAGGTGACGAACGCTGGAGGATTGGGAAGACTCATCCTCCGATGCCAATTGTTCTATTCTGGGTTTGCTGTCAGTTCCGACAAGGATATCAGTGTTGGTGGTCGTTGGACGTCCTGACCTCCGCTTGTCTTGGAGATTGGTATCACCAGCATTGAAACGCTGGACCATTTTCGTGCAGTGCTACTGTCCGGTGTTTCCTTGCCTGAACTGCTCAAGTTTCTTTTTCTGCTGCTACCACGTTTAACTCTTTTTTTTTAATAATGACGTAGGAGCACCCGAACAGCACGTTTGTCGATCTGCATCCTCACCTGATAACGCAATGTGGCTCAGTGCCAGGTGCACGTCATCATCCTCGTGTGTCCCACGTCATCGCGCCCAGTGATAGAGGCCAACATTACGTGTAGCTCAACCTGGTAACTTCACATTCCTCTGATTAAATATTATGCAGAACAAAAACTGTTATCTTACTTTTCTGAAACCCCTCAAGACCATTTGAATGTCTTAGATTTATCGGAGTGACCAAAATAATAAGTCTACCACTTTATTTCGTCATGCTACTATTTCCGTATTTCCTGCAACCACTTGCAAGTTTCACGTCTAATAATGGGGCATGAAAAGTATTTGTGGGGCTAAAAAACGAGAGTGAGAGAGAGAAAATAAAAAATAAAAACGCAGTTACAAAAGTATAGCTCAATATTGTGTGAAATTTTTAACTCCAAAGTAGAGGTACTTGCTAGATATGAGAAATACATGCCCTTCACAAAATCATGCTCGCTGGTGGAAACTAGCATGCGAGATGCTCAAAATTTCTTTACCGTTCTTTTCTGTCTTCCCTTTGAAGTTTTTTACTCTTACATTAGCGGAGAAGACAGAGCTTCAGCAATAACAATTAAAAGACTCTTCGGTATTAATAATCTCTTCCTAATTTTGCCTCCGCCACTGAATATTTATCAGCAGCTATTCCTGATGAATTAATTGCCCCCCAAACAATCACGCATTTGCATTGTGAATAAGCCTTTCGTGCAATTTAAATATTCGTGAATATCCTAATTATAACACATTAATTGCTCACGACATTTCTTGGCTCGCCTATCTCTTTGTCCCTCGCTCCCCCCCCCCCCTGCTTTCTTCTCTGCCATCAAGGAAGGAAGGAATAGCGAGACCTTTTAAAGCACATGAATTAAACTTACCGATATTCGGATACTGAATATTTCTGAAAGTTTACGGAAACGGTAATTATTTGTAGTCGACTATACTGAATAAATGTGAATTTTATACAGCACAAAGGGTTTCATATAATTAGGGAGCGTAATGGAAAAAATGCAACATGCATTGGCGTTACAAAAGTGAATTCTTGATGTTATTTCAAACGAATTTTAATCATATACAAATGTGTAGCAAAAATGTGCTCTACCGGTTGCATATATTTCCGAATTAAAATGTTACGCGCTCAAAGCATAATGAGTTAATTTGGGACTTAAAAATAGGAATATCGCCAGATCTATTCTAGTAGTTGTTGCCTACTTTTCCGCATTTTTAAATTTCTCCATATTATTATTTACATTTTTTTTTCTTACCTTTTCCTGCTTTCTGTCTCTCTCATATTCCGACATTTCTTTTTTCGTTCTCTCTCCTTTGTATATTTTCCGTTGACAAAAGGTACGACAATAAAGTTTATAGACCTGTTCAATTAGAGCAGGGTTTCTCATTTTTTCACCCATGGAACCGTAAAAAAGATGTAGAACTTACTGAGGAACCCTTATCTGCCCATGTCCCTTCTCTCCCTGAAAACTCATTATAACTCATATTAGAGATTACTAGATAACATCTACTGAACGAACCGTAAAAAAGATGTAGAACTTACTGATGAACCCTTATCTGTCCATGTCCCTTCTCTCCCTGAAAACTCATTATAACTCATATTAGAGATTACTAGATAACATTTACAGAACGAACCGTAAAAACGATGTAGAACTTACTGAGGAACACTTATCTGCCCATGTCCCTTCTCTCCCTGAAAACTCATTATAACTCATATTAGATAATATTTACAGAACGAACCGTAAAAAGATGTAGAACTTACTGAGGTACACACTTACCTGCCCACGTCCCTTCTCTCCCTGAAAACTCATTATAACTCATATTAGAGATTACTAGATAACATTTACAGAACGAACCGTAAAAAGATGTAGAACTTACTGAGGAACCCTTATCTGCCCATGTCCCTTCTCCCCCTGAAAACTCATTATAACTCATATTAGAAATTACTAGATAACATTTACAGAACGAACCGTAAAAAAGATGTAGAATTTATTGAGGAACCCTTATCTGCCCATGTCCCTTCTCTCCCTGAAAACTCCTTATAACTCATATTAGAGATTACTAGATAATATTTACAGAACGAACCGTAAAAAGATGTAGAACTTATTGATGAACACTTATCTGCCCATGTCCCTTCGCTCCCTGAAAACTCATTATAACTCATATTAGAGATTACTAGATAATATTTACAGAACGAACCGTAAAAAGATGTAGAACTTTCTGAGGAACACTTATCTGCCCATGTCCCTTCTCTCCCTGAAAACTTATTATAACTCATATTAGAGATTACTAGATAATATTTACAGAACGAACCGTAAAAAGATGTAAAACTTACTGAGGAACACTTATCTGCCCATGTCCCTTCTCTCCCTGAAAACTTATTATAACTCATATTAGAGATTACTAGATAACATTTACAGAACGAACCGTAAAAAGATGTAGAACTTACTGAGGAACACTTATCTGTCCATGTCCCTTCTCTCCCTGAAAACTCATTATAACTCATATTAGAGATTACTAGATAACATTTACAGAACGAACCGTAAAAAGATGTAGAACTTACTGAGGAACCCATGTCCCTTCTCTCCCTGAAAACTCATTATAACTCATATTAGAGATTACTAGATAACATTTACAGAACGAACCGTAAAAAGATGTAGAACTTACTGAGGAACCCTTATCTGCACATGACCCTTCTCTCCCCGAAAAGTTGGATTTTAGGTTTCTAGACTTTTAATTAAGAAATACAGACTTAAATCAGCCAAAACATTAAAGACAACCTCTCCGTTATGCAAAGAAGCGCACGTCCAGCTAATCAGCGTCACGTGCCAAGGTTACGAATGATATACCTACCTGATGGATCGGAGCTCTCTGATTCAGTAGGGCCGCGGGTGTCCTAGTGTCAAGCGTTCGTGACTGCCATGGAGAATACCTGGGGTTTGATCCGAGCAGGTACGAGAGCTCGACCCACTAAATACCCGCCTTGCGTCGGATGGGCACGTTAAACCGTCGGACCCGTGCTACAGGCCGTCCGGTAATAAATGAGGGCGTCTTCCTCCTCCTTCTACCTCGCTGCCGTGTCGCTTTTCTATCGGGCACTCTAACCCAAATCTCCTAGCTTCCTTTTTCTAAGGGTTGTTTAAGACCTGGGGTCAGACACTCCCTTCCTAAAATCCTCTACATGTGATCTAATCTGATCTCTCAGTCAGTATCTCAATTCGTCTCAACATGGGAAAACAAAGGATTTATCTGATTTGGACAAAGGTTATAACGAAGTAAATTTCTCCGTCATTTCTGGTCTACGCCGGGATTCGAACCCGAGTCCGCTTATTCCGGAACAAGTCGCTCTACCAACTGAGCTACGCAGACGTTCATTCTGATTGCTATGTGCCTTTATGTCGTGTGCGTCCTGCTGGCAGGTACGTCACATCCCCCCGAAAGAGGGCCGGGGGCATGGTCCACGGGTCAGCCGTGACCATGAATCGTTGCAGGCAGCCATCCACTGTAGAACGTGCACTTGAGAACTCCCAGTCAATCTGGTGTGGGGAATGCAACGTCACATATTTTTATTTTTCGAAGCGCAAGAGAAGGGATTCTCTGATTTTTCCTATTCCGCGGTGTGGAAATAACATCACACCATGCGAGATTTTGAACGGTCGGGTCATCCGAAAAATTTGGGCGCCATTATAACGAAGTAAATTTCTCCATCATTTCTGGTCTACGCCGAGATTCGAACCCGACTCCGCTTATTCCGGAACAAGTCGCTCTACCAACTGAGCTACGCAGACGTTCATTCTGATTGCTATGTGCCTTTATGTCGTGTGCGTCCTGCTGGCAGGTACGTCACAAGGTCAAATCGTTATGGCAATACGCCTTGGCAAGAACATCTCCGGAACAGCGTCGCTGGGAGGCTGGTCACACAAAATCAGTGTTAGTACCAATAAAAGATGGTACGAAACAGGTGACACTTCGAGCCGTCGACAAGGAGTGGGCAGGCCACGCCTCATTGATGCTAGAGGTCAGCTCAGGCTGTGTCGTCTTCTCTGCAGCAACAGGAGGGCTACTGAGACTGGCATTACTCATAATTTCAATTGTGGTGAAGAGCTCGGTGTGTCTTAACACACAGTTCATCGTACTACACTGTGTGCAAAAATTAAGGACGAAGAGGAGAAATTAGCATAACAGGGAACAAGCAGGCAGAACGGACCGAAAGGAGATAGGCTAGGGTCCGGTACGGTAGGGCATGCGCATATATGCAGCATGACGTAAGGGTGGGGGAGTGTCGAAAGGGTATACAGCACACGGGCGGTGTATGCTCAGTAATTCGGTGAAAGCTATTGCACGGTGTACATCGGTTTGAACGACGTCGAGTTGCTGCCACCGTGTGATATGGCCAACAGGCAATCCAGTAGACGACATCTGGATGACTTTATCCTAGGTCACGTCATTGGGAAGTTGGAAGAAGGTCGAAGTGTGACTAGTGTGGCCGAGGAGTTCGGGATCGCTCACAGCACCGTTTCACGAGCTTGGAGAGCATTTCAAACGGAAGGAACAGCTGTCCGAGAGTTTAGCTGTGGTCGTCCACGAGCAACCACGGCAGCGGACGACCGGTATATTGTCCTACAGGCGAGAAGAGACAGACGGCAGACAGCGGGAGAAATCGCAAGGCACATGCAATAGACAACTGGACGTCCGTTATCGCGTGTTACCGTGGCCAAAAGACTGCGCAAAGGTGGTCTATTTGCATGACGACCAGTATGGTGTGTGTCATTAACGTCTGCTCATCGGAGACGGCGGTTTCTGTGGTGCCAGGAACACAAGAACTGGATAAATCAGCAATGGGGTCGAGTTCTCTTTACGGATGAGAGCCGATTTAGTCTGACGAGCGATTCTGGACGTATACATATCTGGAGAGAGCAGGAATACGCAATCACACCTCCAACATCATCGAAAGGGATCAGTTTGGAGGTGGCGGAGTTCTCGTTTGGGGCGATATCGTGCTTGGTAACCGTACTGACTTCCACATCTTCCAAGGAGGTTCAGTCACTGGTGTCCGCTATTGTACCGAGGTTCTCCTGCCTCACGTGCGTCTGTTTAGAGTTGCTGTGGGTCCTGAGTTTCTCTTCATGAAAGACAACGCTACACCTTATCATACAGTGGCTGTCGCAGTGCTGTTGGAGGTGTGAAGATATTCAACGCATGGATTGGCCTGCAAGTTCACCGGACCTAAATCCAATCGAACACGTGTGGGATCTTCTCTGGAGACTCTTGGCAGCACGCCACCAGCCGCCAGCAACGATTCCGCAACTGCGATTGGCGCTACAAGAGGAATGGGCTGCGATGCTTCAACAGCTCCTTGACAATCTCGTCCTCAGCATGGACAGACGGAAATCCTGCAACGCAGTCAGGGGTGATCATATCCCCTACTAAAGAATGGATTTTTTTTTTTTGGCAGCGGCCTGTCACATGGACGTTTCTGTTTTCTGTCCAGTTGTGCTCGAAGTTATCTTTTCAATAAAATGCCTTTATATCCTTTGGATTCCTTGTTTGGACGGTTTTGTTCACTTGTCTCATATTCTTACATCTTGGGGATCTTTTGGTATGATTTGGGTCGATGTGGAGCATTTCTGCACGACGTTACATTCGAAAAACCGTCTCGTCCTTAATTTTTGCACGCCAGTGTATAACGTAATGTCGTGAGCAAGATTGGTGTTACGCTATGTCTAAAACCATGACAAACGAATGTTGAACTAAATAAGAATACGATGCAATAGTTCCTAATTAAGCGTTTACGGCCAGACGAATCATATACAGAAGTCAGACTAACGATAACCTTTTATTGGTCCAGCACTCTTTCAGTAGATCCAACATATAACACAGCAGGTAAATTTCACATTTATCTTAGCGATTGAACGTCTACACACAGACACGTACCCATAAGCAACTGTCGTATCGTCCTTTTAATCCATCTTTCTTATCACATTCATACGTCACTTCCTCTCTGAACTCAAACGTGCTGCCAACCTCATTCTAGTGGGACAGAAGATATCACGTTAAGTTTGGAAGTGTAAAGGAGAACAAACTGAAATTTACATAGGAAAAGGAGCTAAAAATGAACGTTATTTTAGAATATATGTCACAGTACGCTCTTGGATATGAGCCCGCAGCCACAGACCCATTCCTGTGCCTATGCTCACAGCTGTTCACCGTCGTCAACGTTTGCACTTGGCGCGTAATTCGTCGACATTGGAATATAAGACTGGAAGAAGTTTTCGTGGTCAGACAAATCCCGTTTATTGTTTCACCACTCGATGGACGACCTCGTGTGCAACGTTTACCTATGGAAGCCTTCTCAACTGGATTCATTGTGGGAACGATCCAGGCGGCTGGTGGGAGTGTGGTGGTCTGGGCAATGACACTTGGACCCATTATCCCTGTCGATCGAACTCTGACAGCTGGCACGTACCTATACATCGTGGCTGACCAAGTACACCCCTTCATGATGACTGTATTCCCTGGCGGAAATGGTGTCTTTCAGCAAGACAATGCTCCATACCATACTGCGAGGAAGATTCAGGAAATTTTCGAAGAACATGAAGAGGAATTTCTTTTATTACGATATCCCCCAAATTCGCCGGACATGAATCCTATCGAGCATTTCTCGATTGAATTGGAGAAACGGGTACGAGCAGCAATATCCCAACTACGTAATTTAGGGAACTTCGGAATCTTCTGCTGCAGTCATGGTACCAAATATCAAGAGACACCTACCAGTATCTCGTTGAATCTATGCATCATCAGAGGACAGCTTTTTTTGCCGGACGGCGAGAAGAGGACTTGTCAAGAGACACCTACCAGTATCTCGTTGAATCTATGCATCATCAGAGGACAGCTTTTTTTGCCGGACGGCGAGAAGAGGACTTGTCAAGAGACACCTACCGTACTCCTGATGAGACTTATCAAGAGACACCTACCAGTATTTATATTTTTTAGTTTATTTTCATATCAAGAGACACCTACCAGTATTTATATTTTTTAGTTTATTTTCATATCAAGAGACACCTACCAGTATTTATATTTTTTAGTTTATTTTCATATCAAGAGACACCTACCAGTATCTCATTGAATCTATGCCTCATCAGGCGAGAGCTCTTTTGGCGGGCGGCGAGAGGAAGACTTATCAAGGGACACCTACCAGTATTTATATTTTTGATATTATTTAATATCAAGAGACACCTACCACTATTTATATTTTTTATTTTATTTCTTATCAAGAGACACCTACCAGTATCTCGTTGATTCTATACCTCATCAGGCGAGAGCTCTTTTGGCGGGCGGCAAGAGAAGGACTTATCAAGAGATACCTACCAGTATTCCTAATTATACTTATCAAGAGACACCTACCAGTATTCCTGATGAGACTTATCAAGAGACACCTACCAGTATTCCTAATTATACTTATCAAGAGACACCTACCAGTATTCCTGATGAGACTTATCAAGAGACACCTACCAGTATTTATATTTTTTATTTTATTTCTTATCAAGAGACACCTACCAGTTTCTCGTTGAATCTATGCCTCATCAGGCGAGAGCTCTTTTGGCGGGTGGCGAGAGGATTGCTTATCAAGAGACACCTACCAGTATTTATATTTTTTATTTTATTTCTTATCAAGAGACACCTACCAGTTTCTCGTTGAATCTATGCCTCATCAGGCGAGAGCTCTTTTGGCGGGTGGCGAGAGGATTGCTTATCAAGAGACACCTACCAGTATTTTTTATGATACTTATCGAGAGACACCTACCAGTATTCCTGATGAGACTTATCAAGTGACACCTACCAGTATTTATATGTTTTATTTTATTTCATATCAAGAAACACCTACCAGTATTTATATGTTTTATTTTATTTCATATCAAGAGACACCTACCAGTATTTATATGTTTTATTTTATTTCATATCAAGAGACACATGTCAGTATCTCTTTGAATCTATATGCCTCATCAGGCGAGAGCTCTTTTGGCGGGTGGAGAGAGGAGGACTTACGTCGTATTAAGTAGGTGATTTTAATTTTTTGGTTGATCGGTGTATTTGAGTATTAGAGAAATAAAAAAAATTAAATACCAGCATTTATTATTTTCCATGAAACGTACTTTAAAAAAAGTACGTACGGACACAATATCTCTGCAACTGATTATGAGTGCGATTTGAAAATAATTATTTTTCCATTTAGAAACACATAATGTGAAAACGATTATTATTGCTTTCCGGTCACTTTCTGATGTATAACGTCGCCCCTAGAGGCCGTAAATGCAATTCTATGGAATTCAAGATATTTGTAACTTTTTTCCCTGGTTCCCTTGCCACATTACATAGCAACGATTTGCTGTAAAGAATCTGTCGCAGTGCCTCAATTTATTTAAAACTAAAGATTATAGTGCTACTTTGGTGCTTTGTAAGTATTATTTCCCTGTGGTGAGACTTTTGATGTATTGGCTACAAAGTGTTCGCACCTTCTTCTTGTCAGTTTGCGTGACTTAATTATTTATTTAAGTATGTACCTTTTTGAAAATGTTACTTTCGTTAGTATATATTTCATCATGTGTATGTCTTAATGAAAATATGATGTTATTTTCAAAAATCGAATTGTAAGGAAATAGTTATGCTTTTGAAGTTTTGTAATAGTTATACTTTTGAAGTGCTACAATTTTTTAGTTGCCTTGGTTACATCCATGCTAGTTGCAACCGTTGATTTCTGTGATATAAAAAGCTTGAGTTCAATAATTTTGTTTGCACATTTATATTACTATTGGTATTACTATATTCTTGGACTTTTGTTGTTTATATGATTGTATATGTAGTCCCGGATGGGTATGGACTAAATTCTGTTTTGTTGTAGTGTGGCATGAAATTGTAGTTAAGTAAAAATAAAATATATTTTATTCAATATGTTTGCTTCTAAATAAATGATTGAAAATTGTTTTTCTTTTATTCGATGCCATTTATTACGAAAACTATTTCGGGTAAATTTCTTTTTCAAGTAATGCAAACTTTTTTCGCTAAGGAGAGTAAAGCAAATTGCGACTTCTCCGGTATCTACAAATCCTATTCAAAATATCTTTTTTTGCATCGGATAGAGATTTTCATGGGAAACGTTCTGCATGCAGTTTATAATTTTGGAAAAAAATTGTTTTACCACTACTGGGCGTAAAAGTACTTTTATGCTTCAGATATATTCGCAGCTTTTGAAATGTCGATTGAAAAAGTTCCTTTGCGGTCAGATATCGCTCACCCCGGCAAAACCCTTAGTAAATTTTCTGCTTAAAACAGTGCACAGTTTTTCCACTAGGGGAGTCATGTGTATTTTATTTTTCGCGATATCTCTGCTTCTAACAGTCCGATTTGCCGTCGAAGCCACACCCGCACCGTCCCGTCAGCTCAGTACAGCTCAAAACGGGATTCATCTGACCACACGACGTAGTGACCACCACTCTACAGAAGTCCAGTTTTGATGTTCCCGGCGCCAGACGAGGCGTAATGTCCGATGAAGAGCAGTCAACAGTGCCACACGAGTGGAACGTCACCTCCCGTCGCCAGGGTAGGCAACGTGTGTCCGTTACCTTTCGCTCGCTGGTGCTGCTTGGGCTTCCGACATTTAACCTGGATGTGATTTCCGCCGAAGTCGCCAAGTGGTCGGTCCGCACGAGCCTGGATAGTTTACGTCGACCACGGTCATCAATAGCGTGTGGTCGACCATTCGCTTGCTGGTACGCTGGCACGTCCGTCTCTGTGGTATACTCGTATTATACCCTAATACGGTTGCCTTCTTTTTTTTTTTTTTTTTTTTTTGATTGGAGGTTTAACGACCACCGTGAACAACTCAATGGGCTATAAGCAGTCGCCCGTCCCTAATTTAGGGTCACTGGTTTCAGGGAAGGGAGAGAGCCAGTGCCGTAAGACAAACACAACATCCATGCCTCACCGGGATTCGAACCCGGACCCCGTTCGGACGAATGATCAGAGGCCATCGCTTAGACCACTGCGCCACCGGGGCGGCACGGTTGCCTTCAGGAACCCTATGGTTCTTACCACTTGTGCGACAGAATGGTCCATCTGTTTTGCACCGAAAATGCGTCGACGATGAAAGTCTCTCAGACCACCTCGTTTACACATGCTCATCGATTGCGATACACTGCTGCGAAGCCCTGCTGTCCGCCTATTTATCGCCTGCGTTCGGTTTGGGTCTATTCCACTCTGCGAGAGGGGATGCCCATGTCAACTGCCCCATCACCCTTATCTCTAACGTTTTGTCTACTGAGTTTATATCTCTTCTAATCATTTAGTTTAAATATCTTTTTTGCCTCTGATATTTTCTGCTATGAGAGACTTCTTAAGCTTGGTTTTTCAGTTTTCGCAACACGCTTTTCAGCTGCTAGTGGGTGTAAATAACTGTTTTTATTTGTAGATGTTTTATCGGTTGTAGATATGCTGTTAGTTTTATTTTATTTTATTTTATTTTATTTTATTTTATTTTATTCATATATTTATTTATTTTTTGTGTCCGGTTCCATTTGGATACAAAAAATTCATTCCAATACCCATTCATATAAACCGCTCGCATTGCATATTTTAAATTATGTGAGTTTTTCCCTCGGTGGCGTAAGCGTATTCCATTCTTTGCTGAATTTTTAGGCTTTCTAAAATCTGCTTTGAAATATTTGTTTGCTATCCGAAAGGATTCAAAAGACGTGCTCATTACAACCGAATATTCGATGTAATTCTTTTATTGTTATGTTTCTGTGAATTTTATCGACATTTTAGGAAGTAAGAAATTCAAGATAGTTCTTAAAGTTAAAAAATCCTAATGGAATATATCATTAAGGAATAAGACTTAAAACAATATTATTGAAAACGTCCTTTCATTTCTCTCTCCCCATTAAACTGAACATGTAACTAATGAGATGGATGAGCTTTCTTACAGAGATATCCTTTTTGAAGTGAAGTCGGATGTTGGATAAATGAAGCCGCATGCCTCGAGTCGATTTCTCTGCTGGCTTCAGTGAGGTTGCACATTGTATTTTGAAAATGCTGCCTCACAAGTGTACACTGTTAAAAAAAAACTTAGGAGGTTGCACCGAAAAGTGAGGCTACATCACTACTGGGGCAAATGCATACCTTTTTTTTGGGGGGGGGAGGATAATTGAAAGTTTAATGACCACCGTGAGCAACTCAATGGGGTATAAGCAGTAGCACGTCCCCAATTTACGGCCAGTGATGGGAGAAAGCCAGTACCATAAGACAAACGCAACATCCATGCCTCACCGGGATTCGAACCCTGGCCCTTCTCGGACGAATGTTCATAATCCAGCCCTTAGACGACTGCGCCACCAGGGCGGCTGGTCAGCTCTTGTGTGATGCATGAAACATCCATAAACATGATGCAATGTGTGTAACTTCGCATCATTCTGGTTGATACCATACCGTGCTGCATAATTGCATCATATTTTGTTCTGTTTTATGCATCACACAGTGGTTTACATTTCCCAAAAGTGGTGCAACTGGTGTAGCACAACTTTTTGGTTCAACCTACTACAAAGTTTTCAACAGTGTATGTTGAATCAAAGAGCAGTATTTGTTTTCCAGTGTGCTCCTCAATTTTTGGGCATTCATTTCGAACAGTGTAGTTGAACCAAAGGGCAGTATTTGTTTTACAGTGTGATCCGTAATTTCTGAGCATTCATTTCTAGCAGAGCATGTTGAATCAAAGGGCAGTATTTGTTTTACAGTGTGATCTGCAATTTCTGGGCATTCATTTTTAACAGTGTATGTTGAACCAAAGGGTAGTATTTGTTTTACAGTGTGATCCGCAATTTCTGGGTATTCATTTCTAACAGTGTATGTTGAATCAAAGGGCAGTATTTCTTTTACAGTGTGTTCCGCAATTTCTGGGTATTAATTTTTAACAGTATGTGTTGAACCAAATGGAAGTATTTGTTTTACAGTGTGATCCGCAATTTCTGGGTATTCATTTTTAACAGTGTATGTTGAACCAAAGAGGATTATTTATTTTGCAGTGTGCTCCGCAATTTCTGGGTATTCATTTTTATCAGTGTGTGTTGAACCAAAGGGCAGTATTTGTTTTACAGTGTATTCCGCGATTTCCAGGTTTTAATTTTTAACTTGCCTTTCAGGTTCCTGTGAGCTACTATGTCGATAAGCTGTTTGCTTTCTCTGAGTGGTAGGCCCAAATCCTCCTTGAGACTGAAAACGGATTTTGAAGTCGGCTTATATCTTCTTCTAGAGTTTGGAAATATTCTTTGTTTGAAGTTTGAAGGTTTTTTTATATGTGGTTTCCATTCAGCGTTTGGTGATGGGTCATCTGGGGTAGTACTAAAAACCCGGAAGATTCAGCGATGAAGCAATTGTGGATTGACAACTTCCTTACAAAACTGACACCTTTCTTAAATTTATGCAGCACACGGATGACTTCGCGAAAATTTACTATATCATGAAGTACCACAATACTGTACTTGGGCCAATAACAAATTTTCAGGAAGGAAGCGCGGACAACACGTCGAAGAACATCCCGACATAAAGAAAGAACCTGCACTTGGAAGAGTGTATAGCGTTCACCCAAACCAATCCGCATGTTTCTGTCTCCGGATGTTGTTGCACCATGTGCGTGGACCGACATTTTTTCAATGTTTAAGAACTGTAAATGGCAAAATAAAAGAAACTTAACAAGTAGCTAGCAAAGAATGAGACCTCTTAGAAGGTGACAAACATTGGAAAAATGCTCTTGCAGATGTCGTGGTTTCTCAATCACTTTCTCAATTGGGAGAATTATTTGTGATCATTCTCTTATTTTGCCAACTATCTGAACCACAGAAACTGTGGGACACATTTAGAGACGACCTATATGAGAACATATGAAATGGACTTCGTGATCACACGGACATGACTTTAAAATTTTCTGAAGACATGTTTAATGAAGGCCTTATTATAATTGAAAGCAAAGTATTTGAATTAAGTGAGAAAACCTTAGCTGGTTTTAATCATCCCTCACCAAATTGCAACAACACCAATTCAAGCGACTGTTTAGAATCAGCCCCGAGACGACCATATGACACTGAATGATTTCATCTCCAAAAATCTCCCAAATTTGGTACTCGACCAACGAGAAGCATATGATCTAATAATAAATAGCGTTGAAAATAAAAAGGTAAAAACGTTTTTCCTCGATGCCCCTGGCGGAACAGGAAAACATTCTTAATAAATTTATTATTGGCCAAAATTCGATTATCTGGGAAATTGGCTTTATCTGTGGCTTCGTCTGGCATAGCAGCTACATTGCTCAGCGGAGGTCGAACTGTGCATTCTACTTTCGAATTGCCATTAACGGTCTCTTTACAACAAAAAACAGTGTGCTCAATATGCAAAAATGGACCACTGGGCAAAGTGCTGCAAGATGTTGAACTCATTATGTGGGATGATCGATCGCATATGTGTGAAACCATCGATCGCACATTGAAGCTGTCGAAAGAATGCTCAAAGGTATCAGAAATTCGGATACCTTTGAGCGTCACTTTTGTTTTCGCCGGCGATTTTTGCCAAATTTTGCCAGTAATTGTGAAAGGAACACGAGCAGACATTGTTAAGGCGTGTTTAAAATCCTCGCCAATGTGGAATAATATTGAAACACTTCATTTAGAAACAAATGTGAGAACTCATTTAGGAGGCGGAGATACTCAATTTTCTACGCAGTTACTATGTGTCGGTG
Organism: Macrothele yani; assembly: GCA_039090855.1. Lineage (NCBI taxonomy): Eukaryota > Metazoa > Arthropoda > Arachnida > Araneae > Macrothelidae > Macrothele > Macrothele yani. Next base: position 47,694,122 of record CM076998.1, on the reverse strand, counting down.
ATGGCAAAGTACCTAATCAGAACGATTTGATTCCAGTACATAGTAAACTGGGAAGCATTGTAAGATCTATTAATGAATTAGTTGACAGTATGTATCCTAATGTAGAAAATTTTCTTCAAAGAAGTCACAACCGGATTTGTGAACGAATTATCGAGTCTCCAAGGAATGCATCTGTTGATGTAGAAAAGTTGCTCCAAAGAAGTCACAACTGTATATGTGAACGAGCTATCGTGTCTCCAAGGAATGCATCTGTTGATGAAATAAACAATGCTAAATCATGAAAGAAATACGGTATTACGCCATATAATACAAATTTTGAAGATGACAATCCGATTTTTGGCGTAAATGTGACAAGGATGGTAAGTCAGATAATATCCGGAAACTTGAAAATTTTCATCGTCCTGGAGCGGGACTCGAACCCGCGTCTCCCAGAAAACGCCCGGGTATGCTAACCACTACACCACCCAGAACGACCACGTTTCAAGTTTCCGATTAATTTGAATTTAACCATCACAGGATTCGCTAGTCGAAGCAACCGGCATTCATGTTTAGCGAACCTGGAGGTTAAGAATCTTATCCCGTGCTTGCCCGGAGAAGCAGATAAATCATGAAAGATATACGGGATTACGCCATATAATACAAATTTTGAAGACGACAATCCGATTTTTGGCGTAAATGTGACAAGGATGGTAAGTCAGATAATATCCGAAAACTTGAAAAATTTCAAATTAAAATTATCTGCTTCTCCGGGCAAGCACGGGATAAGATTCTTAACCTCCAGGTTCGCTAAACATGAAAGCCGGTTGCTTCGACTAGCGAATCCTGTGATGGTTAAATTCAAATCGATCGGAAACTTGAAACTTGGTCGGTCTGGGTGGTGTAGTGGTTAGCATACCCGGGCGTTTTCTGGGAGACGCGGGTTCGAGTCCAGGCTCCGGGACGATGAAAATTTTCAAGTTTTCGGGTATTATCTGACTTACCATCCTTGTCACATTTACGCCAAAAATCGGATTGTCATCTTCAAAATTTGTAAACAATGCTATTTTGCAAAAACTGCCCAGCGAATACAGAATTTACACATCGATCGCTACTGTCGTTAACTTGGAAGATACGGTGCATTTTCCACATGAATTTTTGAATTCTTTTAATCTTTCAGGACTTCCACCGCATTGTTGCAGATTGAAAGGTGGCATTCCTATAATATTATTGCGGAACCTGAATCATCCAAACCTGTTCAATGCTACAATATTACAGGTCAGAGCGCTGCGTAATATTATTATTGAAGCCATTATACCAACTGGGCCAGCAGCTGGACAAATGGAACATATACCCAGGATCTCGATGATTTCAACAGACCTGCCTTTCACGCTTAAAAGATTACAGTTTCCTATTAAACTATTCTTCGCCATGATGATCAATAAATCTCAGGGCCAAGCTTTCAAACATATGGGATTGGATTTGCGTCAAGAATGTTTCTCGCACGGGTAGTTATATACGTTGGCTTATCGAGAACCGGAAGTTCAGACAATCAATTTATTTTGATAACGGCTGGAAATGAGACAAAGAATGTTGTGAATGCAGAGGCTTTATGAATTATTTTCAAAAAATAAAATAAAAATTATATGCTTAGATTTATGTAAAAATTAATTATAATTTTTTTCGCGTGAAAAACTAACTGCTGACCAATAAATCTTTCGGCCAATTTCATCCATCGGTTGCTATGAAATTGAACTACAGTTTTTACGGATGGATCGGATTACACGTGTTATCATAGCCCTGTTTTTCAGTGATATCTTTCAAGCGAGCGAAGCCGAGGGCACAACTAGTATATATATATAATGGGACAAGATAACTCCCAAACCTTTTCATGCCACATTGCAAAATGCCTTTCAATCATTGAAGTGGGAAAATAAAGGGATAAAGATTAATGAAGATTATTTAACTCACCTTCGTTTAGCTGATGACGTAGTCATTTTTGCAAATGACCCTTCAGAGCTGCAGAGTATGATCCAAGAACTTGCTGACAAGAGTAAAGAAGTGGAATTAAAAATGAACTTTCAGAAGACAAAACTGGTGTACAATGCTTTTATAAGAAATGAGAATTTATCGATTGATGGGGAAAAGCTGAAGATAACCGGTACCTACATTTACCTTGGACAAAAGATATCAAGCAAGGGTCACACTGATGAAGGAGTTAATCGACGTATAAAACTTGGTTGGAGAGCTTTTGGAAGAAACAGTACAATTTTATGAGCAATATACCATTATGTCTTAAGAGAAAGGTGATTAATCAATAAATCGTTCCAGTGCTTACGTACGGAGCACAGACGTGGACCTTAAATAAAAAAGACATACAGATACTGCAGACAACTGAAAGAAGCCTGGAGAGATACTTGCTCGGTGCAACCAGGAGAGATAAGAATAGGAACTCATGGATAAGGTAAAAGACCAGAATTGAAGACATCATGGTCAGAATAAAATCCCTGAAATGGCAATGGGCTGGGCATGTTACCAGAAGAACGGACCACCGATCGACAACCGAAATTCAAGATCAGGAAAAGATCAAGAAGAAGACCACATGGGAGATGAGTGGATGGAGTTCGAAAGCATGCGGGAGTGACATGAAGGAGACTGGCGCGAAACCGAGCGCTGTGGAAGAAACATGGAGAGACCTTCATCCAGCAGTGGATTTAAAATGGTTGACAATGCTGATGATATATACGATATATACGAGATATGAAAGACAGATGGGGGCACAATATTTTGTAGTTTGCCCCTAGCGTATAAATTCCTATTTATTCCTTTGTATATCATCATCATCATCATTGTCAACCATTATCAATCCACTGCTGGACGAAGGTCTCCCAAGTTTCCTCCACAACGGTCTGTCTTGTGCCAGTCTCCTCCATGTCACTCCCGCATATTTACGAATTTCATCCACCCATCTCCCATGTGGTCTTTTCTGGGTCTTTTCCTGTCCCTTGAATCCAATCTAAAATTTCGGCTGTCCATCTATGGTCTGTCCTTCTGGCAGTATGTCCAGCCCATTGCCATTTCAGGATTTAACCCTGATCATGATGTCTTCCACTCTCGTCATTTTTTCGGATCCACGAGTTTCTCTTCTTATCTCTCCTGGTTATACCAAGCATGCACCTCTCCATGCTTCTTTGAGTTGTCTGCAGCCTTTGTATGTCTCTTTTAGTTAAGGTTCACGTCTCTGCACCATACGTAAGCACTGGAAGGATGCATTGATCAAACACTTTTCTTTTAAGACATAATGGCATATTGCTCTTGAAAATTATGCTGTTTCTTCCAAAAAGCTCTCCAGGCAAGTTTTGTACGCCGATTAATTTCTTCATCAATGTGACCCTCACTTGATATCTCCTGTCCAAGATAAACATACGTATCTGTTATCTCCAGTTTTTCTCCATCAATTGATAAATCTTCATTTCTTGTAAAAGCATTGAACATCACTTTGTCTTCTGAAAGTTCATTTTTAATCAAACTTCTTTACTCTTGTCACCAAGTTCCTGGATCATACTCTGCAGCTCTGATGGGGTAGTTGCAAAAATGACTACGTCATCAGCAAAACGAAGGTGGGTTAGATAATCTCCATTAATCTTTATCCCTTTGTTTTCCCAGTTCAGTGATTGAAAGACATTTTCCAATGTGGCATTAAAGAGCTTCGGAGATATGGTGTCACCTTGTCTCACTCCCTTTCCAATTTTTATGTGTGTTGTATTTTCAAACAGCCGAATCTTTGCACTTGCATTTTCATAGATGTTATTAATAATATTAATGTATGCATCTTCAATACCGCAGGATTTCAGAGCCGTGGTAACTGCTGATGGTTTCACCGAATCAAAGGCTTTTTTCATAATCGATAAAAGCCATGCACAATGAAAGTTCATATTCCCTCGCTCTTTCAATTAGTTCTCTCAGTACGTGGATATGATCTATTGTGCTGTAGCCACTCCTGAATCCAGCTTGTTCTCTCGGTTGAGCCATGTCCAGTGTTACCTTCAAGCGGTGTGAAAGAACTTTAGTGAAGATTTTATAAACCACTGATAGGAGGCTGATAGGTCTGTAGTTCCTGAGATCCTCAATGTCACCTTTTTTATGTAGCAGGATCATTGTAGCATTGTTCCAATCCTCAGGAATCTTCCCTTCATTAAGGCATCGAGTGAAAATTTGGGCGAGTACTGTTTCGATTTCTCCACTTGCTTCTTGTATGATGTCTATAGTAATTCCATCTTCTCCTGGAGCTTTCCCCGCTTCATGTTCTTGATTGCATGAGCAACTTCTGCTGGGAGGACTGGAAGAACTCTGGTACCTTTCATGATGTCTGGAGTACATGTATCATCCCTTTCATATAATTTGGAGTAGAAATCTTTCACTCTTGTCAAAATTTCGCCTCTATTTCTTGTTATAGAACCATCTTCTTTTCTCAGAGCCATAATCTGTTTTCTTCCCTTACTGAGATGTCCCTTTGCTATCTTAAGGCTTTGGTTGTTTTCAATTGCTTTCCTCACTAGCTCACAGTTGAATTTCCTTACGTCTTCAGTGATACTTTTTCGTGTTGTCTTGCATAGCTCTATATATTCCACTTTGGAAGTCACATCTTCTTTAGTTGTCCTCATCTCTTCTTTTTTGCATCAACATTTTGGTTTTTCCTGATAATTTGTTCACATGCAACTTGTTCTTAGACCCAGCTAATTTTGTTGCTGTTTCCATTAGAGCTTTGGTTACTTTTCTGTTAACTTCCGAAATATCCACTTCTTCCGATGTTAAGCCTTCTAAAGCAGAGAATCTGTTCTTCAGTTCCAACTTGAAAGTATTATGGTGTTTTTTAAGGTTGGTTATGTCAATACATTTTGTTTGTCTTATGAGCTTGCCACGTTCCAGTTTAGTGTTGAGGTGCATCTTACATCTCACCAATCTATGGTCACTACCTGTGTTGAACTTGTTCAGCACACTGCAGTCTTCGATGACGAATTTTTTGTTACACATAATAAAATCAATTTCACTTGTCGTTCCAATTGGATGTCTCCATGTCCATTTCCTGTGTGGCTTTTTCTTGAAAAAGGAGTTCAAGATGAAAAATCCTTCTGCCTCTGCAAACTCAACGAGAGTATTTCCACGCTGGTTTCTGTTGCCGTGACCGAATTTACCTACTGAAGTTTCATTCTGTTGCCGTTGCCCTATTTTTGCATTGAAATCTCCCATAATTATCTTCAAGTGCTGCTTACCTTTATTATTTAGATGACGAATTTCCTCATAAAATTCTTCAATTTCTTCTTCAGGATGACTTGTGGTGGGTGCATAAGTTTGAATAATCTGAGCCTGGTATCTTCTCGATAGTTGGATAACGAGTCGTGCAGCTCTGTCAGAGGAACTTTCAACTTCTACCACTTTATCCTTCAGTTTCTTGTTTATTATAAATCCAACACCACTAGTTCTGCCAGTATCTGTCCCACGATAATAGAAGAGATGTCCACTTTTCAGTTCGATGAGATCTTCTCCTTTTCTCCTTACCTCACTTAGCCCGACGATGTCCCACTTGATCCTTTGTAGTTCCTCTTCCAATTCAAGAAGCCTTGAATCAGAAGATAGGGAGCGTCCGTTATAGGTAGCCAAGGTCAGCATCAAATGGCAGCCTAGTCCGGTCCTCCGGGGATTCTTAGCACCCTCTGCCTTCATGTCTCACTGGCCGCTGCCTTGGCCAGGTACATTCCAGCTGCCGGAGACTGAGGGCCAAGATTTAAGTTGTAGAGTCATTTTGGAGGTGTTTGGCCATAACTCACCACGCTGGCCAAGCGGGTTGGTGAGTGTGGGATAGCATTTCTTCTGATCCCGATGGTATAGTTATACCGCTATTGGCGGTCGTCAGAGCCCCTTTAGTGGGAACAGGATGCACCACGAGAAGGCGGGGTTGACATTTGTCAAGGAGAGGCTGTGATGTTACGCATCACCTGACCTTACATCCCCCTTTGTATATAAAAGTATTAATATATCGTTTTTCGTCCAGTGTGCGCTACCTGAATGCCAAACCACTAGCAGCTACATTCGGTCATCAGTCATACTTGTTCTTCTGGAGCATAAATTCTTCTTTAGTTTAAGAGTCACTGTAACATTTGGTGCTAGGGAAACAAAGGAAAAGAGCGATGCTTTGAACGTAGTCGATGCTCTATAAACTTTTGCTTTGGGGGGAGGGGGTGTAACGACCACCGTGAGCAACTCAGTGGACTATAAGCAGTCGCCCGTCCCTAATTTAGGGCCACTGGTTCCAGGGAAGGAAGAGAGATAGAGCCGTAAGACAAACACAACATCCATGCCTCACGAGGATTTGAACCCAGACCCACTTGGATGAACGACCATGAGCCAGCGCTTAGACCACTGCGCCACTGGGGCGGCTATATATAAACTTCAAACAGGAACTTCGTTCATAACGTAAAAAACGAAAAATCAGACAGTCGTCGAGTGGTCTGGAAGCCCCCTTCCAATTTCTTGAACTACTGGGTCAAGGTTCGAATCCTAGGACAAGACATGAATGTTGCGCTTGTTCTTCTACTCCTTGCAGTCTTTGCCGGTCACTGAAAGCCCATAAATCTCGAAACAACAAAAGTCAGAACGAAGCAGAGAACATTTTATTACATTAGAGAAGCCATTGCAATTTTTTTGAGACAGCGTTTTCGAAGGGTTTACATCCAAAGGGTTGGTTTAAACGCAATTGCCTATGTCCCATGGGACTTTTGTGCGCGTGTCAGAAACGAAGTTTCATTAAATTGAACCTAGCAACTCGGATTCGACAGCGAGATTTGGGAGCGCGTGATTGGGAGTCGACATGTCACAGCGGGCTCTTTCAGGAAGGGGTGCACGAGAGAATGTCTTTATTTGTCCAATGCCCTGGTTCTGCGGCTTGGCGAGCCTGTTCTCAGTGTTATTAGCAAATTTTTTCACAGGGGACTTTTCCAGGGAGGGGAGCAGGAGAGAATGTCATTATTTGTCCATTGCCCTGGGTCTGCGCCTTAAAGTGACTTTTCTGAGTGTTATTAGGAAATGTGTTCACAGCAGGCTTTTCTAGGGAGAGGAGCAGGAAGGAATGTCCTTATTTGCCCAGTGCCCTAGGTCTGCGGCTTGGCGTGACTTTTCTGAGTGTTATTAATTATTTTATTCACAGCAACTTTTCCAGGGAGGGGAGCAGGAAAGAATGTCCTTCTTTGTCCAATGCCCTGGGTCTGCGACTTGGCGTGACTTTTCTGAGTGTTATTAGGAAATTTGTTCACAACGGGCTTTTCCAGGGAGGGGAGCAGGAAAGAATGTCCTTATTTGTCCAATACCCTGGGTCGGCGACTTGGCGTGACTTTTCAGAGTGTCATTAGGAAATTTGTTCGCAGAAAGCTTTTCTAGAGAGAGTAGCAGGAAAGAATGTAGGGGAGCAGGAGAGAATGTCCCTAATTACCCAATTCCCTAAGTCTGCGGCTTGGCGTGACTTTTCTGAGTGTTATTAGGAAATTTGTTCAAAGCGGGCTTTTCCAGGGAGGGGAGCAGGAGAGAATGTCCGTATTTGTCCATTGCCCTGGGTCTGCGACTTGGCGTGACTTTTCTGAGTGTTATTAGGAAATTTGCTCACAGAAGGCTTTTCTAGGGAGGGTAGCAGGAAAGAATGTCCTTATTTGCCCAGCGCCCTAGGTCTGCGGCTTGGCGTGCCTGTTCTGAGTGTTATTTGGAAATTCGTTCACGGCGAGCTTTTCAAGGGAGGGGAGCAGGAGAGAATGTCCCTAATTACCCAATGCCCTAGGTCTGCGGCTTGGCGAGTCTGTTTTGAGTGCTAATAGGAAATTTGTTCATAGCGGGCTTCTCCAAGAAGGAGTGGCAGGCGTGGATGTTCTTATTTGGTGGTGCGGGGGGGCTGTATTGCCCCAGGTTAGCAGCTGGGAGTGCCTGACTAGCTCACGATAGGTGTTTGTTGGTTCAGAGCAGCTCGGCTTACGTTGGATCGAACCCTCGATCAACTTGTCCGAAAGTAGCTCTTCTAACCACTAACGTACTTTCAGCCCGATGAAACAGCTGCAAAAGAGTTTCACTTCCATCAGCTCGCAAAATTTTACTAAGGTGGCACGGTGCTTCCGAAAATGCCAACATCCTAATATTTTGCGTGTGAGTACCGCCAACCTCCCCGATTGTCAGATGACCAACATTTTGGGTCTTAATAGAATTTGCAAAATTTTACCTTTTTAAAATTTACAAAAGAACTTATTATACAATTGTGGTTATTAAAAAGGTAAAATTTTAATCTCTTATATGTGGTCACTGTCTAATTTGAAACGACGGATTTAATCCATCAAGGAATAGCTTTCTTACCTGTTATTGTTAATATTGACGAAATTCAAGTTTTTTGCTTGCAGTGATAATAAGGTGTATTCAAAATGTAAAAGCAAAAGCAGTCGCCCTATGAGAGCAATAGTGTTATTCGCAGGATCCTATGAAAGCAATAGTGTTATTCGCAGGATCCATCACATATATTCCAGGTTTTGCATATTGGTTAAAGATTTTATTACGTAAATACAACATATTGATAGTACTGAAGTCCCCGACCCCGTTGTCACATATGCTATCAAGTTGCAAGGAGAGACAGTGTGAGAAAGAAAAGGCAGGTGTGTACGCTATACCGTTGGTATATCCTGACAACACGGAAAAGTTATATATCGGAATGACAAAGCGTTCCTTGGACACTAGATGTAAAGAGCACGTGTGAAGTGTCAACCAGGACATGCAGAATACAGCCCTCGCCAGAGAAGTCATACATTCATCGGCTACACCTCTATGGAATAGTATTAGAAGAATTGCCCCATTCACGACCTTTAAAGAGACTGCCATCAGGGAAACTGCCGAAATCCTATCCAGCAAAGTAGCGTGCAATGATATAGTTTCTACTGAACTATCAAGAGTTTGGCATGCGTTATTGAAAGAGAGAAACACATCGCGACACAACGTATAACTGCGTGATAAAAATTCGTGTAATACGCTCGTGATGTCAATCACGTTATTTTTAAAAATCATCTTTGTTCCTTACGTGTGACAATTCCCTGCATTTTTATGTCTACCATTGCCTTAAAAAAACCCTCCCAGTGGAGTGTGAAAGCTTGGCGAATCTTTGAACTTACTACGCCGCAAAAGTAAACGGATTTAATACGCTATATCCGTTTTTTGAATGTACTGTACCCTTCTGCATTTGATGTTTTAATTTTGAACAGAAGTGTATCTTGAACCGGCGACTTTTTACTGCGAACAAAAATCAGGGTGAAATGTATGACGCAACTACTAATGACTACAGCATGCAGCTAAATTTAAGTGCTTGGGTTTCTTCGTGCATTCTCTCTCCTTCTTTTTTCTCTTACTTTTATTCATAGCATAAAAACAACAATCCTTTTTATTCCATCCATTGTTCAATACTCCGTTTCGCAACATGGTTTTTCTCACGCCGCTGAAAATCTAAATTTTGGCGACACGATTTTTTTAAGCACATTAAGAGGCTGAGTACTCTTCCCTTCCTCGGTAAGTCTCTTTTTGGGAGAAGCACTAACGGTCATCATCATCATCGGTTTTATTTTTCATCTCTAATATCTGAGCCTCAGCAAAAGAATTAAATAAATTTTACAACACGGGAGAAAATTGCTCCACGTAATCTTGTGATTTACGTCTCATGTTTGCATTGCATCACCACCAGTCGAAGGAAAAGTAATTGGACCATCAATCTGCTAATGTGTGTGCCCGGGGGACTTCGGGGTGTGCTTTTGTAACACTTGCTGCAGTTAGAAGACATGCCTCTACTGTGGGAATCACAGCGCCGGAGAAAGAAGAAACCTGTTATCATTTAGGTTTACAGCCTGGCGTTCGAGATGAAGCTGTCTAACGGGAGAAGAATAAAGACATTAAATATCAGTCAGATTATTGTTTGCTAATTCGTTCTCGATATGTTCCCATTGTTTTGCGACGTCTAAAGCATTGGGAAGTCCCGCGTGGAAAGTCTATTGGTTTCTTGTTTTTATTTCCATTAACAGATACGGCGCAAGAGATTTAATCGCACGCATTTTAGACCCTTCTGAACCGGGTCATTAGTTACGCTAATAGCTATTGAATCGTAAGATTTTCCTTGATTACGCATATATATATATGTATATTGCACATGCGCCACTACTAAATTTTGAACCCCAGAGGGAATTCTAATAATGAACAAGGGGTATTAATTAATAATTAATAGTTCGACAGGCTTAGATGTATATCCAGACTTAAGAGTCCATGTGAATTTTTAGCGCTTCTTACATATTCATATTTCTTAGATATGCTTTGCTTTAGCATATTTTTTATTATCATTATCCATTTTAAATAATGTTCAGTTGTCTTGTTAGGAAGCGTATATGTACAAACTGTTTGCCTGTTATCTGTTTCTGGACATCGTATTTGAACTCTTGTTTTGCAATCCACTATAAGGATATTTTGCGAATATTCTTTACTTTTTCATAATTCACAATTATTGCATTTGGGGCGTCAGCGCATATTGTTACCTGCAAGAGTATCTCTGCTTTTTATAAATCCGACTGAATAAAACCTTTCTTGTTTTTTTTTGGGGGGGGGCGGAGGTTTATTTGTTGCTGTTGTTTTACCCTTGATTACGAAACACATTTTTTTTTCTATTGCGCCCTTTTTCTTTTTCACACAACGCAGATTTTAGGAGCTATTGAGAATTTCTTAAACGTTCGATTTGGAAAAGTTCTTTGACTTTGGATATTTTGCTGTGGGAAGAACATTTAGCGTCTCAATTTTTATAATGCATATTTCGGCCACTACAAGAGCTTCATTACGGCACGGGACATCAACGCCGGCTCCCCCTTTTAAAAATGTGCTTCTATTCTAATCATTATTGAACTTCTTCTTATTATTATTATTTCTCTTGTCGACTTTCTCGGACAGAGTCGATGGCCAAAAGGCGGAGATATTCATCTCAAGCCTGGAAACTTAGGAATTTCTTAGTGGTATGGCAGGTCTGTAGAATGATTACCTTTTGGAACTATGAAAGTTATTTGGTACCACTGCGATTTCTTAAATGACAACTGATACGATCTGTGTTAAACTTTGTTTCCATATCCTTTGGATTTCCATTCGCAGGTTCTCATATTTCCAGATTTTCTTGGATTCTGTCTTTGGATGTTTCTTGTAAAGTGGAACCTCTACGCCTATCAGGTGTGTCTTCTTCAGTTTTTTTTTTTTTTTTTTGCTACAATTACTGTGTCAGGTCGATTGTAGTCATTGATCTTGTCTGTGATGATAACTTTGTCCCGGTACATGACGTAATATTGATTTTCGAAAATAGGTTCTGACAGGTATATATATATATACTTGTAATAAAGTAGTAATAAGCTTGGCGTTAAATATGGCCTTGGATAAGGCCATATTTAACGCCAAGCTTATTATTATTATTATTATTATATATGATTTGATTTTCTCATCTACAGCAATGGCATCTGTAGCATGCGGTAGCATCATCGTCATCATCATTATTATTATTATCAGTTGAGCTGACATGAGTTTCCACCGAATACCTAGGTATCGGTCAAGAATCGGCATAAAATGTATGATGTCCCAAGTAAAGCTGTTTTCTGCAGTTCATTAGGTGGTATATCAGAAAGCTGCAGTTTTCCGAAATTATTCATAAAATTTTTTGACATTGTTCCAAGTGCCCCGATGACAATGAGGATTGCCGTTGTGCGTTTAGTCCATGATCGGGTAATTTTTATGGCCAGGCCTCTATATTTAGTCATTTTTTTCCAGTTCTTTTTCATAGACTCTAGCATCTCCAGAAATCGCTATGTCAATTATCCAGACTTTCCGATCTCTTATGTTCTTTGTGCCGATCGATTTGAATTCTAAAATCCCACAAGATCTTGACTTGATCATTTTCTACGATCTACGACTTTCTCAGCCTGATGTTCCCGTGAGTTTTAAGATGCTGGAAGATTGTGCTTTCCGCATAATGACCAGTGAAGCAATTTTGCAACCCTGTCGTGTCTAGCTTCGTAATTTGTCTGTGCAATTTTTCTACATTCACATATAAGATGAGACAGTTTGATCATTTTCTTGACAAAGTCAACACTTTGGATTATCACCAACTTATTATTATTATTATCATATTTAATTTTCTCATCTACAGCAATAGTATATGTTGCAAGGTCCACTTGTCAGTACGGACATAAAGTCAAGTAAAGACATAGTCACTCATGGTTTAAAAATCGTCGTACCACGTGACACGTATCAAGAATTACCAATTCTTGAATTTTGGGCCTTAGGTGTTGTAGACCTAAAGCATCAAGCTGAGTTATAAGAGTCTGAGCAATTATACCAGTTGCAGAGATAATCAGTGGACGTATGTGAACTGTTTTCATTCCACATCCGCAGTCAGTTCCACATACTTGTGGATTTTTGTTGCATAGGTATTCTGAATATTACGGGCCAATGGTGGCGATATGTCGATAATGACTGCTTCCTTCTGCCTTTTGTCATATAACACTATGTCTGGACGATTGGCAGAAATGGTTAGGTCTGTTTTAATCTCACGGTCCCAATATGATTTGTATTGTTTATTATCTAGTACCTCAGTAGGTTGATATTTATAGTATGGTACGTCTGACACTGATAGTTTTGTATCGTGCGCTAATTGTTGATGTATCATCTTAGCAAAATTATTATATCGCTGCATATAATCAACGTTTGCTAGCGTGGTGCATCCTCCGCAGATGTGTTCAGTGGTCTCACTGCACATACCACATCTTCTACATTTGTCACTTTGCAGATCCTCCTTTAAAATGCATTTTCTATAATTTTTGGTTGCAATCATTTTATCTTGAACAGCAATCATAAATCCAATGCTCTCTCCATTATACTTTTCCTCGCTTCAACAACTGATTTGAGGCTTTTTTGTCAACTTCTGGTCTGTCTAACTGGTTTGGATGAGCCCCGTGAACTTTCTTCTGCTTCTATTTTCGAATTTGGTCTTCCGTAGACGATCCTTTATTGCTGTTATTATTATTACTATTATTATTATTGAGCAACATATATTTACTAACATCACGCCAAAGCCTACCATCTGGCTGTGATATGCTGACGACGTATTTTTAATATGGCCTTACGGAAAGGAGTCTCTCCCCGCTTTCCACGATAAAGTCAACTATATACACCCTACGATCAATTTCACTATGGAACTTGAGCGCAGTGGTACCTTATCTTATCTCGACGTCTTAGTGAGAAAATCGCAAGACAATCGCCTTCGTACGGAAGTCTATTATAAACCCACATCCGTTCGCAACTTGATGCTTACAAGATGGCCTTCTTCCGTTCTCGAATTAGAAGAGCCTTCACCGTCTCCTCCGATGTTCGCTCTAGAGAATCGAAACTAAAAAACATCGTCGAATCGGCCACTGAGGCAGGATATACGTCGCACCAGATGCAAAACTTTATCGAAAAAGCCAGAACCAGCCGTGTCAATCTTTCAATGCCGCAACTTCGCTACCTGGGCTCTATTCCCTACATACCAAAAGTCTCTTATGAACTCGAAAACGCGCTCAGGAGGATGAGCTTAGGTGTCGGCATAAGGTCTCCGGCATCTTTATAAACGATGTTTAAGAGAAATATTAAAAAGCCCCTCTTCTCAATGAGATATGTGTTTATGCCATCCCACTACAATATCCGGACGGCTCCAGGCGATACAACATCGTAATGACCGAACGTTCGTTTGGAATTAGAATCAACGAACATAAAAGGGATACAAAAGACGGCAAAATAACCATTGCCCTATCAAGAGAGGTCAAGTTCAAGTCTGCTGATCCTTGTGGAATGATATCTAGAAATTAGCTTCATACTCCTCGCCCAAATCTACTGCCATTCGCGAAACCTTGGAAATCTTGACCAACAGCGAGGCTTGCAATGAGAGCGTGACGCTCACGGAAGAATTCATCTCCTTCATCCCAACGAACCTAATCTTATCACGAAGCGGCATTATTTGTTGAGCAGGCTTGATGGTCTGCTCGAGTTGGCAAATGGCCACGTCGTTGACCTCACGGAAGAGAAAAGAGGCTGAGGGTGGCAGTGGCTTCAAAAGTCAACTGCAGTAGTGCTGCTATTACTTTCGGTATCTCCTTTCCTTCGATTTTCTCCGGGAATACATGTGGTAGAAGCGCCTGATTTGCGACAACGAACACCTTACCCCATTCCTCAATCTTACTCATGGCTCTTCGTGAGAGCCAGAAATAACACTGAAGATTAGTAGTCTTACCTCTGGCTCCTAACGCAGTGCATCAAACTTCAAAATACAAATGTGTTCAATACACGTGACACTTTTAATTCAATCCAATAATCTTTTCGACTAAAAGTCGTTCGTTCGAAGATCGTTCAACATCTGCACAACCGTGAATCTCTCTTTCTCTCTTTCTCTCTCTCTCTCTCTCTCAACATGAATACAATACAGGTTATTTAACATTTCGTTTTCATGAATCGCTCAATGCAGTGAATCTCGCTTTACACTCTTTGACCTCTTTTCACATAAGTCTTTATTTACTTTAGATTGAAATTTGGCATACTTTCAGGACTGCCGACATCAAATTCATCGGGCGAAACTCTCTGGCGTTAAGTTCGGAAAATATTTTAGCGAAAAGAAACCGAACTTACATAAGAACACGGGAACTCAAAAGGAAGGTTAAATTAGAGGTACACCGCCCCGCTGGCGCAGTGGTCTAAACGATGGATTCTGATCATTCTTCCGAGATGGGTCCGGGATCGAATCCCGGTGAGGCATGGATGTTGTGTTTGTCTTACGGCGCTGGCTCACTCCCTCCATGTAATCGCTGGCCCTAAATGAGGGACGGGCGACTGCTCATTAACCACTGAGTTGCTCACGGTGTTCGTTAAACCTCCAATCGAAAAAAAAATTACGTGTATGGATTGCACAAAATAATATAAACACCTTTATTATAGGGGTTAATGTTATTCGTGTTGGCAACACTAAAACAAAAAGTTATGATTATCTTTTTGTTCAACTTTTCTTTGTGTATATTCTCTAGGTTGTATGCCAGTAAAGCGTAAGCTGTGCTCAGCAGCGGTTCGTGCGAACAGTCGGTGTAGTGGGTGACCTGTCAGACTTTCAAAGAGGACTAATCGTGGGAACCCGTTCAGCAGGAACTTCAAAGACTTTCAAAGAGGACTAATCGTGGGAGCCCGTCCAGCAGGAATGTCCAAGATTTTCAAAGAGGACTAATCGTGGGAACCCGTTCATAAGGAACTTCAAAGACTTTCAAAGAGGACTAACCGTGGGAGCCCGTTCAGCAGGAATGTCCAAGATTTTCAAAGAGGACTAATCGTGGGAACCCGTTCATAAGGAACTTCAAAGACTTTCAAAGAGGACTAACCGTGGGAGCCCGTTCAGCAGGAACTTCGAAGACTTTCAAAGAGGATTAATCGTGGGAGTACGTTCAGCTGGAACGTCAAAGACTTTCAAAGAGGATTAACCGTGGGAACCCGTTCAGCAGGAATTTCAAAGACTTTCAAAGACGACTAATCGTGGGAGCCCGTTCAGCATTAACGTCTGCAACCATAACAACCAAACTGTTTGGTATTTCAAGAGCAACAGTCTCAACGGTTATAACTGCGTATACAAAGCATGGCAAGACTTTATCAGTGGAAGAAGAATAGCGAGCGAAAACCGGGATTGAATAAGAGGAACAGCCGAACACTAACAAGAATTGTATCCAAACAATACAGACTTATTGCAGCAGAAGTGGCAGCAGAACTCAATATTCAACTGGAAGACCTTGTTTCCTCAAAAACAGCCTGCGGAGAACTTTACAAAGCCAACATCCATGGAAGGGCTGCAATTGCCAAACCTTAAATTACAGAAACCAACGTTACAATGCGAGAAAGATGGTGTGGGGAGGAGGGAACGTGTGATATGGTCCGATGAGTCCTCGTTCACATCATTCCTTACAGTAGGTCTGTTTGTATGGAGGACTCCCAAAGAAGCGTGAAATTTGGATTGTCTGGTTCCAACTGTTAAACAAAGGGGTGCATCTATCATGATTTTGTCAGCCATATCTTGGCATTCGGTTGTCTTCATCATTACCCTGCATGGTCAAGTTACTTCCAGCGAGTACTTGGACATTCTAGGTGATCAGGTGCATCCTATGGACCAGATGTTGTTTCCAAGAGTGATGCCATTTCTTGGTATTCTACTGGCTCCGCCATTACCCTACATGGTCGAATTACTGCCAGCGAGTACTTGTACATTCTAGGTGATCAGGTGCATCCTATGGTCCAGATGTTGTTTCCAAGAGTGATGCCATTTCTTGGTATTCGGCTGAACCCATCATTACCTTGCATTGTCGAATTACTGCCAGCGAGAACTTGGACATTCTAAGTGATTAGGTGCATCCTATGGTCCAAACGTTGTTTTCCAACAATGATGCCATTTTTCAAGATGATAAGCACCCATAAACACATACAGAACTTCCCACAGTGGTTCTAGGTTACTCAAGTCCGGTGAATGAGGTGCCCAGGGCAGATATTATGAACTTTAATATCTGCCCTGGCCACCTCATTCACCTGACTTGAATAACCTAGAACCACTGCTTCTCGCTGTGTTGGAGACCACAGTGAGAAACGGATTTCCTCCTCCAACATCTCTTAAGCAATTGGCTGATGTTCTGATCAACGAATGTTACAACATTCCACTGAAGACTATTCAAAAGCTGTATGAATCTATTCTACGAAGGTTGCAAGCTGTATTAAATGCAAATGCACTGAGAAAAAAGTTTGTTTAAAACAACAAAATAATTTTGTTGAGCTGTTTTGTCGATTTATTTTGTTGCTCTAGCAAAACTCCATCGGAATTCTTTTGTTGGCCAAACAAAATTATTTCGTTGGCTATATTTCGTTAATTCAACTATGTGGAGGTGCACTGAAAATAAAACGTTTGTTTGAAACAACAAAATAATTTTTTGAGCTGTTTTGTCGATTTATTTTGTTGCTTTAGCAAAACTCCATCGGAATTCTTTTGTTGGCAACACAAAGTTATTTCATGAAAGAAATACGGGATTACGCCATATAATACAAATTTTGAAGATGACAATCCGATTTTGGCGTAAATGTGACAAGGATGGTAAGTCAGATAATATCCGAAAACTTAAAAATTTTCATCGTCCTGGAGCTGGACTCGAACCCGCGTCTCCCAGAAAACGCCCGGGTATACTAACCACTACACCACCCAGAACGACTAAGTTTCAAGTTTCCGATCATCTTTAAAATTTGTATTATATGGCGTAATCCCGTATGTCTTTCATGATTTATCTGCTTCTCCGGGCAAACACGGGATAAGATTCTTAACATCCACATTCGCTAAACATGAATGCCGGTTGCTTCGACTAGCGAATCCCGTGATATTCAAATTGATCGGAAACTTGAAACTTGGTCGTTCTTTGTGGTGTAGTGGTTAGCATACCCGGGCGTTTTCTGAGAGACGCGGGTTCGAATCCAGGACGAAACATTTTTTTTTCAAGTTTTCGGATATTATCTGACTTAGCATCCTTGTCACATATATGCCAAAAATCGGATTGTCATCTTCAAAATTTTCAAAATTATTTCGTTGGTTTTATTTTGTTAATTCAACTATATGGAGGTGGCATCAACCTTACGTCAAACCGCACGTTATTACTAGCTACTCCATATGGGCACTACCCCAGACTACCACTGACCAGAAGAATCTCGTTTTGCGCGTTAGAAGACTGGGAACTGTCAA
The DNA here is from genome assembly GCA_039090855.1 of Macrothele yani. Classification (NCBI taxonomy): domain Eukaryota; kingdom Metazoa; phylum Arthropoda; class Arachnida; order Araneae; family Macrothelidae; genus Macrothele; species Macrothele yani. The sequence continues at coordinate 47,676,283 of CM076998.1, read as the reverse complement.
CTTTGATAGAGACATTCAGAGGTAAGAATTTCTAATATATTTAAATAATTCCGACGTATTTTTATGCTAGTGTTTATTGCGTGTTATTTTTGTTGGATTCAGTGAATTTTAGTGATAATTTGGCTTCGCTTTGTAGATCCTAATTACAATGAACAAGATAGAATCCGCATCTTATTAGATGCACAGGGGCACATTTTAAATTTAAGCCCAGATTTCTTGTAAAGCAATAATGCATTTCTTATACGGCTCAGGAAATTCCTGATCGCAAATAAAAATTTGCGCATGAGGTAATGATAAGACTTGTAATTTATGCATAGAGCTTGATTTCATGTATAGGTTATATATACAGTGTGTTTCAAAATTATTGCGGCAATCAAAGGTTGCATGGTGCCAGCGAGTACTTGGACATTTTGGAACATATAGAACGTAAAAAAAAAAAAAGTAACGCTTTTTTTTTAATCAAGAATGTCAATAATTTGTTTCATCAGAAAATTAAGGAAAACATTTAAAAAGAAATCGGATTTAGAAACATGTTACACGCGCACCAAAATAGTGTCAATACATCGTTATATCAAGTACAAATTATCCGTGAACATCCCAGTAGGTAATAAACCCACCTTCAAATGCTGAATTCACAAAGAAGAGTTTGGTTGTGAGGACAGGTATAGCCCAGCGGTTAGCACGCTTAGTTCCTGAACTAAAAGTCGCAGGTTCGAATCCGCTCGGTGAGTGATTTTTCACTGACTCTGAAAAAGTTTTCTCGTGACGTAATACCGTCCAAATTCATTTAAATGCCACTAGAAAGTAAATACGTCGGGAAAAATAAAAATTAGGCAGGGGAAAAAAAAACGGCAGATACCCAGGGTCGAAGGCCACCGCCTAAAATTACTGCACAGACAACGTGTTGCCATCGGGAAAAAAGTTGAGGGACAAAGTTGCCCAGCTACAATAACTCCAAATTTTGTTGGAGCAAGAATTTACTGTGTCACGATAACAATATGTTTGGTTGCAGCGACAAAACGTTTTATCACGATAACAATACATATTGTTGGATCAAACAAATTCCCAAAAATCGACCTAGGCATTTTGTTAAATGAACAAAACGTTTTGTCATGATAATAATAAATTTTGTAGAATCAAAAATAATTTTTAACAAAATAAATTTATAAGTTCAACAAACATTTTTGTTGACTGTATATCGACAAAACTTTTAGGTTAATTCAACAAATGTTTTGCTGAATTAACAAAACATTTTTCTCAGTGTGGTTTTCCAACACCTTATTAATAAAGGCATGTCTATTTCCAGGTGTTCTAATTATTTTGTCCAACCTCTGCATGTGTGTGTGAGTTGTGTTACATGCATATTATGTATGTAACAATACAGCAGAAAGAAAATAACATGTTTAGCAATGTTACGCAACGGAGTCCGTATGATGTCCCTCATTATTTAATCCTCCATATACGAATGCGGTGGTCATCCGTTCCAAAGCAGAGGTGGGATTCGTAACTAAAAATGATGTGATGCCAGTCAGAAAACCGACCACGATTGCTGGACATGACACTATTCCAGACTCGGCCACCGATGCAGAGTGTTAATGGAAGACTTTCGGAAAGGGCAACGAGAATGGAGTCCGGGCTCTACAAGTCGTCTTGTAGGCGACAACAATGGAGTACCTCCTTGACAAGTTGTCTCGCAATAGTGGCGTCGAGAATAAAGCTGTACAAGTCACCACACAATGATGGTCCACGAGAACAGTTTCCTTCTTACCTGTGTAAGTTGTCTCACAATTGTCGGCAACGAGAATCGTCTTGCAATGGTGGGCGACGAGAATGGAGTCCAGCCTCTACAAGTCGTCTCACAATGGTGAGCGATGACTCGCAATGCTGCATAGAGACCGTTACATCTCACTGGATGATGAGCAGAGAAGCAGTCGGAGAGGTTCGTGCTTATCGAACTTGAACCCTTTAACGACCGTGATCCAAAAATCTTGTATCACCCTAAACACGATAACGCCCGAAAATATCTGTTGTTTCACTTCTTTGTTTAGTAACAACAATAGTGACTGAGTGTGACTCCTACTGATACCCCATAGGTCAAGATAATTTGAAGAACAAGTAAGGATAAGAAATCTGACTCCCTCTAGACAGGCGTTTCTGGCGTCTCTGGCTGTTTTTACATACGGGCGTTTTGGGCGTTATGGTCGTTAAAGGGTTAAGACGATCCTTTCGTCCAGTCGCCCGGTTGTGCCGACCAAATTATTCTCGGCTTGTGTGCGTGACCTCACGCACCCAATGCTGTCAGCACAGTCTCACTGCTACATTACACTACAGCTCAAATGCTAGAAGTTTCGTCTACCCTACCAGCATGTTTCCCACACTCCTACGATGCGGACGCTTTCAAATGCGCTTATTTGTTTGCAATGTTTACTAGGGCGTCGTCGAGGTAAGATCAGCGGCAACTGAAGTGATCGATCCAGATGATCCAACCCTCTGGCTCGATCTCTAAATGGGTCCTGTAACAAAACTATCTGATTCGTTCCCTTTGCCACAATACAGAAAAGAACTCAGTAAAGATACATCTGGAATTCAACTCCTGTCAAATTGCCTAACAGAGACTACACTCAAAAACTCAGCTTAAAATTCGTTTATAAAGATAATTGGATGGTCAGAGGCTTTAAAACAGCCTTCTCTTTATAGAAAGCTTCACTATAAGACACGTAAAAAATCGAATGAAATGTGTTTATAGGATATCACGAAAAGCAAGTTAGAGTTGTGAGAAAAGCGTAAAGTGCAATAAAAAAGCAGTTATATCGCCTTTCGTGGCTATGAGGGCATCAAGGCTTGTGAGACAATGTAAATGGTTTACCAAGATATAATCATGATATTTTTCCACCTACACCTACACGAGGCGATCTGGATTGTTCACCGTCGCATCATGATTCAATGGCATGCCTGATAACATGCCGAGAGACGTTGATGAACAATTAGGAGTACCACAGCGGAAATGTTGAGCAATATAGTCTCAGGTAAATAAATGAAGGAAGAAATATTCCTCATAATACATGGGAAATCGATAGAATATTTAAAGCAAACAGAATATAAATTCTGAATTTGCTTGTAACACATAGTGGTTATGCATGTAACACCGATCAGAAATCTTGAAAATTTAATCGCCCTGGAACGCGAATCGAATCCTCATCTCCCGATTTCCGTCATAGTATGTTAACCATTTATTACCCAGGACAGCCTCCGGGCAGTTCGGTCTGGCTCGCAGTCGGCATTTCAATTCATTCCAAAGGTGCACTGTGGATCTGAGATCGTGGCTCTGTACAGGACACTCACATACAGGGGTTATCCAAAATAATGGAAACACCTCGCTCAAAACAGAGATTTTGTTATGTGCTGCTTTTTGGGTAAAACGAACATTTAGCAACAACTTTTTTTGCAAAAACGTGTTGCTTATAGTCTCAAGGGTCTGTGTGATTGCATTGTAAATCGGTGTTTGCATAATTTCGTTCCAGGTGAAGGCACAATGAGTGGCCTGTCGGAGCTCCAAAGAGGGTAGATTGCAGGAGCCCGTCTGGTTGGTGCGTTGGTAACCACAGTGGCACAGGTAATGGGGGTATCGAGAGGTACTGTGTCGAAGGTCATGACAGCATACAATGTTCACGGCACAACATCATCTGCGAGACACAACTGTGGAAGGAAAACCAAACTCACTGCGAGAGACAGGAGGACATTAAAGAGGATTGTGACCGCAAGGAGGAAGACCACGACGACGAAAGAGACTGCTGAGCTTAATGCACATCTTCAAAACCCAGTGTCGACCCATACCGTGCGAAGGGTATTGCATAAGCACAATACTTACGGTAAAGCTACAATTGTAAAACCCCTGGTGTCACAGGTGAGTATAAAACGGAGACTACAGTAGTGCCAAGAACATAAAACGTAGACTGCGGATCAATGGAAACATGTCTTGTTTTCCGATGAATCAAGTTTCTCACTATTGCCCACCACAGGACGGGTTTACGTGTGGAGAAACCCCGCAGAAGCCTACAACTCAGACTGTCTCATTCCTGTAGTGAAGCATTTGGGCGGTTCCTAATGGGCTGGGCCATAATCTCGTGGTTTGCAGCAGGTCCCATTATCACCTTACACTGACGAATCACTAGCGGTGACTATGTCACTCTTCTGTTTGGCCGACCATGTGCATTTAATGGCGCAGACATTGTTTCTGTCAGGGGATTACACCTTTCAAAATGATAATGCCCGATTCACAGAAGTCGAACTCTTCAATCATGGTTTGAGGAACATGAGGATGAAGATGCACACCTTCCCTGGCCTGCACAATCACCGGACTTCAACATCATTGAGCTCCTGTGGTCTGTGTTGGAGAACAGAGTGCGATCCCGTTATCCTCCTCCGGCGTTTCTCAAAGAATTGGAGCCGTTTCTGCAGGAAGAATGATAGAACATACCACATACCATCATCCTGAACTTGTATTCGTCCATTTCAAGGAGGATTCAAGCAGTTTTAAGTGCCAAGGGTGCTCCCACACCATATTAAGTACGTAACACCTATTGTTTCCGGGTGTTTCCATTATTTTGGACAACTCCTGTATCTCATCAAAGTATTCCTGCACGGACCTCGCTTTGTTGACGGGAACATTGTGCTAATGGTAAAGAAAAGTGCCTTCACCAAATTGTTGCCATAATGTTGGGATCACAGAACTGTTAATAATGCCGTTAGATACTGCAGCATTAGGATTACCGTGCACTGGAGCTAGAGGGCGCAGCTCAAACCATAAAAATCAGCCGCATAGCAGGATGTCTCCTCCGCCAAACTTCAGAGCTGGCATAACACAGTTGTGCAGGTAGCGTTCAGTGGGCATCCTCCACATTTATAGACTCATCCGTGGGACTGCCAGATACTGAAGCGTGATTCATCACTCCAGGAATCCACAGGAGCCGAACTTCACACCACTTCAACCGACGCTTGGAGTTGAACTTGTTGATGTTAAGCTTATGTGCAGATGCTGAGTCATTCCCTCCAGCTCTCAACGAACCTTGCTTCTAGAGGAGTTTGGAAATCGGTGGTGACAGCGTTGCAAATAAGATTAGGCGATTTTACTACCCTAATCGCTTCAGCACTCGGCGGCCTACCAGGTCGCGATTGTCATGCTGTTATTATTATTCGTTTCCACTTCATCATAATAACATCGCTTGCAGTTAATCAAGGCAGCTGCAGCAAGGCAGAAATTTCCGGAACTGGCTTCTTGCCACTTTAAAAGTCAAGAGTTCTGATGTACGACCCATTCTACTGCTCATGCTTGTCTATGATCTTTGCCAGGCGACGTGCAAAACGCACGTCACCCTTAAGGTTTTGTATGTGCCATGCAGGACCGTAGCAAGCGTTTCTTATTTGGGAGGGCGAGACTTGAAATTACGCCTCTTCGAGTTCAAATCAAATAATACGTGGTTTTTACTTTCTCACACACCGCCGTTATACGAAAGTACTATGGTAATTCAAAAATCTCTCTTAAGGTTTTTGACGTAATTTTATTAAAAATTCAAAAACCTGGTAAATACCAAGAACCACAGATCGTAAATACCAAGTAAAGTGTAAAAGTTATAGGAACGCCGACAACACAACACTCTACAGCAGTGCCGAAAGAAAAACAAATCAGCACAGAACAAACGGGTATCGGATATTGAACGTAACAATGAGAACAGCTTTTGGGATATGGCTTGGGAAAATTCCTTTCAAGGTTAAATGCTCAGAGAACGTTCTTCGTAGAGCAGAAAATTAACTCTTCGGAAAGATCATAGCGGTTATGCATATCAGCATACTGCTTTCTATGCCTCCATTCACTGCTTTTGTAAGGTGACGGAGTCAAGCTCCCGATAATTATTTTCATGTAGCAACCTTTTCTGTATCAATTAATTATTTCAAGTGTAATGCAATGCAAATTCCAAAGCACTGAAAGACACGTGGCGGGTTTCTTTTGTACGCCGCAATAAGGAGTGCCAAGCCAGGCATGTGCCTAGCGGCATCCGTTGACCTTCACATGGAAGACTGTGCCTGATCTATCGGTGCAAGTTCACCGCTCCCAGAGAGAGGCGAACTCCACGGAAACAGGATTCTAGAAATGCGGAAGGAAGGAAGGAGAGAAGATCAAGGCTATAAAAGGGAGCGATACGTTCGCTCAGGATGCTTCTAGTGTTTCGCCTTCGACGTGGTCGGACGGCGGGTGGTCCGATATATACGAGGACCGGGGTTTTCCTTGGACGAACGGAGTGTTCGAGCCGGGAGGGTCGGTTAGGCTTCTCTGGGATTTACGTTTTGGCTGACGGGATAGTCAGGGTTTTTCGTCGATCAGGGATCGACCGGTATTGGACGAAAGGACTCAAGTTAAACGTGGCGGAGAGTCTTCCGAGATATTTCCGAGATAGTAAAGTGTTCACCACTCGGAAGCATGTTGGCACGTGGAGATAGATAATCGAACGGAGTTTGTTTCTCACCTATTAAATTTTGTTATGTTTAACAAAGGGCTGTTTACTGGAGTCACTCGTTGTCTTAGATATTAAATAATTGTCGACTACACGCTCCAGTATTTCAGCGATCGAGTTCAAATCGACTGGACCCAAAAGAACCTACGTCGGGCCTGTTTGATAGATTCGGAATCAGTAAGGCCTACTGGCGGATTGAACTCAGCGGTGCTCGAAAGTTTTGGAAAATTCCTTTCATGGATATGAGATATTCACACCTTATAGTGTATGCTGTTCTGTAACCTGGCTAATTGCATGGAATACTGTATGACACGAACTGAAGTCTTTAAAAAGAAAATACTAAAGGGTGTAACTTTCTTTTGCTAGTTACAATTTCAATTTTTGACATCTCCCTGAGCATGAATTTACGCCCCTGGAAGGACCATTCTGGGAAAGCAACCGCCCTCCCTGCCTTCCCGCTAGCTACGGTCCTGGTGCCATGACTGTAACATATATGGGTAAACCCACTACTCAAAATGTGTTCCCCGATACTTTTGATCATATGCGGGGCAACAACAACTGTAATACTGAACTTTTGGAGGCTATTTCTCTTCGGGTTCTAGTCTAAGCATTTATGGCTCTTCTCATAGCCTACTTCGCGCTGCAAATACACTCTTTGCATGTACGTACCGTAGGGCCGAATATGCAAATGATTAAAAAATAACGACCAATGACTAAATAGTGGTTCACCACAGTGCATGGGAACTAAGCATCAATGAAAATACATCAAGAGCAAAGCTCGCGCGCAGAGACAATTATGACAGCGGATTGCGGTTGTGTTAACCTCCACGGACTGTGAGGATGCCTCGACGTTGGATCCGTGAACAATATGAGCTAGTCTGAGAGAGGACGTATAATTGTGCTGAGAAAGGACGGTGTGTCAAGTTGCCGTATCGCCAGGCATTTGGGTCGGACCGAAGCTGCAATCGGACGATGTTGGTGCCAGTGGGTAGAGGAGAAGACAACCAGGTGCAATCGGACAGCGGACGGCCGAGGGCAACGACAAAACGAGAGGATCGAGTAAGTGTGAGAGCCACACGAACAAAACCGAATTTGTCGCTGTCAACCATCCGCGGCCATGTTGCCTCGTCTACATGTACGGAAGTGGACATCCGGACTGTTTCCAGACGACTTATGGCACGGGGACTGCATTTAGAAGAGACCACTCCGCCACCCACCACTGACCAATGCGCATCGCCCGCGCCAGTCTCAGTAGTGTCGGGCCCGATCAACGCGGGATAATGTTTAGTTGCATCCTGTTGTCTTCAGTGGTGAGTCACGGTGTGCACCTGATGCCGATGACCACTGCATACGTGTCTAGAGACGAGCCGGCCAGGGCATGGATTCTGCCCTTTGCCATGGAGCGGCACACGGTTCAACGGTACGTCGACGTCATTCTACGACCTGTTGTGTTGCCATTCTTGTCGCAGCATCATCGAGCAATTTTTCAACAGGGATGATGGCCGGCCACACACGGCACGGCTCTCCAAGGCTTGCCTCCGTAATGTCGACACCCTTGCATGGCCATCCCGAAATGTTAGCGAACTGACGCGCAATTTGGAGACCATCTGACGTGCTATATACCTCAGGACAGTACCCGTAAACTGTATACGTCTATGCAGCTGCTTGTATCCGAGCCAGAGGTGGCGCTGCAACACAGAGGCGTAACTAGGCATTTCTGCGCCCGGGACACACCCCAAAAAACGTTGCGCCCCCTCCTCAACCCCCACCCCAAGTCGTTCAGCCAAAAGAGCTTTATCGCCTGAAATATGATAATCCTGCTTGATTCCTGACTTTTTATGAATAGTAAAATTAGTCTTGTCTGTTTCTTATGGATAAACCTGCATTATTCAGTACCTACATGTACGTGCAATTACTGTTTTTCAACAGAACTAACGCAGCCCACCGGGAGTTGCTTCTGACATTCCGCTTCACACTGAATTTTTTATTTTCATTTAATCATATTCTCTTGTAGTTAATTGATAACTAATAGTCACTAACGGTTGTACATAAAATAGATTCTAAAAACGGGCTAGTTTTCGGCGGACCAGAAGACCTTGCGAATTTATTGCCATTTGAAATGTAGTTTGGCAGCCTAACTTTTAAATAATTTTATTGGAGTATGATACAACAAATAGGCTATTAGGGAACTGGGTGTCATTTCTTATCGCAAACGGGAACTACTCTCATTAATTGCATCGGAAAAAATTAGGAAACGGGGACAGCACTCAGCAGAAGGATTTCGTGCATTTTTTACAATCAAGGAAATTCTGAGTATAGTGCAGCTGGACTGAACAATCAAGAAAATTCTGTGTATAGTGCAGCTGGACTGAACAATCAAGGAAATTCTGTGTATAGTGCAGCTGGACTGAACAATCAAGGAAATTCTGAGTATAGTGCAGCTGGACTGAACAATCAAGGAAATTCTGAGTATAGTGCAGCTGGAGTGAACAATCAAGGAAATTCTGAGTATAGTGCAGCTGGACTGAACAATCAAGGAAATTCTGAGTATAGTGCAGCTGGACTGAACAATCAAGGAAATTCTGAGTATAGTGCAGCTGGACTGAACACCATTTAGAGCTGTAAAATACAAAATGTGAAGAGAGCGGCGTGATTCCCAACTGCTCCGGAGTTCCGACCTTTAATACCGCATCAAACGAGCCGAATGCAGCTTGCAGTAGTGGCAGTAATGAATGAATTGCCCCCAGAGAATCTTCCAAAATATGAACGACATCCTTATATTGTAACCTACGCACAGTCACTTCTGATTGTGAGCAACTTATATACCTTACACATTTTGAGGAAGAAAGGCGAATTTTTAGCTGCTAAGATACCGCAACTGGCGAAAGAATTTATAGGTAAATTCTGTATTAGAAACTGATGTAAAAGTTTCAATTCCGATTTTAATCAGATTGTATGCAGCGATGTTTGCGCCTTGAGCAGCGATGTTTGCGCCTTGTGGTTCTCTTGAGCTGCGCCCGGGTCTGCCCCGCCCTAGTTAGTTTCAATTCCGATTTTATCAGATTCCGATTTTAATCTTTCAATTCCGATTTTATCACATTCCGATTTTAATCTTTCAATTCCGATTTTATCAGATTCCGATTTTAATCTTTCAATTCCGATTTTATCAGATTCCGATTTTAATGAAGCGCTGGAGAAGGGATTCTCTGATTTTATCAGATTCCGATTTTAATCTTTCAATTCCGATTTTATCAGATTCCGATTTTAATCTTTCAATTCCGATTTTATCAGATTCCGATTTTAATCTTTCAATTCCGATTTTATCGTATTCCGATTTTAATTTTTCAATTCCGATTTTATCGGATTCCGTTTTTAATCTTTCAATTCCGATTTTATCAGATTCCGATTTTAAAGATTCCTTAAATGATATAATCAATTCCGATTTTATCATTTAAGTTTCAATTCCGATTTTAATCAGATTGTATGCAGCGATGTTTGCGCCTTGAGCACCGATGTTTGCGCCTTGTGATTCTCTTGAGCTGCGCCCGGGTCTGCTCCGCCCTAGTTATGCCTCTGTACAACGCACTGACTTGTTCTACTCGTGCAACTGTTTTATCCCAACTGCTCTAGAATTGCACACATTTCCTTTCCTATACTTGTACGTTGCACTTACCAATTTTCATTTTCATCGCAAGATTCCTTCTGGGGGCTTTTTTTTTAATTTTTTTTTGCAAAGGATATAGTTCCTAAGCTAACAGCTGATATGATTCATCAACGTTCTTTCCTTCCAAATGATCAGTCTCTTTCATAACTGGTTTTAAAAATGCAAATTCTGTTGAAAAATATTAGACGTTTGTATGTATCATTTGCATCTCTCAACCAACTGAAGTCTGTGGGAGATTTTTGTGGTTCTAATGATTTAGATTACATACCAAGCAAGTATTACGCGTACAATCGATTCTTCAGAAGAAAATTTGAACAAAAATAATGAAGAGCCTAGCTTACGTGCTTTGTACTGAGTAAACCCAATATTTAAAATAAAAAAAAATCCGGAGTAAGTTTCTTTTTCCTGCTACAGGCTCTCTTGTTTTTCTAATTCATGTTTTTTTCCGCGTCTAAAAGACTTCGGAGTTTTATTAAAAGTAAGTAATGTGAAACACCCTTAATTCTGCGCTGCTAGTTTGTTAAAACATTTTTCTACTAGTGTCTTGCAAGCGATGGTGTATATGCGCGAGAGAAAGCAAGGCATTAACGTTTTTCAGCACGAGTGGAAAAGCGTTAAAAATGTTAAACGTGTCTGATGCTGTGAAGTCAACAGAGGTTTTTAAGATCGTCGGTTTGGAAGTTATTTCGCTTAGTGTTACACGTTGCGTGAAACGGCGTTGGAAGCTAAGCGAGTAAACCGACTATTTTACTCGCATGTGGCAATTAACCATGTGAATTTCTTATTTCCCCGGAGAAAAAAAGGCTCATATCGTGATACAAAACTGCTTTTTGTGTCATCTTTCCAACTATGTAACCCACACATTGCATTCTCAAAAGCATTAACCCGACTATCGGAGCTTACAACCGTCGTAACATAAAGTAAACAACTTCCTCGTTTCCACTTGAAAAAGAATGTATCTTTCATTTAAATGTAACCACAGACAAGTACTTAAGAAATGGGCTCAGTGGTGTTTGTTGTCGATCTTTTTTTCCCCCTGCGGTTGAATGTTAAACGTTTCGAACTTTTGCGTGTGATGTTTGCTGCTATTAGTTCGGGCCCTATTCAATTACTTTCCAGTTTCCTGAAGCCTCCCCGATCGCGTGCAATTCGTGTTTTCTTCCCATTACTGCTTTGGTGTCATTGTACGAAAAGTGCTCTTAAACGAAGAGCAATTGAACTCACTCTTTGCGAAAAGTTTGCATTCAAATGGAAAGAAAAACAAAAAGATTTAGAAAGCCAACCTTGTTTTAGTCATTAAAAATGTCGAAAGATATATGTTGGATTTTCTTATTGAACTTTTCCCTCATTCGCTTCCCCTATCATCAGTGAAACTGCTCTTTCACTTCTGAAAGAAATGAAGAGATATTCTATATTTCTGCTTAATATTTCTTTAAAAAATATTAGACAATACTTAACTATTTAACTAAATATTAGACAATACTTAACGACAATACTTAACAATCCCCGAAATGGCAATGGGCTGGACATACTGCCAGAAGAACAGACCATCGATGAACAGCCGAAATTTTAGATTGGATTCCAAGGGACAGGAAGAGACCCAGAAGAAGACCACATGGAAGATGGGTGGATGAAATTCGAAAGTATGCGGGAGTGATATGGAGGAGACTGGCACAAGACAGACCGTTGTGGAGGAAACTTGGGGAGACCTTCGTCCAGCAGTGGATTGATAATTGTTGACAATGATGATGATGATGATGACTTAACTACGTATATTGGCTATCAAGACAATCCGAAGTTTCATTTGTTACATATATACGTGTACAAATTCAGTATACTGCGAGCATTATAGTGTAATTTTTATACATATTTACACGAAGTACGTTCTCTTTCTGATGGTGTAACAATTGGCGTATGATCATCAAAACACAACGAGAATCGCCTGCTCCAGAATCAATCTCCAGGAAATAGAGCAAACTGGAACAGAAGTACAAACACTGTACCTATATCTTTCAGAAGAGCTGGTACTCTCACAGTTGGGAGACGTGATAACTATCCAGTACTGCAGACGTTGTGAGTTGCACATTTAATGTACGTAAGGATAGACTGTACTAGTACACGTTGTGAGCTGCACACTTAATGTTCAAGTGAATCCCGAAAGTAATGCCTCCTCCTTAAGAACTTTTATAACTTTGAAATGATTTTAATGAAACTGCACTGACATGTATTATTATACGTTACCAATGTTGGAACAATTTTTTTTCTAATCGGAAATAAAGATCATGAATGACAGAGAAAAGCAGCAAGCCGTAATTGAATTCCTGGAAAATGTGGGGCTCCAGAAATCTACAGAAGACTCCTGGCAGTATCTATGGAGCTGCCATAATCGATATCAGGGATGTCCGATGACGGATAAAGAGGTTTCGAGAAGGAGAAAGTTCAGTGCCGGAAAAACAACGAAGCGGAAGGCCCGCAACTGCAGTCACAGATGCCAACAGGCAACGAGTGAAATACCTCATCACAGCTGATCGTCGTGTCACCATCCAGGAGTTGTGTGATGCAATTCATTGTGGTCATAGTGCTATGAAAGCATTAATTAGGGATCTGGGCTACAGAAAAATGTGTTCAACGTGGATCCCAAGAAACCTAACCCGTGAACAAAGTGAGAAAAGGGTGGACATGTACCGGAACCTCTTGGACTGTTATGAGAGGTAGAGTGTGGTGTTTTTTTCTAACGTTGTGACGGGGGATGAAACCTGGGTGTTCTTTCATGACCCAGAAACAAAACGTGATTCAATGTAATGGCACCGCACATCTTCACCTTGACAGAAAAAGGTGAAAACAACTCATTCGACAAGAAAAGTGATGGTGACAATTTTCTGGGGAAAACGTGGTGTCATTTTTGACTAATTTCCTTGAACGGGGTGCAAAAATAAACAGTGCTCACTATGCGCAGACATTGAGGTAGCTAAAGGAAGCTATCAGAAGGAAAAGACGTGACATTCCACTTCATAGTGTTGTTTTACACCATGATAACGCACGTCCCCACACCTCAATGGGGCTATTGCCAAAATGGGGTGGACGGTGATGACCCAACCACCCTACAGTCCTGATTTGGCTTCCTCACTCTTTTTCCTGTTTGCACTTTAAAAAACACCCTTTGTGGGGAACGTTTCGACGATGTGACAGAGGTTAAACTGGCTGTGAACTCATGGGTGAAACGACAGCCTCAGGAATATTTTCCAAAATGGATTTTACCAATGGATTCAAAGATGGCGGAAATGTATAGAAAGTTACGGACAATACTTTGAATAGGCTAGCATTATTAACAATATGTCCAAGCATTTTGCTACCGAGTTTCACGTGTTTGCTGCTACAAATAAAAATCATACGAGGGACGAGGCATTACTTTCAGGATGCCCTTTGTACATTTGGATGGACTGTATTGTAGACGTTGTGAGCTACACATTAGGATGGACTATACTAGTAGCCGAATCGTTGAGTGAATAATTTGCATGACTATCCTATAAACAAAGTCAACCTAAGAGTGTACTATTGTGCTAGATAGTGTAGCCAGTTAGTAGTATCTCCGTGGAACACAAGAACAGTATTGGGTGGGGGCATACTTTACTACAGCTGTGTTATTCCTTGCTGTCAAGCATCGCTTCAGCACTGATCTCATTCTCCCTTACATTTACGGCCTTATGACGTAACCGCGCGAACCGCGCGAAGAGCGCGGTTATGTTATAACAAAAAACAGAGTGCTTTCTTTCAAGGGAAGCACTGGGGATAACATAAAACTTGGATGAATTGGAAATTTGAACTTCGAAGAAATGTTTCCCGTACGGTTGTTTGCTAGCCTCGAACTTCCCTGTTTGTCAATTTATTGTCTCAGTGTTGCGAATGACGGGATACTTTCCACCAGTCCTCACCAGCACTTTCTCCAAGGCACGTATATTTCCCAGATGGGCAGTCAGCTCGGGATTTGTTTCTCCCCCAAATACCCCTCAATACCCCCACATTTTTCCGACACTCCCCATTTACACTGAGTGGCCACTTTATTATGACCATCCCCTTACAGTACTTCGTTGGACTAGTCACCTTTTATATTATGACCATCCCCTTACAGTAACCGTAACGACTAGTCACCTTTTGCCTTTAATACTGCGTCGATTCTTCGTGGCATGGACTCCACGAGATGTTGAAAGGTGGTTTGTGGAATCTGAGACCATGCTTGATGAATAGCAGTTTCCAGGAGTGTGAGATTGCAGGGTTGTGGATCCAGCTGTCTGATGGCTCGTTCAACTTCATCCCACAAATTCTCAATGGCGTTGAGATCTGGAGATTGTGGGTGCCACCTAAGCAAAGTAAACTCACCGGCATGTTCCTGAAACCAATCCTGTACAATACGAGCACTATGGCAAGACGCAATATCTTGTTGAAAGTAGCCATCGCCATTGGGATAAACCATCCACATGACAGGATGCACTTGGTCCGCAACGATGTTTAGATATGATGTGCTAGTCAGACGTTGATCAACACGAATTAAAGGGCTCAAAGCATGACAGGAAAACATTCCCCAAACCATAACGTTGCCCCCACCAGCTTGAAGGGTTGTAGCAATGCATTTGGGGTCCATGCTTTCGTGCTGTTTCCGCCAAATTCTCACTCGGCCATCGACATGGTGCAACTGAAAACGTGATTCATCGGACCACATAATTTGTTTCCAATTATCGACTGTCCAATCCTTGTGCTCCTGTGCGAACTGGAGACGTTTTCTCTTGTTAACTGCAGACAGCAAAGGTGTTCGAACAGGCCTTAGGCTGCTATATCCCATCCGATACAGTGTATGGCTAACAGTGCGTGTAGAGATCATTTGAGAGGATCCTTGATTAAGATGGTCTGTAATTTGCTGCACTGTTGCCCTTCTGTTGTCTGTTACCAGTCTGGACACTCTCCGTTCCGCCCGAGCAGTCACTACTCGATGACGACCACACGTTGCACGTAGAGACCCAGTTTTTTGGCTGACAGTCCAGTCTTTAAACACTTTAACAACAGCTGCTCTGGAACATTTCACGAATGCGGCGGTTTCGGTGATACTCGCTCCATGGCTCCGAGCTTCTACATTCATCCCACGTTGCAAGTTCATCAAATTGCATTTTTTACCACTCTCGTCACCCAAAAATCGCTTCTACTACTGTCGCAAGCACTAAGCTTTCCCTTTTTATACTAGCCTCGCCCTCTGGCGGCAACAGCATGCAGCCATAGCTCATTTGCTTAAAACTGTGAGGACGGTCATAATAAAGTGGCCACTCAGTGTATGCACTCAGTAGACAAAACATTAGAGATAGGAGTGATGGACAGTTGACATGGACATCCCCTGAGCACAATGGAACAGACCCAAACCAAAAGCTGGTGATAAATAGGCAGACAGCAATGCTTCCCAATAGTGTACCGCAATCGTCGAACATGGGTCAACGTGGTGATCTGAGCGACTTCGATCATGGACTCATTGTCGGAGCAAGACAAATGGATCATTCTATCGCCCAACTGCCAAAAACCCTTGGGTCCCCGAGGTAAACCGTATCCACCATTGATGGACGTGTCAACGCACAGAGGGCAAGCGGTGGCCGACCACACAGCATTGACGACCGGGATCAACTTAGACTAACCAGGCTTGTACAGATCGAACGCTTGGCAACTGCAGCGCAAATCACGTCCAGGTTAAATATCGGAGGCCCAAGTGGCGTCATGTGATCAAACAGTACTGCGCACGCAATGCATACACTGGGCTACGGAAGCCGACGCTTTACTCGTGTGCCACTGTTGACTGCTCGTCATCGGACAGTACGACTCGCCTAGTGCCAGGAACATCAAAACTGGACTTCTGCAGAGTGGCGCCGCGTCGTGTGGTCAGATGAATACAGTTTTCAGCTGGATTGCGCTGGGATACTCTCAATTGCGCGGTGATACCTTAGCTTTGTGATAATTTGGGCAGCCTTCTCGCGGAACACATCGGGTTCCGTAGTTTGTCTAGAGAGGTAGTTAACCGCTGAGTGCTACCAGCCGGTGTCGCACGATTGATCGGTATAACGATTGGCCGACATAACGATCAGTCGACCGTAACGACTAGTCGACAGTAACGATTGGTCGACAGCACGATTAATGACGATTAGTCGACCGTAACGACTAGTCTACAGTAACGACTGGTGGACATAACGATCGGTCGACAACCGATTGGTCGACAGTAACGATTGGTCGGCAGCACGATTGGTCGACATACCAATCAGTCCACCGTAACGACTAGTCGACAGTAACGATTGGTCGACAGCACGATTAATGACGATTAGTCGACCGTAACGACTAGTCTACAGTAACGACTGGTGGACATAACGATCGGTCGACACCCGATTGGTCGACAGTAAAGATTGGTCGGCAGCACGATTGGTCGACATAACGATCAGTCGACCGTAACGACTAGTCGACAGTAAGGACTGGTCGACAGCACAATTGGTCGAAATAACCATTGGTTCAGGGGATTATGGTTTACATTTGCAGCGGTACCTCTCAGAACGTACTGACCTCTCAAAACGTAACGTTCCTTTTTGGAAATAATATCTTTTAGAATGTAGTCCTTAGAACGTACAGCATTATAACATATTATTTCCAAATAAGCCCCCGTGTCATCTTTTGTACTCTAAGGGAAATCTATATAGAGGGCCTTCTGAACGATGCTATTTCCGAAAGGACCCCTGAGCCCTTTAGGTTTAGGCACCTTGGGAAAGCTCCTCACATAATTTGGAAAACTCGGAAAATTGCCTCACCGGAAAATTGCCACACATTCAAAGCGTTTCTCGGACGAACGGCGATTTGTGCTCGTCCCCTTAATGAAAACCATGTCGTAATTTTCCCGGTGGGGCAATTTTTCTGTGTGTGGCAATTTTCCAGGTTGCTGAAAGATGTGTGGCAATCTTCCGGTGGGGCAATTCACCGCCAAACTGTTCGCACTTATTCAATTTTTTTTTCCAAGTCCCGTTGACCATTTTATGTCGACCAATGTCGACTAAACGTTATATCGACCAGTCCTTACTGTCGACCAATCGTTATGTCGTTATGTCGTCGACCAATCGTTATGTCGACCAATCGTTATGTCGTCGACCAATCGTTATGTGCTGTCGACTAATCGTTATGTCGACTAATCATTTCTGTCGATCAATCGTTATGCAGACCAATCGTTACCGTCGGCCAATTGTTATGTCAACCAACCGTTACATACCCCTACCAGCATGTGCTAGCTGATTACCTACACGCATTCGTGGCCCTTCACGCATCCTATACGGCACATGGACTGTTTCAGCAGGACAATATGCCACCCCACCGGGACGAAACTACCCAGACATGGCTCGAGGAACACTCATCTGAGTAAGGAACCATCTCCAGTGGAGCCCAAGGTCTCGAAATTTAAGTCTTTTGGAAGCTCTCTGGGATGCTGTGAAGCGAAACATCAGGCCCATGGATCCTGAACCGACGTCTCGGGCGTAGTTGTGGACAATGCATGGTTGGCATTACCTCCGGAAAAACTCCGGCATCTGGTGGAGTCGATGCCTCGATGTGTATATACAGGCTGTTATTCGAGCTAGTGGAAAACCAACACGCTATTAAGAAGGCATCTCTAATTTTTGTCCATTGCGTATACTGATGCATAATTAACCCACTTTGATTATTAATTAGCTGTGAGGCGGGGCTAAAGGGTGTAAACAAATTTTGTAAGTAATTTAATTGATAATTGGGCAAATTAAAAATACAGTTAGGGATTAATTATGCTAATACGGGGGGCGGTTAAAAATACTTTGAAAAAGCAGAACAAAATGAAAATATGTGTTTTCCTGAAATCGTTCAACCTCTTCCTGTGGTGAAAGCTCTTAGGACACGACACGCGCTTCGACACTGAAGTGAAGACAAACCTGCATTCTCGCAAATCGTGGTGAAAACCTCATAAAGATGTCGCGTAGCCAGCCATTGGCATCAGAAAAGGGGAGCTGTTGGCACCAGAATTATAATTATGAGGGTGAAGGGGGGCAAGAACAGAAAAGCGTTACTAGGCCCTTTGTACTGAGGATGCAACTACTTGAAGGATGACGAAAAGCAGAAGGCTTTGGGTAGCTTTGAACAAAGGGGCGAAAAATGTAATAACTCAGTCGTATGTTCAATTCCCGAAGGAGGGAAAACGAGACATCATGCTGCGATTGTCTGTCTACGGATAAACGAGTCTCGTTGATCACGTTTATCCAATAACGTGGATTCGTCTGCGATAGTAGCGGTCTGTCTATGGAGTCAGATCTTGCTGACCGAATCATATGAGCTGTTGTCCAATTACGAAAAGCGTAAGTCTCAATTCTGGAGGTCAACAGGTTAAAGCCTAACTAACGGGCGAAATTCTGTTGAGTACAGTGGTTACAGAAAGAGAGTGACAGACACTAGTCTTGAAAATTCCATCGACCAGCGCATGTTGCCGCAGAAGCATCCGAACGAAAGCGTCACAGGAGGAGCGAATGTTAAAAACACGGTAACGTTGGATCCCCGTAAAAAGATTACTAACCTGTCTCGAGCAGCGTGGTGATCGCTCGAAGAATGAAAGGCAGAAAAGATGGGGCGTTGGGAAGTCCTCCCCGGGATCAGGGCTTCGAACAAGAAACTTAGTAACATGGTCAGAGTTGGAAACGGGTAAAACATTTTTGACCCGGACACGTCCCGGACGCGGATGTCACATAACTGGACCCGATCCGGATCTGTAATTGACCCGGATCCGGGCCAGCAAAATCTGCTTTGAACTATAATGTATATAAAGGGCATTCAGAAAGTCTCACCCCAGTGTACGTTTTAAGTTATATAGAAATCAAACAAATATATTATATATAGGTACGTATAATTGCAGTGCCAATTGTACTGCAATTATACGTACCTATATATAATATATTTGTTTGATTTCTATATAACTTAAAACGTACACTGGGGTGAGACTTTCTGAATGCCCTTTATATACATTATAGTTCAAAGGAAGATGGTTCTGTAACAAGAAATAGAGGCGAAATTTTGACAAGAGTGAAAGATTTCTACTCCAAATTATATGAAAGGGATGATACATGCACTCCAGACATCATGAAAGATACCAGTACCAGAGTTCCTCCAGTCCTTCCAGCAGAAGTTGCACATGCAATCAAGAACATGAAGCGGGGAAAAGCTCCAGGAGAAGATGGAATTACTGTAGACATCATACAAGAAGCAAGTGGAGAAATCGAAACAGTACTCGCCCAAATTTTCACTCGATGCCTTAATGAAGGAAAGATTCCTGAGGATTGGAACACCGCTACAATGATCCTGCTACATAAGAAAGGTGACATTGAGGATCTTGGAAACTACAGACCTATCAGCCTCCTATCAGTAGTTTATAAAATCTTCACTAAAGTTCTTTCACACCGCTTGAAGGTAACACTGGACATGGCTCAACCGAGAGAACAAGCTGGATTCAGGAGTGGCTACAGCACAATAGATCATATCCACGTGCTGAGAGAACTAATTGAAAGAGCGAGGGAATATGAACTTCCATTGTGCATGGCTTTTATCGATTATGAAAAAGCCTTTGATTCGGTGAAACCATCAGCAGTTACAATGGCTCTGAAAACCTGCGGTATTGAAGATGCATACATTAATATTATTAATAACATCTATGAAAATGCAAGTGCAAAAATTCGGCTGTTTGAAAATACAGCACACATAAAAATTGGAAAGGGAGTGAGACAAGGTGACACCATATCTCCGAAGCTCTTTAATGCCACATTGGAGGGTGTTTTTCAGTCGCTGAGCTGGGAAAACAAGGGGATAAAGATTAATGGAGATTATCTAACCCACCTTCGTTTTGCTGATGACATAGTCATTTTTGCAACTACCCCATCAGAGCTGCAGAGTATGATCCAGGAACTTGCTGACAAGAGTAAAGAAGTGGGATTAAAAATGAACTTTCAGAAGACAAAAGTGATGTTCAATGCTTTTACAAGAAATGAAGATTTATCGATTGATGGAGAAAAGCTGGAGATAACAGACACGTACGTTTATCTTGGACAGCAGATATCAAGTGAGGGTCACATTGATGAAGAAATTAATCGGCGTACAAAACTTGCCTGGAGAGCTTTTGGAAGAAACAGCATAATTTTCAAGAGCAATATGCCATTATGTCTTAAAAGAAAAGTGTTTGATCAATGCATCCTTCCAGTGCTTACGTATGGTGCAGAGACGTGGACCTTAACTAAAAGAGACATACAAAGGCTGCAGACAACTCAAAGAAGCATGGAGAGGTGCATGCTTGGTGTAACCAGGAGAGATAAGAAGAGGAACTCGTGGATCCGAAAAATGACAAGAGTGGAAGACATCATGATCAGAGTTAAATCCCTGAAATGGCAATGGGCTGGACATACTGCCAGAAGGACAGACCATCGATGGACAGCCGAAATTTTAGATTGGATTCCAAGGGACAGGAAAAGACCCAGAAGAAGACCACATGGGAGATGGGTGGATGAAATTCGAAAGTATGCAGGGGTGACATGGAGGAGACTGGCACAAGACAGACCGTTGTGGAGGAAACTTGGGGAGACCTTCGTCCAGCAGTGGATTGATAATGGTTGACAATGATGATGATGATGATGATGATAATTGCAGTAAGTATTGGAACTGTCGTCCTTCATTTGCGAGATATAACCTAACTGGTTAACACATGTTTTCAAACACATCTGCGAGAGTCAAAAAAGTCCCTCCTCAGTAAACCTAATTTTGATGGGGCTACAGTCCAAATTTCTGAATTAATTAACTTGCTGTATGTTGAATTTGAGTTTTTGCTGTTTTCTTGATAGCATATCAAGCTTCAGTATATGTTTCACAGCAACGCCAATTTTCACAGGTTTATTTTGAGTTGAAAGTTACCAAAATGTTAATGCTGTTTTCTTCATTACCCCTCAGAAGGGAGAGACACTTTTCCTTCATGTTGCATGACAAATCATTTTTTCAGTCCGCGGGCACCAGTATCGAGCACAAAATTTCACAGTGCGCATTTTTCTTTGAAAAAAAATATATATATATATATATTTTTTGCTTTTCAAAAATATAACGGAAATAAAACCGGGTAGAAATCGGGTCAGAAACACCTTGGCCTGACCCGTTTGACCCGCTGACCCGTTGGACCGTGACCCGTTTCCATCTCTGAACATGGTGGCGACTACTATGGCTATAATCCGAGGATCGGCGTCCAACTTCACTTGTGTGTGTGTGCGTGTGTGCGTGTGCCTCCGTTATTTTTACCATCAGTATTTTCGGGAGCGAGTGTTCGTGAATAGCACTTAAAACGAACGGATATATTCATCTGTCCCCGGATCGGACGTTCAATGTAAGTGTTACTTTGCTGTTCATATGGTGTCTCCCATCGGGAATTTTGGATGGAACTCTCCACACTTAAAGAATTGTGTTTGTTTGAACTGAGCCATGCCGTCCAGCTCTTCCGAACTGAGAGTAATTCCGCCTCTGAGTGAGCAGAAGGTGAAAAAGGAAGCAGATGTCTCTCCGTGTTGTATTATGAGATTCTTAGTACAGTTAATTGTTCGTGCATTGTTGTAAATAAATGTATTTGCCAAATTTTAGTCAATCGCTATCTGGCTTTGTAAATAAATCTATGCATGCATTGCTAATTAGTGCTAGCTATACTATCTCACTTATCAGTTTCCTCGAATAAGGAATTAATATCTTGTTGGCAATTCCTCCAAAATTAGCATGACGAATGCAAATTCGAGAATATGTCCAAAACGTGACAACCATTCGTAAAGAATTTTCATAGAAATTTAAATAGACGTACCTAAGCAACATTCTGCTAGTTATTAGTTCCTGCAGAGCAAGGGTATTCGGTGTATGGAGTGGCCATCCACGTCTCCAGACCTGAACCATGTAGAGCATACCAGGAAAGCACACGTAGCAGCTCGTCAGCCCCATCCCAGAACCCATCCCGAGCTACGCACCTCCCTCGTCGAAGAAATTTCTAGTAAGTATTCGCATATAGCTAAATTTAAACCATGTAATGAACATTAAACCTGAATTTGTGCATATCACAGTGCTGTCATTGAGTTATTCTTAGATTTGGCTAGTTAGCGAGTGTGAGGGTTATTATTATTATTATTAGTAGTAGTAGTAGTAGTATTTTGCAATGGAGAAATACACGGTCGAGTCATATTATTGCGACCACCAGCTAATATCCAGAGTAATCAACGTGTGTAGCGAACAGCAGCTAGACGGGCTGGTAGTGATTCAATAAGGTGCTGGAAAGTGTTCATAGGTACAGGGGTTGTCCAAAATAATGGAAACACTAGGTGTTACGCACGTAATATGGTGTGGGAGCACCATTGGCATTTAAAACTGCTTCAATCCTCCTTGGAATGGACGCATAAAAGTCCTCGATGGTGGTAAGTGGTATGTTGTACCATTCTTCCTGCAGAAACTGCTCCAATTCTTTGAGAAACGCTGGAGGGGGATAACGGGATAGCACTCTGTTTTTCAACACACACCACAGGGGCTCAATGATGTTTACGTTCGGTGATTGTGCACGCCAGGGAAGGTGTGCAACTTCCTCCTCATGTTCCACAAACCATGTATGAACAGTTCGACTTCTGTGAATCGGGGCATTATCATCTTGAGAGGTGCAATCACCTGACGGAAACAATGTCTGCGCCATTGAATGCACATGGTCGGCCAAACAGAAGAGTGACATAGTCACCGCTAGTGATCCGTCAGTGTAAGGTGATAATGGGACCTGCTGCAAACCACGAGATCATGGCCCAACCCATTAGGAACCGCCCCCATGTTTCACTGTAGGAAGGAGACAGTCTGAGTTGTAGGCTTCTGCGTGGGGTTCTCCATACGTAAACCCGTCATGTGGTGGGGAATAGTGAGAAACTTGATTCATCGGAAAACAAGACATGTTTCCAGTGATCCGCAGTCAACGTTTTATGTTCCTGGCACCACTGTAGTCTCCGTTTCATATTCACCTGTGACGCCAGGGGTTTTGCAATCGCAGCTCTGCCATAAATATTGTGCTTATGCAATTCCCTTCGCACGGTATGGGTCGACACTGGGTTTTGAAGATGTGCATTAAGCTCAGCAGTCTCTTTCGTCGTCGTGGTCTTCCTCCTTGTGGTCACAATCCTTTTTAATGTCCTCCTGTCTTTCGCAGTGAGTTTGGGTTTCCTTCCACAGTTGTGTCTCACAGATGATGTTGTGCCGTGAACATTGTATGCTGTCCTGACCTTCGACACGGTACCTCTTGATATCGCCAATATCTGTGCCACTGTCGTTACCGACGCACCAACCAGAGGGGATCCTACAATCTGCCATCTTTGGAACTCCGACAGGTCACTCATTGTGCCTTCACCTGGAACGAAATTGTGCAAACACCGATTTACAATGCAATCACACATACCCTTGAGACTATAAGCAGCACTTTTTTACAAAAACAATTGTAACTACACGTTCGTTTTACTTAAAAAGCAGCACATCACTGTTTTCAGCGAGGTTTTTTCATTATTTTGGACAACTCCTGTATGAGAAGCCATGCTGACTGCAGTTCATCTGACAGCTGCTGGATGGTGCGTAGTAGAGTATCAATGGAGCGAACAACAAGATCGAGGTGGCCCACAAATGCTTAATTTGGTTTAAGTATGGGTAATTAGGGGGCCAAGGATGTACTTTCAAGTCTTCATCGTGCTTTTCCAACCACTCTAGGACATTTCTAGCTGTGTGACACCTCGAATTATCGTGCTGGAAGATCTCATCCACCCCAGGGAAAACAATCAGAATATATGGGTGTACGTGGTCTGCAAGGATGGATTCATAACGAATTCGGTCCATAGTGCCTTCCACAGGTATGATTGGACCCAGGGAATGCCACGAAAACATTCCCCAGACAATAACGCTGCCCGCACCAGCCTGTGTTCTTCCAGCAAATGGTTGAAGAGTGTTAGTTCTCCAATGTTTCTCGCCTTATACGCCAACGTCCATCCGTTCGATGACCCAGAAAACGTGACTCATTGGAGAAGGCAATCCTTTGGCAATCAGCGGATTTCCAATTCCGGTACTGCCGTGCAAATGTAAGCCATTTCTACCGATGCACCTTCGTTAGCATAGATGCAGTGACCATCCGTGTGCAGCGGAGCTCCATACGCAGCAGGGTTTGCGTAACTGTCGTTTTAGACACACTTCCGGTAGTCCCCCTGGTTCATTTCGCCAGTGAGTTGCTCCACTGTGGCGTGTCGATCGGCCGTCAGGCACCTTTACAGCCGACGTTCACCTCTCACATCAATGGCACGTGGTGCTCCGTAGTTCCCACGTCACTTATTCCCAATGGTGCCATTCCATCAATCACGATACACTTTAACAACAGCAGCACGCGAGCAGTTCACAAACTACGCTGTTTCAGAAATACTGCCGCCCTTGGCCCGAAAGCGGATAATCACACCTTTTTTGCAAGTCTGATGAGTCGCTCCTTTTTATCCATGGTAGCAATGAGTGATATGTTTTCAGATTACTACAGCACACCTTATACACCCTCCAAGCCAGCTCACGACACGTGCCTTCTCTCATTGGCTACACGCTGTTGACGTCAAAAGTAGGAGGTGGTCCCAATAATGTGACTCGACTGTGTGCGTGTTACGGATATTTTTGAAAACATTCGCGTTTCCAAGAATAGAATGAATATTTCCGCTGCAGGTTTCTTTGTCTTCATCACAGGAGTCCGCATACAGAACCGACGACGCTTTCGAGATAAGGCTATCTGTGGCAGCGGTCATTAGTGGAGTAATGAAACCTCCTTTCCCTTAATGCGTTGGTTAAGTTTATTTTCTTCTGCAGATGTCAGTAATGTTGTGGTATAATAGCGTACCCAGACTACGTAATGAGTTTGTAGAGACTAAATCAGTACTAAATCAGTCTCCCGAGTGCACGTGTACATGTTGACATTTTTCTGATTGCTCTGCAATATTCAGTTTTTGTTTTTTTGCCTCGGCCTATCGAAGAGAGCATCTGTTTGCGAGAAGAATTTCGCAAATATGCCTGATTTTAAGGTAATGATATTAGGACACTCAGTTCATTTATCCTAATGGGTTCATCTAGTGTTAAGCTAAAAATGTCTGATGGTCATCCGCTATGTAAAAAGTGTTCTGTAAAACTTGATCTTCTGCTATTACAAGCGCAAAGGCAAAGTTCGTTCTCTACTGCAAGATAAGCTCTACTTACATTGTATAGTGTCGTCTGTATCTTATTTCGCTGATCAGCTGCTTCCATGGAAATGTTCCAGCTTCGCAGGAACGTGGGGTTACGTTGGGATATGGAATGGGTTTTTCTATAAAATCGATTAGCAGATCGGCCGCGGGGCTTTTTGGCGGAGAAGCGATAGCTCTGGGCAGACAGAACGGATAGTCTACTTCAGGGGTGGCCAAACTTGGAGGAACCAAGATCTACCTTAACCTATCATTCTCTACTCTGATCTATTATGGTTAATCGCAGTGATATAGGCATATTCAAATAGGAACAAGCCCATATCACGAGTGTTTTGTTAGTGTGTATGGTTTTGTAAGTTGGGAAACAAATACGGAAAAATAATATTTAAATCCCTTTTTATTTCTGTAACACAATTTTTCAAACAAATTACACAATTTTATTATAGATTCTTTGTTTACAGTATTTAATTCTTAGATTTTGATACATTACACTGCATGTCCTCACAAAGTTTAGAATAATCAGGCACATATTCAGTGAGGCATAGTCAGAAACACACTTCTAAATGAGCATCAGTCAGGCAGCTCCTGTATTTCGACTTCATTATTTTCATTTCTGAAAAAGCTGCTTCACAGAGATACGTGGATCCAAAGAAAGCAATCAGCCGCAAAGCAATGATCTCAAGAAGATATATTTTTCTTCTGACAATAGAGTCCAAAATGTGTTATCTGGCGCTCTTGCCTTCAGTATTATGTCGGATTGAAGTTTCACAGTTTCTGATTCTAAATCTGAATAATCGAATGTTGACAGATCAGCCTTTCTGTAAGTGTAGGCGCTGCGAGTGACGAATAGCAGAGCGGGAAATAACAACATGCCTCATGCCACAGACTGCCGATGTGCGGTGACCTTGCGCAGCAGTTAGGTTTTGGGAGGGGAGTCTGACTTGTTCATTCTATCATCTGGTCTCAGGCAGTTCGTATGGAGCGAGATACGCCAGAGGGATAAAACAAACGATCAACTGTCGGAAAACTCGTGATCGACCGTTTGGCCACTTCTGGCCCTGCCTCGGGTGTAGCTGTTCCCAACAGAACTGGTAGTTGATTAAGAACTCCCTGCCTCCTACAGAGTTTATTGCTCTTCTTTGCGCAAGGCCTTTCCTTCAAGCAAGGGGTACCAGAAAAAGAGATAGGAGAGGGGTTACGAAGACAGCAGTCTGACACGAACGTGAGAGTGGTTTGGAGGAAACAGGAAACAGAGTGGACGCGTCTCCCTGTGGAGGCGCGAAAAATAATGAACAAGATGGTGTGGAAATAAAACAGTGAAGAGATTGGTTGAACATTCAAATGAAAGCAGAAAATAGAGTAATAGAAATCAATTGTAAAAATGCCCTAAGATACTTCAGGGACAACCAGCATAATAAATTTTAGCTGATCATAAATCCTTGAAACTCCAATTTTTTCTCATCCATTCTTTCGTATTACAGAGGGTGGGTCGAAAGTTTTGCAATATTTGGATCACTTTATAACAAAAACTTTTATCACATTAGCTTTAGGTCTATATACACTGAATAGCAATTGAAGTAGAGATACCTGTCTAGTAACGTGTAGCACCACCTTTCGCCTTGATGACGGCGGCGATTGATCTCGGCATGGACTCGACAAGACACCGGAAGCGTCGGGAAGCCATACGGATCCATGACCCCTGAACAAGCTCCCAAAGTTCACGAAGATTTGATGGAAGGGGGATCAGAGCCTCGAACATCTCTCTCGATGGCATCCCAGATGTGCTCGATGGGATTGAGGTCAGGAGACCTAGCTGGCCAAAGAAGCGAGGTCACGTCGGTGGAGTGTTCATCCAATAATTCGGATACAATTCGGGAGCGATGGCACGGTGCATTGTCTTGTTGCAAGATGAGCTCCCCAGTGGGATGTTGAAGACGCACAAACGGGCTCCCCAGTGGGATGTTGAGCTCCCCAGTGGGATGTTGAAGACGCACAACCGATAACGTTGACCAGTGCGTGACCATATCACACGTACCAGTGGGTTCCATTTCAGTTCACGTGAACAGTCCCCAGACGAGAATGCCACCCCCACCTGCTTGAAGAGTACCCTGCTGGTAAGAAGGATCCATCGCTTCATGTGGTTTGCGCCGTACTCGTATCCTGCCATCCGCATGTACCAACGTGAATCTTGACTCATCAGTCCAGGCAACAATTTTCCACATGTCTGGGGTCCAGTGGCGATGTTCCCGCGTCCATGCTAATATTTGCAACCTGTGATGTACGGTCAGCAGCGGTACCCTCCTGGGACGATGGCTTCTGTACCCCATAGCGAGGAGATGGTTCTGGATGGTGTGGCTGCTTACACGTTTTTGTGCACCAGCGTTAAATTGCCAAGTGATTTCTTGCACTGTGGCCCGTCTATCCGCTATTACAATGCGAGCTAGCTGACCATGACCCTGTTCATACACACGCTGTTGTCCATGGCAGTTGGCTATTGCAGGGATGGTTTTACCAAATTCGATGTACTACGGTGCACCCGTGACACAGTGGCTCGTGAAAATCCCAGTGCCTGCACGAGTTCCGAGATGGAGTGACCCATTCGTCGGGCCCCGACAATTTGCTCACGATCAAATGCGCTTAGATCCTTCGTCTTACCCATACTGTGTCCAACTCTTACGGATTCCCGTCGCATCACTCCTTATATTGTCGGATCGCTGCATACGTCATGTCGTTTCCGTTTACAGGGCAGCTCACAGCGCCACATTTGCATAACGCCAGCTGTCTTTAATTGAACTGCTCTTCAATGTACACCAGCAAAACAACTTCAAATAAGTAGAAGATATCTAGATCATCTTGTGCTTCGACCAGGCGAACTACATACAACAATGGCTGCATTGAGATGTATTAACAGGTTCATCGAAAATAGTGGAATTGATATCGTATGGATTGCAAGTGATTTATATGGATCTGCAGCATCAGGTATTCTGATTGGGACGCATGTACGGAAAGAAATAAAGGCGCACATGATTACTCTTCGGAATCTATTCAAATTGCATATCAATGCATTTATTGTGCAGAATCCACATATTACAGCCTTTTTACATAAAGCCGTGAATAACTTGGAAAACGCCTTTCTTAAAAATGAGACACGGGCTGTCATTGCCGCACATGATAAACTTGTTGAATTTTTAAACGTCCAAAAAGTGTTTGCAGAAATGAACTCTGCCGCCCGGTGGCGCAGTGGTCTAAGCGATGACCTCTGATCATTCGTCCGAACGGGGTCCGGGTTCGAATCCCGGTGAGGCATGGATGTTGTGTTTGTTTTACGGCATTGGCTCTCTCCCTTCCCTGGAACCAGTGACCCTAAATTAGGGACGGGCGACTACTTATAGCCCATTGAGTTGCTCACGGTGGTCGTTAAACCTCATATCAATAAGAAATGAACTCTTTTGATGCAACTTCGGAAAATATTCCCAGTGCCAAAACAGTGCTGATTGACATGCAAATGGTGTTCGACTTATCTTTGTTAGTTGAAGCAGTAAGAACAGGAAATTGGGAACTCCATCTTTTACTCTTGACACACTTGTGAAGTACTTCTTTGCCCATGATAAACATCACTATGCCCGTATGATTCTATTATACCTGGCAGAGATGCAGAGCTTACCGATTACAAGTCCAGACGTATTCAGCGAATTTACACAACATCTTTGCGTCGTTAATCGAAACATAGTACCCTTATGTGCTGTAGGGCCAGACCATGCCTTGGAACATGTTAACCGAAGTATGAAGGTCAGCGGTGGTTTAGTAGGCATTACAAGGCATTTTTCTGCGCATACAGGAATTTTTCTTTTTGCTCCAGCAATGAATGCTCTAGTTGCAAAATGTAAAGCGATGACAGGTGTTGGCTCCACACAAAGAATTATCCGTCATGAAGACACAGTGGTATTTACTAAACTTCAAGAGCTAAATGTTGTCCGACTTCTTAATCCTTTTCAGCAACAAGAAAGTATGTTCACAGAAACATCACAAGATTTATTGAACTGTGTTACAAAGGCTGTAATGCATGGCAGCATAAAAATGACGTTTTTCGCATAAATGTTGCAGTGTAGACAGCATATAAAGAGAATATAAAAACTAGAGTAAAAACTAATTCCACAAACTTATGGTCTCCTATGAAGATGTTAAAACTGAGCATGTGGAAGAGTAATGGAAAAACTGTAGCTATAACACTGAAATCCAAAATATTGGAACCAATGGAAGATTGTGCTTTATTCGTAAGATTACTTCTAATTGCTAAGTCTAGACCAGCTGTTGTTTTCAAAGAGGCTATCAGGAATTACGAGTTTTCTGTCGTTTCTCGCTCGGTCTTCACACCAGAAGGTTATCTTGTCTTAACCAAAAACAAGAGTTCACTTCTTGCAATTCTTAAGACTCTGGCGGAAAACCAACTACACATGGATACAGAAGAAACACACCAGGTGAACATGATGAAGGTTTCAATCTTAGACGGTATAGCACTTCTACAAAGCTTAGATAAACCACCTTCTACCCATTTATGTGCAGAGCTGGCTGATTATTTCCTGGGCCGACTTCAGACTAGGTACAGTTCTTACACCGAAATACAAATTATATTTCATAGATATGACCTACCAATATCACTTAAAATTTAAACACGTTCGAAGACGCTAACTGACGGTGAGGCAGTTGAATATAAAATCACAGATGGTACTGTGATCAAGAATGTGTCAATGAAAATGTTGCTATCACATACACAAACCAAGACAGAATTAACAGTCTATGTGTCAACGAAGATTACAGGTTTTCTCATCAACATAAGCTCTCTGTGGTTGTGGTTTGGGAGACTGAAGTGGCTGCAACTAACTGTTCTGTGCAACCTCAAGCTAGTAACCTGAAGAGGCTGATATAAAAATGATACTTCATGCTGTTGATGCAATCAATAGAGGAGCAACAACGATTCACATTCATTCATCAGATACAGATGTTGCGATATTCGCACTTCGGCGGTATCTCATGCTATGTCTAGATTCGGCATGTATTGTTGGTCAGAAGAAAAACTCACTCCTCTGAAGCTTATACATGGCGCTCTAGGACCAGACAGGGTGACTGGTTTTCATGCCTTCACTGGCTGTGACACCACTGGTTGTTTTGTCGGAAAAGGCAAACTAACATGTTAGAAAATTTTTCCGGACTGTAGTTCAGATATTGTACAAGCATTTGCTGACCTGGGTTTAGAAACAATTTTGTCAGATGCTGTAATGGATGCATTAGAATGCTTCACGTGTATGCTATACAGTATATGCCGAACAATGTGAAAACTACTGTTGGTGATGTTCGTTTGGGATCTATTTCAAAAGAAGATTGCAGAGTCAGAAGAAATACCACCAACACAATCTGCGCTTCAACTTGCAATTATGTAGGCACATTATCAATCCATGGTGTGGCAAAACGATGTTGTACCAAATCCAGAAATTTCACCTCCACAGAATTATGGGTGGGAGATTCGCGGAAATAGGTTTGCGCCCCAAATGATTTCAATGCCACCAGCTCCTCAAACAATTCTGGAACTAGTAAAGTGCTCATGTAAGAAGAGTAGATGCGCATCACATCTTTGAAAATGTAAACGTAATGGTTTTCCATTCACTGACATGTGCAACTGCATTAATGCAGATGACGATGACAGTAATAACGCTTGCCTAAACCAAACAGTAGAAGCCGGTGACATAAGCTCAGATGATGATAGTGAATGGTTTACATGGTGTTTAATTAACAAATGCCTGTTGGAGACAATAATAATATTGTATTACATTTGTCTTAATTTGACTAATTATAATAAGTTTGTTTCACCTTTCATTAAACATGGCATTACTTTAAATTTTGTGTGGAAATTAGTGTTATGAAGTCTATACTTGGTTTAACATTTAAACATTCAAGTTTTGGTGCACATGGGTTTTCACTATTTTGCTACTATGGGCTTCATGCCCATGTATTTTCAAACATTACCTAACTGCATGATGTAAAATGTGTAATTATCTTCAATCTAAGGTATAAATGGTCACTACATGACTATAAATAAGGAAGATGCAGCATGTATTGTGGGCTGCGTCAGTGGCTACTCTGTCCACATCCCCCCCTCCCTCCCCCGCCCCTGCCGAATTTCCTGAAGTGGCAACATGTGAATTTCTATTCTTCGTGTACGTAGGTTTCTGGAAAACCAAACCGCAATGCTGTACCACAAAAAACCCACGGAAAACCACTTGTTCCCCCACTAGTTGTGGCTGTTCATCTTTTAGGCGTCCTAACACAGACAGAACGCAATGCTGTTCACAGCAACGACTACCAATTTATATCCCTTTCGACTGACTGTAGTGCACGTCTTGAACTAGTTTAAACACGTGACTACCCGCAGCAGCACATGCGTTTATGCAAATATTTTAAAACTTTCGACTGACCATCAATTCATCAATCAATGGCGTTCATACGTTGCAAGATTATCACCCCTGCGTACACACCTTTAAAAAAAATATATTTATTTTTATTCTTAACTGATCGTTTTAATCATTAAGGATTTTTTTAGTTCGGTTGTTTTTTTTTCGTATACACTGAAGAGCAATTGAATTAGAGATACCTGTCTAGTAACGTGTAGCACCACCTTTCGCCCTGATGACGGCGGCGATTCGTCTCGGCATGGACTCGACAAGACACCGAAAGCGTTGGGAAGCCATACGGATCCACGACCCCTGAACAAGCTCCCACATTTCACGAAGATTTGATGGAGGGAGTAAACAACTTATTACAGTTGCGCAAGGGTGCTTCAACAACATTTCAGAGAACGAATTACAGAAGAGAAAACATTCAAAAAGTTAGAGGAGCGTTGGGACACCTGTATTCGATGCAATGGGTAGTATTTCGAAAAAGATTACGAGCTCCTTGATAATCAAGGTACACGTGTTTTGACGTAGGACTACGTCTTACTCCACGGATAGCATGGGGCGACGTACGGCCCACACACAGCCTGTGACAAAAAAAGGTCCCAGTTGAAATCCTTATAGCGTTAAAAATGCGTGCCGCACACCGATCGTGCTAGTATATTCGTAAATAGCATGGACCCCAACTCGCGTAGTCCGCAATACATTGTGCGCGCGACACTTTCCTCGCTCACCGTGCGCGGGGAGATAATGCAATATTTCTGGGTGTGTCGCCGTGTTTTACTCAATCTATCTCGGTAACCGTGAACTCAACACTATTGTGCGTGGTATCGTTTTAAAGGTTTCGACGAGATCTATTCAAATGCGGGGTGATTCATAAAGAAGTACACTGTTTCCAGATGCTGTAAAACAGTAACCGTTGAAGACACGGACCACAACTGCGACCCGGTAGGTAGATGTACTCATAAAATTTGTGTCCCGCTACTGAGGGAAGTGACGTAGGCGATAGCGCGCGTGTCACGTGACTAGTCAGTCGATGACCATTTTCCTCGCCAATGGATTGGACGAGCCGTGGACTACAACATGCCACTGACCCAATGGCCACCCAGAAGTCCTGACTTAACACCTTGTGACTTTTTCCTGTGGGGGAACGTAAAGGACAAGGTATTCGCCCTTCTCCTTCCTGTTGATCTAGCGGAGCTGAAACAACGTATCACAGCCACTATCATTGCACTTGATTCAGATATCTTACCTCGCGTTTGGGAGGAAATGGATTACCGGCTCGATGTGTGTCGTGTGACTAAGGGTGCACGTATAGAACATCTGTGACTATCTCTAAAGAACTTGGAACATTCCTCTACAATTCTGTTACAGGTAACATAAAATATCTTACATTGTTCTTGTTTTATAGTGCGTTGAAACTTTATACTTCTTTATGAATCACCCTGTATATTAAGAACATATCGCTGTGGTATAAACTGAAATCTTTAAATATTGTTTTCGTGTGAATGGATTAACATTTTCCACAATGCTGCGGAATTCGCAGAATGAACGCAAGCAAAAGTATACAAAATCAAAACGAGAGGCAAGAGCAAGTGATGGGGAATGTAAGAAGCCCAAGAATACTGCAACACAACGAACTAGAGAATATCGAGAACGCCTGGAAGTAGCCGCCACCAAACAAAGATCCAGCACACCGATCGAACCCGTACCCGGCCCATCTCGAAACCTGGTTTGTGTTCGCAATGTATCCAGCATTATTTGTAAAAATTTTGTTAGCTATTTTTTATATCATAGACCTGTGTTGGCTATAACGAATTAAATGAACACTCTGAAACCATACTCGACTAGCTCATTTCAACCCTCCGACCTGCACGTCGTTGTCCTACGTTCCAAACTGACGGCTCAATCAGAATTGAGCCTACCTGTATTCTTTCTTTTTTTTTATAAAAACATTCACAGTTGTTTTGGGACAACCCTTGTACTTTTCTTCTCAAAATGATATTTGGGTTTTCCCGTTAGGGGTATTCTTTTAAATCCATGTAATGGTGATGTCTGAGCTTCTAAAAGTCCGATTTAGAAAATTGTTTTTGTTAGTGATAACGTTTGTGAAGGTGGCTACACAGTCAGTGTGCCCTTTAAGTAACGAGACTGACTTTTTACGGGACAGCCCTTTGAAAAAATATTTCAAACGTGTTTACAGTTTTAACCGCTAGAGTGTGCTGCAATCGCACTGACAGCTTTCAAGTTGGGTGACGCAGGAGTTTTCGTGGGGCCACCATTAAAGAAAGACTGTGTGAGTGGAGCGTGTCAGAAGTTGCGTAATAGAGCAAATAGCTGCGATAAAAGTTTACTGTAAATTAGGGACAATTGACACGGAAGTGTACCAAGATCTAAAAAGAGTTTACGGCGATAACTGTCCGAGCTGTTCACAGCTGTTAGCTGGTTTTCAACGTTTACAAATGGGAGGGAGTCCTTCGAGGAAGAACTACGCACAGGACGTCCAGTTTTTGTACGCATAAATGAAAATATGGTGAAGACCAGCGAAACTGTTGCCCATGACAGGCGAATAACCACTAGGCTACTCCCTGAACAGCTTAGAGTCGGTAAGGAAACGGACAGGGTAATCTTAAAAGAGACTTGCACAAGAGGAAGATTTGTTCGAGGTTTGTGCCGCACACGTTGTCGCACGAACAAAGAGAGCACCGGGTTGCATATTGCCAAAATTTCGTCCATGCAGTTGATCTAGATCAGTGGTCTCAAACTCGCGGCCCGCGGGCCACATGCGGCCTTGTGTCAACTGTTTTGCGGCCCGGATGAGTAATTACAAAATAAAAATAAATCATCCTTTTTTCAAGTATATTATAATATATTAAATATAATATAAACACAGTAATGCTTAGCAAAGCCATCCTCTTCATACAAATAACAAGTTCATTAACGAAGAATATAAACTGTATTAAGCAAAATATTTTCAATATATTCAAGTCTCCATTTTACAATAGTGCTGACAACGCACATGAAGAACTTCAGCTTGAATTAATAGACCTTCAGTGTGATACTTTCCTGAAAGAAAAAATCAACAGCTGCAACGTAGCACAGTTTTACCGCTTATTTTCAAAGAACAAGTACGTAAACATTCATAACCTAACTGCTCCGGTTCTGTCTATGTTCGGAACAACATACTCATGGGAACAGATGTTGTCAAGAATGAAACAAGTTATCATGTTCAGTTGGTAAAATGTGATTGTTTTAAGATTTAAGGGGAAATATTTGTTACATAAAAGTGATTATTTTCAGTGATTGATGAAGCATTTGTTTTTATTATTTACCGATAATTAGAAATAATATTCCACTCAAGTGCCAAGCCATTGATGTAGTTTTGTAAACTTAATATTTATTCATAAGAAATTGTTTAATATTCATGCGGTCCCCTAAATTCCTTCAAAACAGGAAAGTGGCCCTTCCAAGGGTCTGAGTTTGAGACCACTGATCTAGATCGTGATTTGATGCAAAGAATTGTCACCGGTGATGAACGTTCGTGTTTTCAGTTTGATTCTGAAACTAAAACGCCAGAATACAGGTCTGCACGGGCCTAAGTTTGGAAACCCCGGCCCGGCCCGTTTCAATTTTTTTAATTAAAGCCCGGCACGACCCAGCACGTATATTTCTCCTGCTTCCAAGGCCCGGCCCGGCCCGGCCCGGCCCGGCCCGGCCCATAACATTTCAACAATTACTAAAACACGAATTTCGACACCTGGTACACTTGGTCATTCGACTCCTGAAGAGTTTTCGTTTTCTTAATCGCTACACATATTCTATTACAATAAACGTTAATTCAGCATATTTGTGAGGCTCTGTATAAGTCACGTGACGTACGAGGAGGGGGTGGGGCTTGTATACTCAAAACCATTGCATGAAAAGGACAATTTCCACGCCTTTCAAATTTTCTAGGTTTTCAAATTATCATTCCCTACCGCCGGACCCGGAAATATCATTGGGGATAAGGGCGGGGGTATTCGAAAAGTTCGAAATATCCAGAATATGAGATGGATCGTTCTACTGGTAGAAGATTTAATGGCTTTATAAACTGCACCTATCTCTACTGGTATATCTTATCACTGGAATCCAATTCGCCTCTCGTGTATTTTTGGGGATGGTAACTCAAAACGTTTTTGCATTTTGTGCACTGCACTACGTTTTCCGGTCAACCAGCTTCAGAACGGGACAGTAGTTTAAAAGATTTCCAAATATCACTTTTCCCCTCTACACTGTTTGTAAGCACATATTCTCCAGAAGCGATTTTTTTCGCGAAAATCTTTCGCTTTCTTAAACTCCATAATAAGTATGGAATGAGTATTTATCAGCAACACTAAACTGAGCATATGCTAAGGGAAAACAACGACAGACTGCCCAGCTAACCAGTGTCACAGATGTTTTGAAAACGGCTGCCCGAGAGTACAAATGGGGAAAATACGGCACAGATTTTTACACAGAAATAAGTTTCTCCCAGCCCATTTCTTCCCGTGCCATTTAAGACAACTTAAAAGCTTTTAACATGTCTAGAGAACAAAGTGCCACCGACCAGAACAATAAAAAAGATCATCTACGAGCGGGTGGCTCGGTTTAGAAATGCTGCAGTTAATAGCCTGCCCTGAAGCACGAGAGGAGGGTGAAAGTTAGAGAGAGAGAGAGAGAGAGTTAGAGAGAGAGAGAGAGAAGGGACCACATTCACATTGAAAAACTAAGGAAGCTGACCAACTTCAATTGTTTTGTAGGAGGGCAGGATGCCATAAAACTTCTGTTTTTTCCATCAGTGGAAATTATTCAATCTTATCCTGCTGCTGTATGTTGCGAGTTTTCCAAACGATAAAGGCACCGTACAACGATTGTTTTGCTCATAAAAAAAACCCAGCTCGGCCCGTGTCTCTTTTACATTAAATATTGAAGGCCCGGCCCGTTTTCCCAACTTAGAATTGAGCAAAGGCCTGACCCGGCCCACGGGCCGGGTTTGGCCCGTGCAGACCTCTACGCCAGAGCATGAAATGCGCGGAACATCTCCCAGGCAGGAGAAAGTTCGGTTTCAAAAATCATATGTCAAAACAATTGTCACTGTTTTTTCTTTTTTTTTTTTTTTTTTTTTTTTTGGTTGTTGTTGTTTTTTCAACTCTGCTGGTATTATGCACCACAAATTTGTTCCCGGGGGGGGCACCAAACTGAACGGTCAGTATTATTTAGGAGTAATCCAACGTCATGCGACGTGTCAGGAAAGAACTGTTCCACAAGAATAATGGGTCTCTGTCGGACAACAACGAGCCCGAACCCTGTTCGCTGCCTGTGAAGCAGTTTCTGGCTTCGAAGGTGATCTGTGTGAACGAACATCCACCCTACTCGCCAGATTTGGCTCCCTCAGTCATTTCCCTCTTTCCAAAGGTGAAGTGTGCCTTGAAAGGGGAGTGCTTCAACGACATTGTTGACATCCAACATGGGCGACAAACAGACTGGAGGTGGTTCCGGTTCAGGACTTCCACCATGCCTTCGAACACCTGAACGTAAGATCTCGCCGTTGGGTGGAGTTAGAGGGAAATTATTTTGAATCTGCGTAGAGGACAATTCAAAATCTAATTTGTTGTTCAGATATCACAATTTTTATCTCATTACTTAACTGTCCCACTGTGTATTTTTTATTTTATTTATTTTATTTTTTTTTGCAATTTTGTGTGTGCTCCTTTCTATTTGCCTCGTACTTGGAACCGTATCTTCGTTTTTAAGAACACGATTTGAAAACTCCTCTTTGTCTTTGATATCTTCCTTTATGAAGAAAGCTTTGTAAGCAATTTATAATCTTTCTTAGCACAGCCAGTGGCTGAAAGTAAGCACATCGGACAAAAAATTTCTTCCAGAAATGACAGTAGGAAGTTACCGGTTGCACAGAGGGCGCCGTGATAGCATTGCTAGGAGATAAATAGCACTGGCGTGGTAAACAGGATCATTTCTGTCTAATGAAGTGTTGAAGAGCAACGTGTGTGTGTTGAATTTAGTCTGCAATATGGGTCGTAAGACAGACTTTACTGAGTGGCAAAAAGGAGCCATCGTGTTTGGCCGTATCCACGGACACAGTGAATGAAGTCGCCCAATACGTTGGCGTGTCGAAGCGTACTATCCAAACGGGTCTAGAAATAGTGGTGTAGTTCGCAATCAACTGAAAATCGGCGACGTAACTGTTTCCGGAAAACGATTCTCACCAAAAGGGGCCGCAGCCATATTTCACGACGAGTAACTGCAAGTCGCTTTCAACAGTTGCTCAGAACAGTCCATGAAAGTCCACTCCAACCAACTGCCGAAAGGGACATTGCGAGTAGAACTGCATGCGATGGACATCTGGAGCAGAGTACCACGGAAGAGGCCTCTTTTAACAGCAAGTCAGAAAGTAGTACGATATCAATGGGCCCAGAGGCTCCAAAACTTTGCTGTTAAAGATTGGAAACGAGTCATTTGGTCTATTGAGTCTCGTTTTTGGTTGTACTCCAATGATGGGAGGCGACGAGTGCACCGCAGACCCAACGAAGCCTGATTGTGTCGAAGATGTTGTTTAAGATGGAGGGTGTTCTCTGATGTTTTGGGAATGTTTTTCGTACCACGTAATGGGCCATCTCGTTGCAGTGACGATGTATTTGAACCAGCATACGTACCTCCGCATTCTGAACGACGAAGTGTTGCCCTTTGCCTTACATCTCCAGGAAGTGCATCACATTGCCACTCCTATCTTCCAAGACAACAATTTCCATGTGCACAGGGCTAAAACCGTGTCTGAATGGCACGACGAATAATCAGCAACATTGATGTCAGAGGGTAGCAGAGACTGTCGCGCGTTGTTCACAGAGACTGCAGGCCCACAGTGCGGCAAATCACCCGCAGCTACAACAGCGGTGATTAGGGCAATGTGTCACAGAACACAGTTCACCGCACTCTTCTCGTTTGCCCATCTGTGCACCACTTTTGATACGTACTTACTACAGCGGCACATTAAAAAGCCCAGAACCCGCGCCGTTTCCGAGATCGTAGTTCCGAGTCGCCGTGCCAACACAATTTGCCCGTTATCAAACTCCGATAAATCGTCAGCTTTTCCCATTCTGACTCCGAACACTCTACTAACCGAAAGCCGGTCCTCGGGTTGTATATATACTGCTCTGTGGACTTCTCCTGCTCCGCCGGGCCGCGGGTGGCCAAGTGTTGAGCGTTCGTGACTGCCGTGGAAAGGACCTCAGGTTCGATCCCAGGCAGGTACGAACGCTCGATCCACTAAATATCCGCCGTGCGTCGGATGGGCATGTTAAGCCGTCAGACCGCGGGTACTGGCCCCCGGTAATAAATAAGGGCGTCTTCCTCCCCTTTTCTACTTCGCTTCCGTGTCACTTTCCTATCGGGCACTCTAGCCCAAATCTCCTAGCTTCTTATTTCTAAGGGTTGTTTAAGACCTAGGGTCAAACACTCCCTTCCTAAAATTCTCTGCATATGATCATCTCCTGCTCCGCCGTTCGGTCTCCAGGCGCACTCATTTCTGTAGGCTGGGGGCGGTCATAATATAACGGCTCATCGGTGTATGTATCAACCGTTATGTAAATGAACAATCCGCAGTCGGCTAGGAAATAATGGTTAGACTTAAGATGGGAATAATATGTGAATCCCATTTATTTGAATGGTGAGCCCGAATCGTTCGCTGGTGGCAAATCATTCATCGTGAATGATGAATGCTTAAGAGCTCGCACTCTTTCAGGTAGCTTGCCAAACAGTGCTGTGGCCTTGAAAGTGCTTTCTTTGAACGTGATGCCTGCAACAAATGATTTACTTAACGAGCATACTGACAACCTGGAAATTGAATGATCATTCGTGAATGGCTCTCTTGCGTGAATGATAATCAAACTCCCAAGAAGGAATGATTTATGACATCACTAAATAAGTGGGCCATCTGCAGGTTGTGTCAGACATTAAATTCTGCAGGAAGGAATCTCCCGTACGTCTCTGGTTTTTCACTCCCCCCCCCTTTAGTAAGCAATCGCTGGATGGGTGGCGGTATTCGATCGCCATTTTTGTTTCCCTAGTGAGTGCAACTGACTCATCAGGTAAGGAGAAAAGGATAGGGTGAGTGAAACTGACCTCTGCCCGAACAGAGAAATTCCGATTTTTTAAGAGTGTTAGCCATCCACCTGTAATTCTCAGTGTCTGTATTGACAGGAAAATATACTTCTAAAAAGATCCACATCCCTGTGAAATGGAGAATCATAGATTTTTCCAACTCTGGGTCAACGAAAAATTCGTCGTTTTAGATGCAGCGTAATGCCAGTGGTACTCCCTGGTACATCTTGGGGTACGCCGTACCACAGGTTAAGAATCGCTGCTTTAAACAGTATTTTGTAACCTTTGCCGGCACGCATTTTAAGGGATAACAAATTACCCACTACTTGAGACATATACAAAACACTTGTTTTCGCTTGTAGGGATTTGACTTCCCAATCCTACCACTTAAAACTATTTTATTTTAGTCCTTGACCATTTTCAATAACAGCACTTCCTTCTAAACTTTCTGTCACCTTGAAAAGTTACCTCTGTAATGACCTGTGGCGCCTGAATCTACTTAAGAAACGTAAGAACTGTTTAGCGTATCTTAAACGATTGCCAGTTGTTCATAAACCTTGTTTTTCACATCGTCCCGTCTCACATTCTCAAAGTATAAAAAACATTTTAACATCAAAACACTTGCCACCGAATAGTAAACTGTCAGAAGATGCTAACTGGCACCTTCAGCACTGGTTTTAATTTTGGTTTCTTTATATCTATATATTCAGAGCTACTTCAAAGCCGAGAAGGTGGGATACGAAAACGATTCCTCCAATCGCTCTGTCTCTTCAAGCGGTAGATCAAACTCACTTAGAGGTCAGAGGTTAAGAGTCATATATGTTGTAGATCCGAGCTCAACTCAACGGAAGCAGTACGCATTTCCTCCAGAACACTAGGGCCTGGATGCCGCCCCGGTGGCGCAGTGGTCTAAGGCCCTGGCCTCTGATCATTCGTCCGTAAGGGGTCCAGGTTCGAATCCCGGTCAGGCATGGATGTTGTGTTTGTCTTACGGCACTGGCTCTCTCCCTTCCCTGGAACCAGTGGCCCTAAATTAGGGACGGGAGACTGCTTATAGCCCATTGAGTTGCTCATGGTGGTCGTTAAACCTCAAAAAAAAAAAAAAAAAAAAGGGCTCTGGATAAAGTAACTGAGAGATTAATTTTCACTTATAGTCCATCTGTAGACAAGATATCTCCTTTGCTTTGAAATTTTCTAAAAGTTTTGTAATCTTAAAGAAAGTTCTATACAGAAGTAGAAAATTGTTAGAAACATCTACATAATAACACGTTAAGTTTTTCTTGACCTACAAAGCTGCCTTGATTCGATGTGTCATCGATTCAAGAACGCGCTAATATCGTTCTAGAGCAGTTGCTCCCAAAGGGTGCGGCAAAAGAGGATGGCAAGTGTGACGGAAAGATTCAAGGTCAATCATTATCGCATTTATTCGTAAGATTTATATTTAGTATTGTTGGAAAATAGCTACTTGTGAAAAAGTTTTAAAACGAGCAATGAATTGTACGGCCTCTTACAGAAACATCTTGCAACACTGTTAGAAAAGACTGATCATTACTTCCCATCGTTGTCTACAGAAAAATTTCGACAGACCCCTTTACGTATTCCAGCTGTTCAGGTCTGACATTGGATGAGGAGAAGGAAATGGCCTGCATTCCGATGTTCGACTGGGTTAATATCTGGAGACCGTGGTAGTCGTTTCAGCACTTTGTAGTCACTAGCGTGCTCCCACAACCACTGTATGACGACCCGAGCCTTGCCGTATGGAGCATTTTCCTGCTGGAAGTAGTCCTCTCAATTAGGAAACACAATAAGGATGTGCCCGGTCCGTAATGATGTTAAAATACTATTGGCGTCCACATTCTATTCCAGAGGTACTCAGGAATCCAACGTCATTCATGAAAACATATCCCAGACCATTACATTGCCTCCACTAGCTTGTGGAATTAACACTAGGCAGCTGTTTTCAATCGTTTTGTACTGTTGATGCCATTGTGGGGATCGTCTATTGACATGCACTAGCTAAAAACGTGATTCATTGGTTCCACGCAGCCTGTTTCTATACTCAAGTTTTGATGTTTCCATGCCCACAGCAGACACATTTGCTGTTTTTTAGTAGGAGTAACGAGTGGTGCACGAAAAGAACGTTTGTTGTTACAGTCTCATTCACCCCAAATTTGCGTTGGGCAGTATATGCTTAAAGTTTCCTTCGGATATCGCTGTTGTACTGCGCGATTACTTGATGCAATAGAGCTCATCTGTTACTTCGTACAATCCTCCCCAGTCGCCATTGTTCTCAACCATTGACTAGTCGTTTCCCTCACAAGAAGACCCCCGACTGCTTATTTTGTTCGTCTGTTCACCACTCACTGTACACCCTTGATACAGTTGTTCTTTCATAGCATGGAAGGTTTGCCATTTCTGAGATGCTTCATCTGCCTGTCCAGCGCTCACATTCATGTCTCTTTCAAAGTCGCTTAAATCATGAGTCTTTCCAATATTCCCATTATCTACACTGTAAAAAAAAATTGTAGATTTTACGGTTTTAAACCGTTTTCCAGGGTGCCAACACAAAACCGTAAAATCTACAGTTTTTTGCCCTGTTGGAGCAAAGCTATAGCTTTGCTCCAACACCGCATTTAATGAAGAAAACAGCACAGAATTTGGCTGGAGCGAGTCACAGTCCAAATAATCACGAAAACACAAAAATTTGGCTGGAACGAATGTGTTGATTGTGTTGGAGCAAAGCTAAAACTTTGCTCCAACACGGCATAAAACTGTAGATTTTACGGTTTTGTGTTGGCACCCTGGAAAACGGTTTAAAACCGTAAAATCTACAGTAATTTTTTTTACAGTGTACGCTCCATGCTCGTCTGAACGTACTCAGGAATTTAATGTCATTCATGATTTAAGCGACTTGAAAGAGACATGAATGTGAGCGCTGGACAGGCAGATGAAGTAAACAGCCCACTGTTACAAAGGCATATCAACGTCATTGTTGAGTACGTGAGTGAGGTGGCACGCGAGTGATTAGTGTTGGGTGTTCCTAATATTGGGTTGTCGGAAAAGTCATGGCGTATTTTGGCACCCGATGGCGGTTGGGCGGTTTTGGAAGCACTAGAAGCATGCGCAGCTCTGTTATCGCTATGGCATTCGACAGGTGCCAGTTCTAGCTGCAGTCTAAAAGAAATAGTGAGCGATTTGGTTGATTTGCGGAGATTTGACATCAAGTTGAAGATGGAAGACCGAACTGTGCATTTTCGCCATATTTTACTTTTTTACTTCCGTAAAGGGAAAAACGCTCGTCAAGGTTGTGAAAAGTTGCGTAAAGTGTACGGTGATAATGCTCCACAAGAACGTCAGTGCCAGCGGCGGTTCGCAAAATTCCGTGCGGGTGATTTTGACCTCAACGATGCTCCTCGGTCCGGGAGGCCCACCGAGGTTGATGACGACCA
Source organism: Macrothele yani (assembly GCA_039090855.1). Classification (NCBI taxonomy): domain Eukaryota; kingdom Metazoa; phylum Arthropoda; class Arachnida; order Araneae; family Macrothelidae; genus Macrothele; species Macrothele yani. The sequence continues at coordinate 47,632,774 of CM076998.1, read as the reverse complement.
AATCAAGGCATTCATCGTGTCGAACCCACGTTACACGACACGAGAGATTGCAGACACATTGCACATCCATCATTCAAGCGCTCAGGCCTACCTGAAGAAGCTGGTATGATACGTAAGCAAATTCCATATGTGGGTTGTTCATGAACTCAAAGAAGCTCAATTGACGGCGAGTATAAACATAAGCGATATGCTCATTAAACGTGAGGAAAACGATCCTTTTTTGAAGCGACTGATAACTCGTGACGAAAAATGGATTGTCTACAACAATGTGCTGCGCAAACGATCTTGGTCCCGACGTGCTGCTTCGCCTCAAACGACATCCAAAGCAGACATTCATCAGCGGAAGGTTCTGGTCTCAGTGTGGTGGGATTTTAAAGGTGTCGTGTTTTTCGAGCTACTACCACGAAACCAAACAATCAATTCGAATGTGTACTGTCGGCAATTGGACAGTTTGAACGAATCCATCATCCAGAAACGTCCAGAGCTCGTTCATCGTAAAGATGTTGTATTCCATCACGACAACGCGAGACCACACACAAGTTTGATCACCCGCCAAAAATTATTGGAGCTTGGGTGGGATGTGTTGCCACACCCAGCATACTCGCCTGTCCTTGCACCGTCAGACTTCCACTTGTTTCGCTCTCTTCAACAGTCCTTGCGTGGTATAACGTTCAATTCAGATGAGGCTGTAAATCAGCACTTTGTACAGTTTTTCGCCTTGAAAGACAGGTCCTTCTATGAACGAGGCATTTTGCAGCTCACTGAAAGATGGCAAAAGGTTATCGAACAAAACGGGCATTATATCATTGATTGATCTTTGTTCTTTCTATCAATAAATGACCTTTGCAAAACATTGCTAAAATACGTCATGACTTTTCCGACAACCCAATAATTTGCTACTTTAGTGTAAATGTGCACTCAACAGACAAAACATTAGAGATTGGGGTGATGGGCAGTAGACACGGGCATCCCAGGCGCAGAATGCAACAGATACAAACCGAACAGAAGCGATAAATAGGCGGACAGCAGGGCTTCCCAACAGTGTATCGCAATCGATGAATATGGGTAAACGTGGTGATCTGAGCGGCTTTGATCGTGGACGCATTCTCAGCGCAAGGCAGATGGGTCATTCTATCGCCCAAGTGGTAAGAACCCTAGGGTTTGTAAGGGCAACCGTAACAAGGGGTGTATTGAGGGTATACCATCGACGGATGAACCAGAGCCCAGACAGCAAGCGGTTGCTGACCAGTGACCACACGCCGTTGATGACCTGGATCAACGTAGATTATCCAGTCTCATACAGACCGATAGCTTGGCAACGGAGGCGTAATCACATTCGCGTTAAAATGTTGGAGATCCAAGCAGCGGTAGCGTGTGAATGGTACAGTGAATGGTACAAATGTTGGAGATCCAATCAGCGGTTGCGTGTGAATGGTACAGTGAATGGTACAAATGTTGGAGATCCAATCAGCGGTAGTGTGTGAATGATACAATTCACGTTAAAATGTTGGAGATCCAATCAGCGGTAGCGTGTGAATGGTACAGTGAATGGTACTAAATGTTGGGGATCCAATCAGCGATAGCGTGTGAATGGTACAAATGTTGGAGATCCAATCAGCGGTAAATGTTGGAGATCCAATCAGCGGTAGTGTGTGAATGATACAATTCACGTTAAAATGTTGGAGATCCAATCAGCGGTAGCGTGTGAATGGTACAGTGAATGATACTAAATGTTGGAGATCCAATCAGCGATAGCGTGTGAATGGTACAAATGTTGGAGATCCAATCAGCGGTAAATGTTGGAGATCCAATCAGCGGTAGCGTGTGAATGGTGCAATTCACGTTAAAATGTTGGAGATCCACTCAGCGGTAGCATGTGAATGGTACAGGGAATGGTACTAAATGTTGGAGATCCAATCAGCGGTAGCGTGTGAATGGTACAGGGAATGGTACTAAATGTTGGAGATCCAATCAGCGGTAGCGTGTGAGTGGTACAAATGTTGAAGATCCAATCAGCGGTAAATGTTGGAGATCCAATCAGCGGTAGCGTGTGAATGGTGCAGCGCATGCTGCATACCCTGGGCTACGGGAGCCTACGCCATGGTCGTGTGCCACTGGTGACTGCTCGTCATCGGACACTAAGCCTGAAAACATGAAAACTGGACCTCTGCAGAATGAGTCGTGTGGTCAGATGAATCCCATTTCCAGCTGTACCGAGCTAACGGGAGGGTGTATGGGTGTGGCATCGACAGCATTAGGCCATGACTCCGTCACCCAGGTCGGCTCTGTTCAAGGTCGTGGTGGCTCAGAGATGGCTAGGGGAGCCTTATACTACATGTTAGGTCCCTTAGTGTGTCTGGTGAGGTCCATAACAGAGCGTGCTGACTGAACACGTCCACGCTTTCATAGCCTTCGCACATCCTACGGCCGATGGTGTGTTTCAGAAAGACAATGCGCCGCCCCACCGGGTCGCAGCATCCCAGGATTAGCTCAAGGAGCACTGATCTGAGCTCTCTGGGATACCGTGGAACTGAACATCAGATCCACGGATCCTGGATCGAACTCTCGGTCGGAATTGTGGACATTACTGCAAAAGGTGTGGATGGCATGAACTCGAAAATCTTCCGGCATCTTATGGAGTCGATGCCGAGGCGTGTACATGCTTTTATTCGTACTAGAAGAGAACCAGAGTTCTATTAGGTGGTAGGTGTCTCTAACAGAGCCCATTTATTAGGGGGATAAGGGGGCTGCAGCTCCAGGCCCAGCATTTTCAAGGAGTCCCAGAATTATGCAGAATAAATAAATCCATCGCTCTTTCCACGTTAAGCAACGCACAGCAACCGAAAAATTGTTATTCGGCCGCCGTCGGGGAATTGAATCCCGAATCTCTCGATATCTAGCCGAGCGGGTTAGCCTTACACTACAGCGGCCAACAATTCACGGCGCTATGTGTGTTTTTCTTTTTCAGTCAGCATCTGACATCATAAATCTGTAAGATGGGCTCAGCTCCTGAGACGTCTCCATCTGGTGGGTATTAACGGCACTGGCTATATATTAATTATAGCAATTAAATCCAAGGGCGAAATTCAAAGTGAAATCCTCTAAATACGTGGCGTCAGTTGAATAAATAAATCCATCGCTCTTTCCACGCACAGCAACAGAAAAAAATTGTTATTCCGCCGCCGTCGGGGAACTCAATCCCAAATCTCTCGATATCTAGCCGAGCGCGTTAGCCTTTGCAGAATGGTTGAAGAATGCTTGAAGAATTGACAGAGTTCTACAATTTCTTTTTGTTTTTTGTTTTTTGCAGATAGCACAGCAAAAACTATAAAAAACTGCCTTGTGAAATTTTTTTTATATTTCTTTCCGCTTTTTTAGGAGTCCGCAAAAAATATAGTCGCCCCCAGTTCATCGTCAAATCTTTCGAAAGCATTAAAGAAGTTTTTTGTATACATCTGTAATTGGGGGAAATTTTCGTACATTAAGAATTCGTTTGAATCATGATATTTGGATTATATTATTTTGCCCACTACTTTGATCTAATTTCAAGAAGATGAACCCAAACAGGGGGTGGGAGGGGGGATTAAAGCAGAACTGAACTGGTATCCATTTTTCAGCCATGAATTTTTACATTTTCTTGCTACCACTGATTCGTCCATGAATCATGCCATTCACACTTCAATACGGCGGGGATATTTTTATGGCTTCTACATCAGATTTTGGGAATGTTTTCCCCTTGGTATTTTTGTTCATCCGCCCATAGTGATCTAGATGTGCCACTAATACTAAAACACCAAAATACTGTCCAGACCTCGGGTCCCTTGTCTCCTTAAATTTGCTCTGATCTCTAATGTTATGTCTACTAATGTAAGTGTAATTCATTTCCAGAACAAAAGCCAGACTTGTTGAAAGGTAATTGTTCCCTTGGTTATGTTTGTTTAGAATTTTCTAAAATGCTCTGTAATATTATGGAATGTTCTAAATGTATTAAATTTTCTGCCGAAAGACCAGGTCATTATTTTTAAGTCTTTGGTATTGTTTTTATATTTGTTTTGTTTTTGTCTTCTAGTTTTTTATCGTGATTAATGTGTGAATGCAAAAATTAAAAGAAACACCATGAAATTCACTCAAACATTGCTTTATTGATCAGTCATGAATAAAATGTAAATAATCAACAGTAAATGAGGTACTGTGCACAATGCATGTGAAGCAATAGGCCTATCACTTACTGCACATAATATATAATATTTATATACTGGCCATTTTCCCATAATTTACAAAAAAGTTCGTGTTTCGAAGACGCTAAACTAATTTTTCATGCTGATCATTATGTACATCTCATTCATTCATTCACATTCCACGCTTTGGGAGAACAGGACAAAAAAAAAGTTCTTTTTTTTTTCTGTATAATTATATATCACACTTCACTCAATTCTCTTTTGCCACAGTAAAGGCATTTCACTGTTGTTATAATAAATAAATAACAAATCTGAAGAGTGCGAACAAATGAAAGTCAAGTAAATTTTAAAACTTCTGTAATTAAATTTCTATACAATATGCAAAGATAAGATACAAAATGTACAGATCACGTTTATTAACAGTTATACACGCACAGTGATATTTTTATCGCTTTCTTCAATATTTCGCTTACATGAACACTATTTTAATTTATTCACTATTGCTTATAGTGTAGATCGTTAATTTCAAGATAGCAAAAAACAGAGAGTATAAGTTAAAAAATACACAACTGTGAATTAAGAAAAAATCAAAAGGCAAATGCTGTTTTGTAGAAATTGGAATGCTCTTGATCAATACACTCAGAGAAAAGCTGCAGAAAATTCAGCGACAAAGTTTTGAAAGTACAGTGTGATCGCAAATTTGCTTCACTATTCTTTTGGTCATAATTGAAGTGCTGAGTGGTTTACCGACATGAAATGATTGCCGTAGCGACTTTCTCGTTCAGATACGCATGCATACGTACTTTACCTTCAGTGCTTTACCTTCTATAATGCATTGCCTACGTACTTTACACTTTACCTTCTCCATACGTACTTTACACTTTACCTTCTCCATACGTACTTTACACTTTACCTTCTCCATACGTACTTTACCTTCTTATAATGTAGTACCTTCAGTGTGAGGTTTCGGCCATAGAAAGAAATGTAACTCAAAGATGAAAGACAAACCGTCATGGCACGATTATTTAATGCAATAAAAGATGATATATATATATATATACAAGTTAAAAAACTTCATGAGTACTTTCGGAGTAACGGTCACTCCATCCTCAGATGTGAATAACAATATGAATGTTGCACATACACACAAATTACTATCATTTTGCATTATAAGTAAGAGACCGACAATGCCATTGCCACTGCTCCATTACAAATTGTAACACAAATTGTGACGTGGGGAAATTCACAATTAACACATATGGTTTTGATCTTATCCACAAAATTGTTAACTGTCAATGCTATAAATTAAAATTTTTTTTAGTTATTATTGAAGTTCAAAGTGGCTAAGTGATTTTTTCAGATATTCGGTAATTCACTTGGGCTGTGATCGTTGCAGCACTGGATACCATACGCTGCGATGTACATGCTCTCAGTCACAAGTAGAGAGTACACCAATATTAGTCTAATCTGGTTTTAGGTTACCACTGCTAACATTTCTTGCGAGTGCAGTGTTCTTATGGTCAACTCGAATATCATACTTGTGTTCTAAGCTTCTTTTTGTTGAACCCACGTAATTGCTCGTGTGCTCCCCAGTTACAGGATCCAAAATAGGAATGTCATACACACACCATTTCTGCAGTGTCTCTGTCTTGTCTTTATCTTTCTTGATTCGATAAAACACATTCTCAGTTCGAGTTCCAAATTGCAAACCATTCCCTGAGCAAATTCTCGACAATATGTTGGTAATACCCAGGTGGTATTCCAGTGGCAACGGCATTATCGGTCTCTTACCCATAATGCAACATGATCCTAATATACTGTACATATGTGCAACATTCGTATTGTTATCCACATCTGAGGATGGAGTGACCGTTACTCCGAAAGTACTCATGGAGTTTTTTAACTTGTATATATATATATATATATATATATATCATCTTTTATTGCATTAAATATTCGTGCCATGACGTTTGCCTTTCATCTTTGAGTTACCTTCAGCACGAATCGCTATTTGGTTTGAAAGAAATGTAAAGTGGTAATGTTGATATTGCGCTGCCCAAAGTCTTTTTAAAATCCTTATCATAAAGCACAAAATATTTGACAACGATAAACTTCTGTCTTGCATTTTTACTTCCACATAGAAAGCTTTCACTTTAGAAAGTAGCGCTATCTCTCTATGTGAAAATAGAAAACCGTAGTAAACGAGGTGGCAATTTTTTCAAAAATTAGCAACATTTATAAGCATCTTAATTCTCCTCTAAAAAAAGAATCATTTTTTGGATTTGTGTTTGGCTACTCTTCTGTGAAGCCTTATGCCGATTATCGTAGACTTTTCGGAATTATGTCTGATAAGTTGTGAACATCAGTTTTATACACAGGTCACAAAAAGTTACGGATACTCCAGTTCTGAAGGAAAAACGTGCTAACATACAAATTTAGCGACTACTGGTGATTGGTTATCAGCACCCGTAGCAACGCTATATGTAAATTAGTGTTATAACAACACAATACGTGGCGTCCGAGCTCTGATTAAAAAAAACAAGTTAGTAAAATCATGCAATGATACGCTTTCCAACATACCAGAAATCGCGCGCAGACAAACCCTCCTCCCTACCATGGCTACTGATTCGTTCAGTATACCTCCTGAACAACATACTAAAGTTTTGTCGCAATAGAAGCATTTTTACTGAAGTCATGCGGATAATGGCTGCGGAATAAATCTCGCTCCTGTGCTCTGACCTCTGACCCCATTCCGATTATATTTAACAGAATTGGTTCAGTATGCCTCCGGAACAATATACTAAAGTGTTGTCGCAATAGAAGCAATTTTAGTCAAGTTATGAAAATAATGGCTGTGGAATAAATCTCGCTCCTGTAGCCTGACCTTTGACCCCATTTCGATGAAATTCAACAGCATCGGTTCCGTATACCTCCGGAACAACAAACGAAAGTTTTGTCGCAATAGAAGCATTTTAAGTCAAGTTATGAAGATAATGGCTGTGGAATTAATCTCGCTCCTGTGCTCTGACCTTTGACCCATTTCGATGAAATTCAACAGCATCGGTTCAGTATACCTCCGGAACAACATACTAAAGTTTTGTCGCAATCGAAGCATTTTTACGTAAATTATGACGCATATGGGCGATGGAATGGATCCCGCTCCTATGTCCTGACCTTTGACCCAATTTCAGCCATTTTTAATAGGTTCGACCCCAGGTTGTTCCATATGCCAAAATTTCATCGAAATCGAGCCATTTTTACGCAAGTTATCGTGCGGACAAACAGACGGACAAAGCTCGAGGATATACGCTTCTTCAACCTACGGTTGGAAAGCGTAAAAACCCCTGCGAGAAGTAGAAAACGGGTCATTTCACCGCTTGGTCTAAACGTTTGCTGAATGTATTGCCTGCAGTTTGGGATTTTCCTGAAAATATGTCCAGACGACGTTTAAGCATTGACAACAGAAATAGGACTGTTGGCATGTTACAGGTTGGTTTACGGCCAATCAATGTGGCTGATGCTTTAGGAGTTTCGCAGTGTGTATTAAATCGGCTACACACACACACAGGATTTCTACTACATGGAAGTGTTGCAGATCCTCTCAGGAGTGGTCGCCCGAGGATAACAACAAGGGGGTGGGGGCAGGTTCGCTACCTGATAGTAGGTGCTCGGGGAAGGCCTAGTATCACCGGCAGCCAACTCCGGCAATCATCTCCTTCTGGTACCACAGTACGTACTCAAACGGTACGAAACCGTCTTCACGAGTAAGGACTCAGAGCAACGAGGCAACTGAGATTAGCATTGATATAAGCTAATCGTCGTCAAAGTTGTAAATGGGTCCAACAGTACATATCATGGAATACAGCGTGGCACCCTGTACTGTTCACAGACGAATCCCGTTTCCCTCATTATCCAGATACTCGACGAGGACATGTGTGGAGATGATCTGGCCCACGAATGTAATCACACTATGTGCAGTCCATTCACCCTTACCAACGGTAGTCAGTTCTGGTCAAGGCAAGAGTGAGTTTTAATGGTCGTACTTCCTCGTATATTTGTAAAGACAATATCTATGCCTCAGTGTACCGAAACGAGATCACGTGCCCATTGTGACGCTGTTTCACACTGCTATTGGACATGCATTCATTTTACTCGATGACAATGCAACCAGTCACAGTGCTTGGAGCGTGCTTCAGGGGCAGAAAAATCATGGGACTGAATCGTTACGGATGCCTCCAAGGTCTCCTGACTGTAATCCTATTGAGAAGATTTGGGACGTTGTACAACGACGTCTGAAAAACCACCTAGTACACTGGCAGAGCTCTGTACCGTGTTTTCTGAAATAAGAAACGAGCTGCCCCAGACACTCGTCCATAATTCCATTGCAAGTATGCCTCGTAGGTTTCAAGACGTTCTTCGGCTTGTACGTTATGTTATCGGGTACTGAATTACAGCGGTATGGGTATTCTCCGAATTTACTATTGTAGTTTTACTTTGTTGTGTGCAGAAATTGCACAATAAATTGCTTTTGTAAACGCACTCTTTATCGTTTGTGTTACGTAGCCTGACTGATGTTATTTCGGTGCATGTTTCTTGAGCCAGATACATACATCCTTCATTTCCTAGAATATCCCTAACTTTTTGTAACGAGTGTGTGATCTCGATTGCACGGGATTTAATCTGGAAGGCAAGGCACGGCCCGTATCCGAACTTTAGGGGTGCCCCAGCTCGTGCAAAGAATTTTTAGTCTACGTCTTGGCCCGTTTCAGAATTTCTTAACACGTTCTTCACCACTTGCTGCAATTAACGCAAGGCTTCCTGTAGAGAAACAAAGTTACCCTACTGAACTAAACGACCTCAGTAATAAACGCAATGTAATGCAGAGAGATGTGCCATTTCTCGTAGGAATTTCTCCCACAGATGAGGTTTAGACCTGACTACCTACTTCTGTTACAAATGTAAGCGCATATTCTCGTCCACACGTAAGGTAGCCTCGATCCCCAAATATGTAAGCAAATACTTCCAACTTCCTCATCTCCGTTGTAATAAGAAAACGCGCCAGAAGTTTGTTTTGGTTTTGATTTCGTGAAACGGAATAGTTTGCTTATGTAAACATTCCTCTGGAAAGTAAAAAAGCTAATTGCTAAAGCCAATGAAGTGAAAATGGAATTTTATTCCAACATTTAAAGAAATAAACTTGCCCATTTCAGACCTTAATTTTACAGTCCGGCTTTTTGATTTCAGCTGTTATAAATCAACACATCCAGTGGAGGATGAACTTGCATGTCTTTCGTTTCACTCAGTGATCTTCGCAATCTGATTATTTAATAAGTTAATCTCTGTTTTTGGAATCGAAACTTTTTTTTTTAATCCAAGACTAAAATGCTGAACTTCTAGGCCCGTGCAGAACTCCAATCACCATGTTGTGTGTGTGTGTTTTGTGGGTAAAGCATTTGCTTCCTCAGTCAAGCGCGAGGGACGGGACATTTTCCAGATAGAATCAATCATCTATGCTCCCACGACTGAAGATTATTAAATTGCTATTTTGCATCAGCTAACCAACATCTTACAGAAAGTGGCCACATATTTATTTTTATTTCATTTGCTGTTAGAAAAATTTCACTACGTTTTTATCCACAAACAGAAAATTTGTTCTTATTGCGGAAAAGTTGACGTTGTTTTCGACGTTTCCTCTTTTAAATTTTGTTGTCCTAGTAATAGCCAAACATTAAAATCATACCGCCTAGACGTATCAAAATGACCTGCGTTATTTATAAGCAACAAAAAACATACCTTTCTAAACTTCCAGTGGTGTCATTTGTTAAAAAAAATGCAAAGAAATAAATTCATTCAAAACAATATTGCGATTCAGAAAGTTGATATATTCACAGACACTTCTCGACGTAAAGTTTGCATTTTTGAAGCCTTTAGAACTTATGGTTTAACTATGATTTCCTTGTACACTGCAGTGAAACATATGCAAAATAACGATAAAGCTTAACATAAAAAACTAACTTCTTCAACACAAAAATACATAAAGCTTCTTAATATCGACGCTTGCGATTTAAAAATTAGAGGATTGGAAAAGCATTTATTATTTCCCACTATGCCAAACGAAAAGGCCACTAGTGCCATCTTGAAATGAGTCAAGTTTTAGAAGTTTACTGCGCCGAATTTGATTTTATTCTAGAATAAGCTTCTGATATTTACCAAGATCCCTGAAATCTTTTTCATCACGTTAAAGTTACTCAAGTTTCTCGATATGAGAGTGCTGGAGAACGCAGTCTTCCGCACACAAACACACAAAGACACACAGCAACAACAACAACAACAAAAAATGGAATGCAGGTAGTGTGGGTGCGTAAGCATAGCAACCCACGCTGAACGAAGTTATCGAAAAGCTAATAGTTCCCTCTTACGTAAATATTCGCGAACAATCTGCTGTAAAGGACATTTATTTTTGCTTTGGGGATTTTATTTCACGTATTTTCGAATTTACGTAATTTGGACGTTGGCAAACTCGACGAGATGCTATTACATATGGAAATAAATTCCACGAAAACAGAGTTGGAAATTTATGTTTTATTTCGAAAAATAAACCAATAGGGCGATTAATCTTCCTGTTGAATTGCGCCCTCTGAACACCTACTTCAATCTTTATCGGTTTTTACTATTTTTTTTTCTTAAGGGAAGGGGAGGGGGGAGTAAGTGGATTGATTCCATTACGGCAAGTACATCTCATGTATTTTCGAAATGATGCTCAAACTTCTCTGATGTCGTAATATACCTACGCCAAGATTTTTCCAACCCACCATAGGAGCAGGGCCCAAGCCTGGAAGCCCGAAGGGAGGCGATGTTTAATAATAAAACGCCTTTTTCTTTTATTTTAACTTCAACCAAAGTACAAACACTGTCCAGAATAAATTAAAGTTATTGTTGACATGAAATATTTGTAAAAAATTACAGAATTTTTTAACTAGCCCGTAGTCTAGTCAATGAAATTAGTACGTTTGTGTTTTAGCTTGAGTTTTGCTTTTCATTCACTCATTTTTATTTTTCTCACAATGGAATACAGTCTATGGTTGCTATTCCTCGCCAAGCCAAATACAAGGCAGTAACACCCAGAACTAAGTGAAACTCAGTGTTAAGGATCAATAATTGCTGCTGTAAAACAAAACAACAAAAACAGAAAACAAAAAAACGTTAAAAGATAAACATCGTTGCTATTAAGTCCTAAATCACGATTCGAAATTTGGGCACTGTCAATAAATTTTACTTTACGCTGCCCTTGAATGGTGTATTTATCTAAATAGGCCAAGGGTCGACGAGTCAAAAGTGTGCTTTCAAGAATTTTGTGCGGGTTTTTCTCTATTTTGGTTTCATATTTCAAATTAATTAAATTTGTATAAGGAAAAATGTCATATATAAGGATAACATCGTAAATCATATTGTTCTTCTCTCCCTCTCTCTCTCTCTCTTTGTCTCTCTCTCTCTCTCTCTCTCTCTCTCTCTATTGCCATTTCCTTTCAGGTAAGTGAAAAAACCTTACTTTCATATTTTTCCATTGGCTTATAACACTACGGAAGCAGTAAGTACAAATGAGATTATGTTTATGCATTTTTAACGCTAAGCATAATTCTTACCTAAGTTATAAGTTTAATAGATCCACGTAATATGGAGTTTGAAGGTATTTGAAGCTTACTCTTTCAGAAATTTGGCATCCAGGAAAGAAACTTGCTTGTAATCTCATTTATTTTACAAAATGTTACATTCATACAACAACGTGTAACGTATACTCTAGATTCAGTTTCCTTTTGATTTTACTATCTCTCGTTATTTTATTTTCCTATGTAAATTATCTTCTTACTTAACGAGATGTTATTTCTCCCGCTGAATGATATGTGGCAACGAGTGTAGTCATGACGTGGTGGTAGGCAGTATAAATAGGCGCGTTCAACGATACCAAAGAGAGCTTTGTTTTATGTGTAGGAGATCTTCGTTTGATGTAAAGAGAGCTTCGTTTATGTGAGAGGAACTTCGTTATATGTGAGAGCCAGATATCGAGTAGTTGTGTGACCTGTGAAGTGTGTGTTGGATAATACCAGGAGTTTCCCTATTAAAAGGTTTTCTTAGTAAGTACGTTTTTCTCAGTTCATAGTTTTGTCAGACCTCTGTCTGGCAGTTAGGTCTCTTTTCATTAAGTGTTACTATTAACAACCAGCATAAGACTTTATTATTCATCTTAATTACTACTACAACATTACTAGCAGTTAAGTTTATTCATTATAAACGGTGACTGAAGTAGAATGTTATCATGTTACACAATCAAATTACTGCTCTGATCCACCACGACGAGAAGTGTTTCTGAAGTTATTTTACATAAAATTAAAAGTATCAACATATGGTACGGTCCGGATAGAGCAACAAGTATTGACCCGATTGTATAATTAATGACATTTCGATGTAATTTACAGTCATAAACTAGGGCGAATCGGGCCGGGTAAAGAAGGCGAGGAATTTTAGTCTTGCACACATCCGTATTTACAGGGGCGTACCTCATAAATTCCCTCAAGAAAAAAAAATGCTGTTAGATCCCGAATGTCGGAAAACTGTTTAAGTACCCATCGTAAAAAAACAGACTCAATAGTGAGCAAATTTTTAACAACAATTTAACTGTAAAAAATTTTTTAAAATCCTCTCATACCTGGACTTAGCATCAAAATACGCTAAATACAGGGTGTCGCATCAGAAAGTTATTTACCTTTTGAAAAGTTTGGTTTTGGCAATTAATAATAATAATAATAATAGGCAATGCCATCGGGATGGAATTCTGACTAGAGAAATGCAAGACACAAGGCATGAACCAAGGAAAGCACGATGCGCGTAGCACCAATTGAAGACCGGAGAACAGATCGCAGCTATCGAGGAAGGAGAAACCTATAAGTACCTTGGTATGCTTCAAGCACAACGCCTAGAACACAAAAAAATCAAAAACAATCTAGCCGTTAAATACAACCAAAGCCTGAGGAGACTAATGAAGACCAAGCTTGCCGCCCCGGTGGCGCAGTGGTCTAAGGCGCTGGCCTCTGATCATTCGTCCTAAAGAGGTCCGGGTTTGAATCCCGGTGAGGCATGGGTGTTGTGTTTGTCTTACGGCACTGGCTCTCTCCCTTCCTTGGAACCAGTGACCCTAAATTAGGGACGGGCGACTGCTTATAGCCCATTGAGTTGCTCACGGTGGTCGTTAAACCTCCAATCAAAAAAAAAAAAAAAAAAAAGAAAAAAAACAAGCTTAGCGCTCGCAACATTACTAGGGCTATCAGTTCCAGTATTCACGTATTCCTTCAGAATCATCAAGTGAACCATAACAGAGCTTGAGGAAATAATACACAATACTAAGACAACCCTCACTAAACATCGCCAGCACCACCCGAAGTATGCAACAGAAAGGCAGACCATTTGACTGGCAGAGGGAGGCCGGGGAATGATCGATCTCCTGTAACACCGAGACAAAGAAATCAGCAGCATCAGAAAATACTTCCATCAGATAAAGGGACCCTTTCGCCAATCGATAAACCAGAGTGACAAGAAGTACACAGCCCTAGACCTCTCTACCCAGAACATCGAAATTGGAAAGAGGGAGCCAAAAGAAGAAGCTTAGAGCAAGAAAGTCCTACACAGAAGGCACTACAACGATCTGTAATCGGACCATATGGATAAGACTGCCCCCAATGCATGTCTCACAAAGTGATCACTCTTCCCCGAGACTGAAGGGTTCCTGATGGTTATACAAGATCAAGTTGTAAACACCAGAAACTACCGGAAGCATATCCTGAAGGACACGTCGACACATGTCGGCGATCCCATCAAGCACCAGAGACCATCAAACATATCACAGCAGGGTGAAGAGTCCTCACACAAACAGAATACACGAACAGGCACAATCAAGTTTCCAAGATTGTCCATCAGAAATTGGCAAGAAATCACCACCTCATTACAACTGAGCTTGTCCTCTACTATAAGTATGAGCCAACAACGCTTCTAGAGAACAAACCCACAAGATGTACTAGGACAGATCGATCAGAACATATAAGTCCATCCCACACCATTGGTCCGACATTGTCCTGGTAGAAAAGGAGAAGAAGTCAACATACCTCATTGACATAGCCGTGCCCAACACGTGCAACATCTAGAAGACGCACGGAGAGAAGCTGTCAAAGTATAACGACCTACGATACCAAGTCAAGGAAATATGGTATATGGAGAACGTCACCACTATCCCCATAGTAATATCAGCAACAGGAGTTGTGCCTAAGACCATTCACAGCTCTATACAGGCACTAGTCATTCAACCTAACATCTACATGGAACTACAGAAGGCAGCTATCCTGAACACTTATAGGATAGTAAGGAAGTTTCTGGACAACTGAGAGAAAGAAATACCATTTAAAAAGACCAACAATGTTTTTTAATGATTGAAGGATTAACGACCACCTTGAGCAACTCAATGGGATATAAGCAGTCGCTCATCCCTAATTTAGGACCACTGGTTCCAGGGTAGGGAGAGAGCAAGTGCCATAAAACAAAAACATCATCCATGCCTCACCGGGATTCGAACCCGGACCCAATTCGGACGAATAGTCATAAGCCATTGCTTAGACCACTGCGCCACGGGGGCTGCAACGGATGGGTTTGAGACAGAAATTGATGCATTTTGTTTTTCAGGATCCTTCTCAGTACTTTGCAAAATGCTCATTACGAGCATTATTTTGTCTCTGATATCACAAGCTCTCAATATATATAGGGAAAAAATGAAGTGCAATTTGTGCCAGTCTGCAGAAACGAAAATTTCTATGAATGCTACGAAAAGGAAAGTCTATCTTATAAGAAAGGTTTGGAATATAAACTTGATTGTGTCGGCAACGCAGTATTTGAGAGACTGAAACTTTGCACTTAAATGTCTTGTACCACATTAATATACCTATTTCTTGGTCTTAATATTTTGGCATGAAGGAAATCAATAACATTATGGAATGATGAGGCTTTGTATGAAAAGAAAATAATGTCCACATGCTTTTAAATTGGGAGTTTTAATTGAGTGCGTGAAATTAAGAACGCAAGAGCAAAAATGCAGATCATTGTTTTATTAGTTATATCTTTAACACTAGCGCATGAAATATAGCGAGCGAGCGCGCGTGTGGGTGTGTGTGTCGTTTTCTCTCTGGATATTCCAAATCAGCATATTTTCCCAATACTTTTCTTCACATGTAAAAAATAAATAAATTTGTGTGAATTCACGGGAAATTCCCGAAAATAACGAGTAGAAAGGTCGCCAGTATATACCCGCATTTTTAACGAAACTTCCGTTTTTAAACATTTCTGTTTCTTCTAACCAGTATTTTGACCGAATTTCTGTAGTCAGTAATTCTGTTTATTTTAGAAAAGTCCATTTTGGATTTTTCCGTATTTATACAGAAATTTTGCAAAATCTTTGATTACGACTTTTTCCAATTCGTTTACAAATCCTTTCCCTCTCGTCGGTTCTCAACCTGAGACCTTTTCAACAGCAACAGCTCTTCCTACCGTTGTGCCGGAAATACACATAACGAACAGTCACGCATAAGGTAGAATTCTAATCGCGCGATGATGATTTTTTTTCCCTTTTGTTATTAATGCGGATGAATTTGTCGTTTCATTTTCTGTTGGGGCTTATGATTTTTCTGAATTGGTTTGTAATATGTATATATATTGTAGGAGGACTTATCACAAATTATGCATTTTTTCATCGTGATTTTTCGAAGAAATTTAGAATTTGAGATATTTTTAAACTGACAATGACTTTCAATTATGTTTAAGAAAAGGTGATATGCACTGCTTTAGAGTATTATTTCACAAAACTCCTAAATATAACATTTACTCTTGATAACTATAATAGCTTTTGCTTTAAAGGTCTACAATCTGATGTATAAACATCATACAATAATAACCTGTACAATGACTTAAGTACCAGGTTTCTTACGCTAACATAATATAAAATAACTGATGAACAAAATAGATGGGAAGAAATATCCTTTTCCACATTAACCAAAATTTCAGGCGATTTGCTATCCACAATATCCGATTTCGCAACAGAACTTCAAAATCAGGTCCTCCGATAATCGATTAAAATTTAATTTTGAATCAAACCTCAAGTATATTCCCGCGAATCGTTCCTACTACCGAAAATTTTCTGTCATACGGGTACGGAAAAATTGAGAACATAATTTTTCCGTTAATATACGAAAGGAATTATAGAAAGGTTTCTGAAAATTCAGAATTTGCCGTTAACCCTCTTAAAAATGGCAATTTACTATCAATGTACGAATGAAATTGCGGAAAGGTTTCTGAAAATTAAGAATTTAAGAAAAATCCTTAAAATTTAGCTTTTTTTCCGTCACTTCACTGAGAAAACGTTGTACCAGGAATATTGTTACGGAGATTTAATTCTAGAGTTGAAGCAAAGATATTAAATCTCATCTCGCAACTTTTATTTCGCCTTTGCGCACCTTTTCCTTTGGTTTACGAAGCATGAGAGAAATTTCGCTGTGTCACTCCTCTATGAAACATCGGAGGCACGGTTCATTTAGAGACGCCAGTTTGTCTCATTTTAGAGTATGCGCTTTTGTATTTTGTAAAACGAATTAGTATTGTCGTGCTCGTTTGATCATTTGCCTTCTTTAGTTTCAAAGCAGCCGACTGAAAACGCAATCCCTCTTAATTATTACCTTGATGCTTTGTATTAGCCGATGCCGGCGCGTTTTTCCCATGCTGCTCCGTGAAGCAAAGGGGTGAGTTTGGTGGAAACAAGAGTGGACAAGGGCAGGAAAGGCCTGAGGTGTTGGGGAATTAGGTCTTTAGCTGACCAGCGAGATTGAAGTTTTCTCTGCAGAGAGAAAGGAGACGGGAGAAAATGGCCGATAACAGGATTTAGGGAAGAAAATTTGAGTTTCAGGCAACAACGAGGAAGAATTATAAAGCTGATGGACAACCTTTCTGCGATTAAGTAAAGAAAAAATAAAGTGATTCATAAGAGTTTTAAAAAAATTGCGAAAAATTATTAGCTGCAGCTAGTTTATTGTGTGCAACCACGCAAAGATTCAGCAAATTATCATAACCACGTAACATAAATGGCGTGCGTCCAACTCGTAACAATATGCTTCTACAATTAATGAAAGGAATCACGGAAAGTGGCTCGTGAATTTCAGTTTTTTTTTTTTTTTTTTTTCACAGTGCACAAAAAACTTGCAACATACAGCAGCAGGATAAGACTGAATAATTTCCGCTGATAGAAAAAGTAGAAGTTTTACGGCATCCTCCCCTCCTACAAAACAATTAGAGTTGGTCAGCTCCCTTAGTTTTTCAATGCGAATGTGGTCCCTTCTCTCTCTAAACTAACTTTCACCCTCCTCTCATGTTTCAGGGCAAGCTTATCAACTGCAGCATTTCTAAACCGAGCCACTCGCTCGCAGACGATCTTTTTTATTGTTCTGGTCGGCGGCACTTTGTTCTCTAGATGTGTGAAAAGTTTTTAAGTTGTCTTAAATGGCACGGGAGAAATGGGCTGGGAGAAACCTACTTCTGTGCATAAATCTGTGCCGTATTTTCCTCATTTGTACTCTCAGGCAGCAGGTTTCAAAACTTCTGTGACTCTGATTAGCTGGGCAGCCTGTCGTTGTTTTCTCTTAGCATATGCTCAGTTCAGTGTTGCTGATAAATACTCTTCAATACTTATTATGGAGTTTAAGAAAGCAAAAGATTTTCGCGAAAACAATCGCTTCAGGAGAATATGTGCTTGTAGACACTGTCAAAGGGAAAAACGATATTTGGAAATAATTTAAATTACTGTCCCGTTCTGAAACTAGTCGGCCGGAAAACGTTGTGCAATGCACTAAATGCAGAAATTTTTGAGTTACGATAGCGCAAAATCTGGGACATCGCATCTTAAGCGGCACCTCCCCCCCCTACACCCACACACACACACGAGAAACATATTGGGTTCCAGCGATATGATATGCCAGTAGAGCTAGGTGCAGTTTATAAAGCTATAAAATCTTCTCCCAGTAGAACGATCGGACTCATAATTCAGGATATTTCGTACTTTGCGAATTAACTCCCTCCCCCTCCTCCTTACCCCCCAAGGATATTTCCGGGTCCGGCGGCGGTAGGGAATGATAATTTGAAAACCCAGAAAATTTGAAAGGGCATGGAAATTGTCCTTTTCATGCAATATTTTTGAGTATATAAGCCTCCCCCCCCCTCCTCGGATGTCACGTGACTTACACAGAGTCTCACAAATATTTTGAATTAACGTTTATTGTAATAGAATATGTGTAGCGATTAAGAAAACGAAAACTCTTCAGGAGTCGAATGACCGAGTGCGTCAAATTCGTGTTTTGGTAATTGTTGAAATTTTACGGTCCGGCCCGGGCCTTGGACACAGGAGAAATATACTGGCAGGGCTTTAATTAAAAAATTTGAAACGGGCCGGGCTTCTCAAATTAAGACTCGTGTAGACCTCTAAATCTTGTTTTGAATTGTAAAATTCGATCAAAAGAAAGTAAAGGTATGCCTTCTGGAATATTATACAAGCTACAGAAATTTCATAAGATCCTCTTTTACTGCTGGTCGACCTTAATGCCTCTAATCTTACTAATTCCGTAGCATATCTCACCCTCAAAAAAAAAGCCCTCTCACGCAGCTTAAATAATGGAATACATCGTTTTGTGATCACTTCATAAATGACTCAATCTCAGTCGGCATTAAAATTCAGGTCTGTGAATAGTCTTATTATGGGTGGCATCCCGTCTATATGTTACGAGCTCTTTTTTTTTTACCTCCTTTATTAGTTCTGGTAGCTCAGGGATCTTTCCTGCAACAGATCTGCAATTCAGCCAAGAGTAACAGTTTAGACATCCATATCAGCATAAAAAGACGCCTAATGCGATTACTCTCTCCGCCTAAAACCAAGTTAGCCCAAATCACTAAAACAGAATCAGACAGCAACCTCTGATCAGTGGAGCGGAGCTTCCGGACAGGGATACTGTGAAAAGAACCACCACGGCAGTGCCTTCCGCTTGCTGCTCTTAAAACCTAAAGAGCAATTAGCATTCACGCTCGGCTTCTCATCACGGTTTCTTCACAAGCTTTTAATGCTCTAACAAAGCAAAAGAAATGAATAAATTAGATAACTACCACAAGGAAGAAACCCTGGAAGATTTCAAAACGGCAGGAAAATCTGTGTGTTAGGAACAAAAGCCGAATTATTTTCATGCGGATGACAGATTTTTCTTTTTCTTAAAACTGCTTACTTAGTCACGAACAATCCGTTTTTAGTCTTCATTTTCTATTTACTTAAGAATAACTGACAGAGTGGTCAGTAGCTCTCTTAACAGACAACGGTAAGCCTTCAAATTCCACTCTGATCAAACCAGATTTTAATTGTTCTTTTCCTTTTGTCGTTGCTGTTGTTTTGGTTTTTAATCCCCGACCTAACACTGTATATGCTACACAGTGGGCTAAATAAGTCGGGTTAAAGACCCCGGAGCGAGGGGCTTTAAACATATATTTATAATGAAGATTCTTCACCCCTGGAAGAACAGCTCAATATGACTTCCGGGACACTACAGCACCCCAAGTCGCTGGCACTAAGCAGCCTACGACCTCCAAAGCCGCCTGCGAAGACGTAATTTGAACTTGTAAGAACGTTCAGCTGAACTTTGACCTATTAATAACGATAAAGTGCACACCAACTATGCATGATATAGTAAAACTATGCTAGTAATCCGATTTATTAGCGTAAGAATATAAGTCAACGTTTCCAAGCTTTCGCACATCAACCAGGTGGCTTTCTCAAGGAAGATGGACATAGATTCTGTCTACTCGAAAAATCCATCTGGTTGATATGCGAAAGCTTGGGAACGTTGATTTACACTGTGTGACGTACCTGCCAGCAGGACGCACACGACATAAACGCAGATAGTAGTCAGAACAAACGTCCGCGTAGCTCAATTGGTAGAGCGACTTATTCCGGAATGAGGGGATCCGGGTTCGAATCCTGGCGTGGACAGAAATGACGGAGAAATTTACTTCGTTATAATGGCGCCCGAACTATCCGGATGACCCGACCGTTCAAAATCTCGCAATGGTGTGATGTTATTTCCACACCGCGAGATAGGAAAGATCAGAGAATCCCTTCTCCAGCGCTTCGAAAAATAAATGTGTGTGACGTTGCATTCCACACACCAGATTGACTGGGAGTTCTCAAGTGCACGTTCTACAGTGGATGGCTGCCTGCAACGATTCATGGCCACGGCTGACCCGTGGGCCATGCCCCCGGCCCTCTTTCGGGGGGGGGAGATGTGACGTACCTGCCAGCAGGACGCACACGACATAAAGGCAGATAGTAGTCAGAACACACGTCCGCGTAGCTCAATTGGTAGAGCGACTTATTCCGGAATGAGGGGATCCGGGTTCGAATCCTGGCGTGCACAAAAATGACGTAGAAATTTACTTCGTTATAACTGAAGAGCAATTGAATTAGAGACAGCTCGCGTTATGCAAATATGACGCTGTGGACGACCTTGTAAACGGAAACGACATGACGTATGCAGCGATCCGACAATATAAGGAGTGATGAAATGGGAATTAGTAAGAGTCGGACGTAGTATGGGTAAGACGAAGAATCTAAGCGCATTTGATCGTGGGCAAATTGTCCGGGCCCGACGAATGGGTCACTCCATCTCGACACTGGGATTTTCACGAGCCACTGTGTCACGGGTGCACCGTGAGTACATCGAATCCTGTAAAGCCATCCCTGCAAGGGCCAACTGCCGTGGACAACAGCGTGTGGATGAGCTGGGTCGTCGTCAGCTAGCTAGCTTTAGAACAGCGGATAGACGGGCCACAGTGCAAGAAAGTACTCGGAAATTTAACGCTGGTGCACAAAAACGTGTAAGCAGCCACACCATCCAGAACCATCTCCTCGCTATGGGGTAAAGAAGCCATCGTCCCACGAGGGTACCGCTGCTGACGGCACATCACAGGGTGCAAAGATTAGCATGGGCGCGGGAACATCGCCACTGGACCCTAGACATGTGGGAAAATGTTGCCTGGACTGATGAGTCGAGATTAACGTTGATACATGCGGATGGCAGGGTACGAGTACGGCGCAAACCACATGAAGCGATGGATCCTTCTTGCCAGCAGAGTACTCTTCAAGCTGGTGGGGGTGGCATTCTCGTCTGGGGACTGTTTACGGGGACCGAAATAGGACCCCTGGTACGTGTGACATCGTCCCTCACAGGTCAACGTTACCGGGATATTCTGGACGACCATTTGCTCCCGTTTGTGCGTCTTCAACATCCCACTGAGGACCTCATCCTGCAACAAGACAACGCACCATGTCATCGTTCCCGAATTGTATCCGAATGGTTGGATAAACACTCCACCGACGTGACCTCGCTTCCTTGCCCAGCTAGATCACTTGACCTCAATCCCATTGTGCACATCTGGGATGCCATCGGGAGAGATGTTCGAGGCTCTGACCCCCTCCATCAAATCTTGGTGAACTATGGGAGCTTTTTCAAGGGTCATGGATCCGTATGGCTTCCCAGCGCTTCTGGTGTCTTGTCGAGTCCATACCGAGATGAATAGCCGCCGTCATCAAGGAGAAAGGTGCTGGTGCTACACGTTACTGGACAGGTATCTCTAATTCAATTGCTCTTCAGTGTATATTATTACGCTAATGAAGCGAATTACTAGGTTTACTATTTTATGAACTTTGACCTGTTTGAGTATGAAACACTCTCCAATTATGATATATTGAATATTGTCTTTAAAGAGAGTTTTATGGAATGCCACAGTTTGTTCACCTATTTTGCATTTGTTTATAACTCTCGTCATTTCGCACGACGAAGCCTTAGAAGAATAAGTCAATAAAACAAATTTTCGGCAATAGTTAATATTGCGCTCTCCTAAAAAAGTTGAATACTTTTTAAAGAATTCAATGATTAAAGGTACTACGGCTGTATGTAGGTAATGATGAATAAGTGTGCTTATATTGTATAAAATACAATATGATGTGTGACGTGCTACAGAAGTGACGCACATGTAGACGGAAAATAGCCGGGATAAGACCTTGCCGGAGTAGATTAATTGGGAAAGCAGCAGGCTCCGGAGCAGAAGAATGAGGGTTCTAGAATCGCCACCGACAGAGAGAAGGTTTGTTGGTTTCACATTGGCTCCCGAACGTAAAAATGGATCTACCGACCTTTAGGTTCTTCGAAAAATGTGTGATGTTCCTTACACACATCGTCTGAAATAAATGAGAATTTCTTCTTCGCTTCTAAAAACTTGTGATGTTTCTTTCACACGTCGTCTGGAATTTGTAAGAATTCCTTCTTCTAAAGGGAGTTATTTCAAGCATGTTTGGGGAGGTTCTGAAACCTGCGATTTCGTGGCTCCGCCTTTCTCAAGGTAGGAATAAATGTGACGTAATACCCAGAGGTGAAACACATGTCAAAACGGCAAGTAGAAATAATAAGCACTCGTCGGTGCAACTGAATTGGAAAAGCATTCGGATCCGGAGCAGAAGGATGTAGACTGAAGTGTTGCCACTGGCACGTTCGGGTTTCACAAACATGAAAAAAAAAAAGCATTTCACACACACACACACATTTAAGGAATTGAAAAAAGTACTTCCCTGGAAAAGTAGTCATATTCATTAGTATAGTTTTCGTCGAGAAGGATGTCATGGGTAAAACTACCTGCAAGATTTTTAAGTTTGAATGTTAGCTATGAGCTGGCTACTGTCATTTTACGTTTTACATCATTTGTCCCCTTCGGAGTGGCAATCGCTGACACTGCTGAATACATTATTCAATACACAGTTTTCATCTTTTAAAGATGTTGCATTAGCAGTTTTTAATTAACATTAACATTTAACTCCGATATATCAGTACCACCAACCCGCTTGGCCAGCGTGGTGAGTTATGGCCAAACCCCTCCAAAATGATTCCACAACTTAAATCTTGGCCCTCAGTCTCCGGCAGCTGGAATGTACCTGGCCAAGGCAGCGGCCAGTGCGACATGAAGGCAGAGGGTGCTAAGAATCCCCGGAGGACCGGACTAGGCTGCCATCTGATGCTGACCTTGGCTACTTACAATGGACGCTCCCTATCTTCTGAATCAAGGCTTCTTGAATTGGAAGAGGAACTACAAAGGATCAAGTGGGACATCGTGGGGCTAAGTGAGGTAAGGAGAAAAGGAGAAGATCTCATCGAACTGAAAAGTGGACATCTCTTCTACTATCGTGGGACAGATACTGGCAGAACTAGTGGTGTTGGATTTATAATAAACAAGAAACTGAAGGATAAAGTTGTAGAAGTTGAAAGTTCCTCTGACAGAGCTGCACGACTTGTTATCCAACTCTCGAAAAGATACCAGGCTCAGATTATTCAAACTTATGCACCCACCACAAGTCATCCTGAAGAAGAAATTGAAGAATTTTATGAGGAAATTTGTCATCTAAATAATAAAGGTAAGCAGCACTTGAAAATAATTATGGGAGATTTCAATGCAAAAATAGGGCAACGGCAACAGAATGAAACTTCAGTAGGTAAATTCGGTCATGGCAACAGAAACCAGCGTGGAAATACTCTCGTTGAGTTTGCAGAGGCAGAAGGGTTTTTCATCTTGAACTCCTTCTTCAAGAAAAAGCCACACAGGAAATGGACATGGAGACATCCAAATGGGACGACAAGTGAAATTGATTTTATTATGTGTAACAAAAAATTCGTCATAGAAGACTGCAGTGTGCTAAACAAGTTCAACACAGGTAGTGACCATAGATTGGTGAGATGTAAGATGCACCTCAACACTAAACTTGAACGTGGCAAGCTCATAAGACAAACAAAATCTATTGACATAACCAACCTTAAAAAACACCATAATACCTTCAAGTTAGAACTGAAGAACAGGTTCTCTGCTTTAGAAGGCCTAACATCGGAAGAAGTGGACATCTCTGAAGTTAACAGAAAAGTAACCAAAGCTCTTATGGAAACAGCAACAAAATTAGCTGGGTCTAAGAACAAGTTGCATGTGAACAAATTATCAGGAAAAACCAAAATGTTGATGCAAAAAGAAAGAGAGATGAGGACAACTAAAGAAGATGTGACTTCCAAAGTGGAATATATAGAGCTATGCAAGACAGTAAGAAAAAGTATCACTGAAGACGTAAGGAAATTCAACTGTGAACTAGTGAGGAAAGCAATTGAAAACAACCAAAGCCTAAAGATAGCAAAGGGACATCTCAGTATGGGAAGAAAACAGATTATGGCACTGAGAAAAGAAGATGGTTCTGTAACAAGAAATAGAGGCGAAATTTTGACAAGAGTGAAAGATTTCTACTCCAAATTATATGAAAAAGATGATATATGCACTCCAGACATCATGAAAGATACCAGTACCAGAGTTCCTCCAGTCCTTCCAGCAGAAGTTGCACATGCAATCAAGAACATGAAGCGAGGAAAAGCTCCAGGAGAAGATGGAATTACTGTAGACATCATACAAGAAGCAAGTGGAGAAATCGAAACAGTACTCGCCCAAATTTTCACTCGATGCCTTAATGAAGGAAAGATTCCTGAGGATTGGAACACCGCTACAATGATCCTGCTACATAAGAAAGGTGACATTGAGGATCTCGGAAACTACAGACCTATCAGCCTCCTATCAGTAGTTTATAAAATCTTCACTAAAGTTCTTTCACACCGCTTGAAGGTAACACTGGACATGGCTCAACCGAGAGAACAAGCTGGATTCAGGAGTGGCTACAGCACAATAGATCATATCCACGTGCTGAGAGAACTAATTGAAAGAGCGAGGGAATATGAACTTCCATTGTGCATGGCTTTTATCGATTATGAAAAAGCCTTTGATTCGGTGAAACCATCAGCAGTTACAATGGCTCTGAAAACCTGCGGTATTGAAGATGCATACATTAATATTATTAATAACATCTATGAAAATGCAAGTGCAAAGATTCGGCTGTTTGAAAATACAACACACGTAAAAATTGGAAAGGGAGTGAGACAAGGTGACACCATATCTCCGAAGCTCTTTAATGCCACATTGGAGGGTGTTTTTCAGTCCCTGAGCTGGGAAAACAAGGGGATAAAGATTAATGGAGATTATCTAACCCACCTTCGTTCTGCTGATGACGTAGTCATTTTTGCAACTACCCCATCAGAGCTGCAGAGTATGATCCAGGAACTTGCTGACAAGAGTAAAGAAGTGGGATTAAAAATGAACTTTCAGAAGACAAAAGTGATGTTCAATGCTTTTACAAGAAATGAAGATTTATCGATTGATGGAGAAAAGCTGGAGATAACAGACACGTACGTTTATCTTGGACAGCAGATATCAAGTGAGGGTCACATTGATGAAGAAATTAATCGGCGTACAAAACTTGCCTGAGAGCTTTTTGGAAGAAACAGCATAATTTTCAAGAGCAATATGCCATTATGTCTTAAAAGAAAAGTGTTTGATCAATGCATCCTTCCAGTGCTTACGTATGGTGCAGAGACGTGGACCTTAACTAAAAGAGACATACAAAGGCTGCAGACAACTCAAAGAAGCATGGAGAGGTGCATGCTTGGTGTAACCAGGAGAGATAAGAAGAGGAACTCGTGGATCCGAAAAATGACAAGAGTGGAAGACATCATGATCAGAGTTAAATCCCTGAAATGGCAATGGGCTGGACATACTGCCAGAAGGACAGATCATCGATGGACAGCCGAAATTTTAGATTGGATTCCAAGGGACAGGAAAAGACCCAGAAGAAGACCACATGGGAGATGGGTGGATGAAATTCGAAAGTATGCAGGGGTGACATGGAGGAGACTGGCACAAGTCAGACCGTTGTGGAGGAAACTTGGGGAGACCTTCGTCCAGCAGTGGATTGATAATGGTTGACAATGATGATGATGATGATGATATCAGTACCATTGGGTTGTCAGAGAAGTCATGACGTATTTTGGCACCCGAGGGCGGTTGGGCGGTTTTGGAAGTACTAGAGGCATGCGCAGCTCTGTTATCGCTATGGCATTCGACAGGTGCCAGTTCTAGTTGCAGTCTAAAAGGAATAGTGAGCGATTTGGTTGATTTGAGGAGATTTGACATCAAGTTGAAGATGGAAGACCAAACTGTGCATTTTCGCCATATTTTACAGTTTTACTTCCGCAGAGGGAAGAACGCGCGTCAAGCTTGTCAAAAGTCTCATAAAGTGTATGTTCTATAAGGACGTCAGTGCAGCGGTGGTTCGCAAAATTCTGTGCTGGTGATTTTGACCTCAACGATGCTTCTCTGTCGGTGAGGCCCACTGAGGTTGATGACGACCAAATCAAGGCATTGATCGAGTCAAACCCACGTTACACGACACGAGTGATTGCAGACACATTACACATCCATCATTCAAACGTTCAGGACCACCTGAAGTAGCTGGGATACGTAAGCAAGCTCGATGTGTGGGTTCCTCATGAACTCAAAGAAGCTCAATTAACGGCGCGTATAAACATCTGCGATACGCTCATTAAACGTGAGGAAAACGATCCTTTTTTGAGGCGACTGATAACTGGTGGCGAAAAGTGGATTGTGTACAACAATGTGCTGCGCAAACGGTCTTGGTTCCGACGTGCTGCTTCGCCTCAAACGACATCCAAAGCAGACATTCATCAGCGGAAGGTTCTGGTCTCAGTGTGGTGGGATTTTAAGGGTGTCGTGTTTTTCGAGCTCCTACCATGGAACCAAACAATCAATTCGAATGTGTACTGTCGGCAATTGGACAGTTTGAACGAATCCATCATGCAGAAACGTCCAGAGCTTGTTCATCGTAAAGGTGTTGTGTTCCATCACGACAACGCGAGACCACACACAAGTTTGATCGCCCGCCAAAAATTATTGGAGGTTGGGTGGGATGTGTTGCCTCACCCTGCATACTCGCCTGACTTTGCGCCGTCAGACTTCCACTTGTTTCGCCATCTTCAATAGTCCTTGTGTGGTATAACGTTCAATTCAGATGAGGCTGTAAGTCAGCCCCTTGTAGAGTTTTTCGCCACGAAAGACAGGTCCTTCTGTGAACTGCAGCTCACTGAAAGATGGCAAAAGGTTATCGAACAAAACGGGCATTATATCATTGATTGATCTTTGTTCTTTCTATCAATAAATGACCTTTGCAAAACATGGCTAGCCGCCCCGGTAGCGCAGTGGTCTAAGCGATGGCCTCTGCTCGTTCGTCCGAAAGGGGTCCGGGTTCGAATCCCGGTGAGGCATGGATGTTGTGTTTGTCTTACGGCACTGGCTCTCTCCCTTCACTGGAATCAATGACCCTAAATTAGGGACGGGCGACTGCTTATAGCTCATTGAGTTGCTCACGGTGGTCGTTAAACCTCCAATAAAAAATAAGAATAAAAAAAAAACTTGGCTAAAATACGTCATGACTTTTCCGACAACCAAATAATTTGGTTTCTTTTCTCTTTTGAAAAAAGCTTACACTCCTTAAGCTACTAGATTACTAAATTATAATAAATGAGATATGCATATGTTATTATGCTTTAATTAGATGTTTTCCATTTAAACTTGATGCACAGTGCTGAAAGAAAATTAAAAAAAATAATAACTAAATGAGAAATAAAATCGTTTTAGATATGGTTCTTGGCAATGATGTTCGCAGAAAAGGGCACGTAGGATTGGTCGAATACGACCTTGGCTCTAACCATATCATTTCTGTTTTCTCATGTGGTTCTTGCGTTACATCTTTAACAGAGTCTTTCTGAAGAAATTAATGCTATGGGAGGAGGTGACATAACTGTCTGCGGAATGAAAGTTGGATGACGGCCACCACAAACACGCACACACCCAGGACTGCCTACGTGCCAATGGTGACCTACTTAGGATTTAACTCAACGCATGACAATATCAACTTTGGGCACTTGTTGCCACTCCCAGCTGGATTTACTCTTTTTTGTAGCAATGCTTATGCAAAATGGAATGGGTGGGCCGCTGAATTCCCCGTACTGGATACCAGAAATTCAGTACCCATTCTTTCATTCTTGATGACTTATCTCTTATTGTACTGAGGATCAGAAGGAAAAAAAAGTTACTCTCATATAACTTGAAGAGACACTCGAAAAAGCCTGCATAAGATTCAGCAAATTCTAGAGAAAGGGGATAGGAGACCAGAAAAAAATAAGCGTAAAGTTGTGTTTACTTAATTCTTTTGAACATAAGCACTATTTGTTACGTGTGAGGGATTTGGCAGAGCACTTACTGCCGAAAAAACCCTTGTATAATTTGATGAGACCCGAAACTCATTATTCTGGGGAAGGGCTAAGCCCATCACCCGAGCCCATCTCGCACGAATGGTCAGAAGTCCGAGCCTAAGACCACTCCGCCAACGAGACGGCAGGTCATCTTGTTTAGCGCATGCTCAAATGAGCTCGAAAGAAAAAGCCATTGTGTTTATAGAGGTCTACTCTTGTGTCACATTCAACTAATTCTGGTCAAAGCTTTCCAAAAATTTGTAATATGGTCTATCTTCGATTAGGGTTCAAACGGTGTCATATTTCAAGATATTTTACATTTTTTGTTTGTTTGTTTGCAAGTTTAACGACCAGCGTGAGCATCTCAATGGGATATAAATATCGCCTATCTTAAAATTAGAGCCACTGATTCCAGGGAAGTGAGAGAACCAGGGCCTTAAGACAAACACACCAACCATGCCTCGCCGCCCGGTGGCGCGGTGGTCTAAGCGATGGCCTCTGATCATTCGTCCGAAAGGGGTCCGGGTTCGAATCCCGGTGAGGCATGGATGTTGTGTTTGTCTTACGACACTGGCTCTCTCCCTTCCCTGGAACCAGTGACCCTAAATTAGGGACGGGCGACTGCTTATAGCCCATTGAGTTGCTCACGGTGGTCGTTAAAATTCCAATGAAAAAAAAAAAAAACCATGCCTCACCGAGGATCCATCTCGGACGAATGATTAGAAGCCCACGCTTCGTATCACTAAACTATTGGGATGGCTCTACATTTTAAAGTTAAACGAAAAGAGAGCTACTAAAATAAAGCTGTAAATTACTGCAGTAAATTCCGAAACCTACAGGAAATAGTAGCTCTTTAAGTAAAGCCTGATTGTCTTCCAGGAATTTCTCTCTCTGTCACCCTCTCTCATTCTTTCTTACTCTCTCTCTCTCTTACTATCTGTCTCTCTCTTTCTAACTATCTGTCTCTCTCTTTTTCTCTCACCCTCTCTCACTCTTTCTTACTATCTCTCTCCCACTCCTTCCTAACTCCCTCTCTCTCTTTCTCTCTCTCTCTCTCTCTCTCTGTCTCTCCGCAGTCAGCGACCACGTTCTCTTTACCCGAAACATACCTAATCTCAAAGTCAAATTCCTGTAATTGAACCTGCCACTTATTTAGTCTGATGTTTGGGCTATTTTTAGTGAACATAAAAGTCATGGGTTTATGGCCAGTCTTCAGGACGAAACGCTTTCCGTACAGATATGGACAGAAATGGTTAACCGCAAAATGATTGCCAAGCATTCTATTTCAGTAGTGGAATCATTTCTCTCAGCTGTCTTTAATTTTCTGCTAGCGTAGCTAATGGGGATCATTTAGAGCACAAGACTCTTAATCTCGGGGTCGTGGGTTCGTACCCAACTTTGGGAGCCACCTTTGGGCATGTTGTTAACATGTTCATATTAACTTCATAAATATTGCGTAGTTGAGTTGCTAAGTCTTGTATGGTTGAAGATGATAGTGATTAACACGTAATGAGCAATATGATAATAATTGTATGCAAATATGTCTAAGAAACCTTTATTTTTCTCTTAGCACACCGTCAGCTGTGCTATGTTTCCTAACTCTTCTGCTTTCGATCATCTCTCGCGCTGTCGTAAAAATCCCCTATCATGTCGGTCCGCCTAAACTTCTCAGCCTCGCCTGGGGCGATTACCTCGTCGTACCTTTCGCGACCGCTCGCTCACGAAGACCAGAGACAACTATCTTCTCGCCTCCTCCTCCCCTGTCTCCAAAAATGTCCTTAAGAATATTCGAAAGTTCCCCGTGAGAATCAAATACACTACCCTCGGTAAATCTAAAGCCTCAAAGTAAAATGTGAGGGACTAGTCCATTAGGCGGCCGCATTGAAATACAAACCTGGAAAGCATCAAAAGAGGCGCGATAGAGTTAATTTCCATTCAACAAACAATGTGAAAATACTAAAATCAGACACATTGTCGTCTTAATAATTTAACCGTGCATCCGGTGTCTAATGGGGAACTGACTCTGAGAAATTTCTCTCACGCTTTGTGGAGACAAAGGAAGTGGAGCACGAGATGGATACAAAAGTTGTAATATTGAGAATTTATAGGAAATCCTACAACCTAGTATAAAATCTCTGTAACACTCTCCTGTTATTGGTTAGCTTCTGACATATCTAAAAATGATTAAAAAGATCAATGGTAAATCTCTGTGTCTTGTTAAATGTGAAATTTATTGGAGTAATTAAAAGAAAATGGAGTGGGAACTATTTAATCCATCATGAAACGACAGTAACAGACAGATACCAGGCGTGATTTCCTCAATGTTGATTCACCTTTGCGAATTCGATCATCAGGAAAAAAAAAAACTTCCCTGACTTCTCTTAAGCAATTTCCTCTAAATTCGTGTAAGTTTTGCAAATCTGATCATAAAAATGTTAAATATACTGTTTTGTTGTCCGGCAAATTTCCTCAAAATTCTTCCAGTTTCGTAAGTACAATAATGAAAAAGAAATATTTTTTTTTTTTTTTTTATCATGTGGTTTATCCGGCGTTTATTTCAATTTCTCGAGTTCCTCTTATTCTCATGTAAAGCTAAAACTTTCTTATCATTAACCGAATTGTCCTCGATCGAAAATTTCTAAAGAGGAACTTCAGCACTTCGCACAAAATTTCTTTATGCTGATATTCTATGGCGTGACCATATGTGCAGTTAGCTGATGCAAAATAATAATGTACAGTAGTTGACTTCAACTTAGTGTAAACCACGAAATTCAACAACAGCAAAACAAGCAAACAAAAATAAAAATCTAAAAGAAATAGCAACATATTCAGCAGATTTCGTTAAGTACTCTTCTGTTATCCTAGACCTTGATGATTGGTATCCGCCTTTCTGGTTTTCGCTAAAAATTATGTTTTGAAAAAGTAAAAAACAATTTAAAGGAAAAGACCGAACAAATCATGTATGCATTAACGTCACTAGCGATCACAGTCTTTAAACAGTTGCAGGGATTAACCAACGAAAATCGAGCAGTGAAATAAGATTTCCCGGAAGTCGCTATGGGTATAAATATCACTAAAGTTTCTTGAATGAATGCAAAATATGTGTGCTTTTTTTTTTCTTTTCTTTTTTTTTTTTTTTTTTTTTGGAAATATTAAGTGTCGGCTTTACCACAGTCATTTCTAAAAGGGTATCTATGGAAACTGGCGAAATTATGATGACTTGTTTTACCATCCTGACAACGTTCCAGGAGGGAGATCTTGCGTTTCTTCGACTGTCATGTTGTACACTTGGACATCGAGGGCAGGACATATCAACACATTTTCTCTGGCGTTCACCGCCGTCCAACACGTTTGACGTCCCGCGCGTTAATGTCCAACGCGCGTCGCGGTTATTTCCATTGTTCCGAAGTCTGGAATATATTTTCGACCCATCATTGTTGTTGTTGCTGTGGGTGGCGATGGGGAGGAATATTGGGGGAGGGGCTTCGACTGGAATCTGACGTCGTGGAGACGGCCGCAGGGCTGCTCGGAGGAGCACTGCTGCTCCCGCACAAGCTCCCGAAGCTCCCGTTCGTATTGTCGTTCTCCTCGTCGGTCGTCGGTCGACGAAGATCAGTGGACTCGACTCGGTGGTGGTGATGGTTGTGATGCGGATGCCGGTCATCGGGATTTCGGCTCGTGGTCGTGCCGTTCGTCCTCACCGCGTTGCTGCCCCCGCTTCCGCAGTTCGTCGCCGTCGATCCTCCACTTCCTTGTTGCTTTAGTTGCTGTTGCTGCATTTGTTGCTGAAGTAGCCTGAAAGCACAAAGACACCAACAAACTTAAATACAGGCAAATGCAATCACTAATCAAATAGAAGTATTTCCTGAAATAACAGTACAGTAATCAACTATTAATTTTACCTTAGTAACTAATGACATCATGGCATTTCCAAATCTGAATCACAGTGAAAAAAACGCTTAATTACGGGTTTTTATGGAAATTATTAGAGGCGCAACTAGGCATTCCTGCGCCTGGGCAACCCACAAAATACCCCCCTCCTCCGACAGGGGCGAATCCAGAAGTTTTCTCTAGGGGGCGGTTTTTCGGGTATAAAAAGGAGGGGAGAAGACATTATTGAAGGGTGGCCTAGTGGTCAACGTTCGTGACTGCCACGGAGATGACCTCAGTTTCGATCCTGGGCAGGTACGACCACTCGAACCACTAAATATCCGCCGTGCGTCGGATGGGCACGTTAAGCCGCCGGACCCCGTGTACTGCCCCCCCCCCCCGGAAATAAATAAGGTCGTCTTCCTCCCCCTTTCTACCTCGCTTCCGTGACACTTTCCTATCGGGTACTGTAGCCCAAATCTCCTAGCTTCCTATTTCTAAGGGTTGTTTAAGACCTGGGATCAGACACTCCTTTCCTAAAATCCTCTACATATGATCTATGATCTATGATTATGGAAGGGTAAGGCCGCAGGTGGCCTAGTGGACAACGTTCGTGACTACCACGAAAAGGACCTCAGGTTCGATACCAAGCAGGTACGAACGCTCGATCCACTGAATATCCGCCGTGCGTCGGATGGGCACGTTAAGCCCGTCGGACCCCGGGTACTGGCCCCCGGTAATAAATAAGGGCGTCTTCCTCCCCCTTTCTACTTCGCTTCCATGTCACTTTCCTATCGGGCACTCTAGCCCAAATCTCCTAGCTTCCTATTTCTAAGGGTTGTTTAAGACCTGGAGTCAGATACTCCCTTCCTAAAATTCTCTACACATGATCACATTATGGAAGGGTTTTTTAGATATACATTATACATATTTGCGGTGCCGCTCCTAATTGGCGTTCCTTTAAAGGCAAGGTCTTTAAAACCCTTTCACTTGCTCCAGGAATGTTAAATCGTTAAATACTTGAACGAGAGCAAGCAATAGGTGAAAAATCACAATTGTTTCAGTGCGATCGACTGCGCGTTTCCCGAAGAAATGAACTTTATGCTTTTTTTGAAATCGGCACAGACTACGTCGGAATGAAATCCTTCAAAATAAAGCCCAAGCCCTTATATTCGAAGTTGGTTAATTTAATAAAAAAAAAAAAAAAAAAAAATAGTGTTCTCCACCTGACATATTCTCATACATTAAAATAAATACACCCCTGATTTCAGGCAAAACATAATGAACACACTGTTTGGTAATAAAATCGCTAAATATAAAACACGGTAACGGAATTTTGCTCTCACCCCCCCCCCCCTTTTTTTTTTTGTTTTTACTCTGCCCGACGGCGAGAAAAAGAATAATTTTCGACTTCTTTTCATTAGTGATGAAATAACGAAACTGTGCATCCATTGGAAATTAATGCAAAAAAGGAAAAAGAAAGCAGTTCTGATATCAGTTACTGTACGTACATAAGTGAAAACCCCAATGAAGGACGGTAGACACACGGGCGTACTCAGTGTGTGTTACAATCACACTCGTACAAAAATAAGATGAAGAAAACCTAGTTTTTCTTTTGAAAAAAAAAGTTCTCCTAATCTCGTTTGAAAAACTGAAAACTTCCTTTAAATGTGTACATAATGTGAAACCAAATAAATAGTGCCTCCTAATATTCGACGATCACCAAATTTAAACAGCTTGGATCTTTTACGATATTATTAATCTTTTCCTGCAAACATTTTACAGCAGCAAAATTACCAAACGCTAATAGAAAGTTAGAATGTTTCCGTTTTTATTTTAGTTCAGAATAGACTACTATCTTAATTACAATTTAGAGAAAGATTAACTTTCATGAGAAAAATGAGTAGGTTTGAATTATGGATTCAGGTTTGTTTTAAAATTTTCACAGACTGTTTCGAGACATTACAGAGGCTAGACAATATTACACTAGCAAAGAACTAAAAAAGAATACCCCCATACTTTTCCCCCGCTATCCTTGTTTTCCCTTTATCTTTTGCTCTCTCTCTCTCTCTCTCTCTCTCTCACTCTTTATTCTATTCCCTTCTCTTTCTTTGTTTACTGAAGCTAAATCAATGTAATACGTATTTTAAATCCAATTCCGTAGTAAGTTTAATTGCTAATTTTTTTTTAGAAAAACCGAAAACAAAATATGCAAAGTCGGTCATTTACGATCTTTGCTACTTTAAACGTAAAAACTTCGTTAGGGTTTAGGGGCAGGAGGACGATCGTCCCAGTCGCCCCCGCGGGATCTGGCACTGCCCTCCGAAGCCATTAAGACAAAAAAAGCTTTACTTCCCGATATATTATAATCCTGCATGTTAGGTGATATTTTAGGATAGTAAACCTGATCTAAATACTCAGAGACGTATATAGCACGCATTAAATTCGTTTTTTTTTTTTTTTTGTGTGTGTGGCGTAGTAAGTGAGCACAAAGATTCGCGCAGCTTTCGCACTCCACTGGGAGGCTCTTTCAAGGCAATGATAGACATAAAAATG
Organism: Macrothele yani; assembly: GCA_039090855.1. Taxonomy (NCBI): domain Eukaryota; kingdom Metazoa; phylum Arthropoda; class Arachnida; order Araneae; family Macrothelidae; genus Macrothele; species Macrothele yani. Next base: position 47,597,817 of record CM076998.1, on the reverse strand, counting down.
CATTCATCGGCCGCTCCTCTATGGAATAGTATTAGAAGAATGGCTCCATACACGAACTTTACAGAGACTGCCATCAGGGAAACAGTCGAAATCCTATCCAGCAAACTAGCGTGCAATGATACAGTACCTACTCAACTACCAAGAGCTTGGCATGCGTTATTAAAAGATGGAAACACATCGCGTTATTTCCAAAAGTCATCTTTGTTCCTTACCTGTTCCAAGTGCCTGCATTTTTATGTCTACCACTGCCTTGAAAAAGCCTCGCAGTGAAGTGCGGGAGCTTGGCGAATCTTTGTGCTTACTACGCCACAAAAATAAACGGAGTTAAGGTGGTTCCACCTAAAATCTCTGCCTTATGTTTCCAATGGTAAAACGTCTTTACATATTTTCTTCGCAATTAATGTATTCCCAAGGATGAAAACTTGCACATCGATAAAACTGACTTTAAGTTATAGCATGGGATACTTAATACTTGCTAAAAAACATAACCATAATTAAGGAATCCAACATTTGTTTTTCTACTGACATCATCAATGTACAGGTCGCGCCATCTATTAACAGGTCTGAACATTACTCAAAGAAAAATGATTGATTTTTAATATAATTATGGTTATGTTTCAGCAAGTATTCAGTATCCCATGCTATAACTTAAAGTTAGTTTTATCGATGTGCAAATTTTCATCCTTGGGAATGCATTAATTGCGAAGAAAATATGTAAAGAAGTTTTACCGTTGGAAACATATGGCAGAGATTTTAAGTGGAACCACTTTAATGCCTTTTTTTTTTTTTTTTTTTTGATTGGAGGTTTAATGACCACCGTGAGCAACTCAATGGGCTATAAGCAGTCGCCCGTCCCTAATTTAGGGTCACTGGTTCCAGGGAAGGGAGAGAGCCAGTGCCGTAAGACAAACACAACATCCATGCCTCACCGGGATTCGAACCCGGACCCCTTACGGACGAATGATCATAGGCCAGCGCCTTAGACCACTGCGCCACCGGGGCGGCTTTTAATGCCTTACATGCACCTCTTGAGTATTCACAGTGTGGTGTATTTATAATTACGTAACTGATCTTGGGTGTTGGTTACGCAAATATTTGGGTTATTAGTAGCCGTACGCATATGCAATTACAATTTTTCAAAAAAAATTGTCACTGGCTACCGGGAGTTGTTTCTGACTTTTCCTCCCACTGAATAGTATACTTTCTTTTTCAGAATTGTAGTTAATTATCTTGTCGTTAATTGATAATTAATAACCACTAAGTATCAATAGATTTTAAGAACTGGCTAGTTTTGCTACTAAGTGCAATAGATTTTAAGAACTGGCTAGTTTTACCACTAAGTGCAATAGATTTTAAGAAATGGCTAGTTTTACCATTAACTGCAATAGATTTTAAGAACTGGCTAGTTTTACCACTAAGTGCAATAGATTTTAAGAAATGGCTAGTTTTACCATTAACTGCAATAGATTTTAAGAACTGGCTAGTTTTACCACTAAGTGCAATAGATTTTAAGAACTGGCTAGTTTTACCACTAAGTGCAATAGATTTTAAGAAATGGCTAGTTTTACCATTAACTGCAATAGATTTTAAGAACTGGCTAGTTTTACCACTAAGTGCAACAGATTTTAAGAACTGGCTAGTTTTACCACTAAGTGCAATAGATTTTAAGAAATGGCTAGTTTTACCATTAACTGCAATAGATTTTAAGAACTGGCTAGTTTTACCACTAAGTGCAATAGATTTTATGAACTGGCTGGTTTTTCGGCAGACCAGAGGAAGACTTTTGCGAAGTTACTGCTATTTTAATTGAACTTTAACAACCTAACTTTTAAATACTTTTATTGGGATTATGACATTGCAAATACGGGGCAGCCGCCTAAGTGTCATTTCTTATTCCAAATGGGAACGGCATTTTACCCTCATTAATAGCGGCCGAAAAAAATTAAGAAATAGGGGCAGCACTCATCACAAGGGTTTCGTGCATTTCTCTTACCCTTACTTACGTCACAGATGTTCTGGGTGGTGAAGCTGAACTTTTAGAGCTGTAAGATACAAAATGTGAAGAGAGCGGTATTCCCAACTATTGCAATACTTCGGAGCTTCGACTTTTGGTGCTACATTAAACGGACAGAATGCAGTTTCCACTAGTGGCAGTAATAATGGAATTACCCCAATAGAATCTTCAAAAATGTGAACGACACCCTTATATTGTGACGAACGAACAACCGCGCCGTCGTTTCTGATTGTGAACAACTTACATCCCCTGCATGTTTTAAGGAAGAAATGCGAATTTTAAGTCGCCAGCTACCGCAACTGGCGAAAGAAATTATAGGTAAATTCTGTAATTCAATACCAGAAACTGGTGTAGTTTCAATTCCGATTTCAATCGGACTGTACGCGGTGATTTTTGCGCACGGGCCAGCCGCCTAACTTGCCGCGCCCTAGTTACTCCTCGGAAATTATAACATATTTGTTGATCAAATTTTTGAACTATTACATATAGTTCACCGTCAGGATGTACTGTTCGTTTAAGTATAGCTAACTGAACACTACATAAAAACTTCACCTACAGTGAAACAGGAGTCATTCAAGAGTTCTCTAAAACTTCACCTACGTGGAACAAGAATCATTCAAGAGAACTCAAAGGCTTCTCCTACAGTGAAATTGGAGTCATTCAAGAGAACTCAAAAACTTCTACAGTGAAACAGGAGTCATTCAAGAGTTGTCAAAAACGTCACCTACAATGAAACAGGAATCATTCAAGATAACTCAAAAATTTCACCTACAGTGAAACAGAAGTCATTCAAGAGTTCTCAAAAACTCCCTCTACAGTGAAACACGAATCATTCAAGATAACTCAAAAACTTCATCTACAGTGAAACAGGAGTCATTCAAGAGTTCTCAAAAACTTTACCCACAGTGAAACAGGAGTCATTCAAGAGGACTCAAAAAACTTCACCTTCAGTGAAACATGATTCAAGAGTTCTCAAAAACTTCTCGTACAGTGAAACAGGAGTCATTCAAGAGGACTCAAAAACTTTACCCACAGTGAAACAGGAATCATTCAAGAGGACTCAAAAAACTTCACCTTCAGTGAAACAGGATTCAAGAGTTCTCAAAAACTTTACCCACAGTGAAACAGGAGTCATTCAAGAGGACTCAAAAAACTTCTTCTACAGTGAAGCAGGAGTCATTCAAGAGTTCTCAAAAACTTCTCGTACAGTGAAACAGGAGTCATTCAAGAGGACTCAAAAACTTTACCCACAGTGAAACAGGAGTCATTCAAGAGGACTCAAAAAACTTCACCTTCAGTGAAACAGGATTCAAGAGTTCTCAAAAACTTCACGTACAGTGAAACAGGAATCATTCAAGAGAACTCAAAAATTTCACCTACAGTGAAACAGAAGTCATTCAAGAGTTCTCAAGAACTCCATCTACAGTGAAACACGAATCATTCAAGATAACTCAAAAACTTCATCTACAGTGAAACAGGAGTCATTCAAGAGTTCTCAAAAACTTTACCTACAGTGAAACAGGAGTCATTCAAGAGTTCCCAAAAACTTTACCTACAGTGAAACAGGAGTCATTCAAGAAACCATCGAGAGAAAGTTACTTGCGATTAGTCTTTATTCAGCCACTAATCCTTTGGCACTTCAACAAGGCTTAACTGCAACTCTTTTTTTAATATGACTCTCTTAATCAAACGAACAGGAGTTAATAACACTTGGTTAAGAAAACAATACCAAAATATAACACGTCAATAACACCAAATATAACACGCAGCGTTCAAATAGCTCAATCTTCAATTAGACAATGTCTCTTCCACAATTAACATTAATAACTTCCACCATCTCTCTTCTTTTGCTGCTGCACAAACATTATATAACACTCAGTTCTCGTCGGACACACCCGTCATACGTTCTGCCCTGAAGGTGTTGCAAGTCATATTCTTTCGAGAGAGAAAATATCACATTAAGCTTTTTTTTTTTTTTTTTTTATTATTGCAAGTTTTTGTTTTTAATGATTTATTGGACCAGGTGGTACAAAAACATACCGGCAGACATAAGCAGGAGACAGATATTTCACAGCAACAAGTACAAATATACATGGTTGACAGCATGCCAAATGATCAATTTACACAGATGTAGACAGTGTTGATCATGTAACACATTGTGAACAAGTACAAATCATACATGGTTGACAGCATGCCAAATGATCAATTTACACAGATGTAGACAGTGTTGATCATGTAACACATTGTGAACAAGTACAAATCATACATGGTTGACAGCATGCCAAATGATCAATTTACACAGATATAGACAGTGTGGATAATGTAACACATTGTGAACAAGTACACATCAAACATGGTTTTTACAGTATGCTAAATGACTAATGCACACAGAGGACCAGTGTTGGACAAGTAAAACATTGAGAGCCAGTGCCGAAGTACAAACACAAACATCCATGCCTCACCGGGATTCGAACCCGGACCCAACTAGGACGAATGCTCATAAGCCACCGCCTTAGACCACTGCGCCACCGTGGCTGCAAAATGCGTGTGATTACGATCAGCAATTAAGTGGCTCCCATTCTTTTTATTAGCATGTAATTTTTTTTATTGGAGGTTTAACGACCACAGTGAGCAACTCAAAGGGATGTAAGCGGTCGCCCGTCCCTAATTTAGGGCCACTGGCTCCAAGGAAGGGGAGAGATCCAGCGCGGTAAGACAAACACAGCATCCATGCCTGACCAGGATCCGAACCCGGGTCCCTTTTGGACTAATGGTGGGAAGCCATCGCTTATACTACTGCGCCACCGAGGCGGTCACGTTAAGTTTGAAAACCGCTAAAGGAGAATGAACTCAAATTTACATAGAAAAAGTAACTGAAAATGAAAGTTAAATTAGAGTATACGTCACAGGGACCGTCCCTGGAGTAGCTGTTGCCAATCGGTCGAAAGTTCCCAACCGCAATTATCTTTAAGCGCAGTACCTCTTCTTCTCGCTGTTTCTACCCCTTCTTCAGGTTTCCTCTTTACGACATGTGATTGGTGGGTGAGTATTGTTATTGCGTTCTATTTTATGGAGTGTCTACTTGTGTGTACATGTCTGTCTAATCCCGTTTTACTCTCCAAATTAGAAGAAACAGGAAAGTGACATCAAGTTCACCAGTAAAATTGCCACAAAGGCCTCTTCGAGAAACTAAAAAAGATGAGTGAAAAATATAGCATCAGGCTTGCTCCATATCTGAACAACAAGTTAACAAAAATGCCTTTCATCTCTAAAACAAGAACAAAAAGACATACATTTACAAGAAGGAGTATAGTCTATAGCATAAACTGTACCTGCAAACTCAGCTCTATAGGTGAAACGGAAAGAAGTGCAAAAGGCCATATGGAGGAGCATAAAGTAGCTTTTAGAAACGTAGGAAAAAAAAAACAGGTTTAGACAGACATGTACAAACGAGTGTACACTCTATAAAATGGGACTCAATAAAAATAATCACTCACCAATCACATGTAGCATAGAGGAAACTTGGAGAAGGGATGGAAATAGCGAGAAGAAGAGCTACCACGCTTAACGATAACTGCGGTTGGGCACATCTGACAGATTGGCAACAACTACACCAGTGATGGTGCTGGCAATGAACTAGGTTATAGTTCGAAAATTTGACCAACAAATACACAGGGTAATTCAAAATGATTGCCCCCATTACAAATGACAATACCTGTTTTATAAACATAAATACAGAGATCACATTGTTGCACAGTAAAGAAGGAAGTTTAGAATTTTGTTTCCATATCTTACAAATATTCTATGTAACTCCCCTGGGTCACGCGGATAACATCTAAACGGTAATCCATTTCACGTCATACATTATGAATCTTGGTTTTAGTCACTAATGCAAGTGCAAACTGAATGCGCATCTTTAGTTCTTGCAGTGTTCTCCGCAAAGGTGGTACATAGATATGGTCTTTGACATACCCTCACAAAAAGAAATCACAAGGAGTAAGTTCCGGAGACCTGGGGGGGGGGAGCATTTGCAGAAAAACCTGTCGTCCTGCCCTCAACGAGCAATCCAAGCAAAACAGCAGTACATCACCGTAGCAACACAGCAGGAGGTTCTAATAAAATTCTAAACTTCCTTCTTTGTTGTGTAAGGATATCAGCTGTCTATTTATCTTCATAAATACGTTATTGTCATTTGCAATCGGAGCAATCATTTTGAATTACCCTGTAATATAATTTACCTCCATAAAACCTGTAATTAAACGGGTTTTTTTACTGTGATTAATTTTATTTTTCTAATTTTCATGCGCAATCTCAAAGCCTGCTAGACAGAATGATTTCATGGATGGAGTGGACACTAGTAGATTCCTCCGATTAACGACGCGCCAACAGGAAGTACAAAGTATATGAGCGCTCATATAGAGGGGCAAAAGGGGCCCTTGCTCTCCCTCTTCTGGAAATTTGACCATGCCTTTTGTGCTCTTGAAAGGCACTGCGGAGATTTTCGTAATAGCATTACATCCTGGAATACAGCGTAATTCCATTTTATGTGTTATACTTTTCCAGTACGGTATGAAAAAATATGAAAGGCCAAGAAATAAAAATATACGTACACTGGCGTGCAAAAATTAAGGACGATACGGTTTTTCGAATGTAACGTCGTGCAGAAGTGCTCCACATCGACTCAAATCATACCATAAGATCCCCAAGATGGAAGAATATGGGACAAGTGAGCAAAACTATCAAAACAAGAAATCCAAAGGATGCAAAGGCACTTTATTGAAAAAGTAGCTTCGAGCACAACTGGACAGAAGATAGAAGCATCCATATGACAGGCGGCTGTCAAGAAAAATCCAGTCTTTAATAGGGGATATGATCACCCCTGACTCGGTTGCAGAATTTACAACGTCTGTCCATGCTGAGGACGAGGTTGTCAAAGAGCTGTTGAGGCATCGCGGCCCATTCCTCTTGTAGCGCCAATCGCAGCTGCGGAATCGTTGCTGGCGGCTGGTGACGTGCTGCCAATCGTCTCCCGAGAAGGTCCCACACGTGTTCGATTGAATTTAGGTCCGGGGAACTTGCGGGCCAATCCATGCGTTGAATATCTTCACTCTCCAACAGCTCTGCGACAGCCACTGTACGATGAGGTGTAGCGTTGTCGTCCATGAAGAGGAACTCTGGACCCACAGCACTTCTAAGCAGACGCACGTGAGGCAGGAGAACCTCGGTACAATAGCGGACACCAGGGACTGAACCTCCTTGGAAGATGTTGAGGTCAGTACGGCTACCAAGCATGATACCGCCCCAAACGAGAACTCCGCCACCTCCAAACCGGACCCTTTCGATGATGTTGGAGGTGTTATTGCGTGTTCTCTGCTCTCTCCAGATGTGTATACGTCCAGAATCGTTAGTCCGACTAAATCGGCTCTCATCCGTAAAGTGAACTCGACCCCATTGCTGATGTGTCCAGTTCTTGTGTTCCTGGAACCACAGAAACCGCCGTCTCCGATGAGCAGGCGTTAATGGCACACACCGTACTGGTCGTCATGCAAATATATCACCTTTGTGCAGCCTCCTGGCCACGGTAAAACGAGATAACGGACGTCCAGTTGTCTGTTGCATGTACCTTGCGATTTCTCCCGCTGTCTGCCGTCTGTCTCTTTTCGCCTGTAGGACAATATACCGGTCGTCCGCCGCCCTGGTTGCTCGTGGACGACCACTGCTAAACTCTCGGACAGCTGTTCCTGTCGTTTGAAATGCTCTCCAAAGCTCGTGAAACGATGCTGTGAGCGATCCCGAACTCCTCGGCCACACTAGTCACACTTCGACCTTCTGCCAACTTCCCAATGACGCGACCTCGGGTAAAGTCATTCAGATGTCGTCTACTGGATTGCCTGTTGGCCATATCACACAGTGGCAGCAACTCGACGTCGTTCAAACCGATGTACACCGTCCAATAGCTTTCACCGAATTGGTGAGCGTACACCGCCCGTGTGCTTTATACCCTTCCGACACTCCGCCTCACTCCTACGTCATGCTGCATATATGCGCATGCCCTACCATACCGGACCCTAAGTCTATCTCCTGAGTGATCTTTCGGTCCGTTCTGCCTGCTCGTTCCGCTGTTATGCTAATTTTTCCTCTTCGTCCATAATTTTTGCACACCAGTGTATATCATTATCTGCAGAAGACATTCACTAGTGGTCAAAGATCTTCCACATTTTTTATTGTGGATATCGTTTTCTTCTTGATGACCGACTGAGTAGTCGCTGGGATATCGTGGTGTATAGGACATAGAAAAAAGGGGGCAAAAGGACAACAAAGAAATTTTCTGATTGCACTAATAAACTGTCTTATTTCTTTTATCCCTTTTATGTAGTTTTTTGGGTCATCTGCTTTCCAGTTAAATTTATACGTTGAGAGTGTGGTAGAAACGGTTATACAATAAGAAAGCACAGTGGAAATTTGAATATGGTGTTTGCATATGTTATTCCTAGCAACAATTTCTGTTTGCTCCCCTCCTGAAAACTAAGCTGTGGTCGTTCATGGCAAGGGGTGCACAAAACATGCTAATGATTACAGGGAATGGAAACATTTGTCAAGTAATAGGATACCGAAAAGCACAAAAAGAAAGTGGCGCACATTTCAAAAGTGATCTAAAGAATAAAAGTGATCATGGGTTGATCTAAAGAAATATCTAAAAATAAAAAATAAAACATTGATGCGGTCAATGAAAGTTCAACAAAACTAGCAAACATGAGGTGGGGGTATATCATTGAAAAAACTAATAATAATTGTATATGTAATTCAATAATTAGCAGGACCAAATTTAGCGTTGAATGGCCATAGTAACAAATTGTACCAGGAAGTCAGTGGAAATGTTTTTAAGCATTCGATGCAGAGATCTGCGTAGTAAAGTGGATTAGCAAAAGCATTTTTCTTTCTTTACTGACATCTCTTTTCTCACTGTTCAGAAGGCTTGAGTGGGGAAACCAATTAAGACGGCTTTCTTAACATCCCAGTCAAACCTTTAATGTACTTCAACTCCTCTTCCTGTCAACTCATCCCACAGCGCGCTCCTCTTTGTACCCAAAATCTACGTCCGCTCAGTCCACAGAAATGATCAAGAGATAAACACCCCTTTAGGGGACCAAGCATTCCTAAAACAACAATCTCAAGCCATTTCTTATTGGCAAATTATTTTTATTCAGTCAGGGGCGTCGAAACAATTTTTTGACAAGGGACAAAATATCAAGGTATGCATTTTTTGGTCAGATTATGTTGTGCCTCTGTAAAACAGCATGTGATGATGCCATTTTAACATGCTACGGATAAAACGATTATATCGATAAAATCTGAATTAATATAAACCTCGAGTTTCATATCGTTTTTCGATATAAGACACTCTACTAAGTTAAAATGTATTGATTTGAACATCTCCACATTGGTATGAATTCCACAAGAACCGTAGCCCTTACGTGTTACATCAAACCACATAATAAAAACATATTTCATTCCTTTCTACCTGTTCCCCCTTCATTTTCTTTCTTAAAGTAAGACTAATTTTATTATGCTTAAATTAAATAAGAAACGCTGTCCTTTGCTCTTTCTTGTTAAAACACAATTTTCAGGATAACTGTTTTCTAATAAGACCGGTACTTCGTGAAATTTATTCGTTCGCAAACTATTGGGTTGTCGAAAAAGTCATGACGTATTTTAGCCATGTTTTGCAAAGGTCATTTATTGATAGAAAGAACACAGATCAATCAATGATATAATGCCCGTTTTGTTCGATAATCTTTTGCCATCTTTCAGTGAGCTGCAGAATGCCTCGTTCGTAGAAGGACCTGTCTTTCGGGGCGAAAAACTCTCCAAGGGGCTGATTTACAGCCTCATCTGAATTGAACGTTATACCACGCAAGGACTGTTGAAGAGAGCGAAACAAGTGGAAGTCTGACGGAGCAAGGTCAGGCAAGTATGCTGGGTGTGGCAACACATCCCACCCAAGCTCCAATAGTTTTGCCGGGTGATCAAACTTGTGTGTGGTCTCGCGTTGTCGTGATGGAACATAACACCTTTACGATGAACAAACTCTGGACGTTTCTGCATGATGGATTCGTTCAAACTGTCCAATTGCCGACAGTACACAATCGAATTGATTGTTTGGTGCCATGGTAGGAGCTCGAAAAACACGACACCTTTAAAATCCCACCACACTGAGACCAGAGCCTTCCGCTGATGAATGTCTGCTTTGGATGTCGTTTGAGTCGAAGCAGCACGCCGGGACCAAGACCGTTTGCGCAGCACATTGTTGTACACAATCCACTTTGCGTCACCAGTTATCAGTTGCTTCAAAAAAGGATCGTTTTCCTCACGTTTAATGAGCATATCGCAGATGTTTATACGCGCCATCAATTGAGCTTCTTTGAGTTCATGAGGAACCCACACATCGAGCTTGCTTACGTATCCCAGCTTCTTCAGGTGGTCGTGAGCGCTTCAATGATGGATGTGCAATGTGTCTTCAGTCTCTCGTGTCGTGTAACGTGGGTTTGACTCGATCAATGCCTTGATTTGGCCGTCATCAACCTCGGTGGGCCTCCCCGACCGAGGAGCATCGTTGAGGTCAAAATCACCAGCACAGAATTTTGCGAACCACCGCTGGCACTGACGTTGTTGTAGAGCATTATCACCGTACACTTTACGCAACTTTTTGCAAGCTTGACGCGCGTTCTTCCCTTTACGGAAGTAAAACTGTAAAATATGGCGAAAATGAACAGGTTGGTCGTCTATCTTCAACTTGATGTCAAATCTCCGCAAATCAACCAAATCGCTCACTATTCCTTTTAGACTGCAGCTAGAACTGGCACCTGTCGAATGACATAGCGATAACAGAGCTGCGCATGCCTCTAGTACTTCCAAAACCGCCCAACCGCCATCGGGTGCCAAAATACGTCATGAATTTTCCAACAACCTAATAGGCAAGGGAGGAGAGTTCAATCCGCGTCTAGTGTCTCAGAAATTCTGAGTTCTAGATGGTTAATAATTAAAGTAGAAAACAATATTTTGTTTCATCGAAAGGAACTTTAAATGGCGGGAAACGAAGACAAGTATTAATCAAGAAAAATGAGGGGGCAAATATGTTATTTTGCTTCTGTGCGCTCATGAGTGCGCGGGCAGTTTTATCTTCTCCCCCCCCCCCACAGTTCCAACACCGTTGTATTCAGTGCACTCGGAGGTCTGCACTTCAAAAATGAAAATTTCATGAATGGAATCAATATATAGTGCACTCCCGATTATCCAGACTAATAGAGAGGGAATACGGATAACCGAAGACACGGATAATCGATTATTATTAATACACCTGTATTCTGCTACTCTGCAATTTTTGCTGATTTTCGAAGGATGGGGTAACATGAACTTCAGTACCCCTTCGAAAGATACTGTATCTTTTGATACCTATTCAAACAACATAAAGTAACGATAATTAATGATAAGGAGCTATTCACCAACTATACTAAAAATAGTATAACTGTACTAATAATCCGAATTTTTTTGGTTAGAATAGAAATCAAGGTTTCCTAGCTTTTGTACATCAACGAGATGGCTTTTTGAAGGAAGGTAGACAGATACTGGTATTATATACTTATTGGTATAGTTATACTACTTTTAATAAAATAAGACTTCCCTCCTCTGTAAAGAAATCCTTTCTGGGGATCTTCAATGTTTAGTCTATCTCTTATTTTAACCCTTTGACGACCTTGACCCAAAAATCTTTTATTACTCCAATTATGCCCGAAAGTGTCTGTTGGTTCCCTTCTTTGTTTAATAACAATAGGGACTCTTGCTGATACTTCATAAGCTGAAAAAATTTGAAGAACAGGTAAGGATGGAAAGTCTGACTCACTTTAGACAGGCGTTTTGGGTGGCTATCGAAGTTTGTATGCACGGGCGTTTTGAGTGTTATAATCGTTAAAGGGTTGCTTTATTTTACAGCTGACAGGGAAAGCACTCTGGTTACCTCTGTACCCAGCAGAGGAAGTATTCCTATCTAATGAAAACAATGGATTTAATAGAACACACGTATAAAATTTAGCATAATGCCATGGTCATTTTACTGTATCGCTTCGAAATAAATCAATAATGTGAAATGTATATGAGAACTAAAACATAAGTTCTTATATGCATTTCGATGAGACTGAGACGAAGAAAAATGTGCAACGACATTCGTCCCACACACACACACACACACACACACACACACATGCTGTCTTCAACAAAGGGGGAGAGGAAAAAAATATGAAGGCATCAGCCATCGCTAGTCTTTTTGGGAAAATAATTGCTGACATCCTGAACATTTCGATCGGAAATTCCTAGACCTGCGCTTCATCTACTGCGATCTTATGGCAGTACAAATAGCTGATCGTCTCATCTACTCACCTCTCTGTCTCTCTCTCTCTCTCGTTCGCCTTCGCCCATGGCGGATTGAGTTCCGCAAAGACGACAATGACCCTTGAGGATTACAGGCAAATTAATGCAGCCAGCTTGCCGTTCCTCTGCTGCGTATGGGTAAGGGACGAAGTGCGTCCGGGGCCGATTTCACAGAGAACCATCTACGCATTCGCGTCCCCAAACACAGGGAGTCTGCGGAAAACCACAGTAAAACCGCAGATTAGATGGCCGGCATTCGAACACCCGTCAGAAGCGTCCGCCTCCCGCATAGCTCTTAAGATGCTTCCTAAGGTCAATTCGAATTTCCCTTTCAGCTGTGACCGATATTCCTTCTAAACGGCCATGGGCAATGCGCTCCTAACCCGATGAGCTGGGCAGGTTTCAAAACCACTTGGGCAAAAAAAAATATTTTCTCAGCTTCTCTTACTAATACAGTAGATGTTGGAACTTGGATTAGAACCCTTATTTTTTCTAATCATCCCATTTTTATCACCGTAGTTTCCACAATTGATTTTAAATAAAAAAAATATTAAGAACATTTCATTAATTAATATTTTTATTTTATAAAAAGTGAGAAGCTCAAAGTTACTTCTTGAATAAATCAGATAATAAGGCAGATTGGAAGAAATCTGCCTTATTATCTGACAAAGTTTTGAGGGAGATGTGACGTGCCTGCCCCGCAGGATGCACATGAGACAAAGTCAGATAGTCGTGAGAGCACATGACAGTGCAGTAGAGTGGATAGCACTCGGAGTTGAGAGTTGCAGGTTCGAATCTCTCCACTAGCATAAAAATGATGCAGGAATTTACTTCGCCATAAGTTGTTTTGGCGGCACGTGGAGAACTATCATCAAATTTAGGCACATGTCAAGACTGAAGTGAATGCTCAAGGCAGGAAGTAGTAGTGGAGTCTTTTGTGAATTTAGTGGTGGAGTCTTTTGTGAAAGTTGTAGTGGAGTCTTTTGTGAAAGTAGTGGTGGAGTCTTTTGTGATAGTAGTAGTGGAGTCTTTGTGAAAGTAGTAGTGGAGTCTTTTGTGCAAGTAGTGGTGGAGTCTTTTGTGAAATTAGTAGTGGAATCTTTTGTGAAAGTAGTGGTGGAGTCTTTTGTGAAAGTAGTAGTGGAGTCTTTTGTGAAAGTAGTAGCGGAGTCTTTTTCGTGCAGCTGTGGATTGAGAATGGTTGTAGATTATGTTAACAAATTGAATTAAGGATCTGCTTTCCACAATCTCAAACTGAATTTTAAAGATTTTTCGTACGCCAGGAAAATTCTGAGTTTTCAGAAACCTTTCCACAAATAAAATACCTACATTTATCTTGGACAACAGATATCAAGCAAAGGTCACATTAATGAAGAAACTGATCGGCGTATAAAACTTGGCTGGAGAGCTTTTGGAAGAAACAGTACAACTTTCAAGAGCAATATGCCATCGTATCTTAAAAGAAAAGTGCTTCATCATTGCATCTTTCCAGTTGTTACTTAAGGATCATAGACATACACCTTAACTGAAAAAATATTCAGAGACTGCAAACAACTGAAAGAAGCATAGAGAGAGATGCCTGCTTGGTGTAACCAGGAGCGATGAGAAGGGGAAAATCATGGGTTAGGAAAATGACAAGAGTTGGAGGCATCATGATCAGAGTAAAATCACTGAAATGGCAATGCGCTGGAGGTATTGCCAGAAAAACGGACCACCGACGGACAACCGAATTTTTAGACTAGGTACCAAGAGACAGAAAAAAACCAAGAAGATGACCACATGAGATGTGGATGGATGAAATTCGAAAGCATGCCGCAGTAAAATGACGGAGACTGGCTCAAGACATACAGTTGTGGAGGAAACTTGGAGAGACCTTACGAGTAATTTTAATTTAACACATCGAATCCTGTGATGTGTTAAATTAAAATTACTGGGTAATTTGAGACTTGTTTGTTCTAGGTGGTGTAGCGGCTAACATACTCGGGCGCAAACCGGGAGCCACGGATTCGATTCCCGCTTCAGGACGATGACATTTTCAAGTTTTCGGATATTATTTGACTTACCACTCTTGTCATAATTTACACCAATAGACAGAATCGCAACTTTAAATTTGTATTGTATTCTAGTGTAATCCCGTATTTCATGGTTACTGTTCCTCGTTATTGATTTGTATTATTCTTCTGAATTAGAAGAATATTGTTTCATCTTCCGAAGCCTTTGTTTTCATCAGAAACATTGACTTTAAAGGTGAAAATATGTCACTTTTGAAAGAGTTCCAAACCTCCTTTAGCATTGGGAAGCGTAAGAATAAGCGGTTCCCCCATTTAAACTTTCATCAGAACACACCATGCAGTGTGATTAATTGATAAAGGTTAATAAATTATCATTTGCTTTTTCCAAAACATAGTAAAAGCCAACAAACTTCAGCTTTTCTGCATAAAAGCTCGTATGTTTGTTCCTCAATTGCCCGATTAAGTTAGACTGAATGCAGTAAGTGAAATCAAACAACGTTTAAAAAAAAAAAATTGAAGATGCGACCACTACCTTGAATTTTGTTTTCAAAAATTCAAGTTGCTATCACTTTTCTTGTAATATTTTTATTCGTGAAATTATGGTTCACTTTTCTTTGTGAACTCTTGTAAACAGACACTATTAAAAATTTTATTCCCCTTGCTCCCACTTTCGTGTCAAGAAAGAAGCCATTACCAGGTATTTAGTCTGTCGCAAAATTGTACATTCTCTTTCTTCAGTTCATTCGATCGAGCTTTGTTTTCTAACAATAAAAGTTCTCGAAACTTATAAAGTTGTGTAAGCTTCTATCTATCGTCCATTGCCTTTGCACCGAGCGACATCCTGCACTCATCGTTCATAATTGAAAACCAATGAAGATTAAATAGTTTAGGATCATAAACTCAAGTGCCAAAAGTCACGGGTTTTGTACCTAGTACAGTGTAGGACCTCCTCTAGCCCGGCGAAGTGCAGCAACTCGACATGGCATCGATTCCACAAGTGGCCGAAAGCCTTCTGGAGAGGTGTTGAGCCATACCGTCTGAACAGCTGTCCATAGTGGACATGGTATTTGTAGGTGCAGGATCTTGGGTGCGAATGGATCTTTCCACCATGTCCCATAATTGCTCTATTGGGTTCATGTCGGGCAAACGTGGTTGCCACACCATCCGTCAGAACTCTGCAGAATGCTCCTCGAACCAATTTTGGACAACTTGGGTCTGATGACATGGTGCATTGTCCGCCTGGAAAATCTCATCGTTGTTGGGGTACATGAAATACATGAAGGGCTGCAAATAGTCACCCAACAGACCAACAAAGCGATTACCTGTTAAGAACGTGTTTACGAGGACCAGAGAACCCCAAACCGCGCCATTAAAGACACCACACACATGTATGAATCCATCACAAACTTGCACATTGCCTTGTTGACAGCTTGGGTGCAGGACCTCATGGGGTCTGGCCACACCGAACTCCACCACCAGCTCGTAACAACTGGTAGCATGACTCATCGGACGACGCTACAGGCAGCCAGTCTTCCAGGATCCAATTACCGTGTTCACGAGCCCAAGTATGGCGCTGTGTCTGATGCCGTGGTGTATATGGGAGCAGAAGACCCACCAAAGGCACTCTGGTGGGACTTCTGCTCCCATATCCCAAGGAAGCTAAATTACGCTGCAGTGACCTGATTGATATGTCTCTGGCGCCTCCTGCATTGAATGTGGATGCTATTTGAGCCAGTGTCGCTTGTCTGTTAGCATGGACAATCCTGGTCAGACGTCGCTGGTCACGGTCATTCAGCACCCGTTGTCGACCACTGCGCTGCCCAAGGTGGGTGGTAATGCCTTCCATGAGGCATTCTCGGTACACACGTGACACCGTGGACCGAGGAATGTTGAATATTCGCACAACTTCGGAAATTGAATGGTCCCATCCGTTTGGCTCCCACTACCATGCCTCGTTCAAATTCCGTTAATTCACGTCGGCTTGCCATAATCTTACTGGCGATTGTTCAACCTGACTCACGAGATTACACCTCGCAACTGATAAAAATCGTGGCGTGCGTCAAAGCCTTTATACGACGGCAGCGCCAGTTAAAAATTTGCATACCGCTATCTCATGACTTTTGGCACTTCAGTGTATATGATAAGATATTAAAAAATGTTTTAACAGTGTGTTTTCTGTGACGACGATACCTATACATCTACATGTCAGAATGCACAAAACATTTTTCTATATGAAAAAGATGGTTTATGCGTGTTCCACTTTTCCTACTCATTGTTTTCTTGACTGGGAGCACAAATATGGATTTGCATTTAGGTCTGCATCTCAGCTTCGAGAAGTAATACTCGAAACCCAGTTTTTGAGTCAGGTAACTCCAGCTATCGTGGACCAAAACCTAATACGTGTTTTCTGGTTTTCCGACTTACAAATTTCTCTGTAGTTACTGGAAATGTGCGGTGCGTGTTCAATAAGTTCCGAGGCTAAAGAACATATTCCTTGCATTTTGGCAGTATGGTACACTTTTGAGATAGCACCTGATAATTCCAGCACATTTTTTTCTCCGTTTGTGTTAGGCCTTCGCACTAAAAGCATCCCTCATACCATACAAACCATGCTTCTAGCATGCAGCAGCGCCACTGCGGCCACTCCGACAACTAACTTACTGCGCGACAGAATTTCACGTCCTAAGGCATGTGGCACGAACAGATGTTGCTAGTCATGAACTCATTCGCATATATGTGCAAAGGGGAGAAATATCCTCCGTGTAAGAACCATTTAAATAATGTTAGTTTTCGACTTTCATAACATGGATTAATATTATAGGGCTGTTCGCTTCCAAAATTCGGTTCTTAATTTTCGGTAGAAGTCCAAGATCGCACACTATGATTAAAAACCTCCACACACTCCATACATACACTCGCTAATACTGATTATAGCAGTTTCCTCTTTTGTTAAAATATTTAATCACTAGGCCGTTATTCATGATTACAAAAATTTGCACTAAGGTTTGTGACGTATACTCTAAATTAACTTTAATTTTTAGTTTCCTTCCCTATGTAAATCTTGAGTTTATTCTGTTATTCTTCACTCTTAACGTGATATCTTTCTCTCAAACGAATACGTTTGGCAACACAATTGAGTTTGAATGCACGTGACGTATGCCTGAGTTTTGATAAGAACAAGAGATAAAAACGACGACTAATCTGTTGCTAGCGAGCGTTGGGTTGCAAACTGATTATTGAAAGGAGCGTTGTGAAAAGAGCGTTGTGTTAGCCGATTAATAAGTTCTATAAAAATGTGTGGAGAGTTTAGTGTAATATGCTATGCTACGATGTGTTTGCTACATTCTGAATAAAGCATCTTTATCCGTAAGTGTGACTTCTGTTGTTTACATGTTTCGGCGGGCCGTTAAGGTTTCTTTCATTTAGGAACTATTTCTCAGTATGTTGATGTTTTAAATTAACGTAGAAGTAAGACAAGACTTCTTCGTCATATTGGCACCCGAACTTCACTCAAACAGATTCATAGTAGAAGTCACGAAATATGGCTAAACTAACAGACCCTATCGGTCTCTTCTATGACTGTTATAGACATGACCATGAGGCTCATAATTCTACAACAGGTAATCTACGCACTCAGCGTTATAGAGTTCCAAATAATTCATCAAGTGCTCTGTACGAGGCCTGCGGTTCCGACTTACCAGACAGCGAATACGCGAGGTACGAAGCTTATGTACCGCGTACTTCAACTGCAGTGCCTCAACAGCAATTTACCTCACCACCTCCCGTGAGAAGGAGCAAAATTCTTGCTCATTACGTACCCCATGCGAGTTCTATTGTATTCAGGGGAAACGGCGGTTCGCTTAGGTTTTTGGAGGATCTTGACGATCATTTTGATCTATATAATGTTCCTGAAGATTGTCAGATACCTATTGCTGGCACATGTTTGCAAGACACGGCAAAGGTCTGGTACAGACAGTGGCGTCGAATGAACCCAGAGGGCTCCTATCTGCAATTTCGAGCTGACTTTTCGGATGTCTTTCCTTTTGGCACCAATAAGGTAGGCCTTGCACAACAACTGAATTCCAGGCGACAGCGAGCGTCTGATAGTCCAGTCTCGTTCACCCTGGAAACAGTTCGACTTTACAAATTATGGGATCCCGCTGCAGTCGAGTCTGATATTTGTGACACTTTGTTACAGCAGCTGGATCCCTTCCTGCAGGATGTTTTGGAAGTTCGACGTCCTGTCTCCATTCATGAGTGCCTAAAACTCGTTCGAGTCTATGAAGAACGCCACAGCACAGGGCAATCTTCACAGGTCCAAGAGTACCGACAACCTGCGAAGTACCATGAACCTCATATTGAAACTACTAGGTATCAGCAGCCAAAACAGAACATTCGTCAAGGACAATTTTTCAATCAGCCAAGAAATGCCTATCAGCAGTCTAGCTACGTGCCGCCGCGTCGTCGGGCACCAGAGGTGCGACATCCTGACCATTATGGCAAACAAGATAACCAAGTTTCTCGTCCCCGGCATAATTACTACCCGGTTGACAAGACCTATCCAAAACACCGTGCTGGGGGCAAGGCAAGCCTAATGATAATAATGCTGCTTCTCCTGCACGTTACTATAATTCAGCACGTTCTGGTGGTTCGCCACATTAATTTGTTTTGTTATTTTAGTACTAAAATGCTTGTCAATTCATTTTGTGCATGTTGTCTTTTCGTCATAACATGAAAAACAGCATTGCCTTTGTTGATATCTATAAAGATGTTTCACTCCCAGGACAGGGTTTTCCAGGGTTTCCCTATCCCATCTAAAAATTCGATGTGCGAATGCATGGGAGTAGTTCGAAGTCGGTCCAGGCCGCCAAGTGTTCACTTAAAGGCTTTTGTGTTATAGTTCTGATTAACCTTTTTGTGTGCTTGGTGTTGAATTTTTTCTGCAAATGCAGTTTTTTTTTTCTCAACTAACTAAATTTACACTATGTTACAATGTTCAATGAACTTAGTTTGAATGTTTTGTCTTCCCTGAGAAGTTATCAGGAGTGGACGAATGTGTAAATTAACCACGTTAAAAATATTGTAGTTTTTTTTCCTGCCATACGCAATTTTTTTTACTACTATGCTACTCATATGTATATTGATGAGTGTTCTCCACACGTATTGTGACAAAATATTTATCACGACTTATGATATGGACATTTGATGTACAGAAAATTGAGTTATTGATGTCTAGAGACTATATGTACTGATATAAAGTCAGTTACAGCAACGGATCAACAAATCTCTTCATCCATTTTGTAAGTTCTTATCTGAAAGAGTTGAATGAATGATCAGATTGTTTGAACGGATACCTCTTCAAAATTGATAGGTTCTCGGGAAAAAAAATTACGAGGCAGATGATGTGACGTATATTCTAAATCAACTTTCCTTTTAGTTTCTTTCCGTGTGTAAATCTTGAGTTTATTCTGTTATTCTTCACTCTTAACGTGATATCTTTCTCTCAAACGAATACGTTTGGCAACACAATTGAGGTTGAATGTCCGTGACGTATGCCTGAGTTTTGATAAGAACAAGAGATAAAAACGATGACTAATCTATTGCTAGCGAGCGTTGGGTTGTAAACTGATTATTGAAAAGGGCGTTGGATTGTAAACTGATTATTGAAAAGGGCGTTCGGTTGTAAACTGATTATTGAAAAGAGCGTTGTGCTGTGTGTGGACAGTTTAGTGCAATATGCTATGCTACGATGTGTTTGCTACGTCCTGAATAAAGCATCTTTTTTCCGTAAGTGTGACTTCTGTTGTTTACATGTTTCGTCTGGCCGTTAAGGTTTCTTTCATTTAGGAACTATTTCTTAGTATGTTGATGTTTTAAATTAACATCGAAGTAAGACAAGACTTCTTCGTCATAGGTTGTTAACTTACGCAGCAGATTAACCATTCGTGCTCCCCGCAACTGATATCAATATGGCCGTGACGTAACACGTTTCAATCTAAGAATGAAGCAGCGCCTCTGCGGCGATTTCAACAACTAACTTACTGCGCAGTACAATTTCAAGTTCTGAGGCAGATGCTCGAAGTTATGAAGTGATTCGTGCATATGAATTAGGGGAAGAAAAATTTTTCTTGTCAGAAACATACCCATATATTCGATTTAGACTTTCGTCTTACGGATTTAATATTGTGCAAGCGTGATTTATACAATTAGACATTAGACACACCTGAAAATTCCTTCCATACATTTTTTTCTGTCAAAGAACGTGTTCTTCACATCCGAATATTCTGCGCAATTCCTGTTATGTATCGGCAAAACAACGAGGTGTCGTTTTCATCAGAAATACCAAACATCCAAATTATCGTATATACTCGTCAAACCAAAGGTTTAAGGAAGAAATTCGCTTTCTAAAGTGAGGCGGTTGGCTTATACGCGAGTCAGTTAAAAATATAAATAAATGATGCAAAATAGTTTACACCCAGAGTACGATTGGAAATTACGAACCGCCGCCCTTGACCTACGAAGATAGTTGCCTGCTAAGTGTGAAACCTAATCCCGATTCAAAGTGAGACCACGGAATTGTTTGCGCTAGAGAAGGAAGTAATCCTTTCCTTTTTTCTCTTGCAGGAATTTGAAAATGTCACCTCACCTTAATTAGCAGACAATGTGAGTCATTCAGGCACCAAATAAATCCTTTCATCGTTAGAGACAGGCGCAATGAATTCGCTGTCTTCCGTATTTTCACAGAAAGCATGGGTGTCTGTTCTTGCATTGTGGATCTTTTCAAAGCATGCTGCATAAGTAATGTCATAGATGGACCAGAAGATTTGGTTATTATTCAGATGAAGAGAAAGACAGTCCTGACGACTTTGACGGCGGTGATGTTTATATTGATGACACAACATTAAAGAAAGGAACTTACAGGAACTATTTGGAAACATAGATAGTGAGTCGGACTTAGAAGGTTTTTGAGGAAGATGATTTTAGAAATATGGCTAATTTTATTTCAATAAATATGTTTCCCAAACTTTTGAAATTTAAGGTAGGTTTATATGCGGGTAATCAATTTTTACCTGTCGAACTTGTACAGTCAGCTTGTGCGCAAACGGGCTTATAGCGAGTATATACAGTAGTTATGAAAGTCAGAATATGCTGTAGTTTGACAAAACAATGTACAAGGATGAGGAAAAGAGAAATAACAATCAAAATTCATTCGCAACAGTGAAGAGAAACTTGTGCTGATATTGCTAATTTTAATTAACTTATGTAATTGACAATGTGCTTCGACAAATTCCTTTTAATTTAAAATGACAGGCTTTTCGTATTTCGAGTGGATTTTCCTTGCAATATTTTGAAATTTTCTAGTTACTGTTTTAAAATTTAATGAACTTGGAATGTGGCTCTTATTAAATCAAAGATGAAAGTCAATGGTTTGAGAGATATGTACTTTTAATCAACCCAAAAGCAAATTTAGAATCCTGTGTGAGATTTCACGTTTCCTAATAATTTGTTTGGTTCCCAGTAGCAGTAGAACAAAATATTTAACCGTTCATTTATTTAGCTTTGTCGCTGGCAAATTGAAATTAATTGTTTTTGCCAGTAGGGAATGAGATTCGAGAGTAGTTTTGAGTCAAAGTTTTGGCCCTTTAGGTCTAAAACGGTTGTCACTGTTTGGGAAATTCCAAGTCTTCATCAAAGCATCTAAATTACTATGCTGGAATCACCGCAAGAAAATTGAACTGTATATTCGCTTGAAATTAAACGTTCATTCGCGAGATGGCGAACGGGGCTGCTCTAAACTGCGCCGCGTCAGCTGTCCCTGATGCCAAGCTCCTCCATAGACCTGAAATAACTCTGCGCATCCCCTGACACGGCCTCCCCTGCCTCAACTCTTAATTTATTAACAGCAGAGCTGAAATTACTCCCTCGGACTGCACCGCACAATTACGTCTGCAACGAATACTGGAATTAGAACGGTAATGGCTTTCATTCCCAACTCGTATTAACATCCATCAAGAACGGTAAAACTCGAGGCAGTAACAGGGTGTAGCATTATGGTAATCATTCTGTGCATGAACACCGAAACAACTAATATTACGCCATTTAAGAGGAAATTTCCCGAGAAAAAGATGAATTCGGAAGCAGGCGGGGATCTTGAGAAAATTAAAACGTTCCTTGGGAAAGCTGCGCCATTTGGCATTTGTGTCAAGTATAAATTAGCATTTAATCTCAGGGCTTTTAAATGAGAAGAAAAGGGAACGAACACACCAGAGCCGCACCGATGCCAGCTTTTCAAAAATTGGAAAAGCAACCCAGAGTTGCCTTGCTGGAATCCTCAGAGACTAATTAGCGCTCTTTAATAACAATAATAATATTTCTTTACCCTTAAAAGGACTGGATGATCCGGAAACCGCCGAAACGAATCAAAGCACTTATTGAAACTAATTACGATCTGCGATAATTCAAATCATTTGAATGAAAATATAAAAGTTGCGGATTTGTTTTGTGCCTCACATTCTCGAAAAATACGCACGATGGGCTCATGTATGAATACAAATTAATGGCTCTGGAGACTTTTTTCCGTCGAAAATGAAATACCCTTCCATATTACATCAAAATTTAACATACACTGTCTTGTAACAAATGTATTTCTCAGTTACATTATGAGGACGACATTTATTCTAGATTTAAAAAATTCATAATATGTGTAACATTTCAATAATAATGCGTTGAAAAGAAATTGAACTTGACATAAAGAATCTAGAACATCAAGCCACGTTATTAATTTTATATTAAACTAAAAAAAAAGTGGATCTAAAGCATTTAAAACCAGTTTCCCTGGAACAGGGTTTTTTTCTTTCATAATTTTGGGGATAGCTGTTAAAAATAAGGTATAGCCACGCTGTTTCACATGCACTGAATCAGAGGCGCAACTAGACATTTCTGATATACTGTGCCCCCCCCCTTCTTTGTCTTCCTGTTTTATACATACGTTTATCTTCATCAACTACAAAAACAACCATTATCAGTCCACTGCTGGATGAAAGACTCCCCAATTTTCTTCGACAACTATCTGCTTTGTACCAGTTTCTTCCAAGACACACTATACCGTATCATAATTGTTAACAATTATCAATCCTCTGCTGGATGAAGGTCTTCGCAAGTTTTTTCCACGATGGTCTGACTTGAGCCAATCTCTTCTATGGCACTCCCGCATGATTTCGAATTTCATCCACCCATCTCCGACGTGGTCTTCTTCTTTTGCGTCTTTTCCTGTCCCTTGGAATCCAGCCTAAAATTTCATTGCCGCCCCGGTGGCGCAGTGGTCTAAGGCGCTGGCCTCTGATCATTCCTCCGTAAGGGGTCCGGGTTCGAATCCCGGTCAGGCATGGATGTTGTGTTTGTCTTACGGCACTGGATCTCTCCCTTCCCTGGAACCAGTGACCCTAGCCCATTGAGTTGCTCACGGTGGTCGTTAAACCTCCAATCAAAAAAAAAAAAAAAAAAATTTCATTTGACTATACAATATATGTATATATATATATATATATATATATATATATATTATCATCATCATCATCATCATTGTCAACCATTATCAGTCCACTGCTGGACGAAAGTCTCCTCAAGTTTCCTCCGCAACGGTCTGTCTTGTACCAGTCTCCTCCATGTCACTCCCGCATACTTTCGGATTTCATCCACCCATCTCCCATTTGGTCTTCTTCTGGGTCTTTTCCTCCAATCTAAAATTTCGGCTGTCCATCGATGGTCTGTCCTTCTGGCAGTATGTCCAGCCTATTGCCATTTCAGGGATTTAACTCTGATCATGATGTCTTCCACTCTTGTCATTTTTCGGATCCACGAGTTCCTCTTCTTATCTCTCCTGGTTACACCAAGCATGCACCTCTCCATGCTGCTTTGAGTTGTCTGCAGCCTTTGTATGTCTCTTTTAGTTAAGGTCCACGTCTCTGCACCATACGTAAGCACTGGACGGATGCACTGATCAAACACTTTTCTTTTAAGACATAATGGCATATTGCTCTTGAAATTTATGCTGTTTCTTCCAAAAGCTCTCCAGGCAAGTTTTGTACGCCGATTAATTTCTTCATCAATGTGACCCTCACTTGATATCAGCTGTCCAAGATAAACGTACGTGTCTGTTACCTCCAGCTTTTCTCCATCAATCGATAAATCTTCATTTCTTGTAAAAGCATTGAACATCACTGTTGTCTTCTGAAAGTTCATTTTTAATCCCACTTCTTTACTCTTATCAGGAAGTTCCTGGATCATACTCTGTAACTCTGATGGGGTAGTTGCAAAAATGACTACGTCATCAGCAAAACGAAGGTGGGTTAGATAATCTCCATTAATCTTTATCCCCTTGTTTTCCCAGCTCAGCGACTGAAAAACACCCTCCAATGTGGCATTAAAGAGCTTCGGAGATATGGTGTCACCTTGTCTCACTCCCTTTCCAATTTTTATGTGTGTTGTATTTTCAAACAGCCTAATCTTTGCACTTGCATTTTCATAGATGTTAGTAATAATATTAATGTACGCATCTTCAATACCGCAGGATTTCAGAGCCATTGTAACTGCTGATGGTTTCACCGAATCAAAGGCTTTTTCATAATCGATAAAAGCCATGCACAAAGGAAGTTCATATTCCCTCGCTCTTTCAATTAGTTCTCTCAGTACGTGGATATGATCTATTGTGCTGTAGCCACTCCTGAATCCAGCTTGTTCTCTTGGTTGAGCCATGTCCAGTGTTACCTTCAAGCGGTGTGAAAGAACTTAGTGAAGATTTTATAAACTACTGATAGGAGGCTGATAGGTCTGTAGTTTCCGAGATCCTCAATGTCACCTTTCTTATGTAGCAGGATCATTGTAGCGTTGTTCCAATCCTCAATGCTGCAATGATCTTGACAAGAGCGTATTTGCATGACCGTTCGTCCGTGATACAGCCGGGTTCGAATCCCTGCGAGGCATGGATGCTGTTTTTGCGTTACGGCACCGACTCGCTCCCTTCCCTGGAATCGGTAGCCCTAAGTTGGGAACGGGCGGTTGCTTATAGCTTATTGAGTTGCTCAGGTGGTCGTTAAACCCCCAAACAACAACAACAACAAAAAAAAAAAAAAGAGTCCTCCGAGAAACACGACATTTACGAAAACAAGAACTGCAGCTAAGATAAGGTAAAACATTCGGGGCGCATTAGATAATAGTATCATGCACGCTTAATAAAAGGTTCACTGACTACAGAATTTGAAATCCGCACGTGCAACACGTGAGTCTTCAGTACCGTCAATGATTCAGTCAATCATGAGCCCGAAAATGTCTGAAGATATACAAAGGAATTGAAATAGACATCGGAAGGCGAACCAGAAACAAACGCAATGACTCATTTTTGTAGAAACATCAACGATGCTTGTCTCAAACGCTTAAAAAAACACACACACACATACACACATACACAAAGGAGATACAGGGAGATACATTGAGAGATAGAGGAGGGTATTTTGCGGGGAAGATACTTGTGTGTGGAATGATGAGGATGGTGACATGGTTAGTCATGCATTAACTCTGTGTCAAGCGTTTGCTCGGACCAGCGTTCACCGTGCTGTAGAACCCCGTGGGCAGGTCACTCATCCGAGATATAGCTCTCGGCTAATTGTGCGCCAGAGGTCGCCAGAAACAAATGGATCGTGAACCCCATTTCATCTTATTCTGACACGTGAGTGAACAGTCTGGAATTGTATAATTTGAAGCCGAAATTTCACTGATCAGAACATTTAGAGTTGTGACTCTCAAGAGTTTTCTTATTCCCTTAACAAACTCAAAGTGAATCTCAAGAAAAAAAGCCACAGCAGCAATGACTTTAAATAATTGACATTTTTATTTTCATTTATTTTAACTCATTTTATTTCTCCAGTGCATTTGAGATGGCTGATTAAGCTGTTTAATACATTACTCCTATTTACTTGTTTAATAGAAATTAAATACGCTACTCCTATTTACTTGTTTAATAGTTTAATATTAAACATATTAATAGTAAACCATTATTAACTATTAAATTAAACTATTATTACTATTAACTGTTTAATAATTTAATATTAAACATATTAATGTTAAACTAATATTAACTATTAACTCCTATTTACTTGTTCAATAGTTTAATATTAAACAAGTAAATAGGAATAAGGTATTTAATTTATATTAAAGAAGTAAACTGTTTAATACATTACCCCTATTTACTTGTTTAAAACAAATTAAATACATTATACCTATTTACTTCTTCAGAAGAAATTAAATACATTACTCCTGTTTACTTTTTTAATAGAAATTAAATACACTACTCCTATTTACTTCTTTAATAGTTTAATATTAAACAAGTAAATAGGAGTAGAGCATTTGATTTCTATTAAAGAAATAAACTGTTTAATACATACATTACTCCTATTTACTTGTTTAATAAAGATTAAATACATTTCTCCTATTTACTTCCTTAGTAGAAATTAAATACATTACTCCTGTTTACTTCCTTAGTAGAAATTCAATACATTACTCCTGTTTACTTCTTTAATAGAAATTAAATACATTACTCCTATTTACTTGTTTAATAGAAATTAAATACATTACTGCTATTTACTTGTTTAATTGAAATTACATACATTCCTCCCATTTACTTGTTGAATAGAAACTAAATATATAACTCTTATTTACTGGTTTAATGGAATTAAATGCATTACTCCTATTTACTGGTTTAATAGGAATTTAATAAAAAAGGCGGGGGCTTGGACACCTTCGCGCCAATCGAAATTAAAGAAATTTTAATATGAATGGCATTTACGAACACCATTGCCCAAATCTTCATTGTGCCTTTTTGTCATCTAAACCTTTTCATATTACACTTTTAACATATGAATTTCATTGTAAATTGAATTTATGTGTTGAGAATTTCTGGAAAATTTTCGGTAGGTGGATGAATGAAATAATACAGTATCTTAGGACACTAAGTAAATTTCTTTGACGTTATTTTGATCCATTTGGCTGCTTGTGTTACATGAGCGGCGAAAACCTAGATATCACTCAAATAGTCATCGAACAATAAAACAATACCCTCAAGGCAAATTTCTGGGGGAAATTTCGAGAGATCATTGCCTAGCAGCGAATAGCTGCTGCAGAGATGATAATTTTTCCATTTCTTCCTCTTTAATACTTTTCCATACGGTACGTATGATCGTTGTTCTCTAATATGCAATTAAAAACTTCATTATTACTTTCTACTGTAAATTCCCAATGTTTTCCCTTTTTTTACTGCATGCACGCACATCCAGAAATTCTACAGAAAAATGATCAATTATAATTAGTGTTATCGCGAAAATCTCTGTAGTACCTTCTAAGAACAGAAAGAACATGGTCTAAAATCCAGTGAAAGGTAAATGCCCTGTTCCCCCCCCCCCCTACTTCCCTATATGGGTGTCCATTCCAGTCAACATATTTATATTCCATCTCTACCAAATTTTGTAAAATATACTCTAATTTAATTTTCATTTTCTCTCACACTTTCTTGGCAACCTGACGCTTGGTCAAGAGTAAGTGACATATGTTACCGAGATTGATAAAAGATATGTTTACGATTGTATCGGCTCTCGATAAAAATCAATTAGAGCGTGAGATCGTTGTTATTGTTTTGGAGAGTGTTGAGACAGTTTAGACTACTTTGATTTTATGCGATTAGCGTTTGATCGTATATAATTTGATTAATTCTTTCACGTTGAATATTACACTTTGTTCATATTGAAGTCTTAAATTGTTGTGCAGATCGTAAGTCTGGAGAAGTATCTGTATATTGAGAATCTGGTGCATATCGATGTCGAAGTAGTAGAGAAATTCGTACGAAGGAAATTCCGTTTTTGTGAGATATTGTGCTGGACTTGAATCATGATCATTGTCAACCATTATCAATCCACTGCTGGACGAAGGTTTCCCCAAGTTTCCTCTACAACGGTCTGTCTTGTGCCCGTCTCCTCCATGTCACTTCCGCATACTTTCGAATTTCATTCACCCATCTCCCATGTGGTCTTCTTCTGGGTCTATTATTGTCCCCTGGAATCCAATCTAAAATTTCTGCTGTCCATCGATGGTCTGTCCTTCTGGCAGTATGTCCAGCCCATTGCCATTTCAGAGATTTAACTCTGATCATGATGTCTTCCACTCTTGTCATTTTTCGGATCCATGAGTTCTTCTTCTTATCTCTCCTGGTTACACCAAGCATGCACCTCTCCATGCTGCTTTGAGTTGTCTGCAGCCTTTGTATGTCTCTTTTAGTTAAGGTCCACGTCTCTGCACCATACGTAAGCACTGGAAGGATGCACTGATCAAACACTTTTCTGTTAAGACATAATGGCATATTGCTCTTGAAATTTATGCTGTTTCTTCCAAAAGCTCTCCAGGGATGTTTTGTACGCCGATTAGTTTCTTCATCAATGTGACCCTCACTTGATATCAGCTGTCCAAGATAAACGTACGTGTCCGTTATCTCCAGCTTTTCTCCATCAATCGATAAATCTTCATTTCTTGTAAAAGCATTGAACATCACTTTTGTCTTCTGAAAGTTCATTTTTAATCCCACTTCTTTACTCTTGTCAGCAAGTTCCTGGATCATACTCTGCAGCTCTGATGGGGTAGTTGCAAAAATGACTGCGTCATCAGCAAAACGAAGGTGGGTTAGATAATATGCCTACCAATAAATTATTGAAATCGTAAGTAAGCTTGACTTTGCCGGCAGTAAACGCTATTCAATTATTAGTTAGCTCTGTGTTATATATTTTAAGCTATCCGGAGCACAACTTAAACTTTACGGAACATTTAATAAGAAGCGAGTTTACATTGAAACATGCTAGTGTTTTGATGTAACATAGGCAATAAACAGATAACTTCAACCAGTTACACTAAAAACATTACAACTTGTCCAAAAAATGTAAAATCACTGATCGTTATAATAAACCTCACTGGGATTCAAACCCGGACCCATCTCGGACGTAGTCAGCGCTTATACCACTGCGCCACAGGGCAGACCCACTACAGCTGCACATTATTTATTATGAAACAGCATTTTTCTTGAAAAAACTGGGTCACATGCGCAATGAAACTGCATTACACAATAAATCCATCCATCTTTATGAATAATTGTCAGATTGTCTTCCACACTTTCTTTCACGCAAGTGACAATACCTCAGTTGTACATGACGTCATGGGATATGAAGCTGCACTCGTACTTTAGACTTCCTGAAAAAGGCTCAGTCCAATGTTTCATGAAAGTGGCAAAAGTTCGGTTGCCCATGACGTCACAGAAAGTATTTACGCACACACACACACGCAAACACACACAAATTCTCTGGTTACATCATTACATCCAGACAAAGAAAGCTAACACAAAGGAGACTATTAAGTTTTGAAATTCTCGATGCCGATAATTCAGAAATATGCGTAAAAGTCAATCCAGCAAGTTAACGTACGAAGGACGTTCTGCAAATAATTCCTCTTCGGTAAAAAATATTTCGTTAGAATAGATAGCGTGGCTCAAAACACATATGTAAGTTCATAAACGTTTATCTGTGTAAAGTTATTGTTCAAAATAATCTCATCCACATTCATTATACTTGTGTTATCTCGGAACCCAAAACTGTTTGGAAAATTTCCAGAGAGCATCGTCTGATTCATTTCTTGAAAGAAGCTTTGATGTCCTTTCTGTGTGCGTGCGGACTGGAGACAGTTAACAATAAAGTCCGAAGATCGATGAAAAGACTTAAACACGGTAAAACAAACACTGAAGATAAAATTGTCTACTCATTGTCAGCTTTCATGAGGGCTTGAGGCTGTCCACCTTATCCACATATCAAAACCGATTAATGTTTAAGAGGCTAAGATCCATTCTGAATGGGAATTTCGCTACTTAGCAGACCACTTGATTTCAAAAACCTTCAGAAGATCCTTATTCCTACACAACTCAGTAAAAATGGGAAGGTGGGGTAGTCAGACGCCAGTTCGCTGTGCCAGGTGAACTGGCATCTGAAGGAGCAAGATTTCCATTTGCCTGATATAATATATATATATTATAATTTTTAAGTTCTATATTTACATACAGTATAAAGAAGTAATTAATGCACATACAGTAATTACTTCTTCAAACGTTTCAAGAACAAACTTTCTGCAGCTAAACAAAAAGGGGAGGGGCAGGATATCAAAATATAGCAAATTAGACTACAGCCACAAAATTTCATTCTGAAAATAGTCAATCGCCAAATAAAAATATATAACCATCTAAATGCTGTCGCATAGGTAGAAATTAAGTTAAAATATGAAAGTTAGCTTGCCAATTTTCCATAAAAATTATTTTGTTTTCACCAAGAGAACTTTTAGAATAGAGCACCACTGTAAAATAGCTTTTTTTTTTATATGATCTATATAACAATTTAAAACGCACATGTGAAATTAATACTGTAGAGTAAAAACCCCAGTTGGGATGAGTTGTTTACAAATGGTTTAGTACTTACATAATAACTTATATATATATATATATATATATATATATATATATATATATATATATATATATATATATATATATATATATATGTATCTTCATTATCATCATTGTCAACCATTATCAATCCACTGCTGGACGAAGGTCTCCCCAAGTTTCCTCCACAACGGTCTGTCTTGTGCCAGTCTCCTTCATGTCACCCCTGCATACTTTCGAATTTCATCCACCCATCTCCCATGTGGTCTTCTTCTGGGTCTTTTCCTGTCCCTTGGAATCCAATCTAAAATTTCGGCTGTCCATCGATGATCTGTCCTTCTGGCAGTATGTCCAGCCCATTGCCATTTCACGGATTTAACTCTGATCATGATGTCTTGCACTCTTGTCATTTTTCGGATCCACGAGTTCCTCTTCTTATCTCTCCTGGTTACACCAAGTATGCACCTCTCCATGCTTCTTTGAGTTGTCTGCAGCCTTTGTATGTTTCTTTTAGCTAAGGTCCACGTCTCTGCACCATACGTAAGCACTGGAAGGATGCATTGATCAAACACTTTTCTTTTAAGACATAATGGCATATTGCTCTTGAAAATTATGCCGTTTCTTCCAAAAGCTCTCCAGGCAAGTTTTGTACGCCGATTAATTTTTTCATCAATGTGACCCTCACTTGATATCTGCTGTCCAAGATAAATGTACGTGTCTGTTACCTCCAGCTTTTCTCCATCAATCGATAAATCTTCATTTCTTGTAAAACCATTGAACATCGCTTTTGTCTTCTGAAAGTTCAGTTTTAATCCTACTTCTTTACTCTTGTCAGCAAGTTCCTGGATCATACTCTGCAGCTCTGATGGGGTAGTTGCAAAAATGACTACGTCATCAGCAAAATGAAGGTGGGTTAGATAATCTCCATTAATCTTTATCCCCTTCTTATCACAGCTCAGCGACTGAAAAACACCCTCCAATGTGGCATTAAAGAGCTTCGGAGATATGGTGTCACCTTGTCTCACTCCCTTTCCAATTTTTACGTGTGTTGTATTTTCAAACAGCCGAATCTTTGCACTTGCATTTTCATAGATGTTATTAATAATATTAATGTATGCATCTTCAATACCGCAGGTTTTCAGAGCCATTGTAACTGCTGATGGTTTCACCGAATCAAAGGCTTTTTCATAATCGATAAAAGCCATGCACAATGGAAGTTCATATTCCCTCGCTCTTTCAATTAGTTCTCTCAGTACGTGGATATGATCTATTGTGCTGTAGCCACTCCTGAATCCAGCTTGTTCTCTCGGTTGAGCCATGTCCAGTGTTACCTTCAAGCGGTGTGAAAGAACTTTAGTGAAGATTTTATAAACTACTGATAGGAGGCTGATAGGTCTGTAGTTTCCGAGATCCTCAATGTCACCTTTCTTATGTAGCAGGATCGTTGTAGCGGTGTTCCAATCCTCAGGAATCTTTCCTTCATTAAGGCATCGAGTGAAAATTTGGGCGAGTACTGTTTCGATTTCTCCACTTGCTTCTTGTATGATGTCTACAGTAATTCCATCTTCTCCTGGAGCTTTTCCCCGCTTCATGTTCTTGATTGCATGTGCAACTTCTGCTGGAAGGACTGGAGGAACTCTGGTACTGGTATCTTTCATGATGTCTGGAGTGCATGTATCATCCCTTTCATATAATTTGGAGTAGAAATCTTTCACTCTTGTCAAAATTTCGCCTCTACTTCTTGTTACAGAACCATCTTCTTTTCTCAGTGCCATAATCTGTTTTCTTCCCTTACTGAGATGTCCCTTTGCTATCTTTAGGCTTTGGTTGTTTTCAATTGTTTTCCTCACTAGTTCACAGTTGAATTTTCTTACGTCTTCAGTGATACTTTTTCTTACTGTCTTGCATAACTCTATATATTCCACTTTGGAAGTCACATCTTCTTTAGTTGTCCTCATCTCTCTTCTTTTTTGCATGAACATTTTCGTTTTTCCTGATATTTTGTTTACATGCAACTTGTTCTTAGACCCAGCTAATTTTGTTGCTGTTTCCATAAGAGCTTTGGTTACTTTTCTGTTAACTTCAGAGATGTCCACTTCTTCCGATGTTAGGCCTTCTAAAGCAGAGAATCTGTTCTTCAGTTCCAACTTGAAGGTTTTATGGTGTTTTTTAAGGTTGGTTATGTCAATAGATTTTGTTTTGTCTTATGAGCTTGCCACGTTCAAGTTTAGTGTTGAGGTGCATCTTACATCTCACCAATCTATGGTCACTGCCTGTGTTGAACTTGTTTAGCACACTGCAGTCTTCTATGACGAATTTTTTGTTACACATAATAAAATAAATTTCACTTGTCGTCCCATTTGGATGTCTCCATGTCCATTTCCTGTGTGGCTTTTTCTTGAAAAAGGAGTTCAAGATGAAAAACCCTTCTGCCTCTGCAAACTCAACGAGAGTATTTCCACGCTGGTTTCTGTTGCCGTGACCGAATTTACCTACTGAAGTTTCATTCTGTTGCCGTTGCCCTATTTTTGCATTGAAATCTCCCATAATTGTTTTCAAGTGCTGCTTACCTTTATTATTTAGATGACAAATTTCCTCATAAAATTCTTCAATTTCTTCTTCAGTATGACTTGTGGTGGGTGCATAAGTTTGAATAATCTGAGCCTGGTATCTTTTCGAGAGTTGGATAACAAGTCGTGCAGCTCTGTCAGAGGAACTTTCAACTTCTACAACTTTATCCTTCAGTTTCTTGTTTATTATAAATCCAACACCACTAGTTCTGCCAGTATCTGTCCCACGATAGTAGAAGAGATGTCCACTTTTCAGTTCGATGAGATCTTCTCCTTTTCTCCTTACCTCACTTAGCCCCACGATGTCCCACTTGATCCTTTGTAGTTCCTCTTCCAATTCAAGAAGCCTTGAATTAGAAGATAGGGAGCGTCCATTGTAAGTAGCCAAGGTCAGCATCAGATGGCAGCCTAGTCCGGTCCTCCGGGGAATCTTAGCACCCTCTGCCTTCATGTCGCACTGGCCGCTGCCTTGGCCAGGTACATTCCAGCTGCCGGAGACTGAGGGCCAAGATTTAAGTTGTGGAATCATTTTGGAGGGGTTTGGCCATAACTCACCACGCTGGCCAAGCGGGTTGGTGAGTGTGGGATAGAATTTCCTCTGATCCCGATGGTATAGTTATACCGCTATGGGCGGTCGTCAGAGCCCCTTTAGTGGGAACAGGATGCACCACGAGAAGGCGGGGTTGACATTTGTCAAGGAGAGGCTGTGATGTTACGCATCCCCTGACCTTGCATCCCTATATATATATATATATATATATATATATACTTGTTTTTTCGTATTGGTTTTTCACGTCTGTTACGCTGAATGACTTGAACTTCGCATCTATTAGAATGCATTCAATACACTCCTGATCCTGACTCGCGATTCCCTGACTAGGAGGTATGACTAGTGTACTTATTATATTTTAAAGAACGGCATGTGTTTTAATACACTTTTCAGGCAAAATAAACCATAATACCTGAACAAATATTTTAAAAAAATTATAATTTGAGAAAATATTTGTATCATCAAAAGAAACGAAACCTTATTTTTTCAATAAGTAAAATAAAGTTTCGTATTATTAGTATAGTTACATTACACTCAAAATAATATAACTATACTAATAATCCGAAATTTCTTTGCGTAGAATAGGAATAAAGCTTTCCAAGCTTTCACACATCAACCACCTGGCTTTTTCAAGGAAGGTAGACAGCTAACTGCAAACTGCACAATAGAACGTTTCAACATTTTGAACGCGGTGACTTGACTAGGCAATAATTGTCTAGTATTCAAAGCTTGGAAAGTTTTATTTCTATTCTACGACAAGAAATTTCGGATTATTTGTATAGTTATACTATTGTGACTTTATTTTTCATTATTGCCTGAATTTATTAACATTTGACTCGGCAACATACAATGTCGCACGCGGGGGGCGCGGGGGGCGCGGGGGGCGCGGGGGGGCGCGGGGGGCGCGGGGGGCGCGGGGATTGTGGCGGCCTAGTCACACTCTCCTCCTCTGTCTAGGGTTTAAGCAGAAACAACTAAATTTCATCCAGCTTGTTGAGTACATTGAACATATCAAAGGAGAAGTTAGGATGGAGCATGCATTAGGATGGATAAGCAAACGTTACTTTTATTGAGAATACAAATTTAAGTGTTATGCCATAGTGCAGCATATACACTGTTTAACTTTTTGTAGCAGTTTGCATCAAAATGTAGTGCTACACCAGATGCACTACATTTGGGGGCAAAGGTAAACCATTGTGTGACGCATGAAATTCACAAAAACGTGATGCAATTATGAACAGCAGTACGGTATTCAACCTGAATGGTGCGAAGTCGCACCCATTCCACAGCGATGAGCCATTACATTATAACCACCTATCTAATAAGCTGTAGTACTATCTTTAGCCCGCAAAACAGGTGCCACTCGGCGAGGCATCGATTCGATGAGGTGCCAATAGGTATCTTCGGGTATCTAGCACCATATTGTCAGCAAGCAGATCCTCCAGTTACCGTGTATTTCGAGGTGGTGATGATTTAGCGCGAACTCGCTTTTCCAAGTCGAAACACAAAGGCTCAATTGGGTTCATATCAGGTGAATCTGGAGGCCACGGCATTAACAGAAAGACACCAGCAATGTTCCTAGAACCATTCCTTGACGAATCTGGCAGTGCGGCATGGCGCATTATCCTGTTGGTAATAGCCATCACCAGCAGGGAACGCAGTTGCCTTGAATGGGTGAACTTGGTCCGCAACGATGTCCAGAAACCTAACAGCTCGTCAATTTCAGAAAATTTTTTACAGTGTAGTAGACCCCGGAACATTCAAAAGAGGTTGGCATAGGGCTGTGGTGGATGATAAAATCTGCAATGCGCCTTGGTGAATTTATCCCCACTTTATAGCCGAACTTCCCTAGTTCTTTTTTAAACCAAAATGACAATCTTTGTAAGAGATAGACCCATGCAGCATTGTCCATTGGGTCTATGTATCTCTTACATACAAGATCTCTCTGTACTTGAAATTCCTCATATGCTCATCAAGCCTGGTAGCGAAATATCTCTTGGTCATTCCAATATAGATCTTTCTGGAGCCATCAGCGTACAATAAAAAGATGAAGTAGACCCCGGAACATTCAGGAGAGATTGTTTTAGAATTGTGGTGGATGACAAAACCTACAATGCCTCTTGGCTTACAATAAAAAGATGAAGTAGAGCCCGGAACATAAAAACATGAACATAAACTTCTTTAGGATTTTCTAAACCCAAATGAGAATCTTTGTATATAAGAGATAGACCTAATGTAGCGTTGCACAGGTTTGGAAGTAGGTCTATTACCAGCCTTATAACTGATATTTTTGGCTCTTTTAATACCTCTGCTGTTTTGATTTAACTCATAACGTGAGGTAACGGTTAGATTAAGGACGCTTTTAATCTGAACATATCTGATGTCATAATCGGAAGATATTGAAGTCGCACCGCTGGCTCCGGACCTGATGAAAATATCTTTGCAACTATTTGGGTAAAATGACCTTTTTATGCTAATTTTTTTTTTTTTTCGTACTTCACTTTTCTTCTAAGAGAGGTGTTTGGAAGAAGAAGTGATGTTAAACTTCATGTTGCTATTTGAAAAATTTGAAAATGGATCACTATTTTCGCCGTTATTACTTCTTTGCAAAGAGAACTTTTTAATTTTCCTTAATTTTCAAAATTTTCTAGTTTTAGAGAGTTTTCTTAATGTTGATTTTGTATCTTCCACACTCTCCAAGTACACAAGCAACAACAGCATGTATCAATATAACGGTTTTATTTTCGTTATTTTTTCTGGTTCCCCTGAAGCATTTTACAAGTGCTCAATTAATAAAATAGGTGAAACAACGTGTTATTCTCTCAAGTTTGCACTGATGTTAAATGGTCCTGATTTGATCTCGTTAAAAATTCCCATGATCTCAATGGTGAAAGTTTTAATGAAAGTTATTGATTTTTTAGGTACTGCTAATTCTTTTTGTAATTTCCCCTTATACACATTTCCCATTTATTCTGTCGTACACTTTCTCGAAGGCACAAAATAAATTGTCAGGACAGATTAATTATACTATATTACAGTATTTTATCTGAAATTAAATTTCAACAGTTGATCTCTTGTTAATAAACCTGTTTTAAAAATCAATGTTTTAGCGGTCAGTTAAAAAAACTACCAATATTGTTACATCAGCATATATTAAAAGCAGTACAACACATAAAAATTGGAAAGGGAGTGAGACAAGGTGACACCATATCTCCCATGCTCTTTAATGCACATTGGAAAATGCGTTTCAATCACTGAACTGGGAAAACAAAGGGATAAAGATTAATGGAGATTATCTAACTCACCTTCGTTTTGCTGATGACGTAGTAATTTTTGCAACTACCCCATCAGAGCTGTAGAGTAAGATCCAAGAACTTGATGACAAGAGTAAAGAAGTAGGATTAAAAATGAACTTTCAAAAGACAAAAATGATGTACAATGCTTTTACAAGAAATGAAGATTTGTTGATTGATGGAGAAAAGCTGGAGATAACAGACACGTACGTTTATCTTGGACAGCAGATATCAAGTGAGGGTCACATTGATGAAGAAACTAATCGGCGTATAAAACTTGCCTGGAGAGCTTTTGGAAGAAACAGCATAATTTTCAAGGGCAATATGCCATTATGTCTTAAAAGAATAGTGTTTGATCAATGCATCCTTCCAGTGCTTACGTATGGTGCAGAGTTTGGACCTTAACTAAAAGAGAAATACAAAGGCTGCAGACAACTCAAAGCAGCATGGAGAGGTGCATGCTTGATGTAACTCGGAGAGATAAGAAGAGGAACTCGTGGATCAGAAAAATGACAAGAGTGGAAGACATCATGATTAGAGTAAAATCCCTGAAATGGCAATGGGCTGGACATACTGCCAGAAGGACAGACCATCCATGGACAGCCGAAATTTTAGATTGGATTCCAAGGGACAGGAAAAGACCCAGAAGACGACCACATGGGAGATGGGTGAATGAAATTTGAAAGTATGCGGGAGTAACATGAAGGAGACTGGCAAAAGACAGACCGTTGTGGAAGAGGCTTGGAGAGACCTTCGTCCAGCAGTGGATTAATATTGGTTGACAATGATGATGATGATGATGATGACAATATTCTTCAAACGTTGTACGATGCACTTGAAACTCTTTTCTGTGTTTTCATGTACCTTCGAATCATTGCCCATTGTTCAACAAAACAAAACGGGAAAAGGAAGAAAAAAGGAGGAATAAGAATTAGGTATGGTCAAAACACGAAATTTTAGGAATTCCGTCGAAATTAGAACTTCATGCCTTTCGAGAAATATGTTTGTTGTCTTAGAATCACTTGGCTGGTGTAGCCATGCGTTCCGTGTTTATGTCGTAGATGGATATCTAATTGAGGATAAAATCCTTTCATAACAACTATTTTGGCCACAGCGGAAGAAGATATAAAACGCGGCACCAGTAAATTAATGGGGAAGTTACTGCTGAAGTACCAAGCGATGGTTCACTGATGAGTCACAATTCATGTTCCCGCAATGCATCATGGGTTTTCAGTGCTAGTCTACCAGACACGACACAAATAACGATACAAGGCTAAAGGTAGAAGACCGAGTAAAGATGTTTCCCACTGACGGCGACAAACAGTTTGACCCGGTGCAGATCACTAGATTCATTCAATGGTAGATAATCTTGGCATGTTTCCATAACCTTAAAGTACAATGTGACTAGCATTTTTTACCTTGCCTGTAAAATTAAAAAAATATATATATATATATATATTTGTTTTGTGTCTCGCGTAAAACAAAATTGCAAAAATCGCCCTGGGATTTTAAGGTTTCAGAAATTGTTCGTGATTGAATTTTATGATAAAACATCTGCGTCTGTATGTCTTACCTACCAGACGTTTGATTTAATTCTACGATAAAGCATCTTCATCTGATATGTAGTGACAATCAGACAGGTCGCCTTCATCTGATATGTAATGACAATCAGACAGGTCGCGTCTAGTTCCAGCCAGATGAAAAAAACTGAGCAGAATAATTTCTCGAAGCAAAATAATAATAATAATTATAAATTGCATTTGGAAGGGACTGTGCAATAAAATGATCATGCAAACATGGAGAGTAAGAGAAAAATGTTTAAAATTTTCCTTTTTTTAAGACCAAAATTTTCATGGTAAAGATCCATCCCTTCTTCAATACATATCTTTTCTAATTACTCGTTGCCTGTTTCAGAGTGGTTTAGATTACAAATATGACGGCATGACGGCGTTTCGGCAACATTAATAACCACAGATATACACTGAGTGGCCACTTTATTATGACCACCTGACAGTTTTAAACAAATGAGCAATGGCTGCACGCTGTTGCCGCCAGAGGGCGAGGCTAGTATAAAAAAGGAAAGCTTAGTGCTTGCGACAGTAGTAGAAGTGATTTTTGGGTGACGAGATGGGTAAAAAATGCGATTTGACGGACTTTCAACGTGGGATGATTGAAGGAGCTCGGAGCCATGGAGCGAGTATCACCGAAACTGCCGCATTCGTGAAATGCTCCAGAGCAGCTGTTGTTAAAGTGTTGAAAGACTGGACTGTCAGCCAAAAAACTGGGTCTCTACGTGCAACGTGTGGTCGTCATCGACTAGTGACTGCTCGGGCGGAACGGAGTGTCCAGACTGGTAAGAGACAACAGAAGGGCAACAGTGCACCAAATTACAGACCATCTTAATTAAGGATCCCCTCAAATGATCTGTGCAAGCACTGTTCGCCGTACACTGCGTTGGATGGGATATGGCAGCCGAAGGCCTGTTCGAACACCTTTGCTGTCTGCAGTTAACAAGAGAAAACGTCTCCAGTTTGCACAGGTGCACAAGGATTGGACAGTCGATAATTCGAAACAAATTATGTGGTCCGATGAATCACGTTTTCAGTTGCACCATGCCGATGGCCGAGTGAGAATTTGGCGGAAACAGCACGAAAGCATGGACCCCAAATGCATTGCTACAACCCTTCAAGCTGGTGGGGGCAACGTTATGGTTTGGGAAATGTTTTCCTTGCATACTTTGAGCCCTTTAATTCGTGTTGATCAACGTCTGACTGGCACATCATATCTAAACATTGTTGCGGACCAAGTGCATCCTGTCATGTGGATGGTTTATCCCAATGGCGATGGCTACTTTCAACAAGATAATGCGTCCTGCCATAGTGCTCGTATTGTACAGGATTGGTTTCAGGAACATGCCGGTGAGTTTACTTTGCTTAGGTGGCCCCCACAATTTCTATATCTCAACCCCATTGAGAATTTGTGGAATGAAGTTAAACGAGCCATCAGACAGCTGGATCCACAACCCTGCAATCTTACACTCCTGGAAAGTGTTATTCATCAAGCATGGTCTCAGATCCCACAAACCACCTATCAGCATCTCATGGAGTCCATGCCGCGAAGAATCGACGTAGTATTAAAGGCAAAAGGTGGCCCAACGAAGTACTGAGGGGGTGGTCATAATAAAGTGGCCACTCAGTGTATGTCAAGTAAGCGATAATGCCTTGATGTTGCTACTACGTAGTTAGAGAATGTCTAACTACGTAGACGCATTTAGTGCAATCTGTTGGTAATAACAGTTATGCTGCACTTCATACTGATAATTCTAAATACAGTAAATGTGAAATAGCATGATATTGTAATAATCATTTAGTGATGTAATTGAATTTAATTGAATCTAATATATGATCCATCAGCTATCAACCACACCACAACGGCGTCACTTTATATTTCGAAAGAGCTGTTGTTATTGTGGCACGTGTTCGTTGCACCCTCTATTTATTCACATTATTACTACACAAGAATAGGCAACAGTGTTGTTTACGTGTTGTTTCATCATCGCTGTGCGTTTGACTCTTGCGATTTATTAAACACATTAATACTACGTTTTTACAGTATAATATATTTTACAGTGTATCTCATTTTGCGTTTTCTGGCGATCAGAGGTGCAGCTGTGACATCCTTAATATAACATTTCTTACAAAAAATGAAAAAACAAACTTGATCGATTGAATTTCGCCAATTTTAGTTTTCGTAAAAGAACAATAGTAAAAAAAATATTGTGAAAAGATAAAACACACCACACAATTTTGGAAATGATGTACTGCACTTTAGCTTTTTTTGAGTTCATGGTTGGGAAAAACTACGCGATCTTAATAATCCTCTATCCGTTTTTCCTCCTGTAACCAACATATCACTCTATCAACAAGGTGTTTCACTTGAAGGCGAACACTCATTTTATCAACTAGCAAAGGCACAAACAGAATTGAATTGTACGCAATAGAAATATACTCTGGTCCATGACAGAGTTACCTCAGACAAAATGCTGGAAGTGGCCACAACCAGCATTCAGGCACCTAGTCACCCAATGCTCCATGTCAACAAAAGTATTAATAATTTGGTCCATGGTAAACAGAGATGTCTCAGAGAAGATGCTGGAAGTGGTCACCACCATTATCCTGACACCTAGTCACCTAATGCTCCATGTCAACAAAAGTATTAATGATTTGGTCCATGGCAAACAGAGCTGTCTCAGAGAAGATGCTGGAAGTGGTCACCACCAGCAATCAGACACATATTCACTTAATGCTCCATATCAACAAAAGTATTA
The DNA here is from genome assembly GCA_039090855.1 of Macrothele yani. NCBI lineage: Eukaryota > Metazoa > Arthropoda > Arachnida > Araneae > Macrothelidae > Macrothele > Macrothele yani. Next base: position 47,556,110 of record CM076998.1, on the reverse strand, counting down.
ATAATTTGGTCCATGGCAAACAGAGCTGTCTCAGAAAAGATGCTGGAAGTGGTGACCACCAGCATCCAGACACCTAGTCACCTAATTCTCCATGTCAACAAAAGTATTAATGATTTGGTCCATGGCAAACAGAGCTGTCTCAGAGAAGATGCTGGAAGTGGTAACCACCAGCATTCAGACACATAGTCTCTTAATGCACCATGTCAACAAAAGTATTAATAATTTGGTCCATGGCAAACAGAGCTGTCTCAGAAAAGATGCTGGAAGTGGTCACTACCAGCATCCAGACACTTAGTCACCTAATGCTCCATGTCAACAAAAATATTAATAATTTGGTACATGGCAAACAGAGCTCTCTCAGCGAAGATGCTGGAAGTGGTCACCACCAGCATTCCGGCCCCTAGTCACCCAAAGCTCCATGTCAACAAAAGTATGCTTTGGTTCATGACAAACTGAGCTATCTCAGAGAAGACGCTGGAAATGGTCACAGCCAGCATTCATATTCACCAAACACTCCATGTTGGTGAATGCTCGCAGTAACATACTCACGTCGATAGCATCAATTTTACCCCTTATGTTGCCCTGAAGATCTTGAATTGTTCTCAGTTTATTGGTATACACCTTTCCTTTCAAGTTTACCCCACCCCCCCCAAAAAAAAAAGAAATCCGAAAGGGTCAGGTCTGGAGACCTAGAGAGCCAAAAAACTTTCAAAATTACCGTGTCGTGGAAGAAGCTGCGGAGTTCTGCCATACGTTTTTCGAAGTGTAATATGTGATGCTGTTGTCTTTTGTTTTGTTGAAAATATAGATTCTGTATGTTCCTGATAATCTACTTTGTTCACAAATTCAATGAAGATTGACAAGTACCGGTCCATATTCTTCATCTCCACGAAAAATATTGTCTCGATGATACAGAACAAGTACACAGCGCATTAGACTTAACTTTTTCTCGGGATGTAGTGTTTCTTTAGGAAGAGCATGGAGATTTTTGGTATCCTACATATGTCTATTTTGCGAGTTTATGTAACCGGATGCATAGAACCAGGCTTCGTCACTGAACTACGTTATATCCAAGAATCTGTGGTTCTTGCTGAAAAATCGCAGAAACCTCTCACAGTATGCCATACGCTTATCATAGTTTGGTGGCTGTGACTTTTGCACAATGGCGATACGGTATCGCTTGAGCTTCATTTTCTTTCCTGGTCTTTGACAGGTCGAATACATCTTCTGATCTCTTGAGAAAGACTTTGCAGAGACTAGTGTGAGTACCGCTGTAAATCCTGTACTGTCTCTGTCGCCATCTTAAGCTGTCCGTATGAGGATCCACGAGGTTTCTCGTCTTATCCAGTTCCTTCGCCAAGTTGAAAATCGTGATTCTGGTTGGTGGTTTACAGCCACTAAATTACCTCTGAAACGCCTTGTAACATTCCTTGAAAGAACCAGTCACCCAATACATAAGAAAAATGTAGGCAAGTTCCAGAATTGAACACATTTTGTTCTGATGCAGTAACGTGATTAATGAGCGATAACTGCGGTATCACGTTTAAACGTAGTTGTCCGCGCCACTTATTGAAAACAAACAGCATTACTTGGAACTGCTGCAATTCACTTGTCATAGTTTCATTCGTGTTCTACACTCTTGCTGGTAATCTAGATAGTTCACAAATTCCTTAAAGATTGACAAGTACAGGTTACTAATCAGCGTCTCGGCATAAAAGGAGAGTTTTCCAGCTCCTTACCAGCTGTAGTAAAAACAGAAAACCTCCAGTGGAAATCAAAGGAAAAGATTTCTTCTCTTCTTTTTTTTCTTGAAGTTTAACGACCACCGTGTGCAACTCTATGGGCTATAAGCAATCTAGCGTCACTAAATTGGGGATACTGGTTCCAGGAAAGGGGCAAAGTCAGCTCCATCTGACAAATGCACCACCCATGCCTCATCTGGAACTGGAACCAAGGCCCATCTGTGAAGAATGATCAGAAGCGCCTCAGGTGATTTTTACACTCAGAGGACTTGGCCACGCACCACCAAATACCTCGTCTAGAACTGGAACCAAGGCCCATCTCTGACGAATGATCAGAACCGCCTCAGGCGATTTGGCCACTGGACGATTTGGCCATACACCACCCATACCTCATCTGGAACTGGGACCAAGGCTCATGTCTGACGAATGGTAAGAAGCGCCTCATACGATTTAGCCACGAACCACCCATACCTCATTTGGAATTGGAACCAAGGTCCATCTCTGACGAATGATCCATCTCAGACGATTTTGCTAGTGGACGATTTGGCCACGCTCCACTCATACCTTGTCTGGAACTGGAGCCAATGCGCATCGCTGACGAATGATCAGAAGCACCTGAGACGATTTGGTTGCTCAGATGATTTGGCCACGCATCACCCATATCTCATCTGAAACTGGAACCAAGGCCCATCCCTGACGGACGCTCAGGAGCGCCTCAGACGATATGGCCACGCACCACCCATACCTCATGTAGAACTGGAACGAAGACCCATCTCTGACGAATAATCAGAAGCGCCTCAGACAATTTGGCCACTGGATGATTGGGCAGCTCAGACGATTTGGCCACGCACCACCTATATCTCATCTGAAACTGGAACCAAGACCCATCCCTGACAAATGGTCAGAAGCGCCTCAGACGATTTGGCAACGCACCACCCATACCTCATCTAGAACTGGAACAAAGGCCCATCTCTGACGAATGATCAGAAGCGCCTCAGACAATTTGGCCCCCAGGGCGGCACTTTCTGCTTTAAAAGGAAGAAATTGAGAAAGACAAATGAATTCATCAAATCCAGCTCATATCTGTTGGATTTGGTGATTTGATTTCTTATTTACAAATCCAAATGCTGTGGGGATACTGTGAAGGATGTTGAGAAAATTCGTGATACCACAGAAGTTTTGCACTGAATTCAACTATGGCGTTATGAATCTGCACTACGGATTCATAACATCAGTACCCAACCCAATGGTGAGCTTTGAGCCATCGCAGAAAGAGTCCTTGGACGAAGGCGATAGCAATGCTGCAAGCTTTCCCTCTGTGGCAAAATTATAGCTAAAGCCACTCATATATCTAACTACACCATTTCCTCTCTGGTTTATGTAACCAAATCGTGCATGTAGAGCTTTCTGCGGGATAGGATAGCAAGGGAAAAAACTTGACGTGCTCACCGCAGTGCAACAGCCAAGGGTCTGGAAGTTTGTACTGTGGAATGGATGGTAGAGCGGCCTCATGTTCGCCTCTCCTCATTATCCCGCTCATTAGTGGTGAAGGAGTGATCCCCCCTCCTACTTCTACATATAACACCGTTAGAAACAAGCAAAAACCTTGTATCTATTCATCACTTGATAAGAATCATGAATACTCTTTTCTCCAGTACGATCAACAATGAACAGAAAAATATATTTCTCGAATATTTGCCACAAATGGAAAGCGGAGCAAAGCAAAAAGTGGTGCGAGAAGCACACGGTCGCTACTGAGCATGAGTGGTGATGAGAAGAGGGTAGTTTCGTGGTAATGCCGCTAGAGGCTCTACAGTCGTTTTCTGATCATCATCAGGTTACAGTTTTTGGGTGGAGTGGATTCGCCGTCACTACCGGTGACGGCGATGATACATCACCGTCGGCTTTTAACATTGATTTATTCCTTCCCATCACTGTACTGGTATATAACGGTTGACCATAAGGATGACAATGACTTCGGCCAGAACGATTATATATTACTATTGATTTAGCAGTGATATTTCATTCGCTATAGTGCCAAATATACACTATATTGACAAAAGTCACCGAACACCTAGAAGAGAAATACAACATAGCATTTATTCACATACATTAGTACGGTGTCGGTCCAACTTCGGCCTTAATGCATGCACTGACACTTTGAGACATGCTTTCCACAAGGTTATGCAACACAACGATAGGTATGCGCTTCCATTCAGTACATAATGCTGCCACTAACTGTTGGTTAGTAGTAGGCCTTGGTTTCAAACTTCTTATGCGGCGCTCTAATTCATCCCGTAGGTGCTCTATGAGATTGAGATCAGGGCTCTGTGCTGGCCAGTCCACAAACGATTCGGAATTATCGTCAAACCACGTCGTAAGAGTCCTAGCATTATGGCTCGGTGCATTATCCTACTGGTACCAACAACGCTCAGTTCCATAGTATTTCCACAGAGTTGGTAGGGCACACTTGTCCAGAATATCGAGGTAGACGTGCTGGTTAACAGTTTTGTCCACGATAACCAATGGGCTGGGGCCATACTAATAAAAACACCCCCACACGAGTACACTGCCAGCTCCAAACTTGACCGTAGGAACAGTACAATGTAGTGATGTAGTAAATAGCGTTCCCCCGGATGCCGCCATACCCACACATGGCCATCAGACTGATGGATCGTGTATCTGGATTCATCAGTCCATAGGACCCGTTTCCATTGATCTACGGTTCACGATAAATGTTCTTTACACAATGCTAAACGACGAGTAGCATTCCGAGTGGAGATGAAAGGCTTATGAGCAGCCGCACAACTACGGTAACTAATGGAATGAAGTTCTCTGCGAATGGTACGTGTATATACCGAGGTTCCAGCATTTTTACTCACCTGTACACTGAGGTTTTCTGCAGTACTCCGTCGATTGGCTGTAACGACTCTCCTGAGGCTTCGACGTCCTCTATCACTGATTTTCTTTGATCTGCCGGTACGTTTTGCTGCTTCAGGCACGCCATGTGTCTTCCACTTATTCAGTACATCCAAAACAGTTGGCTCGCTTCAGGTTTATGAGAAACGCTTCTCGGTTTCTCTTATGGATAACCTACTAATATATAAAATCTCTCCTGTCTCAAAGTCGGTTCTCTCCCCCGCGACATTTTCACTCAACCTCACAGCGCGATATGATCGCAGTCAGCTGCAGGCTTGTTTTTATAATGTTTGCAGCTGTACCGCGCATCTTAACAACGCAGCTGATCCGTTCATTTGCTTTTGAAGGGGTGTCCGGGGACTTTTATCAATATAGTGTTCTCGTGTAACACTGTTGATTACTGTATAATAATTCATCGCTTTGGACTTGGCCAGAGGTACATTATTGTACATCACGATAGCAAAATATTTATTTGAAACCTGCTAGTGATACATTTGTTTTAATTAAGGCAGTGACATATAACTTGGACATTACGATGGCAGCCACAGTAGCGCAGTAGTCTCAGCGCAGGATCCTGACCATTCATCCGAGACGGGTCCTGGTTCGAATCCCAGTGAGGCATGGATTCTGTGTCTGTCTCACGGCGGCGCTGGCTTACTTCCTCCCCTGCAACCAGTGGCCCTAAATTGGGGACGGCCGTCTGCTTATATCCCATTGAGTTTCTCACGGTGATCGTTAACACCCCCCCCCCAAAAAAAAAGACGATGGTGTATCCACTCTTAATGCAGTGATAAGGCGCTGTTGATTGTATCTCCGAACCCGTCGTTTTGGGGCGGTGGTCTAAACGATGGCTACTGGTCATTCGTTCGAGGTGGACACCGGTTCGAACCCCGACGAGCAGTCGATGTTGTTCTTGTTTTACATCGCTGGCTCTCACCATTACCTGGAACCCGGCCGCAGCTGGCCTAGTGGTCAACGTTCGTGACTGCCACTTAGAAGAGATTGGGTTTGATCCCAGCAGGTATGAACGTTCTAACCACTAAATAGCCGCCGTGCGTCGGATGGGCACGTTAAGCCGTCGGACCCCGGGTACTAGGTAATAAATAAGGCGTCTTCCTCCCCCTTTATACCTTGCTTCCGTGGTCACTTTCCTATCGGGCACTCTAACCCAAATCTCCTTGCTTCCTATTTCTAAGGGTTGTTTAAGACCTGGGGTCAGACACTCCCTTCCTAAAATCCTCTACATATGATCTTATCTGATTACCTGGAACCAGTGGTCCTGAATTAGGGACGGGCGACTGCTTTTAGCTGACGCCGTTGGTTAAACCCCCCAGTCAAAAAAAAAATGCTAAGAAACGTAAAAGTGATATAACGAAGTAAATTTCTCCGTCATTTTTGGTCTACGCTGGGATTCGAACCCGAGGCCGCTTATTCCGGAACAAGTCGCTCTACCAACTGAGCTACGCAGACATTTGTTCTGATTGCTATGTGTCTTTATGTCGTGTGCGTCCTGCTGGCAGGTACGTCACATCTACCCCCCCCCCCCCGAAAGAGGGCCGGGGACATGGCCCACGGGTCAGCCGTGACCATGAATCGTTGCAGGCAGCCATCCACTGTAGAACGTGCACTTGAGAACTCCCAGTCAATCTGCTGTGTGGAATGCAACATCACACATTTTTATTTTTCGAAGCGCTGGAGAAGGAATTCTCTGATTTTTCCTGTCTCGCGGTGTGGAAATAACATCACACCAATGCGAGATTTTGAACGGCCGGGTCATCCGGATAGTTCGGGCGCCATTATAACGAAGTAAATTTCTCCGTCATTTTTGGTCTACGCCGGGATTCTAACCCGAGGCCGCTTATTCCGGAACAATTCGCTCTACCAACTGCGCTACGCAGACATTTGTTCTGATTGCTATGTGCCTTTATGTCGTGTGCGTCCTGCTGGCAGGTACGTCACAGTGATTGTAAACTGGATTCCTTTTAACCGTTTTTAAATAGCGGTTGCGCATTTTGAAAACAAAGAAAAAAAAATAGGAAAATGAACAGATTTTCATTGAAACTAAGTGCTCTTATAAATAATGCGCAAGGTTTGGTTCATTTTAAACCTCATTTTATAACTTATTTCACTAGAATATGTTGCGTTTTATTTGTTTCTCTACGATTGATATTTGTTTTCCGTAATTGTTGAATCACAGTTCTAGGCTTTCTAGGATATATCCAAGGGAATAAAAGAAAACAAAACAAAACAAAAAATAACACGAATTTATTGCGTTGACGAAAGACTGCTGTCCTACTGGTACAGTACAACTTCATCAGTAACAAGGTTTTCCGAAAACAATACCGTCAATGTTGAGGAAACGCTATGTAACAAGATTTTTTGTAAAACCTTTTGTTGATGCAAGGAAGATAATGAACTTTTCTTGTCTCTTCTGTCTTGGGCTCTCTTCACAAGGGAAAATAAGATTCTCAAAGAACAGAAGTCATTTGATAAATAAATGAATGAAGGTAAAAAGATATTTTTTGGTGTCAAGGATTAAAAAAAAAATTTTTTTTCGTGTTCACTCTTCATATTGAAGCCAAACGAATTCGACAAGCATGCGTAGTGAAAGTTTTCTTTGCTCAAACGAACTCGACAAGCATGCGTAGCGAAGGTATTCTTTGCTGAAGGTAATTTATTTTTCCTGTAATGAAAGCACTGAGAAAAAAACAATTGCTATTGCGAAACGGAACTAACAGCAAAATCTTTTTTATTTCTTTTTTATCAGTATTTCCCTCAAAAAGAAACACATAATTACAGTTTATTCTGAAGTCTCTTCATTTTTGTGCAAATCGTTTAGCAAAATCATTGAAACTTAAATGATATAATACATACAAAGAGTACACACACACATGTACACTTTGGGGTCAGCTTTTCTGATTATTGTATCTAAGTAGTAGTCAAGCCATAAGAAAATTGTCGCATCGCATTAGTAAAGCCACTTAACTGCTAAGCTTCTTTTTACCAGAATTGGGCAAAATCGTAGTTGAATTAATCGGTTATGCATTACAGCGTAATGGTAATGGGAACAAAAAACTTAGCGTTACCATTACATGGTAATGATGAACTAGTCATTAGAATTGCATGGTAATTGTAATGACATGTAGCAGTTACCCATTATAATCATAATGGTTAATGGTTAACTATATATTGGTAATTAACCAATAACTTATGGGTAATAATACAATGTGAATAAACCAGCAACCAGTACACCCTTACACAATGTATAGGTTATTTGACAATTGTTCCACCCCTCGGACCTCAAATGCGTGTATGTAGGTATTGGAGATTGTTCGTGTATGACATGAGTAGTTGCCCCGTCTTCGCCGCAAGTAAAATGATTTGAACGAAATAATACATATGTAGTAAGTACGAATGGGATGTTTATTTCGGTTAGAGATACTCACTTCGTCCATCTCCAGTACAGTATTCTCGTCCATTACATAAGTTTCACTGCCCAAAATAATTATCCCACTATAGCCACAAGCACATATTAACACTACACTCACAGTTCAGCAACTCAGGGTGCACTGCCGATTATTACAGAAATTTGCAAACTCTTCACATTTTTACCGTACTTCTCAAGTGCTGATGTCCATTACTTGTCCGATACGAACACTGGACTAGCGAGCGACTGACTCCTTCATACACTGGTGTGCAAAAATTAAGGACGAAGAGGAGAAATTAGCACCACAGCGGAACGAGCAGGCAGAACGGACCGAAAGACCACTCAAGAGATAGATTACGGTCCGGTACGGTAGGGCATGCGCATATATGCAGCATGACGTAGGGGGAGGAGTGTCGGAGAGGTATAAAGCACACGGGCGGTGTACGCTCAGCAATTCGGTGAAAGCTATTGTACGGTGTACATCGGTTTGAACGACGTCGAGTTGCTGCCACCGTGTGATATGACCAACAGGCAATCGAGTAGACGACATCTGGATGACTTTACAAGAGGTCGCGTCATTGGGAAGTTGGAAGAAGGTCGAAGTGTGACTAGTGTGGCCGAGGAGTTCGGGATCGCTCACAGCATCGTTTCACGAGCTTGGAGAGCATTTCAAAAGACAGGAACAGCTGTCCGAGAGTTTAGCAGTGGTCGTCCACGAGCAACCACGGCGGCGGACGACCGGTATATTGTCCTACAGGCGAGAACAGACAGGCGGCGAACAGCGGGAGAAAACGTAAGGCACATGCAACAGACAACTGGACGTCCGTTATCGCGTTTTACCGTGGCCAGGAGGCTGCACAAAGGTGGTCTATTTGCACGACGACCAGTAAGGTGTGTGCCATTAACGCCTGCTCATCGGAGACGGTGGTTTCTGTGGTGCCAGGAACACAAGAACTGAACACATCAGCAATGGGGTAGAGTTCTCTTTATGGATGAGCCGATTTAGTCTGACGAGCGATTCTGGACGTATACACATCTGGAGAGAGCAGGGACACGCAATCACACCTCCAACATCATCGAAAGGGACCGGTTTGGAGGTAGCGGAGTTCTCGTTTGGGGCGGTATCATGCTTGGTAGCCGTACTGACCTCCACGTCTTCCAAGGAGGTTCAGTCACTGGTGTCCGCTATTGTACCGAGGTTCTCCTGCCTCACGTATGTCTGTTTAGAGGTGCTGTGGGTCCTGAGTACCTCTTCATGGACGACAACGCTACACCTCATCGTACAGTGGCTGTCGCTGAGCTTTTGGAGAGTGAAGATATTCAACGCATGGATTGGCCCGCAAGGTCCCCGGACCTAAATCCAATCGAACACGTTTGGGACCTTCTCGGGAGACGCTTGGCAGCACGTCACCAGCCGCCAGGAACGATTCCGCAGCTGCGATTGGCGCTACAAGAGGAATGGGCCGCGACGCCTCAACCGCTCCTTGACAACCTGGTCCTCAGCATGGACAGACGTTGTAAATCCTGCAACGCAGTCAGGGGTGATCATATCTCCTACTAATGACTGGATTTTTCTTGGCAGCCGCCTGTCACATGGACGTTTCTGTCTTCTGTCCAGTTGTGCTCGAAGCTACCTTTGCAATAAAGTGCCTTTGTATCCTTTGGATTCCTTGTTTGGACGGTTTTGCTCACTTGTCCCATATTCTTATCACTTGTCCCATATTCTTACATCTTGGGGATCTTATGATATGATTTGAGTCCATATGGGGCACTTCTGCACAACGTTACATTCGAAAACCCGTCTCGTCCTTAATTTTTGCACGCCAGTGTATATACTTCACGACAGGACTTAACTTTCTGGAATATTCTTGATTTACATAAAGCTATCCAACTTCCCACTGTGCGATCATTCTGGAACATTCTACAAACGTTTAACCCATTCTTGCCGCCTCTAGAACATTCTACACGACACTTCGGTCTCTGTGTGCTATGTTACATATGGCCAACTTTTCTAGACATAGCTTTTGTCACACTTACATTTCTATTAGCTATTAGTATGTAATTATTATTTGCAAATTGTGTAATTTCATTACCAAATAATTCCATTGCGTTTGAATGGCATTATTACAAAATTGAATTCTATCCCCTTCATTTTAATGCATTACAGATTAATTGCATTACCTTGTGCAAACCATACTTGGGATTACCTTGTAATACATTGCTTGTTACTGCATTACCTTGTAATGCATTAAACGTTAAGTGTAATCTGTGCTTCCATTATTTTGTAATGCATTCCTGCCCAACTCTGTTTTGTACGTGTGTCATATCTACATGTCGCAATTATTATTTTTAAACCAGAACAAATAGCTTTCATAAATTCCACCATAGAACTGTATTTAATGCATATTTTTTAAGCTTTTAAACAAATTTGTAAAATTTTGGTAAGATATGTTCGGCAGAAATTTCATTATTATATGAAAAAATACAACAGTATACATAATGTGGATTTTTCTTTGAAATTTATGAGAAAAACAGGAAGAATCACTTTTCTAACTAGATCAACATTCAAAAATACAATTCGTTTCCTCCTTTTTACCGTAAATATATGTACTTTCGAAGCCTACTCATACAGAAGCATGCACAAATGTGTTTCTACGTAAATCTGATCGTAATTTTGAGGTTTTATACCTTCTTTGCTTTAAAAATTATTTAAAAGGTTTCCGCTTCTATAGTTTGTTTAGATCCACGGTTCACCTGCTAGGACGATGACATCCCGATTCTTCTCCAGCGAAGGAAGAGATAATAGAGCAAACTTTTATCCATTATATTAACCTTGCTTCTCACAAAGCGGATTATAGTATAGAAGAGCGACACCAGAAAATATGGACGAAAACGGCATTTTGTGATAAAAGTGTATAACTCTGCATGCTTGAAGGACATTCACGAACATACGCTTTTAGATATAGAGGCATTCTAAAACGAGGAGGTTGTTTCAAAATCACTTCAGAATTCAAAATGGCTTCTAAAATCAAAATTGAGCTTTCTTTTTAAAAACTGACTGCCCCGTTGCTTATATCCAGATATAAAGATGAAAGAGAACTGCAAAAGCTTTTCGAAAAATTAATAGGGAAGCCATTTTTCAAAATAACGTTTAAAATCAAAATTAAACTTTTTCGTGAAAATTAACCGTCTATTTGCTTTTTTTTTTTTTTTTTTTTTTCAGTTTCAAAAAATGAAAGAGAACAGTTAATTTTCACAAAGAAAGTTCAATTTTGATTTCGAAAGCTATTTTGGGAAACGCCTTCTCTTTTTAATTTTTTAATAAGTTTGGAGGTTTTTCGGTTTCTCTTTCATTTGTAAACTGAAAATAAACAAAACAGGCAGGAAATTTTCACAAAGAAAATTCAATTTTGATTTCGAACGGCATTTTGGAAAATGGCTTCCCTAACAATATCTCTACAAGGTTTCTGCAGTTCCTTTCATTTTTTAACCTGAAAATAAGCAAAAAGTACAGCTAATTTTCACAAAGAAAGGTAAATTTTTATTTGAACGCCATTTTGAATTCTGTAATGATTTTGGAATGTATCAGTATCATAAAACGTACGTTCATTCAAGCTCTTCAAACATGCCAAGCTACACGCTTTTATCACAAAATGCCGTCTTTTCTAACCGAAGCTCTTCTACTATTGGATTCCTGGTTAGAAATACGTCTGTCATTTTCATCAAAACTGACAAATGCATAATTTTTCGGTATTTCAGATCCGTTTTCTGCTTATTAAAATCACCATTTAATAAAATCAGAGACGTTTTGCTCTGACGTGAACACAATAACAAGAGCCTTCAGCAGTCGTAGTTTTACAAGTGGGTGGTAAATAGGTGTACGTATTGGCTAAGTACAAATTGTATTTATGGTACAACTAAGACCACAACATAACTTAACTGTATAACACTCTTCTTACTTCATTGTAACCTTCTTACAGTAACTGTCTTCATTGTTAACCTACTGAAATGTTCCGCATAGATTAAAGTTGACGTCAAGTAATTTTGCTTCCTATACTTCCAATGGAAAAACTTCTGTACACATTCTTCACAATTAATGCGTTCCCAAGGATGAAAATTTGAGCATCGGTTAAAATAGCTTCATTTTATAACTTGGAATACTTAATATTTTCTAAAACATAACCATAATTATGCAATCCAACATTTGTTTGTCTACTGGCGACATCAAAGTACAGATCGCGCCATCTTTTTCCTGGTTTCAACACCACCAAAGGAAAAGTTATTGATTTTTATTTACGCTCTCCAACCGTTGGTGGAAGAAGCGTATATGCTCCAGCTTTGTCCGTCTGTCTGTCCGCACGATAACTCACGTAAAAATAGTTCGATTTCGATAAAATTTTAGTATGTCTCAAGGGAACCAACTGGGGACGAACCCTATTTAAAATGGGTGAAGTGGAGTCACAGGTCAGGACATAAGAACGGGATGCATTCCATTGCCCTTATGCGTCATAACGTGCGTAAAAATGGTTCGATTTCGATGAAATTTTATTACGTGGTAGAGGACCACTGATGACGAACCCTATTGAGAATGCACGAAATAGGGTCAAAGGTCAGGAAATAGGATCGGGATCCATTCCATCGCCCTTATCCCATACTAATAAAGGAGCTTGTATTTATGTAAATTTTATTTTGAAAACGGCTCTAAGGATTTTGATGACAGTTGTTAACCTACCGTTTTCTGGTACTAGAAATCGATTTAGCTTGATCTCTACTTTAAGAAAATTCGTTCAGTGGGTTAAATAACCATCCCGAATTACCACGTTTTTAGTGTCATGGCGTCGTCCCATTAATGTTACCCATGCTCAGAAATCTTATGACGTCACAATCCCGCAATTGAGATGTTGGCGCGCGGTCACGCCATCTGTCTCATTACGTCACGCGTTGTGTGTGGATCCTATTAAAGTTTTATGACGTCACACTCTTGCGAGAAGATGGTCGCGATTCCCATCTGCCTCATTACGTCACGCGTTGTGTGCGTATGTCCGTCCGCACGATAACTCGCGTACAAATCGTTCAATTTCAATGAAATTTTAGAATGTCGTAGGGGAACACCTGGAAAAGAACCCTATTAAAAGTGAAAGAAATGGGGTCAAAGGTCAGGACATAGGGGCGGGATCCATTCCACTGCTCTTATGCGTCATAACTAACGTAAAACAGGTTCGATTTCGAGGAAATTTTAGTATGTGGTAGGGGACCACCTGGGGACAAATCCTATTGAAAATGGGCGAAATGGGGTCAAAGGTCAGGACATAGGAGTGGAATCACTTCCATCGCCATTATGCATCATCATAACGTACGTAAAAATGTTTCGATTTGGATGAAATGTTAGTATGTCGTAGAGGCCTACCTGGGAACAAATCCTGTTGAAAATGGGCAAAATGGGGTCAAACGTTAGGACACAGGAGAGGGATCTATTCCATAGCCCTTATGCATCATAACTTACGTAAAAATGTTTCGATTGCTACAAAACTTTATCATGTTATTTCAGAGGTATACTGAACCGGTTCTGTTGAATATCATCGAAATGGGATCCAAGGTCAGGTCACAGGGCCGAGATTTATTCCATAGCCATCATCCTCATAACTTGAGTGATAACTTGAGTAATCATTCTAGTACGTTGGAAAGCGTATCATAATCATTGTATTGCATGAATTTATTAACTTGTTTTAATATAATTATGGTTATGTTTTAGAAATATTAAGTATTTCAAGTTATAACATGGAACTATTTTAATCGATGTTCAAATTTTCATCCTTGGGAAAGCATTAATTGTGAAGAAAATGTGTACAGAAGTTTTTCCATTGGAAGTATAGGAAGCAAAATTACTTGACGTCCACCTTAATGCCGTGGCGTTGTTCCGAATTGCTTAATTTCATATGCAAGAGCTAATTAGGACCTGAGTATAAATAACGGCCAGTTCAAACGAAACGTCTTACAATGTCCACCACTGCTCATTTGGTCCTTAGCAAGCACCAATATGTTAAAAACACCAGATGCAGAATATAGCTCCAGTTCGTAATCAATCGACTAACTCGTACCTCATCAAGTCTCGCTGGACCCGACAAACAATTGAGACAAAGAAACGTAATAATCAGAGTGAGTGACTCAAATCAAAGCACTTTCGAAACAACTCTCTCGACACAAAATCAGCGCTCACCAAATCTTCAATCTCTCTCGATACAACTCTCTCGACACAAAATCAGCGCTCACCAAATCTTCAATCTCTCTCGATACAACTCAAAATACTTTTATTCTTCTCGTTTGCAAACGTCATTCTCTTGACCTGTAGTCAGGTTGCCAAAACACATTCATCGAGAGAGAAATCGTAGCGTTAAGATAAAAAAAATGGACGATGTCATCGCTCTGTCCACGTTATTTTATAAACAACGCATAGCGACTGAAAAATTGTGTTCCGACACCGCTGGGAACGAACCCCAGATCTCTCGATAACTAGTCGAGTGCGTTCGCATTTACGCTACGGCGTCAACAATTCTCAGCGCCACGCGTGGTTTATCAGTCAGCATTTAACTACACGAATCCGTATTGATGGTCTCAGCAACTGAGATGTCGTCATCAGCGGTGTCGGAACACAATTTTTCAGTCGCTATGCGTTGTTTATAAAATAACGTGGACAGAGCGATGACATCGTCCATTTTCATTATCTCCACGTATTTGATATATATTTACCATTTTCTATCGCCCTTTGAATTTATCAGCTAGAATTAAATAGCTGTTCCGTTAAATGCCACCAGATGACGACATCTCAGTTGCTGAGACCATCAATACGGATTCGTGTAGTCAGATGCTGACTGATAAACCACGCGTGGCGCTGAGAATTGTTGACGATGTAGCGTAAATGCGAACGCACTCGACTAGTTATCGAGAGATCTGGGGTTCGTTCCCAGCGGTGTCGGAACACAATTTTTCAGTCGCTATGCGTTGTTTATAAAATAACGTGGACAGAGCGATGACATCGTCCATTTTCATTATCTCCACGTATTTGATATATATTGCGTTAAGATTAGAAAATGCTTAACGAGAATAAACCAAAATGTATATAAAAATACAGGAATCCAAAAAAAGGAAATTTAAATTAGATTACGTATAGTTACATGGTACCAAAGCACGTCACATATTTCTGGATGTTACGCACAACATGAATAATCGTCCCCAGGTTGAACAACAGTACGCGCGATCATTTAAAACTTGAGGACATAAAAATTAACTTGTTGTCCTTAATTTCAATTACTGAAAGTTTAAATATTCAGGCTAAACCTAAGAGGAAATTGTGAAATTAAAGTCAGGTTTTCTATAGCATTTCATTTGACTGACTTTTAGAGGAAATTTCTCGCTAAAAAAAGGATATGTATTCATCTTAAAATTTAGTACCGAACAGTTATAGTAAAAACTAAGCACAACTAATTCACAATAACATTCTTTTCCTTGCGACTTTTTTTCCCTCGTGAATGCTTAAAACGGGAAATTGGAATAATCAGAACATCACGGTTTTTCTTTACTTTTCATTGAGGTGTTTGACTTACCCTATCTGAACGAGAATGCAGCGTAGGTTGTCATCATTAGTCTCATTCGTGTTTGAAGGGACTTGAACAGCTCAAGCAGGGTTGGGTACACACATCATCCTTCGTGTAATGGATTCCAGGAATGTTTTCTTTCGAAATCGGAGGAGCCTGGCGTTGGCTACGCACCCCATTGAAGTGGTTTCTGTTGACTTTTCTTAAAGTGGCCCGGAAATCTCCATCATTAAGAAAGAAAAAAGAAGAAGAAGGAAAAAAGAAGTAGGAGGGAGCAGGAAAAGACTGTTAAAAATGAAAAGGTAATAATATATGTGGCAGTTTCGGATTTTCAATACTTGATCATGGAAGTTTTTATACGGTTCTGTTTCGGGAATTTTCGTTGGCGAAAAATGAAGATGTCCAAGAAACCCGAAATTTATCTGCTCTAATGGAGAACAGAAATGCGAACATATCTTTCAGTTTAAGGAATGAGCATCTAGGGAATGCCAAAGTGAATTTTTTTTTTTTTTTGCAAGTTTTTTCTAAGTGAAAGCATGAGTGGACAATGTGAAAAAAAGGGGCGATCTGAGCTGCATTCAAAGAACTTTAAGAGGGGTTTTTTTATAGTTATGGGCTTCATTTGAGAGATTTCAATTTTTTTTTTCACTTACTCATGAAAACACCACTGGAAGGAGAGACTTCTAAATTTATATTTAAAAAAAATGGTGAGCAATGTTTGTTAAAAACAAAGTCTAATTACCTTGCTGAATAAATAAATCGCATTTAACAGATTATGATAACAACTGTGCTGATGTTGTCCGTACAAAAAACAAAGCCTCCCCGGTCTAAGCGCTGATATCCGATCATTTGTCTTGTTTGTCTTGCGCTGACCTCTGATAATTTGTCTTGTTTATCTTGCGCTGACCTCTGATCAATTGTCTTTTTTGTCTTACGCTGACCTCTGATGATTTGTCTTATTTATCTTATGCTGACCTCTGATCATTTGTCTTGTTTGTCTTACGCTGACCTCTGATGATTTGTCTTATTTATCTTATGCTGACCTCTGATCATTTGTCTTGTTTGTCTTACGCTGACCTCTGATCATTTGTCTTGTTTGTCTTGCGTTGATCTCTGATCATTTGTTTCTTATCATTGAAAACATCAGATCATCTGTCTCTAATCTTTGATCTCTGATCATTTATATGACATTATCTGACCTCTGATCATTTATATGACCTCTGATCATTTATCGGACATCTGATCATTTATTTGACCTCTGATCATTTGTCTTGCGCTGACCTCTGATCATTTGTCTTGTTTGTCTTGCGCTGACCTCTGATCATTTGTCATGTTTGTCTTACGATGACCTCTGATCATTTGTTTTGTTTGTCTTGCGCTGACCTCTGATCATTTGTCTTGTTTGTCTTGCGCTGACCTCTGAGCATTTGTCATGTTTGTCTTACGATGACCTCTGATCATTTGTTTTGTTTGTCTTGCGCTGACCTCTCATCATTTGTTTTGCACTGACCTCTGATCATTTGTCTCGTTTGCCTTGCGCTGACCTCTTATCATTAGTCTTGTTTGTCTTGCGCTGACCTCTTATCATTAGTCTTGTTTGTCTTGCGCTGACCTCTGATCATTAGTCTTGTTTGTCTTGCGCTGCCCTCTGATCATTTGTCTTATTTGTCTTGCGCTGATCTCTGGTCATTTGTTTTGTTTGTCTTGCGCTGACTTCTGATCATTAGTCTTGTTTGTCTTACGGTGACCTCTGATCATTTGTCTTGTTTGTCTTGCGCTGACCTCTCATCATTTGTCTTGCGCTGACCTCTGGTCATTTGTTTTGTTTGTCTTGCGCTGACCTCTGATCATTTGTCTTGTTTGTCTTGCGCTGACCTCTGATCATTTTGTCATGTTTGTCTTACGATGACCTCTGATCATTTGTTTTGTTTGTCTTGCGCTGACCTCTGATCATTTGTCTTGTTTGTCTTGCGCTGACCTCTGAGCATTTGTCATGTTTGTCTTACGATGACCTCTGATCATTTGTTTTGTTTGTCTTACGGTGACCTCTGATCATTTGTCTTATTTGTCTTGCGCTGACCTCTCATCATTTGTTTTGCACTTACCTCTGATCATTTGTCTCGTTTGCCTTGCGCTGACCTCTTATCATTAGTCTTGTTTGTCTTGCGCTGACCTCTGATCATTAGTCTTGTTTGTCTTGCGCTGCCCTCTGATCATTTGTCTTATTTGTCTTGCGCTGACCTCTGATCATTTGTTTTGTTTGTCTTGCGCTGACTTCTGATCATTAGTCTTGTTTGTCTTACGGTGACCTCTGATCATTTGTCTTGTTTGTCTTGCGCTGACCTCTCATCATTTGTCTTGCGCTGACCTCTGGTCATTTGTTTTGTTTGTCTTGCGCTGACCTCTGATCATTTGTCTTGTGTGTCTTGCGCTGACCTCTGGTCATTTGTTTTGTTTGTCTTGCGCCGACCTCTGACCATTTGTCTTGTTTGTCTTGCGCTGACCTCTGATCATTTGTTTTGTTTGTCTTGCGCTGACCTCTGATCATTTGTCTTCTTTTTCTTACGCTGAACTTGCCTTACGCTAACTTCTGATCATTTGTCTTGTCTGTCTTACGCTGAACTTGTCTTACGCTAACCTCTGATCACTTGTCTCGTTTGTCTTGAGTTGACCTCTGACCATTTGTCTTATTTGTCTTGCGCTGACCTCTGATCATTTGTTTTGTTTGCCTTTGGCAAGCAGAATCACATTATTTCTTTTTATCTTTTAAAGCCGTATTTTAAATCTTGTTCATTAAAAAATGTCAAGATTAATCTGAAAAACTGACTTAAATCACATTTGTTTCCAAAGAAGTCGCGAATTTTTTGAATCCCTTTTAATTCGTTTCACTGGCGCATTTTTCCACGCGCATGCAACGCACCCGGAGTCTTCACTCGCTGTCGGAAACACTACAGGAAGATACCTTTATTGACAATAAGACAAGAGGGAAGACCAAACACTGCGACGAGTCCTTATCAAGTTGTGAAGCTTCTTTTTTTTTTTTTTTTTTTTTTTTAACCCCCATATCAAGTGTGAAAACACAAGTTTGTCCACGACGGGCATCGAACTCTTGTCCCTTCACTCCGGAGTAGGTCGCTCTCCCAACTGGGAACTGGGCTACGCGGACAGAATGTCTCTCTGCAGATTTGTTGTCTTGACACATGTTTTCACCTCCGTAGTACACAAGAAATTACAAAAAAATTATATGAACTCTTCCTGTCTCAACAGCCACTATAGAAAATTTATTTTCTACATTTGGGCGCCAGAAAATGTATCTTCGAAACACAATATCCAATTTTCGACTTTCTGGACTTGCATTGCTGAACATTAATCGAGAAGTAGAAGTAAGAACTAGTTACCTTGTACAATGATGCTAAGATATGTAAGTTGTAAGTACAATTTATTAAATTACTAGCAAAACATTACAGTTTCAATATTTTGCATTATTATTTATTTCAGAAAATAACTAATTTTAAAATCGCTCCTTTATAAATAACTCCGAGAAAATAAATACTAAGAGAAAAGTACTCTATCTTACATTAACCACATTTAATAAATACAAAGGCCGTTCCATAGAAACTGAGGGTAATTTTCTTTTGAGTTGGCAACAGTGCGAAGGGGAAAAATAAACCACGCAGACGACTAACTGAATTAAGGAAGTATCTATGGAAACAGTTATTAGCCGTGGCAGACGATTCTGGTTTTGTTATTGCGCAGTTGTTTAAGGTACATCTGCATTTCGCCATACAGGAGTGATTCAGAGTTAAGAAGTGAAATGCGTTGTGCGATAAGATTTTGCTATCGTTTGGGTAAAACGGCTCCAGAAACAGTTGATTTAATGAAAAAAGCTTACAAAGATAAATGTTTGTCGACGATTTTTAGATTGCACCATGATTTCAAAAAAGGAGCGTTTGTCGGAAGAACTCGCTCTTAGGTCTGGTCGACCTGTGAGTGTTGTTACAGACCGTATTGTTAACACTGTTTGGGCAATCCTGCAAAAAGATCGACGAATGACGTGTGTGAAGACATAGCGGTGTCAACCAATATTTCAAAAACGTCGGCATTCCGCATTCTAAGCGACAAATTACTAATGCATCGTCTGTGTTCCAGACGAGAGAACAGTTGTTAGCCAGAGTTCATGCGTGTCGTGAGTGGAAACAAATGATTGCGAAGGATCCAAACTTTCTAAACACAGTAATAACTGCCGATTAAACATGGGTCCACTATTTTTGATCCCCTCACGAAGTGCGCAACGAGTGTTTGGAAACACACAGGCTCGCTTCCTCCGAAAAACGTCCACCAAATCAAATGAGCTGGAAAGGTACAACCCGGTTCTGAATAAAAGTTTCTAATTCATTGGCCGCTAGGTGTACATCTGCCTTGAACAACAAATATCAAGCAAGGGAAGCGCACAAGAAGAAATTAATAGGGGTATAAAACTTGGCTGGAGTGCATTCGGAATATATAGAACAGTTTTCCAAACCAATTTACCTATGTAAATATTGTATTTACAATTTATTAAAAGTCTATAGAGAAAAAAGTGTTTAATCAATGAAACCTTCTAGTTCTTACTTACGGATCAGAAACATGGACCTTAACTAAAAAGACATACAAAATCTGCATTTAGGTAAAACGAACTCGTGGATCAGGAAAATGACAGGGCTGGATGGTATCATGATCAAAGAAAAGGCTCTCAAGCAGCAATTTGATTAAAGCAAATTAGCATATTAAAAGGCCCTAGCAGAATAAAAAGTAGCAAATTAAAAGGCCCTCAAGTAGCAATTGCTATGCGAACGAGCCACAGTTGGACAACAAAAATACTTGACTGGATACTTAGGGAGAGGAAAAGACTCAGAACACAACCACCACAGGGAAGGTGAGTGGATGAATTCGAAAGCATGCCGGATTGACATGAAAAAGAAATGCTGGAGATATGAGTTTGTGTGAGAGATCTGTGGAGACCTTCATCCAGAAGTGTACTGACGATGCTTGATGTTGATGTGTATGTACACTCTCATTCTTTATGTACATGCAGGTATGTTCTTGCTTTAGGGATTACTAAATTTTAATTTTTGTCACGCAGTTTTTCAAATACCTTGTGTTAAATAGATGACTTAACTCGCTACGATAGTATCAAAACACGTGTCCTGCGTCCGCCATTTCTCGGCGCCACACGGGCTGCGAATTGTTGAATTCATTGAGCTGTTTCTTCAGGCAGACGTCGCGCGTGAAATACTTGACTCTATTGGTGATCAGCTACTTCCCGAACTTCATACGTCAAACGTTTCATTGACTGCGGCCTCTCCTGGACCAGGGATGGTTTCCCTCCGTCTGAAGAGAGTGCTCTTCACCATCAACCTGTCACTCTTCGCCGCAGTCGCCAGAAGTATCAGGGTGTGTGCATGTGTGTGCATGTGTGTGCGTGACGACGGAGGAAGATCTACCGGAGAGGGTGCAGCGGGAGGAAGCCAAAGGAAAGATGGGAATTGTTTGCCTGACGTCATTCCACGTGACCAGTCTGGGCTGTAAGTTTGTCCAAGTCCTTCATGTCGTCTTATTGGAATTTCCAGCACGTTAAGAGGCGGCTCCTGGGGAAATTGTTTCTTCACCCATTGTTCATGGAAAAATAATACACGCTATTACAGAAAGTTAATAAATCTATTTCACCTTAATCTATACACTTTCTACCGTGATCTTAGGATCTTTGATTTGCAGATTCCTGTGAACTAAATTTCTAAATCACAGGCGCACAGTGCATTTTTCGAGGGAACTTATTATCAGTTTTTCTGGTGTAGAAAAAGGCTCAAGCCGGCGTCCCGCTAAAAGGGAGCTCCAGTGTGGTCCAATCCTTCCGGTATTCCTCTCAATGTGATTTTTAACACATGTATCAGGCAATTCTGTTATTTAGGACACCAAATTAAAGACTTTAGATTTCATGGAACTTCGATGAATAACTGTAATTAATGTTCATATGTGTATTTGGATTTATAAAATGTCGGCGGCAGACGGTTACTGATAGCCCCCGCAACCCACACATGACTGGGGGCTCACGGGACCTTAGGCCCCTTTTCATAGTAATAGCAAAAATTCCTGTACATGCACATTAATAATAATTCCTATGCATGCGCATTAGAATGGGAAGTAAATATCAGTTCAGTGAATGAAAAGTTTTTACCAATGAGGATAAGGTGTTATGTATTAAATTGTTTGCACGTAATTACGCAAGCTTCAGAATACACTACTGGCCACCCAAAATTCAGCAGCAAGAAGGAAGCATCCGACTGGCCTGAAATTCGCAGCACGCTTCGCCCGCGAGAGGACATGCAAACGATTAGCATTGCAGGGCATATGCAAATCATATGAGCCCGGCACGCCACCGAGAAGCACTATAAGAAAGGTGCACAGAAGGCGGGGTGTAAGTAGTGGTAGTGTGTTGTGCTGCTGGACCTGTGCGTGGGAAGCTTCCTGGTGCCTCGTCGCAGAATACGGCAGTCATTCCAGCACGTTTCGGAGTTCGACAAAGGACGAATAGTGGCTTATCGCGACAGCGGTTTATCGTACCGAGACATCGGCGCCCGTGTGGGACGACATCCAGCCACAGGGAGACGAGTATGGATTCGGTGGGTGCAGGAGGGACGGACGGACCGACGTGCGGAATTGCCGTAGCCGCGGCACAACACCGAACGAGAGGACCGGCGTGTTGTGCAGCGGGCATTGACGGCTCGCACCGCCACACCACGAACGTTAGCGCAGGAATCAGCACTTACCGTTCAACGTCGACTGCAGGAGCGGGGACTTGTCGCACGGCGCACGTTGCTCAGATTACCATCGACGTTACACCACCGGCGAGTGCGGCGGCAGTGGGCCGTTTAACGCCGCACCTGGACTACGGAATGGCAAGACATTGTTTTCTCCGACGAATCCCGCTTCTGCTGCCACACCACCATGGTCGGATCCGATTGGGGTGGCACCGCGGCGAGAGACTGTATGACGCCTGTATTATGTATCGCCATACCGGTCCGTCGCCTGGCGTTATGGTTTGGGGCGCAATTGGATATGACACCCGCACCCCTCTGGTACGCATCGCCGGTACACTCAACAGCCACCGCTACATCTCAGACGTTTTGGAGCCTGTTGTCCTTCCTTACCAGCAGGACCTTCCAGCGGCCACGTTTCAACAGGACAATGCGCGCCCGCACGTGGCACGCATCGTGCAATAATTCTTTACGGCCCACCAGGTGTCACTGCTGCCGTGGCCCGCCTTTCTCCCGATATGTCACCCATCGAACACGTCTGGTCGCTGATCGGCAACCGAGTCGCCTGGAAAGCACCACCCGCGGCTACGCTTGATGAACTGTGGCAACGTGTGGAAGCAGCCTGGGCCGACATACCCCAAGCCCACATCCAAAGCTTCTTTCGTTCCATGCCGCGGGATGTAGCGGCAGTTATTGCCAGCCATGGGGGCCACACGAACTATTGATGTCTGCGTGTTCCGCAAGTCGCACGGGCCTGTAAGCTCAATCGTTTCATCTTTGTATCTGTTGTTATGTGTCCAGTAAATCTGACTTTGCTATCTCGTGTCCTTCTTGGTGTTGCATTTTGGGTGGCCAGCAGTGTATAATGAACTGAAAAGTGTTATTCGCGGGGAGAAGCAAAAACCTGTGTCTTTTTTTTTTTTCCACCGATTCAAGAGAAAAGTTTGTACTGTGTGCAAATACTTGTACCATTATGTTAGGTGTGTTTTTATATTCAAAAGTAAATAATTTAAGCAGTTTACTTGGGTTGTCTGAAAAGTCATGACGTATTTTGGCACCCGATGGTGGTTCGGCGGGTTTGGAAGTACTAGAGGCCTTCACATCTATGTTATCGCTATGGCATTCGATAGGTGCCAGAATAGTGAGCGATTTGGTTGATTTGCGGAGATTTGACGTCAAGTTGAAGATGGAAGACCAAACTGTGCTTTTTCGCCATATTTTACTGATTTACTTTCGTAAAGGGAAGAACGCGCATCAAGTTTTTGCAAAGTTGCGTAAAGGGTACGGTGATAATGGTCTACAAGAACGTCAGTGCCAGCGGTGGTTCGCAAAATTCCGTGCTAGTGATATTGACCTCAACGGTGCTCCTCGGTCGGAGAAGTCCACCGAGGTTGATGACGACCAAATCAAGGCATTGATCGAGTCAAACCAACGTTACACGGCACGAGAGATTACAGACACATTGCACATCCATCACTCAAGCGTTCACGACCACCTGAAGAAGCTGGGATACGTAAGCAAGCTCGATGTGTGGGTTCCTCATGAACTCAAAGAAGCCCAATTGACGGCGAGTATAAACATCTGCGATATGCTCATTGAACGAGAGGAAAACGATCCTTTTTTTAAGCAACTGATAACTGGTGACGCAAAGTGGATTGTGTACAACAATGTGCTGCGCAGACGGTCTTGGTCCCGATGTGCAGCTTCGACTCAAACGACATCCAAAGCAGATATTCATCAGCGGAAGGTTCTGGTCTCAGTGTGGTGGGATTTTAAAGGTGTCGTGTTTTTCGAGCTCCTCCACGGAACCAAACAATCAATTCAAATGTGTAGGCTACTGTCGGCAATCGGACAGTTTGAACGAATCCATCATCCAGAAACGTCTAGAGCTCGTTCATCGTAAAGGTGTTGTGTTCCATCACGACAACGCGGGACCACACACAAGTTTGATCACCCGCCAAACATTATTGTAGCTTGGGTGGGATGTGTTGCCACACCCAGCATACTCGCCTGACCTTGCGCCGTCAGACTTTTACTTGTTTCGCTCTCTTCAACAGTCCTTGAATGGTATAACGTTCAATTCAGATGAGGCTGTAAATCAGCACCTTGTACAGTTTTCCGCCACGAAAGACAGGTCCTTCTACATATGAACGAGGCATTCTGCAACTCACTGAACGATGGCAAAAGGTTATCGAACAAAACGGGCATTATATCATTGATTGATCTTTGTTCTTTCTATCAATAAATGAAATGTGCAAAACATGGCTAAAATACGTCATGACTTTTCTGACAACCCATTATATAAAAAGACATAGTCGTCAAAAGAGATGTATGATTTTCATAGGCTTTATATTTTTGTAATGTGATAAAATATTCAAAACAGTAAATGTATCCACCTAGGGTATACTAGTGATCCGAATTTCTTGGCGCAGAAAAGAAATAAAAATTTCCGAGCATTCGCGCATCAACCAAACAGCTTTTTCAAGGAATGTAGACAGCAAACTACGCCAATAAATTTGGATCACTAGTATACTATTTTGAGTATAGTTGATTTACAGTTCCTGTTTATTTATTACGATAAAATATATTATATTTTATAACGCTTTTTTTATTTCTTTCGTTGCCAATTATACTTGAAATAAATCATTATTAAGGAATATTTTATACTTCTTTAAAGCATTAATTTTACAACAGTATTTAACATTTTGAAATTTCGTTAATACGTATTTAACATTTTGAAATTTCGTTAATACGTATTTAACATTTTGAAATTTCGTTAATACGTATTTAACATTTTGAAATTTCGTTAATACGTATTTAACATTTTGAAATTTCGTTAATACGTATTTAACATTTTGAAATTTCTTTAATACGTATTTAACATTTTGAAATTTCGTTATACGGCCGTCCCCTAGAAAAATGCATAACCGTGGCTTCGCTGAAATTTTTATAATTCCCCTTCCCCAGCCCGCTTAAAAAGAAATTTAAATATTAAAACATCAAAGATCAATTATTTTAGGAAAAATAAAAGAAAAAAGGCAATTTTTACATAGGAATTCAGATTTATGAGATATCGGCAGAATGTTTAATTTTTTCACAGTTACTGAACTTTGTTTTTTCTGCCCCATCTTTACGCCCTTCTGCGCCTCCTCTTTCCCAGAAAAAAAAACTTGAACGAATTCGTTCGTTCTTTTCGTTTCTTATTTTCTTTCTTTTTTTCTTTTTATGGGTATCCAGATATATGAAATATTTACAGAATATTTAATTCTTTCCAAAATAACTGTGCTGACCCTAAGTAAGAATACAAATTATGGTTCACTACGTGCTGCCACGAAGTAAGAAAATCTTTCAAAAGTGTGACAGGGGTTTAAGATTTTAGAATTAATTCATTTCAATGTAGGGAATATTCAACAGTAGGTCTTTGGTCGTAAGAATAGAAAATCATCTTTAAAACATTATTTGCCAGTCAATTTTTTGTTGTTGTTATATAGAGATGCAGCTCACGAGCAAGAGCAAACTGGAAAATGTATAAATTTTAAAACCAATAAATAATGCACTACTAGATCAATCAGAAAATATAAATTTTTATTACGTCAAGAGAAGGAAGTTTTTATGTTTCCTCAACATTTCCTGCTTCCAAGAAACACTTAAAAATAAGACTTAGAAAATATTTGGGAAATGTAACATAAATATGAGTATTTCAAGCACGAAATACTTTTCGCTTCTATAGTTTTTGGTGCTACGCACCTTCTCGGCAGCAGTAAAGTAAAAAAAAAAAAAAAATACAGGTAGGCTCAGTTCTGATCAAGCCGTCAGTTTGGAACGACTTGCAGATCGGAGAGTTGAAATGAGCAAGTCGAGTATGGTTTCAAAGCATTTATTTAATTTGATATAGCTAACACAGGTGTATGTTATGAAAAGTAGCTTACATAATTTTTACAAATAATGCTGGATACAATGCGAAAACAAAGTAGATCGATACACGAATTATCCAACGTGGTGCTCTGTCTTCTTGGGCTTCTTCCATTCCTCATCACTTGCCCTTGCTTCTCGTTTTGATTTTCTCCACTTTTGCTTGCGTTCATTCTGCGAATTCCGCGGCATTCTCGAAAATGTTTAACCCGTTCACACGAAAATTTTTTTTAAAATTTTTAGTTTAAACCACTGCGATATGTTCTTTATATCAATATATTTGAATAGATCTCGTCCAGAGCTTTAAAACGATACCACGCACAGTCGTTTTGCACTCACGGTTGTCCATAAAAACCGCGATATTGTCAAAATTGTTCACAAGAAAACAATTTCTGAAATGTTCAGTTCAAACCACTGCGGCCGCCCCGGTGGCGCAGTGGTCTAAGGCGTTGGCCTCTGATCATTCGTCCGTAAGGGGTCCGGGTTCGAATCCCGGTCAGGTATGGATGTTGTGTTTGTCTTACGGCACTGGCTCTCTCCCTTCCCTGGAACCCGTGACCCTAAATTATGGACGGGCGACTGCTTATAGCCCATTGAGTTGCTCACGGTGGACGTTAAACCTCCAATCAAAAAAAAAAAAAAAAATAAAACCACTGCGAGATGTTCTTCGTACATTTGAATAGATTTCGACGAGCGCTTTACGATGATACCATGCACAGTCGTGTTTCGCTCACGGTTACCGAGGTAGACCGAGTAAAACGCTGCAGCACACCCAGAAATATTGCGTCATCTTCCTAGCTCACAGGAAGCGAGAGGAGCGTCGCGGCCACGATGTATTGCGCAGTACGCGAAATGAACTCCATGTTGTTTACGAATAGGATGACACGGTTAGTGTACGGCAAGCATTTTTAATGCTATAGTGATTTCAATTGGGACCTATTTCTGTTACAAGCGGTCGGCCGTACTATCCGCGGAGTTAGACGTATTCCTACGTCAAAATTTCGATGTAACGGAAATGGGCAGCGGTGCGTCATTGTTAAAACCAATGTTGAAGTCTGATCGTGCCGCGTGCTTTCACATGAAGTGACGCAAAAATAGTTAATTTCATTGTTACTCAACAATATATTTTACTATACTACCGCTGAACGTACATAAACATAACACCATATCTCATTGCAATCTGCGTAAATTACGAAAACCTGATGCTAAATGTGGTAAAAGCCATTATAAAAATGCATTTTTGACTCTAATCATCTTTTACAAAAGTAGTGCTGTTTGCGTCGCAGCGAAATTTGGTTTTCGTGCAACACCCCCCCCCCTCGAGAGGGGTTACCTGCTGCTGACGACAGTTTTAAAATGATGTACAACACGATGGGGTGTAACCTGTAGATATACTAAACCAAAAGTTTCCAATCCCCACACTAACACACTTGCAATTCAGCTTTCCATTCTGTCTTGAGGTCAGATTTCAGCTTGCGCATGCGTAGATGGAATTTCATAGCTACATCACATTTCATCATTGTTTGTTTGTTTGTTTGATTGATTGAAGGTTTAACGACCACCGTGAGCAACTCAATGGGCTATAAGCAGTCGCCCGTCCCTAATTTAGGGTCACTGGCTCCAGGGAAGGGAAAGAGCCAGTGCCGTAACACAAACACAACATCCATGCCTCACCGGGATTCGAACCCGAACCCCTTTCGGACGAATGATCAGAGGCCATCGCTTAGACCACTGCGCCACCGGGGCGGCATTTCATCATTGTACGGGTCGTTTCTAGAGTTCGTCTAAATCTGAATCTTATACATAAAACACAAAACGTCTGTTTGTTTGAAGCAGCAAAAACTGTCGAACACCGAACTGTGGCATCGTGAAATTTGCATAGCTTATTCATACTGGAATTTCTAGGTCAACGCAACTATTTAAAGATGTCTACGTTGTTCCGTTCACGAGTTATGAATTAATTAATAAGCTAATCAATAAAGTCAGCGCTGTTTGCTACGTCATCCTGTTCCAAATCTGAAAGCACGTGACTGCATTCATCGCCCCGGCACATCCACAGGTGTTTTTATTGTTTAAGAACTGTACATAACAAAAATGCAAAAACGAACTTTGCGAAATCTTAACGAAACGGGCTGAAATTTTTATCAACACCATGAATTGGTTATAAGAGGAGTCCGTCAAAATTTCACCGGAATCCGGTCAAAACTTTTTAAAATAGGCATGGAATATTTAATTCATCGGTATATATACGCAGAAACGGTTAATAAAATTTTGACGGCCAATTTAAAAAGTTATTTACCGATTCAGGCGAAATTTGGAGGTCCTGTTCCTATTAACGATTTATGGAGTTCATTAAAATTTCAGCCAATTTCATAAAATATTCGCAAAGATAAGTTTTGAGCTTTTTTTTTATCCCAGAGATTCGCCCCCAAAGACGTCTGAAACTGAAATCACGTGATGCATTTAATCGTCGATAACAAATTGTTAACGAATTTTGTTCAGTCAGTGTTATAATG
This sequence comes from Macrothele yani, assembly GCA_039090855.1. NCBI lineage: Eukaryota > Metazoa > Arthropoda > Arachnida > Araneae > Macrothelidae > Macrothele > Macrothele yani. The sequence continues at coordinate 47,527,208 of CM076998.1, read as the reverse complement.
CTGTGTCTCCTGGACGCGTGTTAAATCATTCGTAACGCTTTTGGTCCGTTTGATTCTACAGATTCCATACATTATGTACCGCGCAAAACCGGGTTGTAAAGCTATAATTTATAAAAATAAAAATAAATCAAATTTTTGAAAAACTAACTAAACAATCTAAATTCTTATTATTGCCGCTGCCATTGTTTAGTAATATTTACCTTTATGTCTCACATATCTTGGTTTTACGAAAATAACATTAATTAATTCACCTATCTAAGTACCGCTCAATGTCAGAAATTAGTAAACTTATTTGTTATGACTTAATTCCACTTAGTACGACGAGACTGTGGCTTGGTGTGGTCGTGAGTAACGCGAATAAATGCAATTTGTTGTACATACATAAATGGATACTCTCGAATCACTCGTTTTATTTCACATTCAGAAAGATCTTGTCATGCGAAAGATACATAGCATAAACTATCTACAAAGAGTACCCCTCTCGATTTTTTGTTGAGAGTTTAATGTGAGCAACTCGATGGGCTATAAGTAGTCGCCCGTTCCCAGTTTACTGCCTCTGGGCCGCGGATGGTCTAGTGGTCAACGTTCGTGACTGCCACGGAGAAGTCCTCGGGTTCTATCCCAGGCAGGTACGAACGCTCAAACCACTAAATATCCGTCGCGCGTCGGTTGGGCACGTTAAGCCGTCGGAACCCGGGTACTGGTCCCCCAGTAATAAATAAGGGCGTCTTCCTCCCCCTTTCTACATCGCTTCCGTGTGACTTTCCTAGCGGGCACTCTTGCCCAAATCTCCTAGCTTCCTATTTCTAAGGGTTGTTTAACCCTTTAACGACCATAACGCCCAGAACGCCCGTACGTACCAACGGCCACAGCCGCCTGAAACGCCTACCTAGAGTGAGTCGGATTCCCTGCCCTACTTGTTTTTCGAATTTTCTGAACCTATGAGGGATCAGCAGAAGTCACTCTCAGTGATTATTGTTGTTATTAAACAAAGAAGTGAAAAAACAGAAAGTTTCGGGCATTATGTTATTTAGAATGATACATGATTTTGGGGTCATGGTCGTTAAACGGTTAAGACATGGGGTCAGACACTCCTTCCTAAAATCATCTACATCTGATCTGATGTGTTTACTGCCACTGGTTTCAGGGAAGAGAGAGAGCCAATCAGTTATGTAGAAGGGGCTTAGTGCGCCTTAGCTGTGCTAAGGCACTATTTTCCTAGGCTTAGCTCTGCTAAGCACTTTTCATGGTTACATGGCAAGAGGATCTGGGCAAAGGAAATTTTTTAAATGATCATGCATGCAAAAATAGGGAAAACTGTGTTCTGTATGCAAACATACTCGTATCTTAACCGAATGTTCATACTACAGAAATGGCCGCCCCAGTGGTAGAGTGGTCTGAGTCGCAAGCTTTCGACCATTCATCTGAGCTAAGACTGAGCCCCTGCCCAGGATGAGTCATGGGTGGTATGCTTGACCAAAGATCTCTCTCTTACCTGGAACAAGTGACCCGAAATTAGGGACGGACGACTGTTTATAGTCATAAGATTTGCATGGTAGTTGTTAAACCCAGAAAAAAATATACTGTGTAGATTGATCAACACAGTTGGATAACGCAGCAGGGTGTCCCACAAATCATAAGATTCTGTCACAAGAGAATGCGAACTCCTTCGTCTAGACGGCAGTCAAAATAAATTTGTAGCAGATGGCTACTCATTTAGGTTAAGATTTCAGAGCTCAGAGAGAAATGGTAGCGGTAGACGTTTGTATTAAACAACTCGCCACTGGTATATCGGCTGCAATAAAAGTAATTCCCTGAGCTCACTCTCTGGCTCCTAACGGACAACACAAACATCTTCTACACTTACCCCATAATCGTAGAAAAGATGGCGCATTAGTCATATTGATTTGGCGTTACCCTGTTGATTCACTAATATTCCCAATGCATATTTGAAATCGTATAGAACAACACAGAGCAGATTTAAATAAAAAATTTATAATCTTAGCATGTGTTTCTCACGTTAAATTCTCCCCGTTATCGAAAATTGCTCAGATTACGCAGTTTTAATATAAATTGATATTGGTAATTAGTAATGAAAATTAAAAATAATAATAATAATAAAAACAACGAATCAGATTTTGAAAATTTAAGGGTATTTTTTCCTAGTCCATTCACCGCTAAGGCACTTTTTTTTTGTTTAGAACAACCTCTCCGGAGCCAATACCTTAAGACAAGCATAACACCCAGACCCATCTCGGACGAATGGTCAGAAGCCAGCACTTAGACCACGGCATGCGCAATCAGAACCGCAGGCTTTTTTAAGTTAAGTAGTTTTCTAAACTTTGTTAGTCCCAAGAAGAGAGAAGAGTGATTCATGAGTAAAAGCATTTAAGCGCGAAAAAATTTATGTAAATTGCTGTTGTTAGCTCCTTTTTTTATATTCCCCTTCAAAATATCAAAGAAAAGAAGAATTTCTGAGCATAATTAAATCTTAAAGGAGAAAAAATTCATGCCTTATTTGTTGTTGGTGGTTCCTCTTTCCATGTCTCATGTAAATTCCAAATGATTTTGAAAATTCTCTTCAAACAGCAGTTCAATTGTATGTTCACCAACTGGCAAATGATTTGTATGGTTTCTCAAAAAATAAAAAAATAAAATTTGCCTAACCACAGTTTATTAACCTAAACAAACAGGTTTTAGCTATCATTTTCTTCATCAAAGTAAGCACGAAACCTTTCGAATCCGTGATCATACCAGCACCCACAGTTCCTATTGTCGCGTCATGATTAGTATTCTCGTCCTCAGAGAGGTCCTCCACTCCTACTTCCGAGAGGTGGTTATCTGGTTACTGGCATGGGTCGAGAATAGTTCCCACGAAGAAATGAGAATGGTACACAATGAACTCTGCTTCTGTACACACTCCTTGTGACTTAATTTCGGGCGGCTTTGATGCATGACACAAACTTATTCATTAGTAGGCAAAATGGCACCAGAATAAATGGAATCTCATTTAATTCAAAACTGGCGTTAAACTCTAACCTGAAGACAGGTGGGGAGAAAAATGGGGAACAATAGTAAAGATCTGTAAATTAGAGAGGTGGGACAAAGTACTCTGCAACCCGGCACCTTCCGGCCTACGAGCATGGGTGACCATAGCTTTCTTTTCATGAAATGGAAAGCAGTAATTGAAAATACCAACAAAATACAGAAACAACCATATGTAAATATTCACTCTGTCATTTTTTCGTTAATCGATTTGCACATACGCGCACTCACGCACACGCAAAATCAAACAGAAAATCTTAATTGGATACGAAAAACCTAGAGAGGACATCAAACGACGAAATCAGACAGCACGCCAAGCTGGAACGATAAAAACATTTCGTTGAGTGGTTTGCTCGGTGCATCTTGTTTACTTTGGTTTTGCGCATTTTGGCACATTCCCTGTCTCTAAAGCAACAAAGCCTATCTGACGCACTCCTTGTACACTGGCTTCTATAAATTGAGGAAATAAAACCAGAAAAATCGGAATAACTCAGAAAATGCTGGATGAAATGTTATGAAGTTTCAGGGAAACCGGTATTGTACAAAAAATGTTAGAGAAAGACTCAAAAATATTTCTTAAGAAACATTTCTTCCCGAATAAGATGACGAGAAACAGGTGATAAAATAAGATCAGGGTCAGAATCCCGACAGACACTATTCCGACAAGCCAAAATACCGACAGCCGAAATCCCGACAGACACTATTCCGACAAGCCGAAATCCCGACAGACACTATTCCGACAAGCCAAAATACCGACAGCCGAAATCCCGACACGTCCAATATCCCGACACTACCAAAATTCCGGCAGTCGAAATCAGGACAATCCAAAATAGCGGCAATCCAAAAAAGTGAAACACCTGATGAGCTCATGCCTTAATTAAACGTTACATTTAGAATCCCAGATAATCTTTCAAATTCTTTTTGACGTGATATTTTATTTTTAGCTAATAGCATTATTTTAATTTTAGCTAATAGCATTATTTGATCAATATTTATATAATAATATTAGATCAATTATTTGATTTATTATAATATGAAATACTGAAATTTGGAACTTGGGTTGTCGAGATTTTGGTGTTGTCGGGATTATATCCGGATCCGGAAAAAATAAGGTATCAAAATGAAGTAGCTCAAGTAACACAATAAGGGATGTGGTCATCCCTCACAACAATGCAGGTCTCACAGCGATGTTTCATGTTGTAGATGATCAAGGTTATGCTCATCCTGCACTTCCGGTGATTGCTTTGTGACGTCACTGTCCACATCGCCATCGTAACAAAGGTTAGTAGACGACAAGGTTATGCTCATTCTGCACTTCCGGTGATTACTTTGTAACGTCACTGTCCAAACGGCCATCGTAAAGACTACCTAATCGCCACGTTTCTTTGTATCTGCACCATGGTAGTGTGTCGGAATTATTATTAGTAAACCAGCTGGAATAATCTTCATAAATTCTACCAGATTTTTTTAAGGCATAATGTTTTCAATTTTTAATTTAAAAAATCTAGGAAATGTTGCCAAGATGCTTTTCCTGTTCCTCATAAAGAGATTCTTTGTTACATGACAATAATATGTCCTGCTGGGTGTTTTCCCCTTTAAATTTATATAAAAACAGCAAAAAACTCCCTTGTAACTAAATTAACATTTACATGCATAACCGTTTTCCCGCCCTTTACGTAACAAAAATGTGCGGAAGGTATTTTGGGCATTTCCGTTGCTAAAATATTCACATGACTGTGAAGGTTTTCTGTATTTATGGGCTTTTGCATAAGGTTTTGCTCTGTGTTTAAGTTACAAAAATTGCTGATAAGACATCTTCTTCCATAGCTACAGTTCGAATCCGCGATTCACAGTTCGAATCTGCGATTCACATGTTAGGACGGTGATGTCACTCAGTTCGAATCTGCGATTCACATGTTAGGACGGTGATATCACTCAGTTCGAATCTGCGATTCACATGTTAGGACGGTGACGTCACGATAATTCTTCTGCGAGGAAGGCGGAATGGGCAAACCTTACTGTGTATTAACCTTGGTAGATGATAGTTTCCAGAAGCTCAGCAGGTAACGACCACTATTCGAGTAAAGTTTGCCTAAACCCTTCCAGGTCTTGCCGAGGGGTTTGAGGGCAGGAACATGTCTCCCTACAGCATCCCGGACATGCTCGATCGTATCCTTTGAAGATATTGTCCTACCAGCCTAGTTTGATGGAGACAAGCGTTATCGTCTTGTAGGGGAAATATATTTGCTGTGGCGCCTGCATAATTGCTAGCATAAGGGTCCAGGACATCGTTCCTATAGCGTCAAACATTCGTGATTCCTCTTGGAAGTACATAGAGGTCTATTGTCCACCTAACGAGATGCCACCCCAAACCAGCACACCACCACCACCATAAGTGTTCCTTTCACGAGTCATAGAGGGATGATAGTATATCCCTCTTTCTCTCCACATCACAGCACGCCTGGAATTGCTCTGCAAAGCAATTTGTACTTAACTTAACAGACAGCGGAATTTGCGTCGCGGGTATTTTGGAGATGTTAAAAGATTTTGCTATTAATTTATTTCCAAGCCAATGATTTTCTAGAGGTAAGTCCGAAGACGTTGTCAACGGCGGCATCGATAATTGGAGGCTGTGGAAATGTGTTTCCCGGGGAATCGTTCTTTGTGTGGAGGAGTCGTTTCAGAAATCCTTAAGTGCCTAAATCGTTTTAATGTGATACGCTGCAATCATTGAGTACTGTCGTCAGCAGGGCATTCGGGACGGGAGTGATTGTTTTATTGCATCATAGGGGCCCGTCGCTTCTACCCTTCAAACGAGAGTGGATACAGGGGTCAGAGAGAAAGAGGGGAAGAAAGAAGTCTAGGAAGGGACAGAGCTAAGAGAAGTGGTTGATCTGAGAAGCGGCACTTTTGATCGGGTCTCCTCAATGAGGACATGAGGGAATACACCGGTGAGCCATTACATTATGACCACCAACCTAATACGCTGTAGGAACCCCTTTAGCCCGCAAAACAGTGGCTACTCCGCGAAGCATCGATTCGACGAGGTTACCTTAGGTATCCTGGGTATCTGGTACCATAATGTCAACAGCAGGTCCTGCAGTTCCTTTACATTTCGCGGTGGTGGTGATTCAGCGCGAACTCGCTTTTCTAAGTCGAACCACAAATGTTCGATTGGGTTCATGTCAGGTGAATTTCGAGGCCAGGATATTAGCAGAAAATCACCAGCATGTTCCTTGAACCACTCCTTGATGATACCGGCAGTGTGGCATGACGCATTATCCTGTTGGTAATGGCCATCACCAGCAGAGAATGCAATTCTCATGAATGGGTGAACTTGATCCTTGATGTTTAGATACCTGATAGCTACCAGGGATTGTGATATTTGGATAATGGGGCCTAAAGCTTCCCAAGAAAACATCGCCCACAGCATAACACCGCCGCCGCCGGCATGTTTCTGCCCAACAGTGCATCCAGGTGCCATACCTTCAGCTGGTAATCGGTGTATTCCCGCTCGGCCATCTACGTGATGCACCAGGAATCTTGATTAGTTAGACCAGGCCACTTTCTACCAATCATCCAAGGGCCTATTTCATGCGTTGTTGGCGATGACGTGCATTCAGCATGGGGGAGCCAGCTGGGTCTTCGGCTACGCAGGCCCATGAGAAGAAGGCTGCGATGAACTGTGTTCTGTGAAACATTGCCCCTGATCACCGCTGTTGGAGCTGCGGCTGATTTGTCGCACTGTGGTTCTGCGGTCGCTGTGAACAATGCTCGACGGTCTGTTCCCTCCTCCGGCATCAATGAGCTGCGGACGACACACGGCTAGACGACGTTTCGTCGTTTGGCTATCTGTGTACCACTTTTGATACGTACTCACTACAGCGGCACGTAAACAACCCATAAGCAGCGCCGTTTCCGAGATCGTAGTTCCGAGGCGCCGTTCCATCACAATTTGTCCTTTATCAAACTCCGAACACTGCACTAACCGAAAGCCGGTCCTCGGGTTGTCTATATACTGCTCTGTGAGCTTCACCGGCGCCACCGTTCGGTCTCCAGGCGCGCTCATTTCTCCAGGAGGGGGTCACAATGTAGTGGCTCATCGGTGTACGAAAGGTTAGATTCGTAAAATGTAGAGTGAGTAAGAAAGAGCTTATAGGAAACAAAAATTAGTATCGAACTAAGAGATCTGAGTAGTAATTTCGTAAGATAATCCCACAGGATAATCCGAATATTGAAGTTAGATAGTATTAAAGAACTGATTTCATACCGCAAATGATCTTGATATTTTTCGTGAAGGGCAATTCTTTCGTAGCATCGGCAAAGAGTTACAATTAGGCATATATTACCGAACCCAAGCGGGAAGGAAAAGTCTTGTTAACAAGAGAGTGCTTTCTAAAGTATCAGACTCCTAGAGGCGTGCGTAATATAATTGCTTTACATCGGTCTTTGATTTGAATCTGTAAGTTATAATTAACATGACTTAACTTCACCTTAACTTAATAACTTTAAAGTTTACTGAATTAATGCCCAAATTATTTCATTTGATGTTTGTAGTTGAAAGTCATAACTACGCATAAAATCTTTAAGCACTCCAAGATAAGCATACCGGACAAAAAAATTAGTCACCCAATGCAGAACTAACCTGATAACGGGTTACGATGCCTTTTGCCTTGAAAACTGGATAAATCCGGTGTGATGGAGACTCCACATGGATGTATTGAACATCGATTTGCAGCCACTCGTGCGTCAAATGGTCCCGAAAGTTCCGCCACAGTACGTGGCTGTCTATTCCGGCATTTTACCTTCTATGCCAAATGATCCACATATTTTCAATAGGATTTAGATCTGGGGATTTTAGCGGGCCAGTCGAGGTGAGACAGTGTTACTAATTGTTCGTCGTGCCACTCAGACATAGTTTTAGCCCTGTGCACACGGCAATTGTCGTCTTGGAAGACAGGAGTGGCAATGTGACGCTGCTCCTGGAGATGTAAGGCGAAAGGCAACACTTCGTCATTCAAAATGTGGAGGTACGCATGCCGGTTCAAATTCGTCGTCACCGCAACGAGAGAGCCCATTTCGTTGTGCGAAAAACATCCCGAAAGCATCACAGAACCATCTCCAGCTTGAACAACACCTTCGACACAATCAGGATTAAATGCTTCATTGGGCCTGCGATGCACTCGTCGAATCCCATCATTGGAGTACAAACGGTAACCAGACTCATCAGACCAAATTACTCGTTTCCAATCTTCCATAGTAAAGTTTTGATGACTCTGAGTGCATTGATAATGAGGTACTTTTTGACTTGCTCTTAAAAGAGACCTCTTCCGTAGTACTCTGCTCCAGATGTTTATCGCGTGCAATTCTCTGTCGCAATGTCCTTTCGGACATTGGTTGGAGTGCACTTTCATTGACTGTTTGGAGCAATTGTTGCCTGGTTTGAAACCGATTTGCAGTTACTGGGCGAGAAATATGGAGGCGGTCCCTGTTGGTGAGAATCGTTTTCCGGCCACAGTTACGTCGCCGATTTTACGTCGCCGAACCACACCATTGTTTGTAGATTCGCTGGACAGTATGCTTCGACACACCAACAAGTTGGATGATTTCATTCACTTTGTGTCCGTGGGCACGGCCAAACACGATGGCTCTTTTTTTCCACTCAGTAACGTCTGTCTTACGACTCATGTTGCACACTAAATTCAACACACATGTTGCTCTTCACCACTGCACGAGACAGAAATAATCCTGTAGGCCACAGACCACATCAGCGCCATTTATCTCCCAACAATCATGGCGCCCTCTTTGAACCGGTAACTTCCTACTATCATTTCTGTTGGGGGTGACTAATATTTTGTCGTGTGTGAATATAACGGCCGGAGTTAAATCATAAGTCAGTACCCACGAACTAAATCCACTTTTTATTTCGGAATCCTGCTATTACTTTTTTCAGTTCGCAAAACGTTTGAAAATTCGCATGCATTTACATACGTAATTCCAAGAACTTTCCATGGATTTCAAACAACGGATAGCATTTTTGTTTCCATACTTCTGCCCGAAGCGTTCCATGAAGGAACTACATATGATTACGTTCTTCCAATAATGTGGAACGGCTCTTAGTTCCGAATATTCATGAACAAGTTCAGGCAACTCATCAATGTCATTTTCATTGTCACACTTCAACCTTATTTCTAGTAAGAAATATATAAAATAGAAATATATAAAAAGGTTTGTGATGATTAAAAGTAAATAGCTGTAACTTTTGGGTTTATATGCTCACGTGCTAAAAGTGACGTAATCATTACTGAGTTGTTGTTTTTATTGTTATTATTGTTACAATTATTATCGTCGATATTATTGATATTATTTCACCTCTTCCTGAGGTTTTTTCTTCCTTCCGGAAGTGGTAATTCTTTCTCTCAGTTGTCCAGGAACTTCTTTACTATCCTAAAAGTGTTCAGGATAGCTGCCTTCTGTAGTTCCATGTAGGTGTTAGGTTGAAAGTCTAGGGTCTGTATAGGTCTGTGAATGGTCTTAGGTACAACTACTATGGTTGATATCACTATGGGGACGGTGGTGACGTACTCCATGGCTATTACTATGGGGACGGTGGTGATTACTATAGGAACGGTGGTGATTACTATGGGGACGGTGGTGATCACTATGGGGACGGTGGTGGCGTTCGTTCTCTGAGTCGAGCCTTTGTTTAGTTTAGAGAACAAAGCAACGGACCGGGCCAAGTGGACCCATTCTTTTTATCGCAATGATAAATAAAGAAAAAGTGTTTCCCGATTTCCTGGTGCGTTTAACTGTTTTGATGGCTTTACTTACTTCTATGACATAGCCCAAGACGTAATCATATAAGCAAGGAGAGGCACGCACAGTGTTTTTACCATCTGTAGGGATTAAGATGGTAAAAACAATTTGGCATGCCTTTGACAACAAAGAGATTGGACCCGGAACGAGTGTGCGTATGTGTGTGTGCGCGCGCGCGCGCTCGTGTGTTTTTGTTTGTATGAGAGAGTGGGATGACATCGATTCTTTCTCCTATTCCTAGTCTGTATAGGGATTGACTTTTGTAGTGTTACCGCTTGCTAGTTCAGAGAAAGAAAGATTCTGAACGCGCTTAGTCTTCCATTTTCTCTCTCATCAAAGGTTACAATTTTCGATAATTCTCAAAGTTTAGTTAATATTTTTAGGCTTACATTCAACTAAATATTTTCAATAATATCTCGTTTCATTGTTTGATTTCCACATTTTAATAAAATACAATAGAAAGACAAAATAATACCAAATGGCACATCACGGGCCGGGCACAGTGTCTAATATTTGAAATGGGTCAAGCCGGGATGGGCCTTAAATTCACAGGCCTCGGTCCCGGCCGGGCTTACCAAATTAGGCCCGTGCATACCTCTAATTCAAGTTACCTGCGAGTTCCGTCAGAGTATTCCTTACATAAGAGAGAAGAAATTACGAAAGAAGGTTATTTTTATGTCAAGATAAAACATTTTTCACGGCCGTACTTGAACTCCGAACTTTTTGTTTCTTTGTTTGTTTCTGGGTTTAACGACCACCATAAGCAACTGTTAGACTGTAAACAGTCTTCTGTTTTTAATTCGGAACAACTGGTTCCAGGGAACGAAGAGGATCAGAGTCGTGGGACCAATGAACTACCTATTCCTTATACCGGGGCTTGAAACCGTTCAAATATCGGATGAATAGCCAGAGACCAGTGCATCTGGCCACTCGGTTAGAGGACCGGTACTTCAAAATTTGAACATTTATGTGATGCTTCTGTTACGTAGATTTAATACTAGAGTTTTAGGCAAAGATATTAAATCTGATTTCGCAACTTTTATTTCGCTTTACTGATCCGTTTCCTTTGTTTTCACGATGCGTGAGAAAATTTTGCTTATTCACCCCGCTATGAAACATCGGAAACACGGTTTTTTTTAGAGACGCCAATTTGTCGCATCTTTGGGTCTGGGCCTTTGTATTTTGTAGGTTGATAAACTTTCGTAGGCTATAAGCTTTTGTAGATTATAAACTTTTCGTAGGTTATAAACTTTTCGTAGGTTTAAACTTTCGTAGGTTATAAACTTTCGTAGGTTATAACCTTTTTCCAAGGTTATAAACTTTCTTAGGTAATAAACTTTTGTATGTTATAAACTTTTCGTAGGCAAAAAACTTTTTTAGGTTATAAACTTTTCGTAGGTTATAAACTTTTGTAGGTTATAAACTTTTTTTGGGTTATAAATTTTTGTCGGTTATAAATTTTCGTAGGTTATAAACTTTTGTATGTTATAAACTTTTCGTAGGTTATAAACTTTTGTATGTTATAACCTACGAAAATTTATAACCGACAAAAATTTATAACCCAAAAAAGTTTTTAGGTTATAAACTTTCGTAGGTTATAAACTTTTGTATGTTATAAACTTTTGTATGTTATAAACTTTTCGTAGGATATAAACTTTTGTAGGTTATAAACTTTCGTAGGTTATAAACTTTTCGTAGGTTATAAACTTTCGTAGGTTATAAACTTTTCGTAGGCTATAAACTTTTCGTAGGCTATAAACTTTTGTAGGTTATAAACTTTTCGTAGGTTATAAACTTTCGTAGGTTATAAATTTTTCGTAGGTTATAAACTTTCGTAGGTTATAAACTTTTCGTAGGTTATAAACTTTTGTATTTCGTAGACGCATTGCTATTGTCCAGCTCATTTGATCGTTTGCCTTGTTAATTTCAAAGCAGCCAACTGAAAGTGCAAGCCCTCTTAATTTTAATCTTGAAGTTTTATGAAGCCTACGTCGGCGTTTTCCCAGGGTTTTTGTGGAAGTAAAGGGTGAGTTTGCGTAGGAACAAAAGGTGTGCTAGGACAGTCGCCTCGAGGAATTGAAAGCGAGCGGTCGCAGGAGTACCAAGGGAAGAAACACCTTAGGTGTTGGGAGGCACCTCCTATGCTGACCGGGGGATTGGAGGTTTTTTTCACAAGTGTAAACGGGAGACGAAGGAATGACAGAAGAGCAATTTAGAGAAGGAAATCTTAGTTTCCGAAGAACAGGGAGGAAAAATTATTAAGCTGATTGCAACCTTTCTGCGATTAAGTAAAGAAAAGAATAAAGTGCTTTTAAGAGATCTAAAAGGATTGCATAAAAATTATTACTCATAGTTATTATTATTTTCAATCACGCAAATCTCCGTAACACTTCCTTGCAATCGACTATCATTTCTCTCAAAATATTCTGATAATGCAAGGGGCATCCTGAAAGTAACGCCTCATCCTTAATAACTTTTGAAATTTTGAAGTGATTTTAATGAAACTGCATTGGCTTGCATTGTAATATATCACCAATATGGGAACAAATTTTTTTCAGAATCGGAAAAAAAGATCTTTTTTCATGAATTCAACTGCAGCGAGCCGTAATTGAATTCCTGGAAAAAGAGGGGGACATGAGGCCCCAGAAATCCATAGAAGACTCCTGTCAGTGTGTGGAGCTGCCACAATCGATATCAGTAATGTCCGAAAATGGATGGAGACGTTTCGAGAGGGAGAAAGTTCAGTGTCGGAAAAGCAACGGAGTGAAAAACCTACAACTGCAGTAACAGATGCCAATAGGCAACGAGTAAACGACCTCATCACAGCTGATCGTCGTGTCACCACCCAGGAGTTGTGTGATGCAATTCATTGTGGTCATAGTGCTATGAAAACATTAATTAGAGATCTGGGCTACAGAAAAATTTGTTCGAAGTGGATCCCAAGAAACCTAACCCGTGAACAAAGTGCAAAGTGGAGCAAAGAGTGGACATGTGCCAGAATCTCTTGGACTGTTATGATCGGAAGAGTGAGGTGTTTTTCTCTAATGTTGTGACGGGGGATGAAACCTGGGTGTACTTTCATGACCCAGAAACAAAACGTGCGTCAATGGAATGGCACCAAACATCTTCACCTTGGCAAAAGAGGTGAAAACTACTCGTTCCGCAGGGAAAGTGATGGTGGCAATTTTCTGGGACAAACATGATGTTATTTTGACTGATTTCGTTGAACGGGGTACTACAATAAACAGTGCTCACTGTGTGCGGACATTGAAGAAGCTAAAGGAAGCTATCAGAAGGAAACGACGTGACAATTCACTTTATAGTGTTGTTTTACACCACGATAACGCTCGTCCCCACACCTCAATGGAGACTTCACAAGCTATTGCCAAAATGGGATGGACGGTGATGCCCCATCCTCCCTACAGTCCTGATTTGGCTCCCTCCGACTTTTTTTCTGTTTGCCCCTTTGAAAATTACCCTTCGTGGGGAACGTTTCTGTGATGTGACAGACTTTAAACTGGCTGTGAACTCATAGGTGAAACGACAGCCACAGGAAAATTTTAACCAAAGCGGATTCTAACAATGGGTTCAAAGATGACGGAAATGTATAGAAAGTGATGGACAATACTTTGAATAGGCTAGCATTATTAACAATATGTACAAATATTTTGCCACCAAGTTTCACATTTTTTGCTGCTACAAATAAAAATCTTATGAAGGACGAGGCATTACTTTCAGGATGCCCTTTGTATTAAATAACTTATCAATGGCCCTTTTGCCACACTATTTCAGCTTTCGTCTTTTAAGAATCATCCTTTTCATTTGTATGGGACAACAAATAACTCCAACTTTAGACAGATTTCAAGTACTTCATACATTAACTTTCACTAAACTTTTCAAACCCCTTAAATGTAACGCCATGTTATCATCATCTAGGTTTCAGATTCTCTCTCTCTCTCTCTCTCTCTCTCTCTCTCTTCTAATTTGAGATGCAATGAAGACGAACACTTGGCTGAATATAACAGCGGGAGTAATACCGTTGTTTTAAAATGGGCAGGATCTCTTTTACTCGGAAATAACGCGAACCTATTCCCATGCCTAATACGGTGGTTGAGGAGCTTCCTGTAAGAATTTAATTCTCTCTTTCCAAACTTCTACGTGTAAGTAATAAATTTCGTAAACCATGAGGAGGCAAAAAAGGGAAGAGAAAGAAAGGAAGAGTTGCCCTTTGCGCTGTAAAAGAGTCGGAATCGTATGCTCATCCGACTAAATCACGCAAAACTATAGAGAAGGGAAGCGGGAGTAATGAGAGGAGGAGGAGGAGGAGGCGAGGGCTCATTCTCGGCATCAGTCGACGTAGAAATGAGCGCAGTCTTTTTTAACTCTCCGGACTCGGCCGTGTAATTACCGTTGTGAGGTAGGTTCAGAGGCGGAGATTGTTGATTATCCCTTCAGCGGCATGGCTCCACCAAAGAGATGAAGTATGACGGAAAAGCGAGACTTATTTAATTAAGGTAGTCGGATGTTAGATACCGGCAAGGAAATGTTTCCAGTTAAAACACGACTGCCAAGCGTGTTTGTTAGGCTTCATTTTTTCCCAATTTGCCCCTTGTTTTCTTGTTTTCTTACATAGTTCATTTTTAATTTTTTATTTTTTTTTTATTTTATCTTTGTGCCCTTCATTCTTTGAAGTTCCACATTTCTTCCGGTTCTGTTTTATTGATTTTCACGGCCTGCAGCTCAAAGTTTATCCCTTCTCTCCTCCGCAACATCAGAAGCTATCATGGACGAGTACACAGTCAAGCTTAATACACGGGAAAATAACATTTTTTTTTATCCTGTGTTTCAGAAAACGTTTGCATCGATGAATGAAATGTAAATAAACACTTCGGAAAAGTAGATACTCTCTTGCGTATAAATCTTAGATGTTTTTTTGTATTTTCGCATGTAATTTAGTGTTTGCAAGTAGCAATATTTTTCACAAATATAGTTAAACCTCGGTTATATATTTTTCTAAGCGATGTCCCTAAAAAACGTATAGATGAAATTTCAGAATGTTAATTGTAAAATTTTGAATGCTTCCAAAAAGAAAAGGGGGGGGAGTGCACATAATTTTAGATTACTTTAATTTATAATGTAAGATATGCATACGTATACCTTGTTTGCTACCTTAAACCTCTGTCTATTTTGACTTTTGTGTTAATGCTTTCATTCTATTTTAATATTTAAAACTAGGTTAATACATTCTGTATGACTCATATTTTCAATATATTAGAAAAAAAGACGTAGTTCTACCGCAAAACCCTTACCATTTATACGTTTCCCAATTATACTTTTTTAAATTTATATGTAACTCTAGGTAGTAATCCGAATATGATTTGTTTAATATTAAATACCCCTATTATACATTCTTTGCTTATAAATATTAGTTTCTTCAAAGCAGTTCATCCAGTAGTTAATTTAGCATTAGTGCCTGGTAAAATATTCCCTAAT
Source organism: Macrothele yani (assembly GCA_039090855.1). NCBI lineage: Eukaryota > Metazoa > Arthropoda > Arachnida > Araneae > Macrothelidae > Macrothele > Macrothele yani. Next base: position 47,511,854 of record CM076998.1, on the reverse strand, counting down.
CTTTGCTTGTTTCAGATCTCTTGAATTCAGGGGACAAAACGAAAACTGTGAACGCTATTTAGTCAATATTTAGTTGCATTATCCACTTCATGGCTGCAAAAAAAAAAAAAATAAAATAAAAGTGCTGTCTCAATTCTCTCAAAATTGCAACATACGGAATTATGAATAAAGAATTAAAGAACCATATATTTTTGATGTTGACCTACAAAGTACTTGTAAGACTAGTGTTAACTTATGCCTCTGAAAACTGGGTATTATCAATGGCAGATGAAAGATTGCTGGCTCTGTTTGAAAGAAGAGTTCTTCGATATATTTTTGGAGCAGTACAAGAGAATGGTGTGTAGAGGAAAAGATACAACCATGAATAATACAGATAATTTAATGAGTCAGACATTACTGAGTACATAAAAATAAATAGATTAAGTTGTGGTAGACATATTATACGCATGGATAGTAATAGAATAGTTGAGAACATGTTTAATGCTTAGCTGGAAGGAAAAAGAAAAATTGGATGACCTAAATTAAGATGGGAAGATGGATTGATGCGAGGTATTATATTAAGGCTTTAGGAGTAAAGAATTGGAGGAGTTTGGCATTCAACAAGGAAGGCTGACAGAAGTTTCTGAAGAAGGCCAGTGCCCACACAGAGCTGTTGAACCAATGATGATGATGATGATTTATTTTTGATAATTTGAAATTCAGAGTTTAACGTATAATGGTAAAAACGTAAAAATGAATTACGTATAACCAAATCAAAAAAGCAATAGAAACAACACCAAGATATCGTTATTAGGGCAGAATTACATGTAAAAGTTGAAAACGTATAACAGAGGTTCCATTGTATGTGCATGGAATTCTTTAGTAGCGCTAGGAGTTTTTGATTTTCTGTTCTTATGTAAATTTTGCTACTTTCTGTTTGATTTTTGTTTTTAACGGCACGTCACTTTCATGAATTTTTCTATACGTTTTGACAACACTGAGAGTAAGTTAAAGGTAAATTAAAACTTCGTCAAGGGTGAAAGTAGAGAAGATTTACTGATTGATATTTATTTTCCTGTTAACTTGATTCTACGACATTTCGAAGACTATACGGAAGTGCTGTTGCATTCTGTTAGTGTTATCGTGAAGATTCTACAGTCGTGTTACTAATAAAAATGGAAGGATGTGACGTATGAATCAAATGGACAATGAAGCAGGGATAAGCTGGCGGGCGTGGTTCAATCGGGGGCCGCCAGGGGAGGCTCAGCCTCCTCTGAAAAGTTTTGAGTCTCCCCTAAGAAAGACTCCTCGAATGTAATAATATTAGCACACGCCATATTTGGAGGGAAAAATTAAAGAAAAGAATTTTAGTATCATACTTAAAAACTGACAGCCATTGGACAACTGAATTATTAAGTTGGATACCAAAAGACAAAAAAGACATGACAGATAGGTGGTATAGCGTTACATATCGATCTGACTGAGGAAAAAGCTTGCAAATCATCTGATTCAAAAACATGTCCGCACAGAAGCTTTTTTCAAAATGCAACAGTTCAATTCGCAGATCAATTTGCATCTTTATAAACTGTTGCAGTGTTTGTAATCGCTCACGATATGCCAGTCCATTCCCTGTATTTATTACGATTATTCATTTTTGAAACGCTTTGCATTTAGTGAGATCCAATGGATAAATTTTGGGCCAAATAAATATCGACGTAACCCAAAAATATAAATTAAAGGAGCACGAAGATTGAAAAGCAAGTCAAACACTTCAAACTGCGTCACACTATGCAATAGGAAACCAATACATGCAATCGGTATAATTATATATAGTCATGGCGAAAGAGGAGAAAAATCTACATGTCTCAAAAGTTTATACACAATAGAAACGTAATACAAGACATGCCATTATTAGATATGTATGGTATTTGCAGACTCCTCTATCAGCTCGGAAACCGTTTCTCCGTTGAATAAATTAGATTCTGCAGTTTCCAGTCAATACAGCTTTCAGTTATCAGTTAATTAACTATTCATTCATCATATAAAAGTTTATCAGAAGAATATTTTTTTTTTCAGAAGGATATTTTTTGTCTAATTTAAACCGAATCGACTATAAACATTTTTTTTTAACAAAGCTTGAAAACATCAAATTTCATCTTTATCTGTTAAATAGTTTTTGAGTCATTTCATCCTAAGAAGAAAAAGAAAACGAAATATCCCGAAGGTGCTCCACATTTGGTGCTATTAAGTGCATCAAAAAGGGACATCCGCTCGAGATATACATATATATCCTTGAAGCAGTATTGCTGCGCTCACTAATTTTTCAAAAAATACTGCTACAATAAAATATTAAATATAATATTTTAACCTAATGTATACTCGCATATTAAAATTAATTTATGGAAGTACCTAAAATTTTCTAGCCTGCTGTGGAATTTAATAAAATCTTCACTAAAGTTCTTTCACACCGTTTGAAGGTAACAATGGACAGGGCTCAACCGAGAGAACAAGCTGGATTCAGGAGTGGCTATAGCACAATAGATCATATCCACGTACTGAGAGAACTAATTGAAAGAGCGTGGGAATATGACCTTCCATTGTGCATGGCTTTTATCGATTATGAAAAAGCATTTGATTCGGTGAAACCATCAGCAGTTACAAAAATGGCTCTGAAATCCTGCGGTATTGAAGATGCATACATTAATATTATTAATAACATCTATGAAAATGCAAGTGCAAAGATTCGGCTGTTTGAAAATACAACACACATAAAAATAGGAAAGGGAGTGAGACAAGGTGACACCATATCTCCAAAGCTCTTTAATGCCACATTGGAAAATGTATTTCAATCACTGAACTGGGAAAACAAAGGGATAAAGATTAATGGAGATTATCTAACCCACCTTCGTTTTGCTGACGACGTAGTCATTTTTGCAACTACCCCATCAGAGCTGCAGAGTATGATCCAGGAACTTGCTGACAAGAGTAAAGAAGTGGGATTAAAAGTGAACTTTCAGAAGACAAAAGCGATGTTCAATGCTTTTACAAGTAATGAAGATTTATCGATTGATGGAGAAAAGCTGGAGGTAACAGACACGTACGTTTATCTTGGACAGCAGATATCAAGTGAGGGTCACATTGATGAAGAAATTAATCGGCGTACAAAACTTGCCTGGAGAGCTTTTGGGAGAAACAGACTAATTTTCAAGAGCAATATGCAATTATGTCTTAAAAGAAAAGTGTTTGATCAATCCATCCTTCCAGTGCTTACGTATGGTGCAGAGACGTGGACCTTAACTAAAAGAGACATACAAAGGCTGCAGACAACTCAAAGCAGCATGGAGAGGTGCATGCTTGGTGTAACTAGAAGAGATAAGAAGAAGAACTCGTGGATCCGAGAAATGACAAGAGTGGAAGACATCATGATCAGAGTTAAATCCCTGAAATGGCAATGGGCTGGACATACTGCCAGGAGGACAGACCATCGATGGACAGCCGAAATTTTAGATTGAATTCCAAGGGAAAGGAAAAGATCCAGAAGAAGACCACATGGGAGATGGGTGGATGAAATTCGAAAGTATGCGGGAGTGACATGGAGGGGACTCGCACAAGACAGACCGTTGTGGAGGAAACTTGGGGAGACCTTCGTCCAGCAGTGGATTGATAATGGTTGACAATGATGATGATGATGATGATGATGATGATGATGATATATATAAGCTGTGTGACTTCCACTCGATATCACAGAGTCTCGGAAACTAACAGATTTCAAGGCAGTGACTCACTACTAAGGGTAAAGGTTTCATGTTGCTGTGTACAGCGAGGTCGGCGAGAGGCTTTCAACTTTTCCACTACCATTCACTCACATCTCTCTTCTTGCACTTGGAACCCTTAATTGGCGAGATCCATCGTGGCTTCACATTGCGTAACGAAAAAGATAATAATAAAAATAGATGCTATTCTACATGTAACACTACTCACACATTTCGTATTTTCACACCTTGTCCAGTGTTCATCAGGATAAAATTATTTTATAGTGTATTAATCGTTATATGTGTGTGGAATTCGTTAATAGCCCTAGGAGATGTGACGAATATTTTTAATTTAACCTTCCTTTTTGAGTTTCTGTTCTTATATAAATTACGTTACTTCCCTGTTATCCATTTTTCTGAACGGCACGTCAAAGCCTCCTAATTTCCCGTATTCCTCTTGACAACTGCTGACAGTGAGTTAGAGGTACATACAAAGCCACGCTCGCGCTGTAAAAAATTATTTGATAAGTTTCAAACAATAAAGGAGGGGGGGGAGGTTAGCTGTCTCAACATTTCTGACAGCGTTATGCAAAAATCTCAACCAATGTTCCACAGGTTTTTGAAGAAATCTGAAACATTGTGATAGAGTGATTTTGTGGGACGTCCCACAACAAACATGGAAAATTTCGGAAAAGTGGTAAGTATTCATTTTACAAATATTCTAAAAGACTGTACCGTAAAATCCCAAAAACTGTCGGCGAATCTGCTGTAAATTTTTGTATGTCCCTTAATGAAAGATACTGATATTGCCAAAATTCTTAAAAGTTGCACTGAATTCTGATTTGGCATTCGGTATCACCGAATACCAACTCTCTCTCTCTCTCTCTATCTCTCTCTCGTTTTCTCTCTCTCTCTCTCTCTCTCTGTCTCTAAGGATCTCTCTCTCTCTCTCTCTCTCTCTCTCTCTCTCGCTAACTCTTTCACGCTCCGACTGTTTATGCCCCCCTCTCTCTCTCTCGCTACCTCTTTCTCGCTCCAACTGTTTTGCTCCCCTCTCTCTCTGACTATCTCTCTCTCTTTCTCTCGCTTTGACTCTCTTACTTCCTCTCTCCGTCTCGCTCCCTCTCTCTCGCTGTTTCTCTTGCTCTCCTTCTCTCTCTCTCTCTCTCTCTCTCTCTCTTGCTCTCCTTCTCTCTCTCTCACTCTTTCTCTTGGTCACCTTTCTCTCTCTCTCCCTCTCTCTCGCTGTTTCTCTTGCTCTCCCTCTGACTGTTTTGCTCTCCCCCCTCTCTCTCTCGCTCTTTCTCTTGCTCTCCTCTCTCTCTCTCTCTCTCTCTCTCTCTCTCTTGCTCTCCCTCTCTCTCTTTTTCTCACTTTGACTATCTTGCCCCCCTCTCTCGCTGTGACTGTCTTACTCACCCTCTCTCTCTCGCTTCGACTATCTTGGTATCTTTCTCTTTCGCTCTTTCTCTTGCCCCCATCTCTCTCTCGCTACCCTCTCTCTCTCTCTCTCTCTTGCTCTCTCGCTCCCCCTCTCTCCTCTCTCGTTCTCTTTCTTTCTCACTCTCTCTCTCCCTCTCTCCCTCACTCTCTCGTTCTCTCTCTCACTCTCTCGCTCCCTCTCTCTCTCTCTCTCTCTCTCGCTCTCTCGCTCCCCCTCTCTATCTTGTTCTCTCTCTCTCTCGCTCTCTCGCTCTCCCTCTCTATCTTGTTCTCTCTCTCTCTCTCTCTCTCTCTCTCTCTAGCGCGCGCTCCCCTCTCTATCTTGCTCGCCCTCCCCCCCCCTCTCTTTCTCTCTCTCTCCATCTGAAGGCAAGTTGGGTACATCGGCAGGACCCCCATGAAGCAATGTACCCAACTTGCCTTGTAAACGTAAATCAAAGTTGTGGATGTGGTGTCATGGTGTGGGGCACATTATGTTTGGTATGGAATGGGTCCCCTGATATTTCTTGTACCCTCCAAGGATTACCCGAGCGTTGTTACCGACCATGTCCATTATGCAAGGTTGACTTCTTATCCAGGAGGTAACGGCTGTTTCATAGACGTTAATGTCACTGTCCATCGCGCAAGATGTGTTCGACCGTGTTTCAGCGGGCATGACAGCGACTTCAAACATCTTCCCTGGCCACCACAATGCTAGATCTGAACTCCACTAGGAATGTATGGGACATGTTAGAAAAACCGATCGAGGAGCAAAGTCCTGTTCCGTGAAATCTTAACCAGGGAAAGGCCTGTCTAATAAACGCCTGGTATGCTGTAGACGTAGACGCATTCCAGCATCTTGTGAAATCCATGCCAAATCTTACACTCACTTTAACGGTGGTCCAATCTGGTTGACTCCAGATGTCACATTTTTGAATTTTTTTTTTTTGTTTGCTATCAAATAATTCTTAGGAATCAGTGACAATTATTCTTAACTCATACTCATTTTTACATTATTTTACAAAATTATGGGTAACCGTGTTCAATATTAGCTGCTGCCAGTTACACTTTTCGATCTCTCTCTCTGTCTCTCTCTCTCTCTCTCTCATTCTCTCAACATTATTGTACAAAATTATGGGTAGCCGTGTTCAATATTAGCAGCTTCCAGTTACACTTTTCGATCTCTCTCTCTCTCTCTCTCTCTCATTCTCTCAACATTATTTTACAAAATTATGGGTACCCGTGTTCAATATTAGCAGCTGCCAGTTACACTTTTCGATCTCTTTCTCTCTCTCTCACTCTCTCATTCTCTCAACATTATTTTACAAAATTATAGGTACCCGTGTTCAATATTAGTTGCTGCCAGTTACACTTTTCGATCTCTCTCATTCTCTATCCCCCTCTCTCTCTCTCTCTCTCTCTCTCTCTCTCTCCTCTCACTCTCTCTCTCTCTCTCGGCAAGTTGGGTACATCGTTCTCTCTCCCAGAATCTAGCATCGTGTAACGGTTTTCTTTTCTTTCACATTGCAACTGAGCTTCTCTCGTCTGCAGTGTTTTTTTGTTCTTTTTCTCTCTCTTCCGAGGTATTTTCTTTGGGGGGGGGGGGGGGAGGTATTTGTTGACACAAATCTCAATATTTTTATTTCCAAACACTTTATTTGTCTCTAGAAAAGTATAAAACACAACCACTCATTCTTGACACCGAACTGTTGTGATCGTTCTCCGTTCAAAGAATTTGAAAGTGGATACGGAAAGTTAATGGGGGATGGGGCTGAGAGTGTGACCTCTAACAAAATTCCATTTTTTTAATTTTTCAAACTGAATCATATCAGCAGCGGAGCAAACCTGTTCTGGAGATATTTCATGACGTTGTTCACCCAATCCTTACTCCTAGCGCTTGTTTCTGTGAAAAACTAAAGACCCTACCAACAGTAGTCCGTTCGTTTTCACACAGCCACTAGCAATCTGAATACCACGAAAAATTAAAGTGACAGACCATATTTTTAGATTCCTTTCAAAGTGTTTTGAGAGAAGATGCGGATCTGTCTTTCGAAATTACTTTATTTCTGCTTTTTTTCATGGTAATTTCTGGAAGAAAACCGTAAATTCAGCAAACTCGTAACCACGCAAATACATTCATTCTGGATATTAACCCTTTAAGCGGCCGATGTCCCTGAACCAAATGGTTTCCTAATATTTCTCCGCTCCCCAAACAGAAATGTTCACATATAGTGAAAGTTCTAGGAAACCTATGGCAAAACAGTTCTTTCCCACTCCCATCTCAGCAATACGGATCATAATCCAGTCATTAGTGATAAGAGCTCGCTTCTATTTCTTTATTTCCCACTCCACAACATGCATTAGGTATGATGGGAAAGATCTATCCCCTTTGACCCGGATGTCATGATACCGGGTAAAAGCAACTGACTCAAACTCCTTCTCTCTTAGGTTCGTAGCCACTGATGTAACAACACGCTTAATGTCAGTCATGCTCCTAAATGACCGCTCTGAATAACAAAAATTAAACAGTCATTTTGCAGCAAAACTTTCCAATGCGCAAGTTCACTCTTTCTAGCCGTATTTGGTCTACTTGTTAGAAAGAGAATATATCCGTCCGAGCTGATTTCAGTACATTTTGAAGTAGGACTACGTTTAACTCTGCGGATAGTACGGGGCGACTTACGGCCTACCACCTGTGACAATAATAGGTCCCATTTGATATCATTATTGCGTTAAAAATACGTGACGCACACTAATCGTGTTAGCATATTCGTAAACAAGATGAAGTCCAATTTGCGTACTGCGCAGTACATCATGCGTGCGACGCTCCCCTCGCTCCCTGTGCGCGGGGGAGGTGATGCAATATTTCTTGGGGTGCCGCCGCGGTTGACTCAGTCTATCTCGGCAACCGTGAGCGAAACCCGACTGTGCGTGGTATCGTTGTAAAGCTCTCGACGAGATTTATTCGAATATGCGAAGAACATATCGCAGTGGTTTGAACTTAACATTTAAAAAATTGATTTCTTGTGAACCGGTGAACAATTTTGACAATATCGTGGTTTATTTGGACAACTGTGCGTGTTATCGTTTTAACGCTCTGGACGAGCTATTCAAATATATAAATAAAGAACGTATCGCAGTGGCTTAAACTAAAATTTTTAAAAATCGTGTTCATGTGAACGAGTTCACATTTTTTACAGTGCCGCGGAATTTGCAGAATGAACGCAAAAAAATTGGAGAAAATCAAAACGAGATGCAAGAGCAAGTGATGAGGAATGTAAAAAGCCCAAGAAGACAGGGCACCCCGTTGGGTAATTCCTGTAACGATCTGCTTTGTGTTCGCAATGTATCCAGCATTATTTGTAAAAATTATGTAAGCTACTTTTCATATCATTGACCTGTTTTGGCTATAACAAATTAAATAAACGCTTTGAAATCGTGCTCGACTAGCTCAATGCAACTCTCAGATCTGCAAGTTGTAGTCCTCCGTTCCCCACGACGGCTCAATGAGAACTGAGCCTACTTGCAATTTTTTTTATCCCCGAGTTAATTCGCTGTAGCTGGTTAAATGGTTAATGTTCGAAGGCTCAGACGTAAATGAAGAACTACCGCCCATTCTGTTGTTAGAAACAGAATTCCAAGATAAAAATTAATAAAAATAATCTGCAGAGTAACAATAAAGTTGTCTACATGTAGTAGCAGCTCGTTAAACAAACACGAGGAAAACACGGAAAATCAAAGTAAGAAAAAAAGTCATTCGCAATCTAAGAACCCGGGGTGTTACGAAGTACAGGAATGAGGACAACAAAAGCATGTTCTGCGGGGCAGAAACTCATGGCTCCTATTTTCTCTTCGGATTTATGCTCAAGCGCCGTCGACAGAACTCGCAGTGTTTTGTAACCACTACTGGAAGTGTAAACGTCTGTCCATGGCTTTATTCACTATCTGTTCCTTCACAGGGGAGACCTGCACCCGATATCTTTCAATAGCTAGTATGGAATGAACGACTTCTACGTATTTTGTATGCATTACGGTTTGCAATTTGAAAAAAATATTTTTATTTATTTAAAACTCTTTCTAGTGGTAACATTGGACTAGCACGCTTCGCCAATAGAGGTGGAAACGGGGCAAAATTTCGGACCGGGACCCGACTCAGACCCGTAACAAACCCGGACAAATCTGCTTTGAACTATAAATTCGAAACTCAATTTATGTATATATACATATAAACGTAATATACATATTCATGCTAATAACTGCTTGATATTTAACAACTGAAATTCCTTTTTAATAATAAAATTTGGTAACTTGCTAAATTTTAGTGCCATTTTTAGTGCCACTATTTTGCGTAATCCAGAAGTAATGGCTGATTATGACCGTGACCATGGAGTATATTACAAATGGGAATCATTATTTATGATAACACAAATGTATTTTATTAAATGTATTTAGATTGTTCACTCTTTCCACGCTTTAATGGAGGTGCACATACTTTTATATGGTCCGTTAGATTTTTGGCTCCATAATCTTTTATTACACCGTCGACATATTTCTTTGTAATTATACACTTTCCACATTTTGAACAACAAGCAAGACCAAACAACACAGAATTATGGTTCCTTAATGAGACGAAACAATTTCCAGCATTCACTCTTCCCCTTGTGGTTTTGAACAAGTACGTATTTGTTGACCTGGAAGCCTTTCTCAATCTCCTTAATACTAAATCCATCCATATTAACAAATAATGAGTTAATTTCGACATGACATGTCATGGGAACGGGATGTTAGCACATCAATCGAAAACCTCTGAATGCTCAATGTTAAAAATGCGATGTGAAAAGTAACTCTTAGTCATACAGTGAACTTCGCACGGAGAGAGTGAATCAGCTGAGAAGCTGGCCAATGGCGTTTGCCTGTACCTTGCCCTGGACAATCGCACTGTAAAAGAACGCAAAGGAAGTATCTTTTTACGATATGGAGTCGGTGTGGCTGAAGTAAGTCGGTGGAAATCTTCGTTGCTTTAAGAAAGAGACGACAGTATTTTTGCATGGCAAATCATTATTCACTCCGTGGGCACCAGTATCGATTACAGAATCCCACAACACGCATTTTTCTTTGGAATATATTTTTCCTCTTTTCAAAAATAAAACGGGCATTAGACCAGGTCAAAATCGGGTCTGGAACACCTTGACCCTACCCGTTGGACCAGCAAGAAATTGTCGACCTGTTGACCCGTTGACCCGTGACCCGTTTCCATCTCTGTTCGCCCCTGGTAAGTACAGGACACACCAGCTGCGTAGTGTAGATATGATAATGACGCATAGTGAGCATCATGAAGCATGGATTTTTATTACTCCAATTTATATAAACAATAAATTTAATGAAATAAAGGTCAACTCCATATCACTGCACGTGGAAATTTTACTGAAAAAGTTAAACTTAACCTACCAGGCTCAAGCATTGCAAGAATTTTTGAAATTGTTTCACGTTACATGTAAAATTTACTTTCAGAGTCTCTACTTTGACCGTTGTCTTCTATTCTTGTGAGTAAGAAAAAATTAATGGAGCAGGAAAATGACAAGAGTTGATTATATCATGATCAAAGTAAAAACTCTACAGTGGCGATGGACTCGATATATTTCTAGAACCGTTAAACAACCGAAATATTAGACCGGATACCAAGGGGTAGTAAAAGACCCAGAAGAAGACCACGTAGGAAATGGTAAGGTGAAATTCGAAAGCATACCGGAATGACATGAAAAAGAATTGCTCAAAACAAAAATTTGTGGAAAAGACTTGGGAGGCGTGGAAAGTGTGTTTGTCTTACGACATTGGCTATCTCCCTTTCCTGGAACCAGTGGCTCTAAATTAGAGACGATCTGCTCTGCTTGTATGGCACTGAGTTGCTCACAGTGGTCGTTAAATCCCTAAATCAAAATTAAAAAAAAAGATTTGGGAGACTTTCATCCAGCACTGCATCGAAGATGGCTGATGATGATATAATTAATTGTTTAAATGTGACATGAAAGTAGGAACTGTTACTATCTAGACAAAAAGATTACTGTCATAAAATTTCGCCGATAAACAATAAACGAAACAAGATAATAAGAATCGGGTAGATTACACCGAAATAGGGATGTAAGGTCAGGTGATGCGTAACATCACAGCCTCTCCTTGACAAATGTCAACCCCGCCTTCTCGTGGTGCATCCTGTTCCTACTAAAGGGGCTCTGACGACCGCCAATAGCGGTATAACTATACCATCGGGATTAGAGGAAATTCTATCCCACACTCACCAACCCGCTTGGCCAGCGTGGTGAGTTATGGCCAAACCCCTCCAAAATGACTCCACAACTTAAATCTTGGCCCTCAGTCTCCGGCAGCTGGAATGTACCTGGCCAAGGCAGCGGCCAGTGCGACATGAAGGCAGAGGGTGCTAAGAATCCCCGGAGGACCGGACTAGGCTGCCATCTGATGCTGACCTTGGCAACGTACAATGGACGCTCCCTATCTTCTGATTCAAGGCTTCTTGAATTGGAAGAGGAACTACAAAGGATCAAGTGGGACATCGTGGGGCTAAGTGAGGTAAGGAGAAAAGGAGAAGATCTCATCGAACTGAAAAGTGGACATCTCTTCTACTATCGTGGGACAGATACTGGCAGAACTAGTGGTGTTGGATTTATAATAAACAAGAAACTGAAGGATAAAGTTGTAGAAGTTGAAAGTTCCTCTGACAGAGCTGCACGGCTTGTTATCCAACTCTCGAAAAGATACCAGGCTCAGATTATTCAAACTTATGCACCCACCACAAGTCATCCTGAAGAAGAAATTGAAGAATTTTATGAGGAAATTTGTCATCTAAATAATAAAGGTAAGCAGCACTTGAAAATAATTATGGGAGATTTCAATGCAAAAATAGGGCAACGGCAACAGAATGAAACTTCAGTAGGTAAATTCGGTCACGACAACAGAAACCAGCGTGGAAATACTCTCGTTGAGTTTGCAGAGGCAGAAGGGTTTTTCATCTTGAACTCCTTCTTCAAGAAAAAGCCACACAGGAAATGGACATGGAGACATCCAAATGAGACGACAAGTGAAATTGATTTTATTGTGTGTAACAAAAAATTCGTCATAGAAGACTGCAGTGTGCTAAACAAGTTCAACACAGGTAGTGACCATAGATTGGTGAGATGTAAGATGCACCTCAACACTAAACTTGAACGTGGCAAGCTCATAAGACAAACAAAATCTATTGACATAACCAACCTTAAAAAACACCATAATACCTTCAAGTTGGAAATGAAGAACAGGTTCTCTGCTTTAGAAGGCCTAACATCGGAAGAAGTGGACATCTCTGAAGTTAACAGAAAAGTAACCAAAGCTCTTATGGAAACAGCAACAAAATTAGCTGGGTCTAAGAACAAGTTGCATGTAAATAAATTATCAGGAAAAACGAAAATGTTGATGCAAAAAAGAAGAGAGATGAGGACAACCAAAGAAGATGTGACTTCCAAAGTGGAATATACAGAGCTATGCAAGACAGTAAGAAAAAGTATCACTGAAGACGTAAGAAAATTCAACTGTGAACTAGTGAGGAAAGCAATTGAAAACAACCAAAGCCTAAAGATAGCAAAGGGACATCTCAGTAAGGGAAGAAAACAGATTATGGCACTGAGAAAAGAAGATGGTTCTGTAACAAGAAATACAGGCGAAATTTTGACAAGAGTGAAAGATTTCTACTCCAAATTATATGAAAGGGATGATACATGCACTCCAGACATCATGAAAGATACCAGTACCAGAGTTCCTCCAGTCCTTCCAGCAGAAGTTGCACATGCAATCAAGAACATGAAGCGGGGAAAAGCTCCAGGAGAAGATGGAATTACTGTAGACATCATACAAGAAGCAAGTGGAGAAATCGAAACAGTACTCGCCCAAATTTTCACTCGATGCCTTAATGAAGGAAAGATTCCTGAGGATTGGAACACCGCTACAATGATCCTGCTACATAAGAAAGGTGACATTGAGAATCTCGGAAACTACAGACCTATCAGCCTCCTATCAGTAGTTTATAAAATCTTCACTAAAGTTCTTTCACACCGCTTGAAGGTAACACTGGACATGGCTCAACCGAGAGAACAAGCTGGATTCAGGAGTGGCTACAGCACAATAGATCATATCCATGTGCTGAGAGAACTAATTGAAAGAGCGAGGGAATATGAACTTCCATTGTGCATGGCTTTTATCGATTATGAAAAAGCCTTTGATTCGGTGAAACCATCAGCAGTTACAATGGCTCTGAAAACCTGCGGTATTGAAGATGCATACGTTAATATTATTAATAACATCTATGAAAATGCAAGTGCAAAGATTAGGCTGTTTGAAAATACAACACACATAAAAATTGGAAAGCGAGTGAGACAAGGTGACACCATATCTCCGAAGCTCTTTAATGCCACATTGGAGGGCGTTTTTCAGTCACTGAGCTGGGAAAACAAGGGGATAAAGATTAATGGAGATTATCTAACCCACCTTCGTTTTGCTGATGACGTAGTCATTTTTGCAACTAGCCCATCAGAGCTGCAGAGTATGATCCAGGAACTTGCTGACAAGAGTAAAGAAGTGGGATTAAAAATGAACTTTCAGAAGACAAAAGTGATGTTCAATGCTTTTACAAGAAATGAAGATTTATCGATTGATGGAGATAAGTTGGAGATAACCGACACGTACGTTTATCTTGGACAGCAGATATCAAGTGAGGGTCACATTGATGAAGAAATTAATCGGCGTATAAAACTTGCCTGGAGAGCTTTTGGAAGAAAGAGCATAATTTTCAAGAGCAATATGCCATTATGTCTTAAAAGAAAAGTGTTTGATCAATGCATCCTTCCAGTGCTTACGTATGGTGCAGAGACGTGGACCTTAGGTAAAAGAAACATACAAAGGCTGCAGACAACTCAAAAAGCATGGAGAGGTGCATACTTGGTGTAACCAGGAGAGATAAGAAAAGGAACTCGTGGATCCGAAAAATGACAAGAGTGGAAGACATCATGATCAGAGTTAAATCCCTGAAATGGCAATGGGCTGGACATACTGCCAGAAGGACAGATCATCGATGGACAGCCGAAATTTTCGATTGGATTCCAAGGGACAGGAAAAGACCCAGAAGAAGACCACATGGGAGATGGGTGGATGAAATTCGAAAGTATGCAGGGGGACATGGAGGAGACTGGCACAAGACAGACCGTTGTGGAGGAAACTTGGGGAGACCTTCGTCCAGCAGTGGATTGATAATGGTTGACAATGATTATGATGATGACCCCGAAATAATCACAAAAATGAATGCTAACTCCGTTTTAATGGTGTAAAATAATAAGTAAGCAGACAGCAAGCTTTCACCACTCACGAGTAGTTTCATCAGGCATAACTGAGATAAACACCGCAAACAACAACTAGAAAGTAAAGAAATTCTGAGTAATTCAAACTATACTTTACTTTCTATTTGTTGTTTACGGTGTTTATCTCAGTTATGCCTGATGAAGCTACCCGCGAGTGGTGAAAGCTTGCTGTCTGCTCACTTATTATTTTACACCATTAAAACAGATTTAGAATTCATTTTTGTGAATAAATGAAACATTTTTGAGTTAGCAACTGCAAACACATTTATTTCCACTGAAAGTTTGGAAACCGAACTTTCTGACGCATTTCTTATCCTTATGTTTGCTGCGTTTAAGGTCAGGAGGCGACCTACCCAGTTTCTTTTTTTATTTCTGGGTTCTGTTGCAGCGAGCGAGAAGGGGTGGGGTATGTTTCAACAAATAATTTACTTTACTTAAGAGTTGTAGCACTTGATAGTAAGTAACAAAGGCACAACGGCGAAAGGGCGCTTTTTATTTCCTGGAAACAAATAACAGAATAACAGTAAACCACGTTAAAGCTTACTTTGATGTAATCGTACAGCACGTTGTATACCTTTTAGGAGGGTGCTTAACTGCTTAACTGCGCATGCTCAAATGGCCTCGCAAAAGGGCCACGGAGAACCCTGTTTCGCAGCGGCAAACGAGTGATTTTTGTACTTGGGCAAACTTTAGTGGTTATAAACACAACAAACTGCAAAGTATGTTTCTTTTCTCGGAAAAAAAAGTCACACTTACAACTGATGACATTGATTAATGTTCTTTATTCTTTGAAGAAGTTTCTGATAAATGTCTTTTAATCTTCTAAGAATTTTTTGAATAATGTATTTTATTAATCGAAGTGTTAAAATTTTTCGCTGGTCTTACGAAATAGATTTGAATATAAGAAGTAGAACCGCGGATGGCCTAGTGGTCAGCGTTCGTGACTGCCACGGAGAAACCTCAAGTTCGATACCGGGCAGGTACGAACGCTCCAACTGCTAAATATCCGCCGTGCGTCAGATGGGCAAGTTAAGCCGTCGGATCCCGGGTACTGGGCCCCCGGTAATAAATAAGGGCGTTTTTCTACCCCTTTCTACCTCGCTTCCGTGTTACTTTCCTATCGAGCACCCTAGCCCAAATCTCCTAGCTTCCTATTTCTAAGGGTTGTTTAAAACCTGGGATCAAACACTCTCTTCCTAAAAAAACCTCTACATATGATCTGATCTTATCTGTTTTAACTGGCTAAACTACACAGACGGAATGTACCGCTGCAGATTTGTTGTCTTGACACGTGTGCTTCCCTTCCGAGTACGTCACAATATAACAAGTAGAACACAGTCTCACGTGCTCCTTTAGTATTTTATTATTTAACGAATTTTTTGAATGATGGGTTTTATTCTTCGAAGAGTTAAAATTTTTTGGTGATCTTACGAAATATCCTTGAATATGACGAGCAGAACGCAGTCTCCCGTGCTCCTTCATTCAAATACAATTTTATTCTTCAACGAATTTTTTGAATAATGCGTTTTATTCTTCGAAGAGTTAAAAATTTTTGGTGATCTTACGAAATACCCTTGAATATGAGGTTTCAGTCTCACGTGCTCTTTCATACAAATACAATTTTATTCTTCAACGAATTTTTTGAATAATGCGTTTTATTCTTCGAAGAGTTCAAATTTTTTGGTGGTCTTACGAAACGCCCTTGAATATAACAAGTAGAACACAATCTCACGTGCTCCATTAGACAAATGTAATTTTATTCTTTAACGATTTTTTCGAATAATGTATTTGATTCGTTTTCGGTGGTCTTACGAAATACCCTTGTACATAATAAGTACAATACAATCTCACATACTCCTTTAGAAAGTTTATTTTATTCTTCAAATTTTTTGAATAGTGTGTTTTATCCTTCGAAGATTTAAAATTTTCCGGTAGTCTTACGAAATACCCTTGAATATAACAAGAAGATCACAGTCTCACGTGCTTCTTTAGACAAATGTATTTTATTCTTCAACGAATTTTTTGAATAATGTATTTTATTCGTTTTCGTGATCTTACGAAATATTCTTTGATATAACAAGTAGAACACAATCTCACATGCTACCTTAGACATTTCTTCTTCTTAGTATTTTATTCTTGAACGAAGTTTTTGAATGATGTGTTTTATTCTTCTAAGAATTAAAATTTTTCGATTGTCTAACAAAATACCTTAGAATGTAGCACAACAGTCTCACTTGCTTCTTTAGAAAGGCCACTCCTGCTATGCTTTTGTTTTTCCACGCATGCGGAATAAGCAAAGTCACAATTCGGAGTAGTTACACATTTTTTTTCGCTGATGATTTACGGAATTTCATTTTTTGTCCAACACAGATAAACGGGAATGCAGTAAACATTTCAAACATCGCTTGATCCTTAAAAATCCTTAAAATTCAATTTACGATCTTTTGATATGTTTGAATAAAAAGTTCCAAGCGGGTTCAAAAATTAAATTCTGCATCTGGGCTCAGGCTCGTGATTATACTTTATTCTTGACGCTTCAAAGTACTGACACTGGTTAAACATTGGGAAATATTCTATTGTTTCGACAATCGCGTGTCATATTTTTCTTCTCACTCATCATGAGAAGGAGGAAGAAAAAAAAAGTGCTTTTATCAACTTTGAAAAAGCGAACGGTGTCATCAGGTAAGCTCTCTTTTTCAAGAGCTACCGGAAATGAAAGTGCTAAATTTGATTTAGGGAATGCAATCTTTAGTATCATCAGATATCAAAGCAATCCACGAAATCGCGATGAAACATTCCCACATCTTCTTGAAAAGAGCCTTTCTTCTTAAATAAAATAAAGGGGGTCCAAAAGAGCGAGAAGCAAAAAAGAAACATAAAAGAAGAAAGGGAGAAGGAAAGGGAAAGGGCACAACACATTCCTGCTCTTATCGACAAACTTTTATTTCATTTCTGAAAGCTTCCGTTGCATTGCGCAATACAGAAATGCGGCATCAATAGACAGCATGTCTTGCAACCTGTAACCTAATCTCAGCGCAATATCCACCGATATGGATTTAAAACAAAAGAATGGACAATGAAAACAATCTGTGCGATGCCAAATCGATTCCTTGGCGATATATCGATCGGAGAGCAATATATATGTTCGTGTGAGATAAAGCGAAAAGGGGCCTGCTGGATGCTAGGTCATATATTGGGACTGGGGTTGTATGGTGTGAGATGATGATGGAGGGAAGAACATGAGATGTGAGAGAGAGAGGGGCGGTACACCAGGTGTTACTACCATGGCGGGTGAGACTGTCTGGTTGCCACACGCACCGGTAAAAACTGCGAGAGTTGCCAGCGAACTGGAGCAGACTGTTAGTGAGTCATTCACGTCAACACTTCTTCGGATATATCACGAAACAAGAAGACTTAGATTTCTCAGCCTTCTAAAGCAACATAAATAAGCTTATAATGCTTGGTAAAAACCAGGTCATTCCTAGATATAATAAGCATGTTGTTTTTTTTTCTTTCTTTTATGCCCACTCCTTTTTAAAATTCTTACACAAAACACATCGGCACTTGTATGACTGATTCCAGAGTTCGAAACGGGTCAAAAATTTTAGGCATACACACGACCCGGACAAACATACTAGGAACTGTAATACCATCATGGTCATCATCATCAACCATTATAAATCTACCAATGGATGAAGGTCTCCCCAATTTTTTTCCACAATGGTCTATCTTGCGCCAGTCTTCTCTATGTCACTCCCGCATGCTTTCGAATTTCTTCCACCCATTCATGGGCGGCGGAACGATTTAATTTCAAGGATGGTCCACAATCTCCCAAAATTAAAAAAAAAAAAAACAATAAAAAAAAAGAGAAAGAAAAGCCATTGTTATATACACTGAAGAGCAATTTAATTAGAGATAGCTGGCGTTATGCAAATGTGGCGCTGTGGACGGCTGTGTAAACGGAAACGACATGACGTATGCAGCGATCCGACAACATAAGGAGTGATGCGACGGGAATCAGTAAGAGTCGGACGCAGTATTGGTAAGACGAAGGATATAAGCGCATTTAATCGTGGGCAAATTGTCGGGGGCCCGACGAATGGGTCACTAAATCTCGGAAGTCGTGCAGGCACTGGGATTTTCACGAGCCACTGTGGCACGGGTGCACCGTGAGTACATCGAATCCGGTAAAACCATCCCTGCAAGGGCCAACTGCCGTGGACAACGGCGTGTGGATGAGCGGGGTCATCGTCGGCTAGCTCGCATTGTAACAGCGGATAGACGGGCTACAGTGCAAGAAATCACTAGGCAATATAACGCTGGTGCACAAAAACGTGTAAGCAGCCACACCATCCAGAACCATCTCCTCGCCATGGGGTACAGAAGCCATCGTCCCTCACAGGTCAACGCGTCCGGGATATCCTGGACGACCATTTGCTCCCGTTTGTGCGTCTTCAACATCCCACTGGGGACCTCATCCTACAACAAGACAATGCAGCTCCCGAATTGTATCCGAATGGTTGGATGAACACTCTAACGACGTGACCTCGCTTCCTTGGTCAGCTAGGTCACCTGACCTCAATCCCATCGATCACATCTGGGATGCCATCGAGAGATATGTTCGAGTCTCTGACGCCCTTCCATCAAATCTTCGTGAAATGTGGGAGCTTGTTCAGGGGTCGTGGATCCGTATGGCTTCCCAACGCTTTCGGTGTCTTGTCGAGTCCATGCCGAGACGAATCGCCGCCGTCATCAGGGCGAAAGGTGGTGCTACACGTTACTAGACAGGTATCTCTAATTCAATTGCTCTTCAGTGTATGCAAGTATGCTAACGAATTATCGTCAACTATTTTCAATCCACAGCTAGAAGAAGGTCTGTTCCATAACTTTACGTCTTGAGCGTATCTCTTCTAAGTCACTCCAGCATGATTTCGAATTTCATCCACTCATCTTCCAGGTTGTCTGCTTCTGGGTCTTTTCCTAACCCTTGGTCAAATCCAATCTAATATCTTAGATGTTTAATAGCAGTCAATTCTTCTAGCAATATATCCAGCCCATTGTTGTTTGAGAATTCTTTAAAGTGAGAAACACAACGGTGAGTTAACTTTTCAACTTATTTATGCAAAATTAATTTTCAAAGTTGCACTTGGAGCGTTTTTCGGAAAACTGCGAAACGTGGTGATGGTGTCTTCGAAAGTTTCATTATAAAAAGGTTTTACGATATGTGAACCACAAATTTGTAATTTTTTTTCATAGATGTTTCGTATAAAGACCCTACTCCAGTGAGAGGGCCAGAAAATTCCAGGGGGTTCGGACCCCCATGTCCCCTACCTCTCGCCGTCCATGCGCCCATCTGCCATGTGGTTTTCTTTTGGGTCTTTTTCTGTCCCTTGGAATCCAGTCTAAAATTTCGGTTGTCCCTCTGTGGTCCGTTCTTCTGGTAACATGTCCAGCACATTGCCATTTCAGGGATTTACTCTGATCATGATGTCTTCCACTCTTGTCATTTTCCTGATCCACGTGCTCCTCTTCTTATCTTTCATGGTTACACCAAGCATGCATCTCTCCATGCTTATTTCAGGACTGTAATCTTTGTATGTCTTTTCTAGTTAAGGTCCAGGTCTCTGCTCCGTACGTAAGCACTAGAAGGATGCATTGATTAAACGCTTTTCTTTTAAGACGTAATGACATATTGCTCCTAAAAAATTGTACAGTTTCTTCCAAAAGCTCTTCAACTGAGTTTTATATGCCGACTTTTGAACGCCCCATATATATACGAATATATGTTTAATTTCAGTTTTGCTGTTTTCTTGATAACATATCAAACTTCAGAACATGTTTCACACCAACAGTAATTTTCACAAATTTATGATGAGTTGAAAGTTTCCAAAATATAGGCGCCATGTTCATCATTGCACGTCAGAATGAAGAGACACTTTTCCTTCTGAGGAAAGTCTTCCTTCATATTGCATGAAACATCATATTTTTGAGTCCGCTGGCACCGGTATCGAGCATAAAATTCCACAGTGCGCATTTTTCTGCGAATTTTTTTTTCTTTTCAAAATTAAAACAGAAATAAAACCTGGTCAAATCGTGTCAGGAACGCTTTGACCCGACCCGTGTGACCCGCTAGATATTGTCGACTCGTTGACCCCTGACCCGTTTCCATCTCTGATTAATCTAGCATTATTTGAGCAAACAACGGCGGCTTTGCTTTGCATATTCTGTTGTTTGTGGGACACTGCACATCCGGTTCCAAAAAAATGATTAAGACAATTAAGAGAGGGCAGAGGCTTCGCCATTCGTCAATAATTGGCTCGGGTTCGACTCCCGGAATGAGGCACAGGTGGCGCGCCTGTCGTATGGCTCTGACTCTGTCCCGTTCCTGGGACCATTTGCCTGAATCAGGGACAGGCGACAGTGCTCTAAGAATCGCCCATAGTAGTCGCTAAACTTCGAAACAAAAATAACAAGTTAGTAAAATCATGCAATGCATTGATTATGATAAGCTTTCCAACATACCAGAAATCACAGAAAAATGCCTTGGTTTTGAGGGGACTAAACTATGGTATAATACACTGCCGGACAATTTCTAAGGACGGATGACAATAGCAACGATAGCAACCATAAAATGGAAGGCAGAAAAATGTGGAAATTAGCATAAGTGCGGGATACAGTAAGACGTGTTGTGCGTATGCAAATTTTGGATTGCCGAACTTGTTCGTGACGTCATAGCGCTGATAAGAGATATAAAGGATTTGACGCGTATTGACCGTTGTTGTTCAAACGCAAAGTTAAAACGGAAAGAAACAATTGACGAACTTGCAATTTTCAGTATGTCTTCCCGACATCACCTAGATGATTTTACGCATGGCCGTATTATTGGCAAGATTGAAGAAGGGCGAAAAATAACAGATGTTGCCAGGGAGTTCGACGTCAGCCACAGTGTTGTTTCAAGGCTTTGGAAATCATTTCAAACAAATGGAGGGTGTAGCAAACGTCATGGGGGAGGCCGTGATCGCAGTATGGCACCTACAGAAGATCGGTACATAGTGCTATCAACAAAAAGACACCAGCGCAGGACAGCTAGTGAGGTAGCAAATCAGCTTATGGCTGCTACTGGCCAGCGGATCTCCCGAAAAACTGTCGCCAGACGTTTGCATGAAGGAGGACTATACACCCGCCGTCCTGTTGTGCATCCCATTGTCCAGACGTCACCGTACCGCCCGTTTGCAATGGTGCCATCCACATCGCAATTGGACTGATAACGACTGGTCTGCTGTCCTCTTCCCAGATGATAGTAGATACAGTCTATCGTCTGATTGTCGACGACAACTGATCTGGCGTGATAGTGGTACTGCATATTGTCCAGCAAACATACAGAAAAGGGACCGATATCCGACATGTAGTGTCATGGTATGGGCTGGCATCGTGATCAATGGCCGTACGTCCCTCTATGTGCTTCCAAATGGGACTATGACTGGCCAACGATACATTAATGATGTTCTCCTACCTCATGTTCGCATGTTCCGTGGTTCTATCGGTGACAGATTCATTTTCATGGACTACAACGCAACATGTCATCGAACAGTCGCTGTCCAGGAGTGTCTTGAGAGCGAGGATATTCAACGCCTCGTATGGCCAGCACTTTCTCCAGATCTGAATCCCATTGAAAATGTGTGGGATGCTTTGGGGAGGAGTCTTGCTGGTCGCCAATGCCCTCCAATAAACAAGGACACCCTCATCCGTGCACTGACAGAGGAATGGGATAAATTACCCCAACAGCTGCTTGATAATGTTGTGCAAAGCATGACACGACGTGTGGAATCTTGCATCACCCTCCATGGTGGCCATATCCCGTATTGACATCTTACGCCGGAACTCCTGCGGACGGTAATTACATTTTTTTCACGTTTACGTATTCTGCACCAAATGGCCTGTTTGTCCCTTGAACACGTTCCAAAGTCTTCTGGATTTCAGAGCACAATAAATTGTCTTTCTTGTAATGTCCTGGCATTCTGACATTATTTTATTTCACTTGGCATCCAACCACACTTACTTTTTTATGCGCTATATAGCTGTTTATGATCAGTCCTTAGCAATTGTCCAGCAGTGTATTTGAGGTTCACATATATCAAAATTAAATCTCTTTGTGCCCGTGTTACCTATTTCTATTATCAAGAGCTACCACACATAAGCCGTTTTATAATTAAAAATCCCATCTAAATCGGGCAATTTTCATGGAAGTTATCGTGCAAAAATAATGGCTAACGAATCTCACGCATGTGCACTGCCCGCAATTGCTGACAAAAAACATTTCTGGCGGAACTACTTCCAAAATCGTTACGGAACAGCGTATTGTATTTCGACGCAATCGAAGTATTTTTATGTAAGTTATCACGCAGAAGGGCAGTAGAAAAATTCATTAACATCTGTTGCGTAAAACATCTGCGCTGCGTCTTATGTGAAACATCTGCTGGTCTTAATGCTTCAAGAAAATGTAAAGGTTCTCGTATGTTATGGGTAACCAAAGACAGTTTTCAGCCATTTTAGGTAAAAATTGTTACCGAATATACCCGAACACCACAAATTGTGAGAGTCAAAATCTAAATAACTTTAAGTAAGTGACAATGCAGGAGGACGGAAGTATATACTCTTTTCTTAAACCTTAAAATATATTGTATTGACTAATGATTCGATTTTGACGTTTTCTTTGCACTGCGCTCAGTGGTTCCCCACAAAAGCATAATGAACTGTATCGAAATCAAACAACTTCTACGTGAGTTATCCTGCGCGCAGACAAACCCTCCTCCCTACCCTGACAACTGATTCGTTCAGTATACCTCCGGAACAACATACTAAAGTTTTGTCGCAACAGAAGCATTTCTACTCAAGTTATTACTCAAGTTATGAGGATAATGGCTGTGGAATAAATCTCGCTCCTGTGCCATGACCTTTGACCCCATTTCGATGATATTAAACAGAATTGGTTCAGTATACCTCTGTAACAACATAGTAAAGTTTTGTCGCAATAGAAGCATTTTTACTCAAGTTATGAGGATAATGGCTGTGGAATAAATCTCGCTCCTGTGTCCCTGATCTTTGACCCCATTTCAATTATATTCAACGGAACCAGTTCAGTATACCTCCGGAACAACATATAATGTTTTGTCGCAATCGGAGTATTTTTAGTCAAGTTATGAGGATAATGGCTGTGGAATAAATCTAACTCCTGTGCCCTAATCTTTGACCCCATTTCGATGATATTAAACAGAATTGGTTTAGTATACCTCTGAAATAACATAACTAAAGTTTTGTCGCAATAGAAGCATTTTTAGTTAATTTATGACGCATGAGGGCGATGGAATGGATCCCGCTCCTATGTCCTGACCTTTGACACCATTTCGCCCGTTTTCAGTAGGGTTCATTCCCAAGTTGTCCCGTTTTCAGTAGGGTTCATTCCAAGTCGTCCACTCGTGTAAAATTGTCGATTTCTTTGAAATCGAACCAATTTTGCACGAGTTATCGTGCGGACAAACAGACAGACAAAGCTGGAGCATATATGCTTCTTCAACCTACGGTTGGAAAGCGTAAAAAAGAAAGCATGTGGTTATAGGAAAAGTCAGTAAATAAGTTTCAAAGAATTATTTAAAAAAATTATGAGAGAGACATGAACTTGAAAAACATTTATTCTTACATTCTCCCTTATTTCTCAACATAATTTCCACCAATATTGATGCACTTATCCCATCGTTTTATCATTGCGTCGAAACCTGCAGCATGGAAGTCTTGAGGCTGCAGTCTCAGCCACATTCGTACTTCTTGTTCAAACTCATCGTCATCCGCGAAACGTTTGCAGCCAAAGTGAGTTCTTATTGGACCAAACAGGTGAAAATCGCTGTGGGCTAAGAGGGGGCTGTAAGGTGGGTGTTCAGTAAGTTCCCAGCCAAATTGCTCAATTTTCTGCTGGGTTTATGAAACCGTATGAAATCTGACTTTGTCGTAGTGGAGTAGTACTCCTCTAATCAGTAGGCCTCGACGTTTTTTCTCGTATTGCATCCCAAAGCATCAACAGAAGGAGTGAGGACCCCAAGCCTAAACTTTAAGGAGCGAGGACCCCAAGCTTAAACTTTAAGGAACGAGGACCCCAAGCCTAAATTTGTGGGTTCCATGAACTATCTTCCATATGTTACACCTATATTGAGGAATGCGTGTCACCGACATAACCTGGATTTTGGGGTGAAGACATTCAGTCTTTACTCCGTTGTGCGGAAAGATCGCGACCAGGTCAAGATGAGACACAGACACGATGTTTACTGTATTCCTATGAAAGCTAATGAACCCAACATTAAAGATAAGATTTATATTGGCTCTATTCTACGCACTTTGGGAATTAGGTTGGCGTAGCATCAGTACGATGTTCGGATCAAGGATGACGGCATTTCCCTTACTCGACTTGCAAACAAGAAGACCCACACCCCTGATTGGGAACCGCGAGCACGACATCGAAAATATCTACTCTCTTTACCGAAAGCTTGCTCATACACAGTCATGGCAGTGTATGTCGCAATGAAGACATTCCTCATGTGACCCAGCAACCTTGGAAATTGTTAATTAGAGGCATCATGCATGATACATCTGCACACTGCACCTTACCAGCACCCCTGAACAAGCAAATCGCCTCTACCGACCCAGTCACGTCTGTGAACTGAGCATGCGTCATTTTGTCACGAACTTTTCACCTGTCAGTGATATAAATTTGGTTTTCCTGGGCTCATCTCTCTGTTGTACACCTAAGAATGGACTGGTTGCCAGTCCGAAAGGTCAAGTTAATGTAACTTTCTAGTATTAAACCTTATAACGAAGTAAATTTCTCCGTCATTTTTATCCGCGCCATTATACGAACCCGGGTCCCCTCATTCCGGAATAAGTTGCTCTACCAATTGAGCTACGCGGACGTTTTATTCTGATTCCTATCTGCCTTTATGTCGTGTGCGTCCTTCGGGCAGGTACGTCACATCTCCTGGTACGTTACATCATCTTCCACTTAATTTTTTTTTCTTTCGAAGAGCTGGAGAAGGGATTCTCTTATTTTTCCTATCTCGCGGTGTGGAAAGAACATCACACCATTGCGAGATTTTGACCGGTCGGGTCATCCGGATAGTTCGGGCGCCATTATAACGAAGTGAATTTCTCCGTCATTTCTGTCCACGCCAGGATTCGAACCCGGATCCCCTCATTCCGGAATAAGTTGCTCTACCAATTGAGCTACGCGGACGTTTTATTCTGATTCCTATCTGCCTTTATGTCGTGTGCGTCCTTCGGGCAGGTACGTCACATCTCCTGGTACGTTACAACCTTTTAACTTGATTTTAATTGCTTCTTCAAGTTCTATCGGGCATCGACAGCAACTGTTTTTGGATTAGATGATGCAGCATTCGCATTCTCACCTTGCTTTTGGAAATGTGATAAGAGCACTTCCTGAGAATCCCGAAACACTGTTAATAATAACCTTCCCTGCTGATGGCGAAATTCGGAATTTCTTGGTTGAAGATGAAGAGGGATGTTTCCATTTCATTGAAGCATGCTTAGATTCCGGTTGGTAGTGATGAACCCATGATTCGTTCCCTGTAACAGTCCTGTTAAGCATGTCTTCTCTTTCACAATGCTTATATAGTGCGTACCCAGAGAGGTTTCACATGAACAGGCCCATTGGGTTCATTTTGTGTTCCTGAGTCAGTTCTCTGGGCACCCACCGTGCACACACACTTTCCGGAAATTCAAATGATCATGCATCATGCTGTAGACTAAACAATGAGAACACCCTGTAGCAGTTGCTATGAGGGGGAGTCAGTAAATAAGTCATAAACAGTTATGGGATAACTGATAATGGTAGTTATTAGTTTCTAAAGTTGTCGTTAGGTGGCAGCACAATCCACCTCGCTCGTAATTCAACGTAGCAGAAGCTAGGTATCGCATACGCATGCCCAGCTGAGATTGCAAATGGCAACAGTACTAGAGGAGTGTACGACCGAATAGCAGCATGCCGTGCGGTTGGTTTTTTTTTGTTTCTTTTTTAGGGAGGGGGGTCAAAAGTACTTCCTGCAAAGGATATTCCTACGTAATTGTTTTCTGTTTGCGGTAAGAAATGTTTGTCGCGTAAGGCGGTACATAACTGGGTCGATAAATTCTCTCTAGAACGCTCAAAAGCTGCTGATAAGACCGACCTGGCCGTCCTGTTCAGATTGCGACAAAAGCAACTGTCAGGCGAGTGGAAGAGATGATTCGAGCTGACAGGCGAGTGGAGGCGATGATTCGAGCTGACAGCCGAGTGGAAGTGATGATTCGAGCTGAAAGGCGAGTGGAGGAGATGAATCGAGCTGGCAGGCAAAGTGGAGGAGATGATTCGAGCTGATAGGTGAGTAAATTGCCGAGTGATTACTTGCAATGTGGCCCGTCTGTCCGCTGTTACAATGCGAGCTAGCCGACGATGACCCCGCTCATCCACACGCTCTTGTCCATGGCAGTTGGCCCTTGCAGAGATGGTTTTATCAGATCAGATACGATGCACACACGGTGTACCCGTGACACAGTGGTTCGTGAAAATCCCAGTGCCTGCACGACTTCCGAGATTTAGTGACCCATTCGTCGGGCCCCGACAATTTGCCCACGATCAAATGCACTTAGATCCTTCGTCTTACCCATACTGCGTCCGACTCCTACTGATTCCCGTCACATCACTTCTTATATTGTCGGATCGCTGCATACGTCATGTCGTTTCCGTTTACAGGGCCGCCCACAGCGCCACATTTGCATAACGCCAGCTGTCTCTAATTCAATTGTTCTTCAGTGTATATACCTGGAGGAGACATTTTTGGTTCGTCTGAAGATGGGGACATAGTGTCCCCGAAAGACCTCACATCTGAGTTTTTAATTTTATATAGTGTTTTATAATTACATTGCTAGTAAATCTTTTGTTATTTTACTGGTTACTAACGTGTATAGACGGTTTCAGTTCTTTGTTTCATTGAAAAAGCAAATGCTCGTAAACTTAACCAGGTGAAAATATCTCCTAAAATATTGGGAAGCGAAAAATATCTCCGCGATATTAAAATGAGTTTCCAATTATTTATAAAATACATATTTGAAACATGCATATTTAAAAATAAGCAGCCGATAACAAAGAACAAATAACCGGGTGGTAACTCATGAGAAGAGGCTGCGCTTCTGGGCCAGCCCTATCGAATGCGCCACTGGGCATAACAGCATTCACACGTTTCTGGCTTTTTTTAGTGCGGTGTTCAAAATATCACAATTTTTTTTTCATATCTTCTTATTTTTTCTTTTTTTTAAATACCAAAAAAAAAAACAAAAAAACAATGTGTCTTCATTCTGAAATATATGCGAGAAGTTAGGTAATTTTGAATTCTCGGCATTGTGATCCGAAAAGGTTATCATTGCACTTCACATTTCAAAGGAATCGTACGTATTGCAGCCAAAAGCTGAAGATTAGGTTTCGAAAGAATTATATCAGGTAAGTCCATCGAAGTTCCAGAATAAGTGAATGGCCTTAATACTGTATTCAGCAGCGCAGGAGTCACTGTAGCACAAATCCTAATCCTTGTCATATGAACAACCACGCGTTTATAAGAAGTGCCAATGACTGTGTCGTCAGCAAAGTCACAGTCAGCTGATTTCCCAGTGTACATAAAACGGACGGGATATCATTTTTATGCAATAGGTAAAACCTATCATAATTCCTTAAACGCGCATGAGTGGTCTTTTCTCTTTATTAGATAAAACACGAGCATAAACTTGTTTCCTTCCCTTCACCTATTGTTGATTTTTGGAACACAACTGGTGGTCAACGAATGGCTTTTGTAAAGAAGGTTTACATAAACTTAAACAGATATTTCTTATAGGAGTTTTGTCGTTCGTTTATGAGCCCTGCTCGGGTTCGATATTTAAGCCTGATTGCAACTCGTTGTGATTGTTTGAAGAAAATATATCACGAAGAAAGTGTTAAGAACAGTCAAAGCTATTCTTTATGACTATCTAATTTTCGTTATTCGTTTACCTTGGAATTGGTTTTAGTTCCTTAATCCTCAAGTTACAGTCTTTTCGCTCTTTATTCTACAAGTTGTATTTTCTATTTATTCGGTCTTTTGTGCTTAGTCTAATTCTACATAACTTTTCATTCTTCACGATGTCCTTCTCGGAGACCCGAAAAGGTGCTCCTTCTCAGCAGGACCGTATGGAACTTTCGCGGGGCACAGGGCGAAATTTCATACCAGGACTCTGAGCGGAATTTCATTGCGGGCAGTAGAAAATGCATTTCATATTTTGGTAAAGTCATTACGTGAAAAATGTCGTCCGTAAACGGAGGAGTGATACAGCAAAATTTTTCTCACGCTTCGTGGAAGCAAAGGAAAAAGAGCCCTAAAGCGAAATAAAGTTGCGAAATGAGATTTAATATATTTGCCTAAAATTCAAGTATTAAATCTCCGGAACAGAATATTCCTTACTTGGGAAAGAATTAATTCTAAACTCCTTTAAAATCTTCTAAACCCAAGTAACAAAGTGCTGCAACTTGGTAGTATTCGCTGAGATAGGATGGCTGCCCATTTGAAATCTTTCCACGACGCTACATTGAGAAGTGACCCATAGATTGAGAACTATCAGGCTTTTAACGACTGGCTGATGTTTTCTTGCGAACCACATTAATATACAGGAATATCGCGGCTTAATTTCGGGAAGGCTTTAAATAACTGCATTAAATTTTCGTTAGCCAATTATCCTTTCGCAGTTGGAAACTTCCCTTTGGAAATTTGAATATTCAGGATGAATATTACGCTAAAAAAAATATGGGTTTCTTCGTGCAGAATACGACAATATGATTCGGAAAGTACTGTTTAATGCACGATGTAATAATATCTTGTGATGCAAACCTTCGTCAGATTTCAAAAGGGGTTTACTAAAACATAGATTACAATATTACACAAGTTAAAAAAACACATAAATAAACGAGACCTTTCGACCTGACATTCAGGTCATCTTCAGGTTTTGCTGAAAAACCACTGTGGTCATAAATGGGCACCCTACTTTATATATGTTACCGCTAAAGCTCGAAAGCCGTTAATGTACACATTACCTAGCTAATCTGCAGATTAACTGATTTGCTCCGTTAACGTGCGGAATCAAGAGTTTTCCGCATTTTACCTAGGTAATGTGCACATTAACGGCTTCCGTATCGTTAAAGTTCAAAAGTTTGTTTCTCTCATTTCCTTTCCCTACACCTTCCCCTCTGCCTCCACTTTTAGTTTGGTTTCGTGTGATACGTTTGTTCACGTAATTTGTGGTGAAATAGATCCTAAAGAGAAAGGGTATGGTAAGAATGTATTGTGCAACATCTGTAAAACGAATATGGATCAGAAAATACAGCGTGATGAAGCCAAGAAAGGTTTAGAAAAGCAAGCAAAGAAAATGTTAGCAGTTTCTAATGCAAAGCACCCAAATATCAATGAAGGTGTCACTGTGAGAATTAAAGTACCCGAAGTAGACAGAGCAAAAACTGATGCCCGCTCAATTTTAGCTGTGGTTCTTAGTAAAACAGAGGATGGCTTTTATAAACTTGGTACTAAAACGGGTATTTTAAAACAATTGTATGCAAAATCTGAATTCAGTGTTTGCAAAGAGAGATTTTTGACGAAAGAAGATGTCCCTGCTGTAGAAATATCTTTACGTCAAATAGCAATAAAACAATTCCTTGGTGCTGGGCAGGGTTTCAGAAAATGTGACTGCAAATCTAAATGTACCACAAATAGGTGTGCTTGTCGCAAAAACCAATTGCTATGCAATTCAAAGTGTCACCAATGTTTAGATTGCACTAATAAGTAAGCATAATTTTATCATATGTTTTGCAAATTCATTTCCTTAATTATAATAATATTTTAAACCGTTTGATTCTTTCTATTATAGTTTTTTAATTGATTGATGATTGATTCTATCAACTAATTTGTTGATTGTTTGATTGTATTAACTTGATTCTTTATATATCGAAAAATAAATAAATAACATTATGTTAATTTAAGCGTACAGAAACGTTGCTGTTGTTCCAGCAAATATCTTATTTTCACTTTAACGAGTGCCTAGTAAGTAATGTGCAGATTATCTAGGTAATTTGCAGATTACCTAGGTAATTTGAGAAATGAAACAATTTTCGGCACTTTAACGGATCACCCTAGTTAATCTGCACATTACCTAGATAATCTGTAGAATAACTGGTTTCTGCACTTTATCGGTAACATATACACCAAGGCAAGAATGCCCACGTAATATTTCATTCTTGGTGATATACTTTTGTATCATTTGGTGCGAATGTGCAGTGTCGCGATACGTCATTCTTGCCTTGGTATATATAATATAGGGTGGCCATCTGTGACCACAATACGTTCGTGATTGCCACGGAAAGGGCCTCAGGTTCGATCCCAGTAGGTACGAACGCTCGATCCGCTACATATCCGCCGTGCGTCGGATGGGCACGTTAAGCCGTCGGACCCCGGGTATACTGGCCATCCGGTAATAAATAATGGCGTCTTCCTCCCCCTTTCTACTTCGCTTCCGTGTCACTTTCCTATCAGGCGCTCTAGCCCAAATCTCCTAGTTTCCTGTTTCTAAGGGTTGTTTAAGACCCCAAATTCCTCTACATATGATCCCTTCCTAAATTTTTCTACATATGATCTGATCTATGACCTCAGTGTTTTTTCAGCAAAACCTGAAGATGACCTGAATGTCAGGTCGAAAGATCTCGTTTATTTATGTGTTTTTTAACTTGTGTAATATTGCAATCTATGTATTAGTAGACCCCTTTTAAAACCTGATGAAGGTTTGCATCACAAGATATTACATCGTGCATTAAACAGTGCTTTCCGAATCATATTGTAATATTACGCTCACTGAATTAGAAAAAAATTGTCACTAAGGACATTTTTTTTTTTTTTTTGGTAGTTGTGCGATGTTATCTAATGGCAGTTTTCTTGTCCTTTTCACGAGAAGCGTTGTTAAATGGCACCTGTTTTCCGCTTCCCTGACTAAGCTTCACCTGTTAGTACTGACCAGGATCTCAATGAGATAGAAGCAATGGACCTCAAACTACAAGTTCCGTGTTCTAGAGATGGAGAGGGGATTGATTTGCAATGCTGTAGGTATCATGTCGTGACTGCAACTGCGACTTCCGGTGCCTCACGCTGTCACAAGCAGTTGGAAAATAATATAATTGCTTTAGACCTACTCGGAGCGGTAGATACCGAAATCCAAGCCATTTTTCTTAGAGGAAATCCGGGCCACGCCAGACGGCTGAATTTCATGAAGTAACTATCATGAATTTTATAATTTCTGTGGTCTGCATTTGGAGGACCTGGGCCACCACATTTTTCGAAGGATTTTTATATCATCATCGTCAATCATTATCAATCCACTACTGGATGAAGGTCTCCCCAAGTTTCTTCCACAACTGATATAGAAACATTCAATATCAAGCAATAGCCAGTAACTTTTTAAATACCACTTGAATGAAAAATGGTATATAACAAAAATTGTAGAACTGCATGCACCAAATGCACTCACACTTCGTTGGTTAGTAAATAACAAGAAAATGGGTGCTGAAAGTTATGTTTCTTCTTTATTCTACAAATCATTCTACGAAAACTAAATTAAAACAGAAGATAGAAATAAACCAACCAGCGCCGATTCCAGGCAATAGGACACACCGAGACAAAAATGCCGTTATGCGGCTCCCCTCATTGTTACTTATTAAAACAGCGAAAATTAAATATGTATAAGTAGCCCCTGGTGAGCAAACCCTAGGGATAAACTTACTGTACGGTAATGACCATAAGTCCCCAATTCTTGAGGTCAGTCCTCGAATTTAGTATACTGTCCTCAAAAACGTCTGATGCCTTTGGGGACGCAAATATTCCTCAAATTTTGATGTTTGTCCTCAAATGTCCTCGAATTTACACTTCCTCATTAGCTCGTTAGATTTCTAATGAAAAATGTTCTTAAAAGTAATTTTCATTGTACTAATTTTCCGACATGCTTCTTGTGAAAACAAATTTGGATTTTTTTTCTTTCCGAGTTTAACGACCACCGCGAGCAACTCTAAGGACTATAAGCAGTCACCTGTCTCTAATTTGGAAACATTCGTTCTAGGGAAGGGAGAGACAGCAAGTGCTGTAAGACAAACACACCATCCATGTCTCAGTCGGGACTCGAACCCGTACCCACTTGTACGAACGGTCAGTGGCCAGTACTAGAACACTCAACTACTGGCGCGGTCAAATTTCGACTGTACTTGATCTAAGTTTCTCTAAAAACTTTGGCAAAATGAAAAATTCGCCATGCAATTACTATGGTGTGCAGCCTAATTTTAATTAAATTATAATTAAAATTAGGCTGCACACCATAGTAATTGCACCTAAGGTAAAGCATTTCAGTTTTGCTAATATGTTCTGGCCATCATAATTCTACTTTGTCAATACAAATTACCAACATTTTCTATTTTAAGCATAAATTTTCATATGTAATATCACACTTATTGAAGCAATGCAGTTTTGTGACAAAAAGATTTGCATATTTATTTTGAGTACTGTGACGTATATTCTAAATTAACTTGCCTTTTTAGTTTCTTTCCCTATGTAAATCTCGAGTTTATTCTGTATAACGAAGTAGATTTCTCCGTCATTTCTGTCCACGCCAGGACTCGAACCCGGATCCCCTCATTCCGGAATAAGTCACTCTACCAATTGAGCTACGCGGACGTTTGTTTTGACTGCTATCTGCCTTTATGTCGTGTGCGTCCTGCTGGCAGGTACGTCACATCTCTCCCCGCCAGAAAGAGGGCCGGGGGCACGGCCCACGGGTCAGCCGTGACCATGAATCGTTGCAGGCAGCCATCCGCTGTAGAACGTGCACTTGAGAACTCCCAGTCAATCTGGTGTGTGGAATGCAACGTCACACACATTTATTTTTCCAAGCGCTGGAGGAGGGTTTCTCTTATTTTTCCTATCTCGCGGTGTGGAAAAAACATTACACCAATGCGAGATTCTGAACGGCCGGGTCATCCGGAAAATTCGGGCGCCATTATAACGAAGTAAATTTCTTCGTCATTTCTGTCCACGCCAGGATTCGAACCCGGATCCCCTCATTCCGGAATAAGTCACTCTACCAATTGAGCTACGCGGACGTTTGTTCTTACTGCTATCTGCCCTTATGTGGTGTGCGTCCTGCTGGCAGGTACGTCACATCTGTTATTCTTCACTCTTAACGTGATATCTTTCTCTCAAACGAATACGTTTGGCAACACAATTGAGGTTGAATGAACGTGACGTATGCCTGAGTTTTGATAAGAACAAGAGATAAAAACGACGACTAATCTATTGCTAGAGAGCGTTGTAAGAGAGCGATTATTGAGAGCGTTGGGTTCTACACTGATTATTAATAGGAGTGTTGTGATAATGTGTGGTGAGTTTAGTGCAATATGCTATGCTACGATGTGTTTGCTACATCCTGAATAAAACTTCTTTTTCCGTTAGTGTGACTTATGTTGTTTACATGTTTCGTCTGGCAGTTAAGGTTTCTTTCATTTAGGAACTATTTCTTAGTATGTTGCTGTTTTAAATTAACGTAGAAGTAAGACAAGATTTCTTCGTCGTCATAGTACGTATATGTCCCCAAATGAACTGCCGATTTGGGGACGCCACGCCCTATTGTCCTCAAATCAGTGTTCCAATGTCTGGTCACCTTACTGTCCGGGCACTTCTTAATATAGACAGCACAAATGACTGTTTAAAAGGAAATAGTGATTCGGAAAAAATGCTATTTGTGCGTGGAAGAAAAAAAAAAAAAAAAAAAAGGCCTAGCTCAAATGAACATGAGCCAATTTTAACTTAATTTTACATTCTACCTCACTGAATGACATTTGGCTCTGAAAATCTTAAATTCTTTTGAAAATGAATCATCTGAGGTCGAGAAATAGTTGTGTTTTAAAAATCGACACTTCTCCTGTGAGAACATAAACACTTGGATATGCGCTTGTGGAAGTGTACTGGTTGAATTAGATTCAGAACTCTAGAGGTGTATGCCAAAAATAAGATAAAACGAAACACTTGCTCCGTCAGTCAAAAGGAAAACCATGCACTCACTGAACTTTCCTGAGAACTATGTTCTTCGCCATACATGTTGATACACCACTTTGTTTTGCTGATACATCATACATATTTACGAATCACGCATTTTTGCTTCCGTTCAGAATTTTCATTTAATTGTTTTATCAAATCACTATCATCCACACTTAGGACCGGGTGGGAGGTCGGCCTTCTTTGTTTCTTATTTCGTCACAAAAGATCCACCCTAACACCGAACTTCTCTCCTGTCTCCTCGGGAAATCGAAGCTGCGAGCAAGGTTTATAAAAAAAATAAAAAATAAAAAGGAGAAAGAACTTCGAACTTTCTACACTGGTGTTTCTTCTTTTCTTTAAATAAATAAAAAAAAAACTGCTGATGAGTGGTGAAAGAGTTGGACCTTTTGTAAACGCATAAGACACTTCGGGCTTTGGGGGCCACAGTTCGGGTGGGAGCCCTGGGCACCGGCCCCGTTGGCCCATCCCTTAAGACAGCCATGTTTGGAGAAAAATCATACCCAAAGTTTGACATGCTAAATTTGAGTTACAGAAGTTCTCACATTTTGTATACTTCAAAGTTCTCATTTTAACACATTCACTACCAGCTACTTTTAATGCCATTTCAATCTCTCACTAGACAATATTGCATATTTATGAGCACCAATATAAAGCTATAAAACATAGAAAGCTGAAATTTTGTAGTTGCCTAACTTAAATTGAGCCTGTTCGCGCGAGATCGAATAAGACTCAATCGGACACTGTATTGCCAAATCCCCTATCTTACCTAGGTCTGACATGCCAAATTCCTTTTCTTACCTAGGTCTGACGTGGTATGGAAATTGTTAATTTACGTAATCAATGCAAAGCATTGAGTTTGCCTAAATCGATCCGTTATAAAAAAAAATTATCAGTGTGAGGAATGTGAATATCACGGCAAAAGATAAGCTTGCGTCTACGCCATCCAGCTTCGAAATTCCGTAAAAGCGAGAAAATATGTGAAGAACAGAGAGGAGAGAGTGAGAGAGAGAGAGGGGGGGACTTATCTTGCCAAACTTCTTGTTGTTCGAAGGAAAATGTAGTATATTTGTTCTTATACACGCTATTTTGTTCTCATATGATTCTAGAGGCTGCACTGTAATGTAACCATCTCATACTCACGTTGAAGGTGAAGCATTTTTGATGTGTGTGTGTGTGTGTGTGTGTGTGTGTGTGTGTGTGTGTGTGTGTTTCAAAGCTTAATGTGCTGAATATATTTTCTTACGAGTATTAAAATTTTGACTCGAAATCTGTTTAGAGAAAAACACACCAAAAGAAGTAATGCAAATAAAAATGATAAAAATATCCAGATTCAGAATGTTTTTTTTTATCACATCCTCAATTCAAAGCAATTCTGTGAGAGAAATTTTGATATGAGTTCGTTAATCTTAACTAACCGTCATGACTCATGTGTTTAGAAAAAATATTTGTATAAACTACTTTTCGCTTGCCTCCAAGCTCTTCACGATCGCATTTAGTGTTTTTTTAAGCAGTTTTCCTTTAGGTATCTTTTATGGGAGCAACCTTTTTGTAATTCACTGCTAAGAGAGGCGCCTTTGCACAGAATTTAATGAATTACGACATCTTTTCACTTTGTCTCTTCTCCCACTCTCATTCTTTGTCTTTTTTTCTATCTTTCTCTTTCCTCTTTTCTTCAGTCTCTCTTTCCCTTCCCTCTCTCCTTCTCTCTCTTTCTTTCTCTCTTTGTCTTTTTTTTTATCTTTCTCTTTCCTTTCTTCTTCAGTCTCTCTTTCTCTTTCTTCTCTTCTTCAGTCTCTCTTTCCCTTCCCTCTCTCCTTCTCTCTCTCTCTTTCTTTCTCTCTTTGTCTTTTTTTCCTATCTTTCTCTTTCCTCTCTTCTTCAGTCTCTCTTTCCCTTCCCTCTCTCCCACTTTCTCTCTTTGTCTTTTTTCTATCTTTCTCTTTCCTCTCTGCTTCAGTCTCTCTTTCCCTTCCCTCTCTCTTTTTCCTTCTCTCTTTGTCTCTCTATTTTTACTCTGTCTCTTTCTTTCTCTCTTTGTCTCTCTATTTTTACTCTCTCTCTCTTTCTTTCTCTCTTTGTCTCTTTTTCTATCGTTCTCGTTCCTCTCTTCTTCAGTCTCTCTTTCCCTTCCCTCTCGCCTTCTCTCTCTCTCTCTCTCTCTCATTTTCTTTCTCTCTTTGTCTTTTTTTCTATCTTTCTCTTTCCTCTCTTCTTCAGTCTCTCTTTCCGTTCCCTCTCTCCTTCTCTCTCTCTCTCTCTCTCTCTCTATCTATCTCTTTTTCTCTCTTTCTTTCTCTCTCTCGTTTTTACTGTCTGCTTCTCTTTCTTTGTTCCTCGGTTACGCAAAATAAAAGTTACCTAGCATTTCATGGAATTACTGACAACGGTACGTCATGTTACGTCATCACAAAAGTAAAAGCTTTTATAAAGAGTGGAAATGCTTTGCAACACAGCACTATTATTCCTGGCAAATATAAGCTATCATTTTGTTTATGAAGTCTAATGCTGTATTTTTTCACTCACATAAAGTATTTAAATTGTAAATTTAGATCGCATTTCATTTCGATATTTTCTGAAGTGCGTATTCTTATATATGCTTTTCTATCGAGTTCCTAAATATCCGAGACATAAGAAATAAATCATTGAGGATCGGGATTTGCCCTACCACCGCGTAGCGGTTGTCGACAGCCGACTTAACACGTCTCTACAACCTCAGGGTGACAAGAGTATTCATGGCCTTTGTAATTCTCGCTCTCATCATTGAACTAACGGGAGGAGCTAACAAAACTCCTGGGACCCCTGCACAATCTCTTCCGGGGCTCACGTATTGATATGTCACCGAAGCACTTAACACGGCTTCTGGCTGACAATGTCGGTGTTAGACCGTGCGTGTAACACACTCTCTTCAGACGACAAAAGTGCTAGGTCCTTTTGTTAGCCCCTATTCAACTGCTCACCCCTCTTCCCCATCCTCTCTTTCCACCCCGCTACTGCTTTTACTACCGGCCTCTCCACGCTAATATTTTCCCTGTTCTTCTCTGGATAAACTCCTATCGATCTGTTAGCGGCAAACCCCAACCATGTGAAGTGGCCCCCGGGGGATTTAGGAGATTTATGGACACGCGGAGATCACAAAATTGTATCAGATATAAACACGGGACGTGAATTTAAAGACCTGACACTCTCTTAATAAAAGAGAATAATTACACGGTCGCTGCACGCGCCAGTGAAGTGGTGATTGCGTTTTTATTCCCTGTGCTGAAAGGTCCAATGATGAAATGTTAAGAAATAAAAATGACTCAAACGAACCGTGATCTGAAAATATTCCAGGTAAGGAAAAGAAATCTGTTTAATATCAATAGCATTAAAACAGGGCAAAAAGTTGGAATGAAATGGATGTATGCAGAGCCGGAGCAAGCTTTTGTTGTCTACGGGCAACACTTCACAAAGTATTCGGAAAGTTCACGAAGGTTAGCGTACTTTCATGTAGTTCTATATGCCTCTCTTCGCTGTCTGCACAATTACACACGTCACAGACTAAGTTGGTCTGTACTGTTACAGAGATTTTATACGGGGTTTTAGGATTTCATATAAAACCTCAAAATGCAACTTTTATTCCATCTCGTGCTCCACTTCCTTTGTCTCCACAAAGCATGAGAGAAATTTCTCAGAGCTGTTCCCCTTTAGACACCGGATACACGGTTATTTACTAAAACAACAGTTGTCTATGCGTAGTATTTGCACTTTGTATGTTGAATGGAGATTAACTCTATCGCGCCTCTTTTGATGCTTTTCGGGTTTCAATTTCAAAGGTGCCGACTAATGCACTAGCCCTCAGATTTTTACTTTGAGGCTTAAGATTTACCGAGGGCAGTGTGCTTCCTTCTCACGGTGAATTTTAGGATATGCTTAAGGACATTTTTTGGAGACAAGAGAGAGGAGGCGAGAAGACAGTGGTCTCTAGGTTTAGGTAGCAAGCGGTCACGAAAAGTACGACGAGGTAATTCCCCCAGGCGAGGCGGGGAAGGTCTTAGGTGGACCGGGAGGTCAGGGGATTTCACGACAGCGCGAGAGGTGATCGAAAAGGGGAGCAGTTAGGAAACAGCACAGCTAACGGACAACCTTTGCAGGCAATTAAATGAAGAGAAGAATAAAAGTTTCTTTGACATATTTACGGATCGCAAGAATTATTTGCATACAATTATTATCATTTGGTTATTACGTATATTTTACTATCATCTTCAACTATATAAGACTTAGCAACTCAACCACGCAATGTTTATGAAGTTAACAACAAGAATAATAAAGATAAGAACGAACTTGTTAACAGTACCCTGGTTAGCTACTCGTAATGTTGTATACTGCTAACCTAAGTCCTTATGAAAAGAAAATAGTGAAGCGCATAACTTCCGTTTTGAGTTACACTTTTCAGTTTAATTATTCACACGTTGTACATTTCAATTGTTTACGCCCCATAGAAAATGAATTTAAGCCCCTGGTATGATCATTCAGGGAGGGAAAGCACCCCACCCCCACCCCTCTCTTTCTCTCTGTCTCACGCACCCGGTAGCTGGTAGCTACCCCTCTTGCTCTAAGTATTTTTATTTGCTTGACTATATCCAAGAATTCCGAAATTCGAAAATTTATGGACTACAAAAGGATATCTTAGCTTGTTACAAACTTTTTCCTCCTTGTGCAAAGTTGATCACATGTACGAAAACACATTAATTTTTTTATTAATACCTGATGAATTTGCGTTCGTCTATAAATACCCATTTGTTTGTTTGCATTGTGACAAATGTGCAAAAAATAGCATAACTAAATAATGTAATAAATACCAGCACTTGTGAATCAATAAAAGAGAGTATAAAGTTTGGAATTTTATACTCGTGCGCTGAAATAATACTGAATGTTTAACTCAACGCTAACCACGAAAGATCTCAAGAGTCGCTATAATAATAAATACAACTTACAACGAGTTATTTCCATCCTTGTTTTCGAATTACACTTGTCATACAATTCCTCTTTGAACAACTCACATAGGTTTGTTGATGTAACTATTTCCCTTTGAACAACTCACAACGCTTCATTGATATAACAAATCCTCTTTGAACAGCTCACAGCGCTTCGTTGGTGTAACAATTCCTCTTTGAACGACTCACAGCTCTTCGTTGATATAACAATTTCACTTTAACCAATTCACAGAGCTTCGTTGATATAACAATATCTCTTTAAACAACTTACAGAGCTTCGTTGGTATAAAATTCTTTTTTGAACAACTCACAGCGCTTCGTTAATTTAACAGTTTCTCTTTGAACAACTCACAGCACTTCGTTGATGTAACAGCTCCTCTTTAAACAACACAGAGAGCTACGTTGTTATACACTGCTGGATAATTGCTAAGGACGGATCATAAACGGCTATATAGGGCATAAAAAAGTAAGTGTGTTTGGATGCCAAGTGAAATAAAATAATGTCAGAATGCCAGGACATTACAAGAAAGACAATTTATTGTGCTCTGAAATCCAGAAGGCTTTGGAACGTGTTCAAGGGACGAACAGGCCATTTTGTGCAGAATACGTAAACGTGAAAAAAATGCAATTACCGTCCGCAGGCGTTCCGGCGTAAGATGTCAATACGGGATATGGCCACCATGGAGGGCGATGCAAGATTCCACACGTCGTGTCATGCTTTGCACAATATTATCAAGCAGCTGTAGGGGTAATTTATCCCATTCCTCTGTCAGTGCACGGATGAGGGTGTCCTTGTTTATTGGAGGGCATTGGCGACCAGAAAGACTCCTCCCCAAAGCATCCCACACATTTTCAATGGGATTCAGATCTGGAGAACGTGCTGTCCATACTAGGCGTTGAATATCCTCGCTCTCAAGACACTCCTGGACAGCGACTGTTCGATTACATGTTGCGTTGTCGTCCATGAAAATGAATCTATCACCGACAGCACCACGGAACATGCGAACATGAGGTAGCAGAACATCATTAATGTATCGTTGGCCAGTCATAGTCCCAGTTGGAAGCACATAGAGGGACGTACGGCCATTGATCTTGATGCGAGCCCATACCATGACACTACATGTCGGATATCGGTCCCTTTCCTGCATGTTTTCTGGACAATATGCAGTACCACTATCACGCCAGATCAGTTGTCGTCGACAATCAGACGATAGACTGTATCTACTCTCATCTGAGAAGAGGACAGCAGACCAGTCGTTATCAGTCCAATTGCGATGTTGATGGCACCATTGCAAATGGGCGGTACGGTGACGTCTCAACAATGGGATGCACACAACAGGACGGCGGGCGTATAGTCCTCCTTCATGCAAACGTCTGGCGACAGTTTTTCGGGAGATCCGCTTGCCAGTAGCAGCCATAAACTGATTTGCTACCTCACTAGCTGTGCTGCGCCGGTGTCTTTTTGTTGATAGCACGACCTCCCCCGTGACGTTTGCTACACTCTCCATTTGTTTGAAATGATTTCCAAAGCCTTGAAACAACACTGTGGCTGACGTCAAACTCCCTGGCAACATCTGTTATTTTTCGCCCTTCTTCAATCTTGCCAATAATACGGCCACGCGTAACATCATCTAGGCGATGTCGGGAAGACATACTGAAAATTGCAAGTTCGTCAATTGATTCTTTCCGTTTTAACTTTGCGTTTGAACAACAACGGTCAGTACGCGTCAAATCCTTTATATCTCTTATCAGCGCTCTGACGTCACAAACAAGTTCGGCAATCCAAAATTTGCATACGCACAACACGTCTTACTGTATCCCGCACTTATGCTAATTTCCACATTTTCCTGCCTTCCATTTTATGGTTGCTATCGTTGTTATTGTCATCCGTCCTTAGCAATTGTCCGGCAGTGTACATTTCCTCTTTGAACAATTCACAACGCTTCGTTAACTTATTCACAGTGACAAACAATGCTTCATGCTAACTATCTTGAACTAGGCCGGATTAAGGGGAGGGGTCTATAAGGGCTATAATAGCCTTGGGGTCCACCGTTACATCAAGGGGCCCAGGATGTATGCTTAGGCAAATAACAGATACATCAGATAGATATAGAAAGCGAAAAGTTTATAAAATAAGTTTTAGTTTTGCCTCGTATGGTTTCCACTTGATCACAAACACAAGTTGGAATACGAATTGATTTCAAGGCAGTGAGTTCCTGAAGATAAAGATTTCATGTCATTTTTTAACAAAGCATGTTCAGTTGAAGTACACCAAGCATTACTTATATTAGGGCCGGGTTAAATGGAGGGGGTCTGTAGGGGTTATATAGCCTTGGGGCCCCCATGATCTACGGCCTAGGATGCATGCCTGGGCAAATAAGAGAGAGAGAGAGAGAGAGAGAGAGAGAGGCG
Organism: Macrothele yani; assembly: GCA_039090855.1. Lineage (NCBI taxonomy): Eukaryota > Metazoa > Arthropoda > Arachnida > Araneae > Macrothelidae > Macrothele > Macrothele yani. The sequence goes on along the minus strand of CM076998.1, from coordinate 47,469,720 downwards.
TTCATCAAATAGATTCATAAGATACTGTAGTTTTGCTTTTGTCTCGTATGATTTCCCCTTGGTCAAAAACAGAAGCTTGAAAACACCTAGATTTCAAGGCAATGACTCACCGAAGGTAAAGGTTTCATGTCTCTGTGTACAGCGGGGTCGGCGAGACAGTTTCAGCTTTTTCACTACCATCTATCCACACCTCCTTACTTGCACTTGGAACCGTTAATGGTGGAAGTCCCCTGTGGATTCACATTGCATAACAAAAAAGAAGTACTAAGAAAAATATACAGTACTAAATCATTAGAAAATCGAAGACAAAATCTAGGAATCTTAAGCTTTTAACTCATGTTCTTGTGACAACAATGGAAAATACAGAGGCTATGGAAACAAAAGTTTGTGCCGCCCCGGTGGCGCAGTGGTCTAAGGCGTTGGCCTCTGATCATTCGTCCGTAAGGGGTCCGGGTTCGAATCTCGGTCAGGCATGGATGTTGTGTTTGTCTTACGGCACTGGCTCTCTCCCTTCCCTGGAACCAGTGACCCTAAATTAGGGACGGGCGACTGCTTATAGCCCATTGAGTTGCTCACGGTGGTCGTTAAACCTCCAAACAAAAAAAAAAAAAAAAAAAAGTTTGTCCGTGGAGGAGATCGAACTCGCGCATCCTCACTCCAGAGTAAGGTGCTCTCTCAACTAAGCTACACGGGCAGAATGAATCTTTGCAAATTTGTAGTCTGGACACGTGCTTTTACCTCCGTAGTACGTCACAGGACTTATATAAAAACTCTACAGATAATTTATTTGTTTGAAGAATGCACTACGTATTAATTATCACAAGCATATTGCTACAATTCGTATTTTAACCGACTTCATAATGATTCCTCGTTATAAGTGTTTTGGGGGCCAACTAAAATGTCTTAGCCTAACGGTCCACTAAGGCCTTTATATAGCCCTGCCTTGCCCTACAGATACCATTGCCATATTTCAGATAGAATATGAGTCCAAAATATTTTTGAACGCAGAGTGTATAGTTGAAAAGGGATGCACGATGTCTTTGGGCAGATTACCTACGTGGCTTTCTTTGCATTTTGTACATTTGGAAACGTAAATAGTCCAGCTAGTCTTTCAATGGCGTTGCTGTTATTTAACATTTCGGGCTGGTTTGGGCTCCAAAGTTTTGCTCTGTGTTATTCCACCGGATTCTCTCAGCAGATTCGTTCTCTTATGTCCGAAAACTTCAGGTCAGTTTCCCACACTATTTCCATCCCAGACACGAATTGTTCGAATCATGATGTCATTTGTGCCTGACGAGCGCTTTCAAAGAAACAGCGGAAACGTTATATAACCCTTCCGGATAACAACACCAAGCCATGTCACAGATAGAGAACGCATTTCACAAGTTGTTGAGGGCTTTTCTTCAGCTGTCACTGTAAGTTGCCTTATCACGGTTTGTTTTTATTCGCAGGTGTCAGGCCGTTAATTAAACCTTTGTTCCTTTTCATGTGGATGGTCTAATATTCCGGTGGGTAATGCTGAAGCTGTATACAGAAGAATGATCCCAGAACCGCAACTGTGAAAATTTACCTTCGAGTACGGTTTACGGTTCGAGTTGTGAAGGAACCAATTAATGTGAAGCGGATGTCACACAGGTGTTGAGATTGAGATGTCAGGAATATAGGCCGTGAAAAGCCAATTACTACGTCATTATCTGAAATGATTGCTTGACGAGCGAATGTTTCCTAGCTGTTATTACCAACAACTCCTAACACTTGCGTAGTGTCATTTCACCACATAATATAATACTGTACAATAATTAAAGTTATTTAGGAATAAAGACTTCTCGAAGTGCGTAAGGGGAAGCTGAAGGATGCGACTACAATTTCTAATCAAAAGACATACCGTATTTTATTTTACTAGGCTTCTAAAAGCAGCGCAAAAGTTACGTGCGCCATTACTAAAAGTTTGATCGGTTACTTACTCAGTATTACAAAACATGTGCTGTTACGATGGAAACTTCTTCGAATTTTTTATATTTATAAGCAGGACTTTCTTTTCTTCCGGAACACTGTTCCGGCACCTTTTTAAACTCATTTTTTTTTTTTAGTTTTGTGATAATTATTGAATTAAAACTGTAATAACAGTAACATGTGAGGGAAACAGATCGTATGAATTAACCCTTTGCGTTTGAGTTTTTTCAAGTTGTACACGGAAAAGTATCTGTCCTGTACAAAATACGCAGTCCCGGTAGCGCAGTCGTCTAAGCGATAGCTTCTGATCATTCGTCGGAAAGGGCTCCGGGTTCAAATCCCATGAGGCATGGATGTTGTGTTTGTCTTACGGCACTGGCTCCTCTCCCTTCCCTAGAACCAGTGCCCCTAAATTAGGGACGGGCGATAACTTATAGCCCATTGAGTTGCTCATGGTGGTCGTTAAACCTCCAATCAAAATATAAAAAAATAATACACAGCTGTACAATCCAAGGAGGTTAGAAGAAGAGGGGGTGAAACGACCCGTTTTGAGTGAAGCCAAAACAGATCAGCTGTTTCGATCGTCCCTCTGATGTGGTGGGAGTCTGCAGCAGTTCGGAAACGTGACGTCACTTCCTGTGTCTGATGCAGTTTTGCTTAGCGCATGCAAACCATGCAAACCAAGGATGCAAACAAGGAATATTTCGGACTTCGCATTTCTCAACATTAGGGTTCTGATTATATTTTAAACAAGGTTACTCGCACATGCACAGTAAGCAAATAACCATGCGCAGCATGCACTTCCGTTCAATAAATCATTATTTTGTTCAAATTTTTAAAGAAATACCAACACATATTTTCCTATTTTTTCTGGAATTTTTTAAATTATGGGAACGAATATTTTAGCCTCAAATTTTTTCATGACTGTATGGGTAGAGTAAGGGTCCGAAAAACCCGTTCAAAAGTCGCGATTTCCCCATAGAGATATACAGGAGATTCTCGGGTTGGACGCATTGGCATAGTCAGCTGATTAAAAGTGGCGTCACGCCAGAAGGAAGCACAGGGAGAGGGCTGTTGCCATCTCCTCCTTCTTCTAACCTCCTTGGTACAATCATTGTATAGGGATACCTATATAGTGAACAAAAAGTCAGGAAGTCATCTAACAGGTTTCAGTTCCGCGAAAGCGACATGATAAGTGGTTTTAGAGAATACCTACACTGTTAAAAAATTGGCGGTAGGTTGCACCAAAAAGTGGTACTACACCAACTGCACCACTTTCTGAGGAAAGATACACCACTCTGTAGTACAAACAAAACCAATAACTTGGCGCAAATTTCCACCATGGTGTGGTGTAACCTTGTACTGGCTTATTACCATTCGTCCGAGAAGGGTCCGGGTTCGAATTCCAGTGAGGTATCGATGCTGTGTTTGTCTTACGGCACTTACTCTCTCCCTTCGCTGTAACCAGTGGCCCTAAGTTCGGGACCGGCGACTGCTTACAGCCCATCGAGTTGTTCGCATTGCGTACCAGTGCCGGGTTAAGGAGGAGTGTGTCTGTCGGGGTTATATAGCCTTGGGGCCCACCATGACCTACGGCCCAGGATGCATGCCTGGGCAAATAAGAAAGAGAGGCCTTTATCAAACAAATTCATAAGATGCTGTCGTTCTGCTTTTGTCTCGTATGATTTCCACTTGGTCAAAAACAGAGGCTTGAAGATGCATAAATTTCAAGGCAATGTAATGACTCATCAAGGGTAAAGGTTTCATGTTGCTGTGTACAGCGGTGTCGGCGAGACGGTTTCACCTTTTTCACTACCATCCACCGACGCCTCTTAATTTACACTTGGAACCGTTAATGGCCAAAGTCCCTTGTGGCATTCAATATGAAAAAAAGACGCATTAAGGAAAGTGTAGAACGCTAAATCATTAGAAAACCCAAGACAAAATCTAGAGATCTTAAGCTTTTAACTCATGCTCTTATGAGAACGATGAAAAATACAGTGACTTATATTGTGAAAGTTCTGCAGATAATATTTTTTTAGGTTGAAGAATGCACTACGTATTAATTATCACAAACATATTGCTACAGCTTCGTGTTTCAACAGGCTTTATAAGATTCTCCGTCGTAAGTTCTGTGGGGGGCCCACTCCAATGTCTTAAGACTTGGGGCCCACTCCAATGCCTTGGCATTGGCTTACTCAGTATCTTAGCATTGGGGCCCACTCTAATGTCTTAAGCCTTGGGGCCCATTCCAATGTCTTAGCCTTGGGGTCAACTCCAATGTCTTAGCCTTGGGGCCCACTCCAATGTCTTAAGTCTTGGGGCCCATTCAAATACCTTAGCCTTGGGGCCCACTCCAATGTCTTAAGTCTTGGGGCCCATTCAAATACCTTAGCCTTGGGGCCCACTCCAATGTCTTAGCTTTGGGGCCCACTCCAATGTCTTAGCCTTGGGGCTCACTCAGATGTCTTAGCCTAGGGGCCCACTCAGATGTCTTAGTCTAGGTGCCCACTAAGGCATTAATCCGGTCCCATTGCTTAGTGGCTTGGGGCCCACTCAGATGTCTTAGCCTAGAGGCCCACTAAGGTCTTAATCCGACCCTGTTGCTTACGAAGAAGATCGCAGTAAAGGTGTTAATGCGAACGATAATATCTGGAACTTGTTGGACTGATATCATTATAATCTTTTTTCTATACCTTTGTTTCCTTATAGTGTGACTTACACAGAAAGATATTAATTGCTAGAGAGAGAACAAGAAAGTCTTATAAAGGAAAGTAAAACTAAATAGGAGTAAACCCTGATCCAGCACTTAGAAGTTATTATAAAAGAAGAAAACGATATCAGAAATAGTAATACAGAGAAGTTTCACCAGCACAATTTCCTCCGTAACTCTTTTTTAACAGCCAATACGGAGGCCGAGGGTCTGAGACCTTGGGATATATCCATTAGTCCGATCCGAAACACGTACGGGTCTCGTATGAAGTATGGGTAATGTGCTTGCCAGACGCTTACCTGGAACCTTCGACCCTAAATTAGGGACGAATGACTGCTTATATTCCTTACAGTTGTTCGCGGTGGTAGTAAAATCGTTAAAAGCCAAACGGTAAGAAGGCGGTGAAAAAATAATTCGCGAAATGGGTTCCTTCACCACATGTACTCCTTTCTCTCCTCTTTCTCTCTCTCTCTCTCTCTCCCTCTCTTTTGGCATAGGACTACGTCTAAGTCCGCTGATAGTATGGGGCGACTTAACGGCCGACTGCCTTTGACAAAAATAGGTTCCAATTGAAATCATTATAGCGTTAAAAATACGTGCCGCACACTAATCGTGTTGGCATATTCGTAAACAGCATGGAGTCCAATTCGCGTACTGCGCAACACATCGTGCGCGCGATGCTCCCCTCGCTCCCTGTGCGCCGGGGGAGGTGATAAAATATTTCTGGGTGTGTCACCGTGATTGACTCATTCTATCTCGGAAACCGTGAGCGCAACACGACTGAGCGTGGTATCTTTTTAAAGCTCTCGACGAGATCTGTTCAAATATATGAAGAACATTTCGCACTGGTTTGATCTGAACAGTTTAAAAATTGTTTTCTTGTGAATCGGTGAACATTTTTTAAAATATCGCAGTTTATCTGGTCAACCGTGAGTGCAAGCGCGTGGTATCGTTTTAAAGCTCTCAAAGATATCTATTCAGATATATAAAGAACATATCGCAGTGGTTTAAACTAAAAATTTAAAAAATTGTTTTCGTGTGAACCGGTTAAAGTTTTTGACAATGCCACAGAATCCGCAGAATGAACGCAAGCAAAAGTGGAGAAAATCAAAACAGAGGCAAGAGCAAGTGATGAGGATTGTAAGAAGCCCAAGAAGACTGCAGCCCAACGAACAAGAGAGCATCAGTGTCCAGAACGCCTGAAAATAGCCGCCGCCAAACAAAAATCCAACACACCGATCGAAACCTTACCAGGTCTATCTCGAACTCTGCTTTGTGTTCGCAATGTATACAGCCTTATGTGTAAAAATTATGTAAGCCGCTTTCAATATCACAGACCTATGTTGGCTATAATAAATAAATAAACGCTTTGAAACCATACTCGACTAGCTCCTTTCAGCTCTCCGATCTGCTAGTCCTACGTTCCAAACTGACGGCTCAATCAAAACTGAGCTTACCTGTATTTTTTTTTTTTCCTTGAATATTAGAATGCGTAATATGTTAACAAATTGAAGAGAAGATTTGGTGCCCAATGCGCGGTTCTATATACTAGTAACACTAATATGGATACTTGGAACTGGAAGAAGCGCCGATAGTCGCTACTTATTGCTGCAAAAGAATGATTTTTTTATATTTTGAGTATTGTATAAAAGCCTAAAAACCTATTTTTCAACGAGAGTTAATATTTCTGTATCCCAGTTTGTAGGCTACTGTCCTTTTTTTTTTAAATTTTAATCAACCTTAACATATGAACTTTTTGGAGGTATCTAGAAAAAGCTAAATATCCCAATATGTTTTGGTTTTTTTTCGATTTACGACAAACACTTCAGTCATTCATTTGCACTCCGTTATGTCAATTCTAGCATTGACATAAAAATTGCTCATTTTTAAGCAACATAAACTTTACATAATTGTCAAAAGTAGGCAACAGCGCCCAATGTCCATTGTGTGTTCCAATATGTGTGTGCTCAATTTTTCGAATTTGCATGTTGCCTTCACTATGGAACGTTTCTTGAATTTAAATTGTTACAATTGTTCTTCATTTTTTTTTTTTAAGCTGAAGATTTTGTGCAAGCAATTCGTATTGTTTTGTTTTCACTTTGACGGAGCGTACATATCCATATTGCAAAGAATATTTGACAGGAGGTGATTGATTAAGAACAAAAGGTGATTCATAAGACCAAATGAAAGGCAAATTTTCGTGTTTAACAATGGCATACAAACAAACTTTTTTCTAAATTCTTAACAATGGCTGGCAAACTAGTACACTTCATTGGAAGTTACAAAAGAAGAACACAAAGATATTATGAAAGAAACCAGATCGAAAAATCTCAGAATTTCTGAACCCCTTTAGGGAGTATCAAATCCCTTTCACCTACTGAAGCATTCGCATAATATGCATGCAGTGTTTTTTTGTTTGTAAGGGATTAAAAGTAGTTAATATTATTCATATACCAGATTAACAGAAGTTAACGCTATTCACACTCGATATTAAAAGCATTTCGTCGAACACTGTTAAACTCCAGTTGTATGGATTTTTACACTCAGATGCTCCTTTGCCTTACGTTTCAGGTTAAGTTTTTCTTTGTTGGTATTTTTTTCGTTGAATATGTAATCGATGTTTTGCGCCTCCCAAATCTCTCTCCTTCTCTTTTTTATTTTTTTTTTTTCTGGCTCTATGATCTCGCATTTCTTTCCATTCTTCCTCCCACTTCTCTCCTTTCTCACCATCTACCTCCTTTCTTCCTCTTCTTAATTCCTGTCTTCTCCCTGCCTCTCAATTCTCTCTCTTTGTTTACCACTATTTTTTCTTCGTTTACCACTTTTTTTCCTTCGTTTATTCTCTTCTTTTCATTTCGTGTGTCGCTCTTTTCTATATAACTTTTATTTGCCATCTCTTTTGTCAATTTTCTTCCTCCTCTCACTCCGTCTCTGACTGAACGAACCTATAACTTTCACCCATTCTCTCCTATCTATCTCTTCCTCGTTGTACGACTTAATGAACTCATTCCTAGTCTATCCCTTTGTTTCTTCACTCCGTTCTTTCTTTCACTCTCTTTAACTGGTTTAATCAATATTTTCCCTCTCTGTCTTTTCCGAACTGACTGTGAACCTCTTTTTCTTTTTTCCACCTCTCGTATTTTCTCTCCTTCGCTGTCTGTGTTTACGTTCTACTCTCTCTTCTTTCAAATCTCCTCTCCTTAGTTGGCTGTATTGTAAGCTTGCTGCTGTAAGCGGAATTTCTATTTCCGTTCGGATTCAATGTTTAAACCTAATTGCAGTTCGTTGTGTAGACAAATATATCACGAATAAATTTATATCGCTACTTTCTTATTCTCAATTCCTCATATTATTCATTCCCGCAGCAACATTTTGTTTTCTCTCAAGAAAAGCAAGTCCTTCTTTCTGGGTGTCTCCGAAACGTCTGAATCTCTCTCTCTCTCTCTCTCTCTCTCTCTCTCTTTCTCTCTGTTTATCGGTCTATCTCTCTGCCCGTGACCACCTGTTCTCTTTCTGTCTCGATCCATTGCTATTCACTGCTTCCAAGAAACCTTTGTCGAATCCAAGAGCAATAAAGCTATTATTCCGTTTGAATGCGCTGATCTATCGCAATGTACTATTGCTACGTATGGCGTGGTACAAAGTTGCACCATGTTGACTTGTTGGGTTTTCTTTGCACAACACAATGGTGTATCATTTCGCAGAAAGTGGCGCAGCTGATGTAGGACCACTTTCTGGTGCAACCTACCACAAAAGTTTTAACAGTGTTCTAATTCTTATTGCCGTCCTGACAGATAATATCTTGAAGACGCCGTAGAAGTTTCTCATGCTGACAAAAAAAGAGACCTATGGCTGTATATTCCCTACTATGTACTTTTTTTTTCTATTGTGGTTATAAGTATAGGATATGGATCGTCGAGCACAGTGCTAGAGGTTTGAAACTTCACACTTCGAAGCGATGGATTTTTATATAGTCTAACCATTAATTTTAAAGAGTTACAACTTTTCAGCATATCAGCCAAAATCTTTTTGACAATAAGGGCAAAAAGAAAAAAACTGACTGGTCTTTAAAATCCTAAAATGAACAATTTCGATTTTCGGCTGCCCAGAAAGTATTATTTCATGTTGGTGGCAAGTAACAGACCATGGGAGGGATACACCATTGTGTGGTTATCATTAGACATCCCATTTCCTCCTCCCCTCAAACGATTTACTATTTCAGTCGAGAAGGGAGTTTCATGAGATTAAAGCTACCTCCAACATCTATAACTAAGATATCAAAGCATATACCAACTTTCCATTTTTTTACGCTTTCCAACCGTAGGGTGAAGAAGCGTATATGCTCCAGCTTTGTCCGTCTGCCCGTTCGCGCAATAACTCGCGTAAAAATGGTTCGATTTCGATGAAATTTTAGTATGTGGTAGGTGACCACTTGGGGACGAACCCTATTGAAAATAGTCGATATGAGCTCAAATGTCAGGACATAGGAGCGGGATCCATTCCATTGCTCTTATGCGTCCTAACTTACGTAAAAAAATGCTTCGATTGAGACAAAACTTTATCATGTTGTTCCGGAGGTATACTTAACCGGTTAGGTTGAATATAATCGAAATGGAGTAAAAAGTCAGGGCATAGGAGCGAGATTTATTCTACAGCCATTATCCTCATAACTTGAGTAATGATTTCTGGTATGCTGAAAAGCGTATCATAATCAATGCATCGCATGATTTTACTAACTTGTTGTTTTTTATTTTACTTTGTTTTGTTTTGACTGCTTGCGCGACACTTTCTCCAAATCTCAAAGGCACGCAATTCATAAGTAGCAGTTTCTCAATAATTTAGGATCAGCTCATCAGTAAATTGCATTGTACTTTTGCCCATTCTGACATGGGCATTCAAATGGCACGTGATGTTTCGCCCATACATTCGAATCATATCATCATCTATCAACTTCCACATGGATACGTAATTCAGCAGTGGCTATCCCTCGACAGTTTTGGATTAAGTCATCAGTAATTTTCAAATCCCAGCATCATCGCTTAACTCATTTATGGTGATTTATGCATACCTTGATCAGATCTTCAACTATTCGTGCAGAACTTTTGCCAATGAAAACATAAGCACTGAGTTTACCTGCATTGATTATGTTGATCATTTTGTATCAGATCGTCAGTTGTTCGCACCGAAAGTCTGCCAACTGGAGAAAAAGAATATTCAATAGGAAGCATTGGAGATGGACACAAAAATGTGCAAAAATTTATTTTTATTACAAATAATAAGACTTTCATAAATCAGCTTGATACTTTGGTTTTACAGCACCTAATGCTCAAATTCCAAAGAACAGCGATTTTAGATACTGTGAGGCGATTTTTAAACTGTGAATAACTACACACACCGGCCAATGAAGTAGAAACCTTTATACAAATGTAAGGTTTTTGATTCAGTGAAACCATCAGCAGTTACAATGACTTTGAAATCCTGCGGTATTGAAGAAACATACCTTAATATTATTAATAACATCTATGAAAATGCAGGTGCAAATATTCGGCTGTTTGAGAATACAGCACACGTAAAAATTGGAAAGAGAGGGAGACAAGGTGACACCATATCTCCCAAGCTCTTTAATGCCAAATTGGAAAATGTCTCTCAATCACTGAACTGGGAAAACAAAGGGATGAAGATTAATGGAGATTATCTAACTCACCTTCGTTTTGCTGACGACGTAGTCATTTTTGCAACTACCCCATCAGAGCTGCAGGGTATGATCCAGGAACTTGCTGACAAGAGTAAAGAAGTGGGATTAAAAATGAACTTTCAGAAGACAAAAGTGATGTACAATGCTTTTACAAGAAATGAAGATTTATCGATTGATGGAGAAAAGCTGGAGATAACAGATACGTACGTTTATCTTGGACAGCAGATATCAAGTGAGGGTTACATTGATGAAGAAATTAATCGGCGTATAAAACTTGCCTGGAGAGCTTTTGGAAGAAACATCATAATTTTCAAGAGCAATATGCCATTATGTCTTAAAAGAAAAGTGTTTGATCAATGGATCATTCCAGTGCTTACGTATGGTGCAGAGACATGGACCTTAACTAAAAGAGACATACAAAGGCTGCAGACAGCTCAAAGAAGCATGGAGAGGTGCATTCTTGGTGTAACCAGGAGAGATAAGAAGAGGAACTCGTGGATCAGAAAAATGACAAGAGTGGAAGACATCATGATTAGAGTAAAATCCCTGAAATGGCAATGGGCTGGACATACTGCCAGAAGGACAGACCATCGATGGACAGCCGAAATTTTAGATTGGATTCCAAGGGACGGGAAAATATCCAGAAGAAGACCACATGCGAGTTGGGTGGATGAAATTCGAAAGTATGCAGGAGTGACATGGAGGAGACTGGCACAAGACAGGCCGTTGAGGAAGAGGCTTGGAGAGACCTTCGTTCAGCAGTGGATTGATAATGGTTGACAATGAATGAATGAATGAATACAAATGTACGTAAACTTCACTTCCGCAACTTATATGAAAAATACGTAGTTACATGCACAACCGCGTGATCTAGGCACCTTTTTAAGACAGCTGCTCGTCAGTACTGTTGATCACAATTAGAAAAACACAGGATCTTTCAGAACTTGATAAAGAGCTTATTGTAGGTGCTCGTCTGGCTGGAGCGACGATTTTGAAAACAGCAGAACTGACTGGTTTCTCAAAAGGTAAGATATCCCGGGTCTATAATCATTGGAAAAAATAACCCATATTGAATGCCTAAGAGGTATAACTGTGGTGTGACGACCATCTGTCAGGAACGAGATGGCCATTGTCCGAGAAGGCTTGTACGGGGAAATAGCACGTGCTATGAGGATAATGACTGTGGAATAAATCTCGCTCATGTGCCCTGACGTTTGACCCCATTTTGATGATATTCAACAGAACCGGTTCAGTATATTCCGTGGTTGAAGATAATAAAATACTAATAGGTAATAAATTTTGCGATCCTTTTATATCTCTAAGAAACCTTTTTTCTCAGAAAAGGTTGTCCGTCAGCTCTGTAATTTTTCATCGCTGTTCACCTGAAACTCAAATTTTCTTCCTAAAAATCCTGCTTCGGTCATTTCTTCCAAGTCCCCCCAGTCCTCGCGGAGAAAAAACTCCATTCGCCGGTCAGCTTTTAGACCTGTTCCCCAACATCTGAGCCCTTTCCTCCTTTCCACCTTCCGACCGTTCGGTTTCAAATCCTAGAAACGACTGCCTTCGCCTCCTCCTTTGTTCCCACGCGAACTCACGTTTTTGCCCCCACAAAACCTCATGGGAAAAACACCACGCCGGCATCGGCTAATACAAAGCACCAAGATAAAAATTAAGAGCGCCTGCGCCTTCAGTCGGCTGCTTTGAAACTAAAGAAGGCGAAGCATCAAACGAGCACGGCCGCCCCGGTGGCGCAGTGGTCTAAGCGATCGCCTCTGATCATTCGTCTGAAAGGGGTCCGGGTTCGAATTCCGGTGAGGCATTGATGTTGTGTTTGTCTTACGGCACTGGCTCTCTCCCTTCCCTGGAACCAGTGACCCTAAATTAAGTAAGGGCGACTGCTCATAGCCCATTGAGTTGCTTACGGTGGTCGTTAAACCTCCAATCAAAAAAAAAAAAAAAAACGAGCACGACAATACTAATCCCTTTGCAACATAGAAAAGTGCATATTCTAAAATGAGGCAAACTTGCGTTTCTAAATAAACCGTGTCTCCGATGTTTCAATAGAGGAGTGACACAGCGAAATTTCTCTCACGCTTTGTGGAAACAAAGGAAAAGGAGCACAAAAGCGAAATAAAAGTTGCGAAATGAGATTTAATATCTTTGCCTAAATTCTAGAATTAAATCTCCGTAACAACATATTGAAATTTTGTCGCAATAAAAGTATTTTCAGTGAAGGTATGAGGATAACGGCTGTGGAATAAATTTCGTTTCTGTGATCTGACCTATGACCCCATTTCTATGATATTCAACAGAACCAGTTCAGTGTATTTGGGGAACAATATGATAAAGTCTTGTCTCATTCGAAGCATTTTTACGTAAGTTTTAATGCATAAGGGCAATGGAATGGATCCCGCTCCTATACCCTGACTTCTGACCTCATTTCGTCCATTTTCAATAGGGTTCGTCCGCAGGTTGTCCCATATCACATACTAAAATTTCATCGAAATCGAACCATTTTTAGTGGAGTTATCGTGCAGACACACAGACAGACAGACAAAACTGGAGCATATACGCTTCTTCAACCTACGGTTGGAAAGCGTAAAAAACACATCCGGGTTCAAAGTCATCTTCCGTCGAGCCAGTTGAAGGACTCTCTAGTGAACGTCCGGTATGCTGTAGACATGAACGCACTCTAATACCTTGTCGAATCTATACCAAATCCCATGCGTGCTGTAACTCGGGCTAAAGAAGGTCCTATACGTGTTAAATAACAGTTTTTAATTCAGTGACCGGTATGTGTATATCTGTACCGACGGAAATACAGTACACACACACATGCATACACATATATACAGAAGAAAGCACTCACTGTTAGCATACTGATTCCCTTAACAATCAGATCCCATACACTGTAAACCATTGTAGAAATTCACAAGCTACTTTCCGTAATTCCTTTAGTGGTGTAGTGGAAGCATATCCAGCGCGTAACTGGAAGACCCGGGGTTCGATTCCCTGTGGCGGCCAATGAGAATTTTTCCGTGACTCACTTATAAACGTGGAAAGAGTGAAGACCTTTGTTTGATATTCCTGGTCCACGTCAAATGTCTGTATGAATTAAAGAAACATTTTTCTGTTAAAACCTTTTCTTTGAAATGACGGAAAGATACCCGAATTTCATGAATTTTTCGTACCCCAAGAAATTTCTGAATTTTCAGAAACTTTTACGGAATTCCTTTCTTATATTGAAGGTAAATTGCCGTTTTTAAGATACGTTAATAGGAAATTCTGAATTTTCAGAAACCTTTCCGCAGTACCTTTCGTACATGAACGGGAAAACTGTTTCTTCACTTTTTCCGTATCCATGCACTAGAAATTTCCGGTAATCGAAGCGATTCGTGGGAATATTTGAGGTTTGATAAACCGTTCAATTTCAATCGTCTATCGAAGGATATATTTTTGAAGTTCTGCAGCTAGATAAGATATTGTGTATAGCATATCGCATAAATTTTGGTTATTGTGACACAGGATATTTCTTCTCCTCTCCACCATTTTGTGAACCAACTGTTATCTACTGTGTTATTGTGTGCAATTAACTTATTGTACAGATGATTGTACGATGTTTACGTATCAGCCTTTGGACCCCTTAAGAGAAAATCTATTATAGCTATAAAGTGTAAAGTTTATATTTAGGAGTTTTGTGAAATAATACTATAAAACAGCACGTTTCAGCTTTTCTTAAGATAATTGAAAATCATTGTCAGTTTAAAAAGATCTCAAGTTCGAAAGCATTCTGTTTCTTTGGAAAATCAGGATAAAAAAAAAAAGAAACTTAATTTGTGATGATAAATAAAATTATTACAAGCCTATTAAAAAACAATAGGCTCTAACAGGAATAAAATGACTAAATTACTCGCATTAATGACAAACAAAAAATTTCATCATCGCCCATTAGTTTTACAATGAACATGATGCAGCCCACACAGCACAGAATATTTCGTATATATGTTAGAAGTACGTAGCTCTGAAACATCGAGACTTTTTCATTTTGACGTAACCGTAAGGTTTCTGAACACTAATGTTTCAGAAACCTTACGGTTACGTCAAAATGTCCTCAAACGTTACATAAATTTGAAACAAAACCGATACGTTACAGTGAAAGGTCTTTGTAACTGCAACATACCAACTTCATATTACTGTTACGTATTTGACAGATATGTGTAACTTCGTTACATTACTGCTACGTATTTAAAATATATTTGTGACATCATCATATTACTGTTACGTATTTACTACGTTGAACATTATAGTTTTAATAAACTTTGTAAAATCACAATAAAAAATATTACACTCGACAGCTGTTTCAAAAGCAACAACAGTCGTATTACGAGTTGTTTTCGTTTTTACAGGTTCAACGCAGTCCGCTGTCCGTTGGGAACAGTGGCGGCGTTTATATGTTGATAACAAAAGAAATAAAAATCGGTCCCAAATATGAGGGTGCCGAATTTCTATTATGCATGTGGTATAGACTATATTTCAGCGAGAAAAAGAAAGAAAGTCAAATTCTTCATTTCTCTAAATACCTACCGAATATGAAATTTCTCAGCTTCAAGTTAAAAATACATGCTGGTATAGTATACTAATACAACAACACAGCCAACTACTTAGATTTTATAAAATGCATTTTAGATTTTAAAAGTTATGATAATCAAAACAATTACTTACGTTCAGATTATCTTGAATCACACACACACACACACAAAAAAAAAAAAAAAAAAAAAAAAAGATGAAATATTAAAAGAATATCCCACTAGCACGTGGAAATACGACTACGAGAGTACTTCGGTGAAATGGCATAAGTGCGCATGTGCATCCACGCCGTTGCCAAACCAAAAATCTTCAATATCGCTGGAATATAACATCAAGATAGCAGTTATGCACAATGGAAACTATAAAATAGTAGCATCGGTGAATGCTATTTTTAACGTTGCCGTAATGTACAAAGAGTTATGTTCCAAAATAGATGTTGTTGAAACGTGTAATTGTAAGATATCTCTTAAAGTGTAACGAAAATGAGAGATTGTAACATTATTGATACATATCCTAAACGTTTTGTGCTGTATGGGAGATCTCTGATTCTTCCTGGCTTAGTGGTTAAGACGCGAGTTATATGCTGACCCAGCCCAACGACGTTGGTTCCATCTCACCCCGCTGTGAAAGGAATATTGGGTGCAAGGGCAGAAAAATTCAATCTTAGGTTTTGCGGAAATTCTGCATTAATACGGAAAAACCTAAAACGGAGTTTTCTGAAATAAACGGAATTTCTGACTACGGAAAACCTGTGAAAATACGGAAGTTAAAAGAAACAGGCACTTTTAAAAACGGAAATTTCGTTAAAAGACGGACACTTACCGGCAACTTTACTGCATGTTATTTTCAGAAATTTCTCGTGAATTCACACCACTTAATTTTTACAGTGTAATGCTCAAAAATCAATAAGTATCAATAAGGGACTGGCTACAGAGATTAAACAGATGTGGAGGCCAGAAACAGTTTATATACGCCTACTAATTATTTCCTCAACGGTTTTAAATCCCTCAGGCTATTTTAACTCAGCTTGATGTTTTGGGTCTGCAGCACGTAAAGCCCAAAATCCAGAAGGCAGTGATTCTCAATACATGCAATAAAAGGCAATTTTTAAACCATGAATAAATATGTCGGTATGTAGTCATTGATTTTCATGTACTTATTGACAGGAGCACTATGCTATACGACCATGGCTATGGATGAGAAAAATAAAAAAAATCATAATATTAATAATAATGATGAAGAGAAGATTTTAACTCATTTTGAAACTCCCTTTTAATGATTTCAAAACTTCCTTTTCTCCACTGTGTGGAGAAAAGGGAATTTTGAAATGTATTAACATCATCATCCGCACATACACCATGTTTATCCATTCACTTGTACACTCAATGTATGAATCTTTTCATTTATCTGTAAACTTAATGTATCGGTTTTTAAAAACCAAATGGGAAATTTCGTTTTTCTCTCCCTCTCTCTCTCCCTCTCTCTACCACCGTTCCTCTCTCTCTCTCTCTCTCTCTCTCTCTCTCTCTCCGTTTCCTTCCTTCTCTTTCCCCTCTCTCCCTTTTATCGAACACGCACACACACTCACACACACTTGAATATATCCCAGTAATTAATCCAAACACACGACGTGGATCAGGTACACCAAACAGAAACCATCGCTCTTTCCACGTTAATAAGTGAATCTCGGAAAAATTCTCTCGGCCGCCACCGGGAATCGAACCCAGTGTCTTATGGGTTCGATTCCCGGTGGCGGCTGAGATCATTTTTCCGAGACTCCCTTATTAACATGGAAGGAGCGATGATTTCTGTTTGGTATATCCCAGTATTTGTGTTACAAAAAGAAAAACTGCTGGAAAAATTCTGAAATCTGACAGCGATCATTCAAGACCGAGTATTCCGTACATTCCCTAACGTTTTCAAATGCACAACTTTATCTCTGAATGATGTAAAATGATGTGAGCATGCGTTTCTATTTGTCACGATATTTTGCATTTCTAGACCAATTTTTAAAAAATAAATCGAATTCAAGAGAACCAATTTCTTTTTTAATCACATGCATAACTTTCTGTACGTTTTCGTGATATTTTTTTCGTCCAGAATTTTTTGAAAGGAAGATCGGAAAAGAATTTTTTTTTCTGTGGGCAATAATATATAGAGAACAATTTGCAACAGAGGACGGTATTTTCTCTCTTTTAATGACGCTGCTTCGTTGCAATTATTCCTAATTATTCCGGAATGTTGTGGGTTATTCTAATTAAATATATTTTGGTGTGCAGTGTGTGTAGGGGTGGGTGGATTGTTTACAAAGCATGCTCCTTACATGTGACCGCGGAAAAGCAGAAAATGTTTTACAGCATGAATAGACTTTATTCTTTTCAAATGATGATGAACTTTTTCACAGCTGCTCCAACGGTCTTCTTTTTGTTCTTTGGTGAGAGAATTTGGAAAATGGAAATGTCAGATTATGAACTGACATTTCCTTCGCACCTATGTGTTATATAGCAAATAAACTCACATGCTAATCAGAACAATCTTCTGGTCCGCAAAGCTCCCAAAAATTCTGAACGAAAGAAGTCAGGAGAAAAAACAGCATGTTATATGTGTGTTTAACTTGCACGATGAAAGATATGTTGTCTTTATTGACTTTTCCATTGAAATGTTCTTTATTGAAAAAATATTTCCATTGACTTCTAGTTTATATTCTTTTGTCAAAGATAAGAAGTTGCAGGCCACATCTTATCGGTCAATCTAAACGGGCTTTTAGTCTTTCTTCTCGTCTCGCGTACTTCTCTTTATTTCTTTAAAATAACAGTACCTGTTTTATTTTCAAAATCATGCACAATTAAATCTGAAAACATTAAAATACTTTCTTATGAATAAGTAGACCTTATCCATTCCTTTACAGGACGATGCGCGCGTTGTTTTGTGTGTATAGACAGCTGAAAGGGGTCAGATGTGTTTTAGGTTTGTTTTCTTATCCGGGGAGATCCTGTTGGCGATTGCTGTAGATTTGGCACAGAAGAGTCTAATCTGTTCCGCTTGAAGAGCACTGTTCAGTGTCGTTGAGAGCGAGAGCTGATTCATTTCTCCATGAAGAACGAGCTGAAAGAGACAGATGAAATCAAAGATAAGACGTCGTCATCATGCAATATCTCTTTCCGGAGGCAGAAAAAGAGATTTTTTTTTTATTTCCACTTTTTATCGCAACATCTCTTTGTCTGCGTGTGCTGTCGCGTCTTATCGATGCTTCTGAAGAAAACTTTTTCACTTTGATGATTATGTACACTGAAGGAGAAAGGCACACTGATTCTCTTTTCCATCTTCGTTCTTTATCCTTTCTGCTAATTTATGTATTGCTATTTAAGAAAAGCTGAAGCAGGTAACGGCAGGCTGCATCTAACTTACACGGACGAGAATTTTCACATGCAGAAGATATCCTGTAATTATGACGGCAATTTCTCGCCAGTAAAATCTCTTTTAATCATTACTGCAATCTTGGAAGATTACTCTGCTGCTACGAAACTTCTAAGCATATAAAAATTGGGAATAATTTATGTCGCCGATATAAATCTGAGAGATATCCTACCGTGTCAACTCTCCCGACTTAGTATCATATACGAAAACGTCACGATCGTCCTGTTTCCCAGTGATTTAGAGCACAGGTTTCTAAGATATCATACTTCTGTCTGTGGTCTGTCTTCTAAGACATGAATGTCGTGACGGACTGGTTTGAATGTCTTGTAAGACACGAAGGTCTGCAAGGGATTTAATTATGAGATTCAAGGCCCGTCCTATTCCTTGATTGTTTCAGACTTGCACTTTTCACCCTCCACTAGGAAGATCTGTGCTCTACCCGTTCATCAATAGTCAATAGCAAACAACTGAACTAACAGATTTTTGTTGAGATTAAGGGGTCTGTTAGCAGTTTTTTCTCTCCCGTTTTTGGTTTGATCAAGATTATCTTAGCTATGCAATTACTTTACAATTAATGTACTTTCTATTTTTCAACCGATTAGTTCTTCATAATTTCTTTTCGGAATTCCAGATACCTTCACGCATCCCATTTTCGAAGTCCACGAGATTTTCTCTTCCTCTCTCTCGCTCTCTCTCTCCCTCTTCCCTTCTTCTCTCTCTCTCTCTCTCTCATAACCGCTATTTGTCTCTCGATTCTTTCTTCTGGACACCTCGATCTCTCTTTACTTTGAAAAAAACGGCTAGTGATGCCGTAAGAGTTGTCAATTAATTACTTATTCTGATACATTTTTCTCTCCGTGCTGCCGTGGCTATAGGCACAGTTAAAATTATTTCTGATTAGTGGCACTGAAAAATTCTTAGCTGAAAGAGCTCCTTCAACATACAATGTTAGATTGCACCGGAAAGCGCTGTTGAATGGTTATTAATTATCATTTGCGTTGCTAATGCGCCCTTTATGGCCATCGTACACATTCCTTCTTGCTGACTGTAAATTGAAAAGTCAATGAAAACAAATCTTTCATCTTGCAGTTAAGAACACATAACATGCTGTTTTTTTTTGTTTTTTTTTCTCATTATTTCTTCCGTTCAGAATCTTGGCAAAGGGACCTACTATTGTATTATATTTGTGGTAACAAGCATTTCCCATTAGAAATGTAACAGCTGGCTGTAATATGATAACCAAAGAACCTACTATTAAACTATATTCTTGGTAACAAATACTTCCCAACTGAAACGTAACAGGAAATAATTTCATGAAGTCAAATTTCTATGGCACTGATGATAAACATTAAAAATATGTATATACTGAAGACAATATGATACTGTTTCTTATCCCTCATGCAAATTTATGAATTAAAAGCTTTCAGCACCTCATATCGAGAAGTGCTCCATCACAGCGGCGAAAGGTATGCCCGCTGCTAAGTGGTAGTTGGTAGCTATATTGATATCGTTCATTTTTCAGTAACCTTTATAAGTAATATTTCAGTAACCTTATAGGTAATATTGATATCGTTCATTTTTCAGTAACCTTATAGGTAATATTGATATCGTTCATTTTTAGTAACCTTTATAGGTAATATTTCAGTAACCTTATAGGTAATATTGATATCGTTCATTTTTCAGTAACCTTTATAGGTAATAAGGGTAAATTCCGGGAAGTTCTGAGAAAAACGGGTAATCCGATTCCTTTAGCTATTTGTGACATGTCTTTCACTGAAATGAATCAGATCTAATTATGTTGGGGAAGACGACATGAAACCTGATTTCTACTGCTAAAAAGTTTCAAGTTATTTAGTATTATGATTGTTTAGTTTCGATACCGAAAGATTTGAGTTGAGTATTTTTTGGAGCACCCACCATTGCTTATTCTACGAGTGCATTATACAGATATTTACAGTATCGAGTATTTAGTGTATTTTCTGGCTAATCCTATGCTCTTAGATGTGTAGTATAAAAGTAGTGCTACACCAGCTGCACCACCTTCTGGGGCAAAGGTAAACCACTGTGTAGTGCATAAAACGCTCAACAACATGTTGCCGTGGGTGCAACTTTGCACTAATCAGGCTGGATATCACTCATTTAACTTTGTCCCAAAAGCAGATGCAGCTGGTGTGGCACAGCGTAGAGGTCTGCGCGGGCCTTAATTTCGAAAGACCTGCCCGGCCCGGCCCGGCCCGTATATTTCTCCTGTTTCCAAGGCCCGGACCAGCCCGTAAAATTTCAACAATTACCAAAACACGAATTTGACACCTGGTGCACTCGGTCATTCGACTCCTGAAGAGTTTTCGTTTTCTTAATTGCTCCACGTATTCTATTACAATAAACGTTCATTCAGAATATTTCTGAGACTCTGTATAAGTCACGTGACGTCCAAAGAAGGGGGAAGAGGCTTGTATACTCAAAAATATTGCATGAAAAGGACAATTTCTATGCCTTTCAAATTTTCTGGGTTTTCCAATTATCATTCCCTACCGCCGGACCCGGAAATATCCTTGGGAATAAGGTGGGGGGGGGGGTCAATTCGAAAAGTACGAAATATCCAGAATTATGAGTCCGATCGTTCTACTGGGAGAAGATTTTATGGCTTTATAAACTGCACCTATCTCTACTGGCATATCATATCGCTGGAAACCAATATGTCTGTCGTGTGTAGGGGGGCACATCTGTGCCGTTAAGATGCGATGTTTCAGACTTTGTGATATCGTAACTCAAAACGTTTTTGCATTTAGTGCACTGCACAACGTTTACCGGCCGACTAGTTTCAGAACGGGACAGTAAAATATTTCGAAATATCGCTTTTCCCCTTTACATTGTCTACAAGCACATATTCTCCGGAAACGATTTTTTCGCAAAAATCTTTCGCTTTCTTAAACTCTATAATAATTATGGAAGAGTATTTTTCAGCAACACTGAACTGAGCATATGCTAAGGGAAAACAACGACAGACTTCCCAGCTAATTAGTGCCACAGAAGTTTTGAAACCGGCTGCCTGAAGTACAAATGATGAAAATACGGCACAGATTTATACACAGAAGTAAGTTTCTCCCAGCCCACTTCTCCCATGCCATTTAAGACAACTTAAAAGCTTTTCACACATCTAGAGAACAAAGTGCCGCCGACCAGAACAATAAAAAGATCGTCTGCGACAGCTCTGGTCTGCGAGCTGGTGACTCGGTTTAGAAATGCTGCAGTTAATAGCCTGTCCTGAAGCATGAGAGGAGGGTGAAAGTTAGAGAGAGAGAGAAAGTAAGTACCACATTCACATTGACAAACTAAGGGAGCTGACCCACTCTAAGTGTTTTACAGTTTTGTCTTATCATACAGCAGTAGGATAAGATTGAATTACTCAATCTTATCCTACTGCTGTATGTTGCGAGTTTTCCAAACGAGAAAGACACCATGCGTATTAATATCAATCATTTCCAACAGTCGGTTGAAGAAGCGTATATGCTCCAGCTTTGTCCGTCTGTCTGACTGTTTGCCTGTGCGCACGATAACTCGCTTAAAAATGGTGCGATTTCGATGAAATTTTAGTAATGTGGTAGAGGACCACCTGGGGAGGAGCCCTATTGAAAATGGGTGAAATGAGGTTAAAGGTCACATAGGAGCGGGATCCATTACATTGCCTTTATGCTACATAACTTGCGTAAAAAATCGTTCGATTTCTATGAAATTTTAGTATGTGATATGGAACAACCTGGGAACGAAAATTATTGAAAATGGGTGAAATGGAGTCAAAGGTCAGGACATAGGAGCGCGATCCCTTCCATAGCCCTTATGCATCATAACTTACGTAAAAATGCTTCTATTGCGACAAAACTTTAGTTTGTTGTTCCGGATGTATACTGAACCGGTTATGTTGAATAACATCGAAATGGGCTCAAAGGTCAGCACACAGGAGCGAGATTTGTTCCACAGTCATATTCCTCATAACTTGAGTACTGATTTCTGGTATGTTGGAATGCGTATTAATATCAATGCATTGCATGGTTTTACAACCTTGTTTTTAACTTCCGTATGTTTAAAGAGTTTCCATAGTCAGATATTCCGATTTTTCAGAAAAATCGGTTTCAGGTTTTTCGGTATTAATACACAAATTTTGTAAAATCGAAGACGCTGAATTTTTTTCAACCCTTACACCAAATAATCCTTTCCCAGCGCTGTGGATCGAAACGACATGCTTTGGCTTAGCTTGACAGTTAATCTGCGTCTTAAACACTCAGTTAGACAGTCTCGGAAATCCGAATCACGTATAAAAGTAATTGTGCGACATTGATTTTTTTTTTTTTTTTTTTTTTTTTTGTCATTAATGCAAGGGATAATTTATTTTATTTTCTGTTGGAGCTTCAATAGATTTGTAATAATTTTATTTACGCTTTCCATCCGTAGAAAATGCGCATATGCTCAGCTTTGACCGTCTGTCTGTCCGCACGATAACTCGCGTAAAAATACACTGAAGTGCCAGAAAAACTGGTACAGATGAGCTTATGCAAAATACATAGCAACGTCACCTATGCGCGTACTCGGTTGCGTCCACCAGTGCGTATATAAAGCGATGGACATCCTTGCCAGCTGTCAGAGCTGTTTTCGGCATGAGAATGACAAATAAAAACGATTTAAGCGATTTTTAACGCAGTGTCATAGTCGGCGCTTGTGAGATGGGCCATAGTATTTAGGAGGTAGAAACGAAGTTCGGATTTTCACGGACGACCATTGCAAGGGTGTACCGTGTCTACAAGAATTCCGGCAAAACCTCCAACCTACGATACCAGTGTGGCAGTAAAAAGACATTGGGTGAACGTGACCATCGTCGGCTGTCAAGAATCATTTCACGCGATAGGCGTGCAACACTCGCAGGTATCATCGGAATTCAATGCTGGAGCCTCAACAAGCATCAGCCTCCTGACTGTGCAACGTACCCTGCACGATATGGGCTTTGGGAGCCGACGCCCAACTCGAGTCCCTTGATGGGTGCAAGACACAGAGTTATGTGCCTCGCTTGGGCACGGCAACACCGCCACTGGACACTTAATGACTGGAAACAAGTAGCCTGGTCTGACGAGTCGCGTTTCCAACTGTATCGGGCAGATGGAAGGATTCGTGTGTGGCGCAAACCCCACGAAGCCATGGATCCCGCCTGTTAACAGGGAACTGTACCGGCTGGTGGGGAGATCCGTAATGGTATGAGGTGTGTTTAGCTGGACTTCATTGGGACCCCTGGTACTACTACAAACGTCTGTGATCGGCAAACCCTTAGTGCGCATCCTTTCTGACGAGGTACACTCGTTCATGTCCTGCATTCATGCTGATGGGTTGAGCCTGTTCCAACAGAACAATGCACCTCCACACAAGTGTCGGGACGCCACATTACAGTTAGATGAGCGTTCATCTGAGTTTGGAATGTTGCCATTCTCACCCAAGTCCCCAGATCTGAACGCGATAGAAGACATTTGGGATGCCATGCAACGCGCTATCAAACACAGAAATCCGAGACCTTGGAATACACCCGAATTGTGGAACGCTCTGCAGGAAGTATGGTGTGCATTGCCTACAGCATATTTCCAGAAGCTAGTGGTCGTATTTCTGCAGTCCTGCGCTCCCGTGGGGGGACCTACCAAGTATTAGACTGGTGTAAAAGTTTTTCTGGCACTTCAGTGTAGTTCGATTTCAATGAAATTTTTGTATCTGGCAGGGGACAACTTGGGAACGAATCCTATTGAAAATATGTGAAATGGGGTCAAAGGTCAAGACATAGAAGTAGGATCCTGTTATATCTTTTATTTTGAACAAATTTATTATAAGAATAATCATATGTTATAAACAAATATTTAACCACTTCACCATAGTTATCTTCAAACGTTAATCGGTACCAACGTCACATTCCAATACGGAACACGTTTTAAAGTTATGAACAATGGCACACGTGTTAATGCTATTCACTGGAACACGTATTACTGTCATCAATGTTAAATACAAGGTGTTAATTTTATTGTTATATTTATTATTATGAACAAATTATAGGTGCATCAATTACAGATCATTTACCGATTAAATTTACTTTATCGTGCCTTTTTATAACTATGGGACTTTTGTTCTACAGTGATCGTATATGGACAAAAACGTGCCCCTTATATGTACTGGCATATAATAAAGCACGGCGTTGTGATTCACCTTTATCCCGTCACTGGAATGGTGGGGGAGTAAAGGTGCCGCTCGTGAAAGAAATCAGAAACATAAACACATATCTTGTTTTACACATACCTTAACTTATGTCTTGTGTGATTATAAGGAAAACAAACAGGAATCTTATGTGGAAGTAATCAAAATAGTTTAATACGTGAGAATTAGGAACACTAAGGTACCACGTGCGTGGGTGCAGCCGTTAACAATACCTTACACATAAAATTTACTCTTATTCCGATTTTTCTCTATAACGTCTCCGATCATTTCTGCATGCATCTATCTATATATATAAGTGCAAAGCTTAGTGATTCATTTTACTTCTAGTTCCTTTTCTTCTATGCTTTACCTAAATGTTTTACCTAGCTAACTGGGTTTTCATTGTTTGATCATGACCAATACACACGCCACGTGCTCTAAGTAGGTTTATGAATAAATTTAAGCAAGTACATGCAATAACAGGGAAAAGGAAAAATAACTTAACTGGTATTTCCATATGTCTTTCAGGTTTTCAATCCAAATCTTTATCCAATTGTCAGCGCTGGCAGTACTTCATCTATCTCTCGTCATATCGCTCGACGATCCGCTATCCACGTCTGTTCCTTGTCGCTACACGCACTCCACCCTCTTGACCAGTGAAAAACCCCTGACCTTCTGAGCTTCACCTTGTCCGCTGATGTCAAGGTCACTTGACCTTCTGAGGGGTTCATCTATTCCGTCAGGTGAACGTTACTTCGCTCCTTCTTGGGAACTGACCCTTCAACTTTTCCGACCCCCCTATATCCCCTGGGGCCTAAGTATCGTCTCAAGGCTTGAGATTGCCTCTCGCTATCCCCTGGGGCTATCTATGCACGTGCATGTTGGACTAAATTTATTTTAAATAATTTTATTTCCAACATTCCTCCCTTACCAGATGTAATCTTTATGGGGGGCCAAAAGGAATGCTGGTGGGAAAAACTACACGCACGGATAGACTACTCCATCCTTACCTAGTAATCCTCTATCTTTTTCTTCATGTGCACTTATATATACATATAGCAATGAAATTATATAAAATATTCATAATCACACATATACACAATACACTTTTCAAACACAAAAATTAATTAACTGTTACGGTCCTGCACCCACAATACATATCTAAAAATTATCAATTCAGTGATACTGCTGGCATCTGAAGCTTACATGCACGTGTCGTTTAGTACACTTTGAGCTGTTGCTGACCAAGTATCAGTAACAAATTTAACTGCCAAACGCTTTTCCGTTTGTTTGTTTGCTTTTATATTAAAAAAATTTTTTTATTGTCATTGTCCACGTCCACCGATTCTTGAGTTTTATTGTTTGACTTAATTTTTTTTTTTTTCTGGTGGAAAGTAAGACAAGGTGAAATTGTTCGATTTACGTTCAGTTCTGCGATTCACACACAATTCACACAAAAAGTTATCAAACATCAAACCAATATCACTGGCAGTTCGCAATATTTGGAGAACATTGTCACCTGATTTGTGCTTTTTATATGCTGGTAATAAAATTAGCTGTAGAACACTTAGCTCTGTACGTATATGTTTATCTAGGTATTATTCGTCCACAGTCACCTATAGCATGGGTTATTCACCAAGGTCTCTTTGACCCTGGAACACAATAACAGCAAAATCATTTCACCTGTGTTTTATTCATCTCTGCATGCGCCCTCATGGACAATGTCCTTTGTGCTTTTAAACACCACACCGCTCATCGGCCATACCGTTTTCACCACACCGTTCATCGGCCATACCGTTTTCACTACCTGTTGACCACACAGCACAACAAAGTCTTCGCTGTCAATGTAGCACTTTATTTAGTCTGTAGGTCATCCACATGAAAAAAATGCGTTGCATTCAGAGTAATTACGACCATCCTTGGATACCCCAGCACGCTTACATTACGCATGCCACGTGCGATCCGTTCATTATTTTCAGAAGCTTGCATCATTACTTGAATATCCTCCTGTTGTTTGAGTTTGGGAAAAGAAAACGGTGTTTCAATCACTGCTGCACTCTAGTTCCCGTAGGAAGCATAGTTCTTTTGTTCACCAACGCATGGTTCTTTTCGTTCACCAACACGTGGTTCTTTTCGTTCACCAACACGTGATTCTTTTTGTTCACCAACACGTGATTCTCATTGTTCACCACCACGTGGTTCTTTTCGTTCACCAACACGTGATTCTTTTTGTTCACCAACACGTGCTTCTCTTTGTTCACCACCACATGGAACACACTGACTTTACTCACACTTTTATTTATTTATTTTTTTCTTCTATAACCTTCTCTCTTCCCCTGATTACGCACTGTACCGCTCTGTCATTACCCAGACTAGACGCGGCAGTGTGATCCGTCAATCGAAACAAAGTCAATTACCTAGTGGTTTAATTTTCATTTACCCTTATCTACATTCATTATCATTATTATTTTTTTCCAGAATAGTTGTATATCTAATATCTTAGATTTACACTATTCTTTCCTTCCCAAGCAAAGATAGACCCGCGCAGACCAACTTAAACAATACCGACCTACTGCACCTAAACATTATTAACATTAATATCTAAAATTACACTGGCCAATATCACTATTAAATTTTTTTTTTGACGAAATTTACGTGCATACACCTCCACAAGAGATAACCAAGTGTTCCTGGGGGAATATTCAGATATAACATAACGTTAGTTAACCAGTAAAGAAATTTCTTTTTTTTTTTTTTTTCCTTTCTATGAACTAACCACACACAGACTTGAAACATACTTGAAATACGGACTGGAAAATAATACCCGAACTCGAGAAAATTTTATACATATATATTACACAAAATACTAGTGAATTTTCCACCTTTTGCTTTAATATTATGAGATATATGCTAATCCTATAATAAAACATTCTGACTTACTAACTTCCGTTTAAAATGCCTTCTAACTACAGTAATGAATTACTAAATCTATCAAATAAATTTAATAAAGATCCGAATTAGATTTGCTACTGGAATTGGGGTGGGGGAGGAGGGTGTAAACTGCAGCTCATCTATTGCTTTGCACCTTTCTGTCTCGAACAAGATTTGCTTGGCTGCTTTAACTTAAAAGGATCTTTATCGTCCTGTACTCCTAATAACTGTGAAAGATCAAATGGAGATTCTGCAGTTTGTTCTTCACATTTTTCGTTTAGTGGATTATGAGGATTTGCGAACGACTGTGAGGAAGAACGAACTGGGTTCGTTACCGACTTCTTCTCTTTACTGTTCTTCACAATCTGGGGATTCTAAGTTGTCTTTTTCATTTTTACGTTGCTTATGTACAATTTCTGTAGTGGATTCAGCTGTTGAGATTTTATCTACGCTTACTTTGCTCTTACTTCGGGAATCAACTATTGTCAAAACCTGGACCTTCTCTTGAGCCTCTTCATTTTGAGTAACACGTGGCTTTGGGGAACTTTGAGCACGCTGGTGTCTATTATACTTATTGTAAAAATGCCTACCCTGACTAGGTCTTGAGAGAAATGGATTTCTGTAATTATTTTTCCCTCTGCAAAATCTCACTTTGTGGCCTACAGCTCCACATCCAAAACAACGGAGGTTGTCATAAGTTTGACGTTGTTTCTGATTTGTTACGTAATGTGGTCTAGCATTCCTATTTGTTTGATCAAAATGCTTATTCTGTTCTAACGGAAAACTTCTATGTCTCTGGATGTGGAACGTATTGACAACTGCAGTGTTTACATTTCCCTGGTTGTTATTCCTGTTTTGTCTCTGGTACAAATTTCCGCGAGGATTAAAATGACCCGCGCCATTTGTGTCCCGCTCTCCGTAACCTGAAGATTGGGGTACACGAAACGAGGCTCTATCTCCCTGTCTTTGGTTTCCAAGATTATTTGATTGCTGATTACATCTGCTAACTGGGTGTCCTAATGCACCACATTTGAAACATCTGACATTAACAAAATTTCGCCTAGCCTTATATCTGGAATTCTCATAATTTTGACTTTCATTAATTTTTGATTGCAATTTTGATAGCTCATTCTCGGCTTTCATTAATCTTTCACTCATTTGTTGTGATTCTTCTCGTAAGGTACTGATAAGTGCATTTTGCTGCACGATGTATTGCTGAAACATGGGACAAGGTTCTGAAATACCATTAGCATCACCTGGGGCGCTTTCTCGAGGGATTTGATCTGCATCATCGGCAGAATTGACACTCTTTGTGATGATATGTCGATTTGCCTCAGCAAGCAATGCATCTTGTACTGCTTGATCGAAATTTGCAGGCCCTTTCGAAAGTACCTCTGTTTGAATACTTCTTTCCACACCTGCTAAAAATTGTGATAACATAATTGAATCAACCAGTGCCTTAACCTGCTCATCCCCTGAGACCGGTGCGCCTAGATAAGAATGCGCTGCTCCTCTTAGACGTGATTCATACTGGGCGACCGACTCTTCTGGTCTTTGATTGCAAGAATTAAAATTTTGTATTGCCACTACTAGAGGTTGGTTATTGGCAAACCTTTTTATCACTGCTGATTTAAACATCTTGTAATCATCAAGCTGTCTAACATGGGGAGATTCACTCAAAAATCCTAAAGCTGCTTGCGTCATGCGAGCTTTTGCTACAAAAATTTTTACTTTTTCTGACCAATTAGTGACTGATTCTAATCCCTCTATTGCTTCGAACAAGAAACAAGCTGGAATAAGCTTATCGTTTCCAGAGAATTCGGGAATCAGGGGAAGTACTGATGCAATAAATTGCAACTCCTGCATGGAATCTTGAACGGAGGAGCCTGACATTTTTAATAGAAGTTTAATACCTAAGTTATACACTAATACCAATTAAAATAATACCTTTATCCCTACAACATGCAATTGCTTTTTTACCTAACTCTTAGTAATGAAGTTGTCAAAATAACACCTTAAGAAAACAATTGCATGATGCATACAACAAAAGAAAATAATGAACTGCTACACATGAAGAAAAGAAAACCCATTCAATCCGTACTGCGACGGGGAAAAATACGTGACAGCACGAATGGCTCAAAAGTCACGGCACCAATGTTATATCTTTTATTTTGAACAAATTTATTATAAGAATAATCATATGTTATAAACAAATATTTAACCACTTCACCATAGTTATCTTCAAACGTTAATCGGTACCAACGTCACATTCCAATACGGAACACGTTTTAAAGTTATGAACAATGGCACACGTGTTAATGCTATTCACTGGAACACGTATTACTGTCATCAATGTTAAATACAAGGTGTTAATTTTATTGTTATATTTATTATTATGAACAAATTATAGGTGCATCAATTACAGATCATTTACCGATTAAATTTACTTTATCGTGCCTTTTTATAACTATGGGACTTTTTGTTCTACAGTGATCGTATATGGACAAAAACGTGCCCCTTATATGTACTGGCATATAATAAAGCACGGCGTTGTGATTCACCTTTATCCCGTCACTGGAATGGTGGGGGAGTAAAGGTGCCGCTCGTGAAAGAAATCAGAAACATAAACACATATCTTGTTTTACACATACCTTAACTTATGTCTTGTGTGATTATAAGGAAAACAAACAGGAATCTTATGTGGAAGTAATCAAAATAGTTCAATACGTGAGAATTAGGAACACTAAGGTACCACGTGCGTGGGTGCAGCCGTTAACAATACCTTACACATAAAATTTACTCTTATTCCGATTTTTCTCTATAACGTCTCCGATCATTTCTGCATGCATCTATCTATATATATATAAGTGCAAAGCTTAGTGATTCATTTTTACTTCTAGTTCCTTTTCTCCTATGCTTTACCTAAATGTTTTACCTAGCTAACTGGGTTTTCATTGTTTGATCATGACCAATACACACGCCACGTGCTCTAAGTAGGTTTATGAATAAATTTAAGCAAGTACATGCAATAACAGGGAAAAGGAAAAATAACTTAACTGGTATTTCCATATGTCTTTCAGGTTTTCAATCCAAATCTTTATCCAATTGTCAGCGCTGGCAGTACTTCATCTATCTCTCGTCATATCGCTCGACGATCCGCTATCCACGTCTGTTCCTTGTCGCTACACGCACTCCACCCCTCTTGACCAGTGAAAAACCCCTGACCTTCTGAGCTTCACCTTGTCCGCTGATGTCAAGGTCACTTGACCTTCTGAGGGGTTCATCTATTCCGTCAGGTGAACGTTACTTCGCTCCCTTCTTGGGAACTGACCCTTCAACTTTTCCGACCCCCCTATATCCCCTGGGGCCTAAGTATCGTCTCAAGGCTTGAGATTGCCTCTCGCTATCCCCTGGGGCTATCTATGCACGTGCATGTTGGACTAAATTTATTTTAAATAATTTTATTTCCAACAATCCATTCCATCGCCCTTATGCGTCATAACTTATGTAAAAATACTTCCATTGCGACAAAACTTTATCAAGTTGTTCCGGAAGTATACTAAACCGGTTCTGTTGAATGTCATCGAAATTGGGTCAAAGGTAAAGGCACAGGACCGAGATTTATTCCACAGCCATTATCCTCATAACTTTACTAAAAATGCTTCCACTTCGACAAAACTTTAGTATGTTGTTCCGGAGGTACACTGAACCAAATAAAAGAGAGGTTATTGTATCGCTATCTTTATGCTATAAAATAATTGTTATTATAACTTTTAACATACATTCTTCTCTGCCTAACTAACGGCTTGTATATTAATTGTGTTTTTATTTGTTTTACACAGCCGGACTACCCAAATCAATCGCTTTTAATTAAAAGTATTTTTATAGACAAAAATAAACAAGTTAGCAAAATCATGCAATTCATTGATTATAATATGCTTTTTAACATACCAGAGATCATTTCTCAAGTTTTTACTCAAGTTATGAGGATAATGGCTGTGGAATAAATCTTGCCCCTGTGTCCTGACCTTCGATTCCATTTCGATGATAGTCAACAGAACCAGTTAAGTATACTTCCGGAACAACATGATAAAGTTTTGTCTCAATCGAAGCATTTTTAGTCAAGTTATGACGCATAAGGGAAATGGAATGGATCCTGCTCCTATGCCTTGACCTTTGACCCGTTTTGCCCATTTTCAACTGGGTTCGTCCCCAGGTGGCTCCCTACCACATACTAAAATTTCATCGAAATCGAACAAATTTTACGCAAGTTATGACGCATAAGGCAATAGAATTGAATTGATTCCTTTCCTATGGTCTGAGCTTTGACCCCATTTCGCACATTCTCAATAGGGTTCGTTTCTAGGTGGTCCACTACGGCATACTAAAATTTCATTGAAATCGAACTATTTTTACGCAAGTTATGACGCATAAGGGCAACAGAAATTATTCGATCCCGCTCCTACGTTCTGACCTTTGACCCCATTTCTACCATTTTCAATAGGCTTTCTCCCCAGGTGGTCCCTTATCACATAACAAAATTTCATTGAAATCGAACAATTTTTACCCAAGCTATGACGCATAAGGGCAATCAAATGGATCCCGCTCCTACGTCCTGACCTTGGACCCCATTGCGCCCATTTTCAATAGGGTTCGACTTCAGGTAGTCCCTTACTACCTACTAAAATTTCATCGAAATCTACCAATTTTTACGCGAGTCATCGTGCGGACAGGCGGACGGACAGACGGACAAAGCTGGAGCGTGTACGCTTCTTCAACCTACGGTTGGAAAGCGTAAAAAAAGATGACAACTGTAAACTGTAGTAAACAATAGCAGTCAAAAGCTCAGTATACTATATTCAAAGAGTTTAAAACGCTAGAAGTCTGTATAAAATGTACATAACGGGCATACTACAGAGGTAAAGCACGTGTCAAGACGACAAATCTGCAGCGATACATTCCGTCCTTGTAGCTTAGCTGGGGAGCAACTTTGCTCCAGAGTGAGGGGGCGCCGACTCGATCGTCGTCATGGACAAACTTGTGCTTTCACATTGGCACACGAACGCAAAAATGGATGTCCTGGGCGTTGGGTTCTTCGAAAAATATGTGATGTTTGTTCCACACATCATCTAAAATTGATGAAAAATTCCTTCTTCGCCTAAAAAAAAAAAAAAATTATGAGGGAGATGACGAATACTATAATCGTGGAAACTGCTTGGTTTAATTGAAGTTTGACTCCAACTGATGTGAGTTAATAATCAAGTGTTTTGATTATTAACTCACATCAGTTGGATTAAGTTAACTGAGTTGTAGTTGTGTCTTGTTGAAAGTACACCCCACTGGCACTTTCAACAAGGCACAATTACAACTCAATTCAGCTGATGTGAGTTAATTAGTTGAATTAAGTTAACCAAAGGAGTGTTGGTTGAATAAAGACTAACCGTAAGTAACCTCTTCTTGAAGGTTCTTGGGTGACTCCTGTTTCACTGTAGCTGAAGTATTTAAGAACTGATTTATGTAGAGTTCAGTCGGCCACATAACAGAGATTGTGAAGATTTTAAAGAGCATGCTGATATAATCTGTATAAAAGTAAATTATTTAAATGCCTATGACGAAGTAAATTTCTCCATCGTCTTTGTTCACACCGGGCATCAAAACCGGTTCTCCTGACTCTGGAGTAAGTCGCTCTACCAACTGAGCTACGCAGACGTATGCTCTCACTGCTTTCTTCCTTTATCTTATGTGCGTCCTGCGGTGCAGGCACGCCACATACCTTTCCTTAGTTCAGAAAAATATTTTCGTTAGCATGGTGTGTTAAACAAAGGTTTCAGCTTATAATTCTGCGTGAAGTATTCCTATTTAAGTGGTAAAAATGCTGCCGATTTCAGAACATTTTACGTAACTTCTTTCTTGAGTTATTATACGTTTCACACGAAGTTTTTTTTTTTTTTCCAAATGTCAGTCAACAGAAGACATCATTTTCAACACACATCAAATTTAATGCATTTAAGCATTCACACGTAGTTGATCCAACCCGTGATTTCAAAAGAGAATGTTTTTGGAAGGACCGTTCAGCCTTGAAGTCGCATATGGAAATTGATAATTATAATCGTACAACAATATAAACGTTGAGAAAGAAATCCAGACAACAAACTGATAACGAGAAACAGTACACCAATTAAGTAGCAAATAGTAACACTGTACTAGTGATCCGTTTTATTGGCGTAGGAAGTAGACACATTAGTGTTTCCAAGCTTTCGCACAACAATCAGATGGCTTTTTCAAGGAAGTTAGACAGAAATTGTCTAACTTCCTTGAAAAAGATATCTGGTGCGAAAGCTTGGAAACGCTAATGTGTCTACTTCCTAAGCCAATAAATTGGATCACTAGTACAGTGTTACTACAAGACAAGAAAGAATTATTCTGCACAGAAGTCTGAACAGAATTTTACAATAACTGGATTTCTTAACGCTTGAGCGGGGGTGGCGGAAATTCCTTCGTTTGCTATGCGGAAAAGGTATTTTAAATCCTTGTGAAAGTTAAGCTTAAGCAAGGCAAGTGCAAGGTAAAAGAGTTATTTTTAAGGTTATCAGTGGAGACCCCCCCCCACCGAGGTTCCGGCCCGGAGGAGGCTTCAGCCCCTCAAAGCTCCCCCATCCCATCCTTTAATCCGGACGTGGTTACAAATTTGAAATCTGGTTATGCTGGTTATTAATTAATCGGTAAAATGTTGCTTTTGTTATGGAACATGGCCGTAATAAATCGCTTTTTCGTTTTTGCAAAAAAAAAAAAAAAAAAAAAAAAAATGAAGAAAAAAAGAAACGCGATCGAATATCTTTTTTTTTTTTTTTTTTTTTTGTGCTAAATACTGATTTTAATCAGAATCTCAAAGTATTGTCGTAAGAATAGCTGAAGGCATATGTAGTGGGGAAATAGCAGATGGCATTCAAAATCTTTCAAGTACTTATTCCACCTTACGTATACTTCTACGCATTTAATAAGTGATTTCCAAATTTTGACTTCGCTTTCCAAAAACGAAACTGGAGAACACGAAACGGAAAAAAGAAATTACAGAAAAAGGGAGCATGACGGAGAGTGGGGAAAAAAGAAAAGGGTGGCAGAAAAGTTAGCTACATTTCTTCGATAAAAACTAAAAAAAAAAAAAGAAGCGGTGTGTTCACCCCTTCACCTTGCCTTTTATTATGTAATATGACTTCCTAAAGAGCCATTACTAGTGTTTACACATACTGAGCAGATGGGTAATGATCTAATCGAATTTAATTTGAAAAACCAGTTCCAAGACTTTTTGTAATGCCATTTTTTTCTGCCATGGATAAAAAACACTCATTCTGCTTTTTCTTTGCATCAGCAGTTTCATTTCTAGTCCGTTTTTAATTAAGAAAGTTGACTTTACGTGTGAATAAAGTATCGTCCACACTCTTCGTGTTTGTTTTTGTGCAGTGATAGCAGATTTCACGGCACTGTCTTTCCATTAAACATCCTCGCACTTAATTTCACTTTTACCCCCCAACTTAACATTTTTTTTTTTTTTACCTCGAGTTACAAATGAAAAGTAAAATCGGATAACCCTTGCCGTTTTTTTCTTTCCTGTGTTGAACTAAAACTTTGAATTTCCTCAAGCTGTTAATAAAAAATTGAAAGTATATTTTACTTGCAGTGAAATGAATAAATACCTCAGTTGGATCATTGCAGACGACAGAAAACAAAGTAGGTCGAAAATAGTTATTTTCAGAGTGAATTGATAAGGAGGAAGAGCACACCAATTATGTAGAAAATAGTAACTATACTAGTGATCCGATTTATTAGCTTAGGAATATATACATAAGCGTTTCCAAGCTTTCGCACATCAAGCAGGTGGCTTTTTCAAGAAAATTAGACAGAAACTGCAAACTGAATTTAAAAATTTGATGTGCGAAAGCTTGGAAACATTTATTTATATAAGCGTTTCCAAGCTTTCGCACATCAAATTTGGAAACGCTTATGTATATTGGGTGGGCTTCTACCTGTAGCGTCACTCATGGACAAGAACCCCCGCTTCTGAATGAGAGCACCACAGCCAGGTAGTAAATAACCATCCCTGTGAATTAATTTTGCAAATGTTCTTCCCATGCATGATTACAATCTGTAAGTTGGAACCATAACACGTTGTCCATTCCTGATTTTAAGTAATAAGGAGTTGCTCATCCAGTAACGACGACAGCCGCTGAGAACTGGATGGGCTAATTGCAGGGCTAAGAATGATGGGGAGGGACACAAATTTTTTGTCACCGTACCGCCCGTTTGCAATGGTGCCATCAACATTGCAATTGGACTGATAACGACTGGTCTGCTGTCCTCTTCTCAGATGAGAGTAGATACAGTCTATCGTCTGATTGTAGACGACAACTGATCTGGCGTGATAGTGGTACTGCATATTGTCCAGCAAACATACAGGAAAGGGACCGATATCCGACATGCAGTGTCATAGTATGGGCTGGCATCATGATCAATGGCCGTACGTCCCTCTATCTGCTTCCAACTGGGACTATGACTGGCCAACGATACATTAATGATGTTCTGCTACCTAATGTTCGCATGTTCCGTGGTGCTGTCGGTGATAGATTCGTTTTCATGGACGACAACGCAACATGTCATCGAACAGTCGCTGTCCAGGAGTGTCTTGAGAGCGAGGATATTCAACGCCTCGTATGGCCAGCACGTTCTCCAGATCTGAATCCCATTGAAAATGTGTGGGATGCTTTGGGGAGGAGTGTTGCTGGTCGCCAATGCCCTCCAATAAACAAGGACACCCTCATACGTGCACTGACAGAGGAATGGTATAAATTACCCTATAACGAAGTCAATTTCTCCGTCATTTTTATCAGCGCCAGGATTCGAACCCGGGTCCACTTATTCCGGAATAAGTTGCTCTACCAATTAAGCTACGCGGACATGTATTCTGATTCCTATCTGCCTTTATGTCGTGTGCGTCCTTCTGGCAGGTACGTCACATCTCCTGGTACGTTACATCATCTCCCCCTTCTTTTTCTTTTTTTTTTTCTTTTGAAGTGCTGCTCACATTTTTCCTATCTCGCGGTGTGGAAATAACATCACACCAATGCGAGATTTTGAACGGTCGGGTCATCCGGATAGTTCGGGCGCCATTATAACGAAGTGAATTTCTCCGTCATTTTTATCAGCGCCAGGATTCGAACCCGGGTCCACTTATTCCGGAATAAGTTGCTCTACCAATTAAGCTACGCGGACATGTATTCTGATTCCTATCTGCCTTTATGTCGTGTGCGTCCTTCTGGCAGGTACGTCACATCTCCTGGTACGTTACAACCCCAACAGCTGCTTGATAATGTTGTGCAAAGCATGACACGACGTGTGGAATCTTGCATTGCCCTCCATGGTGGCCATATCCCGTATTGACATCTTACGCCGGAACGCCTGCGGTTGGTAATTGCATTTTTTTCACGTTTACGTATTCTGAACAAAATGGCCTGTTTGTCCCTTGAACACGTTCCAAAGCCTTCTGGATTTCAGAGCACAATAAATTGTCTTTCTTGTAATGTCCTGGCATTCTGACATTATTTTATTTCACTTGGCATCCAACCACACTTACTTTTTTATGCGCTATATAGCCGTTTATGATCCGTCCTTAGCAATTGTCCAGCAGTGTACTTCGAAATGTACATTATTTTGAGAAAACCTTACTATGTACTAACTTCAAAAAAAGAAAACCAAAATTAACTAACCTTTTAATGACTTTGTTGTAAAGCATTTGAATATTTGATTGCAATCTGGAGGTCCGCCCTTTTTTTTTTTTTTTTTTTATTGCTTGAAGGTTTAACGACCACCGTGAGCAACTAAATGGGCTATAAGCAGTCGCCCGTCCCTAATTTAGGGTCATTGGTTTTACGGAAGGGAGAGAGCCCGTGCTGTAAGACAAACACAACAT
Source organism: Macrothele yani (assembly GCA_039090855.1). Taxonomy (NCBI): domain Eukaryota; kingdom Metazoa; phylum Arthropoda; class Arachnida; order Araneae; family Macrothelidae; genus Macrothele; species Macrothele yani. The sequence continues at coordinate 47,432,241 of CM076998.1, read as the reverse complement.
CCATGCCTGACCGAGATTCGAACTCGGACCCTTCTCGGACGAATAGTCATAAGCCAGCGCTTAGACCACTGCGCAACCGGGGTGGCCCGCACGTTTAGCTGTTCCTCTAAATGGATATCTGTCATTTGTGACCTTAAGGGCGTCTTGATTTGGGTTAGGTAAAGGAATGTGGATTCGAAGATATAAGCGGTTGAAAAGCATGGAAGCATTTTTCGTGCATGTTGCCGAAGGTGTGGGTATCTGTTGCATTTTTTCCATATTTCAACTGGATATTTCTTAGCATCAAATTAAGACTTTAAAATGTCATCTTCTGGGAGCTCAATCAATTTCATCTGTAGTTCTTTGGGAGACATATAACGAAATCATTAGCAGAGCAGGTGTCAAAATAGCCCTTATGATTTACTAATGTTTTAATAGTGGCTTTCAGTCGGGGAGCATTATTTGGATGAATCTTCTTCTGCTCTTTGGTATTTTAAATACGGTCATTTTAAGATTAAAATAAAAATAAGAAAAGACGAACAAAACATATTAGTAAAAATACACTCACGGACTATGAAATTTGCACACCAAGAAGGAAGCATCGGATTGAACTGAAATTTTATGGACGTAATGATACAGATGAATGATACACGTGATGGCAAAAACAGAGCTGCTGGACAATTACAGAGGAATCTGTGGCACGCGGTCTGGTCATCTTCAATAGCGCGTCACACTGCCCCGTGTGACGATACATGCTGCAATACGTTCCGGCATGGAGGCGAACAGACGCCTGACTCCAAATCCCAGATTGGGTGGCACGGCGGCAAACGGCGTTTCAACTGGTCCCACACATGCTTGATAGGATACATGTCCGGGGAGCGGGAAGGCCATGGAAGTGTCTGGATATGACGTAGACAGTCCAGGGCAACTCAAGCCGTGTGCGGGCGGGCATTATCCTGCTGGTATAGCGCACCTGGAGTCCCGGCCAGGAATAGGAGCACATGGGGCAGTAGGATCTCATCCACATACCGCTAACCCGTCAATGATCCACGTACCACTACTAGAGCTGATCGGCTATCGTAGGCTATGGCTCCCCAGACCATAATGCCTGCAGTGGGGGAGGTGTGGCGTTCGATAGGGAGGCTGGGATTGTGCCATTGACCCGGGGATCTCTATACCCGGACACGATAATCATCTTTCCCCAAAACGAAGCGGCACTCGTCGCTAAACACCACACGTCACCAGTCTGTGGCGTTCCAAGTCGCTCTGGCCTGGCACCACTGCACACGGAACCGGCGATGTTCCGGTGTTAATGTCAGCACACGTAAGGGGCGCTGGGATCGCAGATTCGCTTCCGCAAGCGTTGGGAAATGGATCGTGGGCACACAGGAGCTAGTACATATTCCTGTATAGTGGACCGGCCCCCGTGGGATCCGTTCGCACCTGGCGCACGATCCGTGTTGGACGGCGATCCTCCTGGTCCGTCCGGAGCCGCTCCGCCGTGTGGCAGTGCCGTCATGTGTCCACTAATCACAACACAGTTGGACGGTATTGTCCGAACGATCCACGTGGCGGGCTGTACGGCGCGCCGACCACCCTGCGGTTTTCATCCCGACGATCAGGCCTCTCTCAAAATCCGTAAGTTGCGCGAATCGACGTATCTAAGTTGCTTGAATCGACGTCCGTAAGTTGCGTGAATCGACGTCATTTTACATAGGTAATTCTTGTCACTCTGTGCTCTTGTTTGCGTCGGCCGGTGCTTTTCGCTTTCATGGGGCGTCGACAACACGCCGGTTTATAAGGCTGTCGGTTCGTGCTTGCAGCGCCACCACAGGGTGTGCGGTCATGCACACTCGCACCAAATGTGGATCACTTGCATACCAGCACGTACTCTAGCTATCTGCAGAGTTTCGCGGTTGTAGCATGTATTCTTGTAGGTGCGCAAATTTCATTGCCCGTGAGTGCAAAAGGATTTGTTCTTCCAAACAAATCTGGATTCACTCAAAAGGCCGCAGGTTTTCCAACCCTGGCTTTAATATTGGGAGAGGGGGGTCTGAAGGGAAGGGGCTCAAAGAAAAGTTGGATGGACTGCCACTCGTATAGCGTCGCATCGGTGCGCATCCCACATCTGTCTTCCGGAAAAGTGATAGCTGTTCAGCATCATGATAAGTACATCATCCGAGATTTTAATATTTGCCCTGCGGCGCGTAAACTCACACTTAGATGACCAAAAGTTCATCTGAACTCGTAAGCTCAGCTGATGGCAACTTAGTTTTCATAAATTCATGCAACAAAAGGGACTCCATATTCAACTGAAACTTAAGACAGTCTCTTCAGCGCAACAGTGCAGGACTGACGCTTATCAGTTTCCAAAATTTCACGAATCTTCGTGTTTATCAAGTCACAATCAAAGTTAATCTCTATCTAATCACCTCCTGGTTTCACACGGAAGACATAAAAGCTATTCCTTCACGCTTCGTTCACCCATCACAAAGTTTTATGCAAATTGCATGAGAAAATAAATGTCACGTCAATGTTTTCAGCATCTTCCCAGGCCACATACACGCACCTAAAGAGTAATTTTCAATGAAGGTATCTCAGGACAGTTCCTAGATCTCAGTTAGGAACCAGTACTACGCATTAAAAACAGCATACTTAATATCTTTCTTTCTTAAGCCTAACTTTTATTTTATCGTCGTCAAAATGTAAAAGTTTCCTTTTTTTATTGTCAGGTTCTCCGAATTTTTTTGGAAAAGTGCTTCGTCAGAAACAGGTACGATGCGAGAGGGGTTGTTTTGCTCAGAAATTTCCTTGCAAGAGGAAAACTTGACTGATCAGCCGAAATATATTTATATTAATACACTATATTGACAAAAGTCACCGGACACCCCTTCAAAGCAAATGAACGGATCCGCTGCGTTGCTAAGATGCGCAGTACAGCCGCAAAAGGTATAAAAACAAGCCTGCAGCTGACCGAGTTCATATCGCATTGTGTTATTAGTTCAACATTCCTTAGTCATGGTTTTAGACATAGCGTAACACCAATCTAGCTCACGAAAAAGAGATTACGTTATAGATGTCTATGTAGAGGAACAACAATATTGTCGTTGAAAAAAATTTAAGCTGCAGTTATGCAAATAGGAATTCACTGAGAACAAGCTGTTCTTGAAATAACTTACCTGAAGCTTTGAAGTTTGGCATGAGTTATTCATGAAACTACATATAACTTCTGTCATTTGCGATCAACTTTTCAAGAATAGCGTTTTTCTTTCTATTTTTGGTAAATTCAAACAAAATAAATAAAGAAAGAAAAAGCTGTCCACCAGCGATTTTACATGTATTGAATTCTTAGTAAGATCTCGCTATATTTTCTATGTTTTAATCAAATCTGAGAGCAGTTTCCGTGAGACAAAAATTAGATTCAGTATGTCACAAAGATTTTGGCTTTTGATAGCAATACACCATTAAAAATTTTGTACTAGGTTGCACCAAAAACTGGTGCTACACCAGCTGCACCACTTTTGAGACAAAGGTAAACCATTGTACGATGATGTAGCATGCATGAAAATGGTGGAATGAGTGCAATTATGCACGTTTCATGTTGAATATCATACCGTGGTGCAAAGTTGCATCAGGATTTTGTGTATTTCATGCATTGCACAATGGTTTCAGTTTTCCCCAAAGGTGGTGTAGCTGGTGTAACACCCCTTTTACGTGTAATTTACGACATAATTTTTATCAGTATAGTTTAAGTGATTAATTAAATAGCTAGCTAATGTTTGTAGATACTTTTTTTATTGGAGGTTTAACGACCACCGTGAGCAACTCAAAAGGCTATAAGCAGTTTCCCCATCCCTAATTTAAAGCCACTGGTTCCCGGGAAGGGAGAGAGCCAGTGCCATAAGACAAACACAGCATCTTTGCCTCACCGGGATTCGAACCCAGACCCCTTTCGGACGAATGATCAGAGGCCATCGCTTAGACCACTGCACCACCGGGGAGGCAATAGATACTTCGTTGAATAAATATTCACACTTCTTGAATATCTAAGTGAATCAAGGTAGATAAAATCAGCAAAGAGACTTACATACGTATATTTATAACTTCTTTTGATATTGTTCGGAGAATATTAACACTGAGTCTTAATGAACGATGAAACAGTGTAAAAGAAAGATGAAAGAATGAAAGAAGAAAAATCTCAGTACTGAACTGGCAAATATCTTCTACAGTGCTTTGCCTTCGTAATTGCAAATGTCTTCGTCGAATTTAACATAGAGTTCCACGGGACCATCATAATTTTGACAAACGGTTTTCCCGAACCAGCTGAATAGTATCTGTTTACAAGCCTCTAAAACCAAGAGTGGTGTACCGGGAACCTTTCATGTGCTACACTGGCTATGTTAGCATGCATTAATAGATACTTGTACAGGTCTTAGTGGCATCTCTAAGACCCTCTGAAAAGGAAGGACATATCCTCATGTCATCATGTGTTTTCCAAATCCTTATGTTATTTTCCTTAGCTTTGAAGTATTTCCAACTTTTTCTGCTTCTCGAATAATGTGACGCTTACTTCATAGCTTTATCCATAGGTTTCACTCTCGGAAGAGACATTACTATGATTTCTTTAGATCTGGTTCCTTCCTTTTCTAGGAGCGAATTGCTCAAATTATGACTGGGTGGCTTCTCCCAACCTTCGACTTCCTTACAGGTATTTTCCCTATCGAAACAATCATCTACAAAATATTTATACAGTTCGGCAACAAATTTAACATTTTTTCACCCTCAGATTGTTACAGATTTTATAGCTGTAGCTATGAAATCCGTAATAATCTATCTGTTTCATCACTGTTTCGTATGTAGCGTGTGCAATCCACGAGGTCGCGGCTCATTGCTTCCGTCAGCGAATGACTAATTTCAGTTGGGCGTAGATGGCACAGTGCGTGTTGTGGCTTAACGAAACAAAATTGGTGACTGCAGTTCAGCGCAAGTTTTGCACAAAATCTGGAAAGGAAACACCCTCAGAACTATGTTGTGCTAAGTATACTGCCCACGTGCTTCCGATGCCCAGTAGCGTACATGAATTAAAAACCCGGATTTTAGAAGCCATGTTGCAAGGGGACTAGGCAATGTTGAACAGGATCTGGAACTGAATTATCATTGGGATATATGCCATGTTACCAAGCTAGTGTGTAGTGAACATGTGTAAAGAAAGAAAGAAATATGTATTATATGTGTTATACAATAATAAGGGTTAGGTGAAATTACACTGAAGAGCAATTGAATTAAAGACAGCTGGCGTTGTGCAAATGTGGCGCTGTGGGCGGCCCTGTAAATGGAAACGACATGACATATGCAGCGATCCGACAATGTAAGGAGTGATGTGACGAGAATCAGTAAAAATCGGACGCAGTATGGGTAAGACGAAGGATCTAAGCGCATTTGATCGTGGGCTAATTGTCGGGGCCCGACGAATGGGTCACTCCATCTTGGAAGTTGTGCAGGCACTAGGATTTTCATGAGCCACTGTGTCACGGGTGCACCGTGAGTACATCGAATCCGGTAAACCATCCCTGCAAGAGCCAACTGCCGTGGACAGCAGCGTGTGGATGAGCGGGGTCATCGTCAGCTAGCTCGCATTGTAGCAGCGGATAGACGGGCCACAGTGCAAGAAATCACTCGGAAATTTAACGCTGGTGCACAAAAACGTGTAAGCAGCCACACCATCCAGAACCATCTCCTCGCTATGGGGTACAGAAGCCATAGTTCCACGAGGGCACCGCTGCTGACCGCACATCACAGGGTGCAAAGATTAGCATGGGCGCGGGAACATCGCCACTGGAGGAAAATGTGGGAAAATGTTGCCTGGACTGATGAGTCGAGATTCACGTTGGTACATGCGGATGGCAGGATACGAGTACGGCGCAAACCATATGAAGCGTTGGATCCTTCTTGCCACCAGGGTACTCTTCAAGCTGGTGAGGGTGGCATTCTCGTCTGGGGACTGTTTACGTGGACTGAAATGGGACCTCTGGTACGTGTGACATCGTTCCTCACAGGTCAACGCTACCGGGATATCCTGGATGACCATTTGCTCCCGTTTGTGCGTCTTCAACATCCCACTGAGGACCTCATTCTGCAACAAAACAATGCACCGTGCCATCGCTCCCGAATTGTATCCGAATGGTTGGATGAACACTCCACCGACGTGACCTCGCTTCCTTGGCCAGCTAGGTCACCTGACCTCAATCCCATCGAGCACATCTGATATGCCATCGAGAGAGGTGTTCGAGGCTCTGACCCCTCCATCAAAGCTTCGTGAACTGCGGGAGCTTGTTCACGGGTCGTGGATCCGAATGGCTTCCCAACGCTTTCGGTGTCTTGTCGAGTCCATGCCGAGACGAATCGCCGCCGTCATCATCAGGGCGAAAGGTGGTGCTACACGTTACTAGACAGGTATCTCTAATTCAATTGCTCTTCAGTGTAGAATTATAACGTTAAAGGTTATTAGTTGCATTTGACTGCGTGAATCACCTTATATTTTAATTCGTTCGTTGGTGTAAAAGTCGAAGTTGAAATATTTAAGTACACGAGGTAATAGATACTTCAAAGTTACACACACGCACGGACGCACGCACGCACGCACGCACGCACAATATCCTCCAATATTCAAGAATCAAAGAATTCTGCTCACAATTCATTATCCTTTCATTTTTCCTCCCAGCACATCAGGTATGTAGCACATCAATAATACGTTTGTTACAACTAAAACATAAATAGACTTCACGCTACTCATTCCCAATAATATACGTTTGACAATTGTCTCTCGCCATTACCAAATACAATTCACTTAGGTCAGATGTACAATACTTGTGTGTGTGTGTGTGCGTATGTGTTTGTCATGTTTCACACACACACACACACACACACAATATGCTCCAACATTCAAGAATTACAGAATTCTGTTTACAATTTAATGTCCTTTCATTTCCCCTCACAGCACATCAAGTATGTTGTATGTAGCACATCAATAATACGTTTGTTACGACTACAAGATAAACAAACTTCACGCTACTATTTCCGAATAATACACGTTTGACAACTGCTTCTCATCATCATCAAATATAATTCACTTAGGTCAGATGTACAATGCTTATCGTAAGTCGTTCATAACGTACAGTACTTCTCTGATAGCATATCTCTTATATTGCTTAGTCAACCACTCTACCTAGTCCGAACATAGTTGTTGTCTTTTTGTTTACCTTTGATTGCCCTTTGACCCACTGTCAGATTGCCAACTTTGAGAAGCTCTTCGAGATGATGTGCGTTAAGTCAGAAAATATTTAACGAGAAGAAACCAAATTTACATCAGAACACACAAATTCAAAAAGAAGGTTAGATTACAGGTATTCGTCACAGCAGGGACTACCAACCAGTGTGCCACGACACTTTAGTGTGCCTCGAAATTTTGGAGATGTGCCGTGAAGTTTCGTCATCTGAATCTAAACCTCTCAAAGCAAGGACGCCAAAAGAATATAATTACCTCAAAAAACAGAATGAAAAGTTTCCAGAGGAAACTCAGTTCAAAGTACTCTGTTTCAAAAGGAGATCTATCGAACTACCCTACACTGCACAATATGGTTTGAGAAAATGAAGCTGAAGAATTGAAACAATTAATTGCCGAGCATATTGTGAACCTAGAAGTAAAAATTAATAACCATTTTCCATCGCTGTCAGCAACAAACCTAGACTGGATTGTGTCACCTTTCGACTTTGCCGACAAAGTTGAAGATTTTGATCTGACGGCTGTAGAAAGAGACGAACTAATTGATTTGTGCTGTGATTCTACATTGAGAGTGAAGCCAATTGATCGTGTTGATTCTTTCTGCCTATGTGGATTGATCGTGTGGATTCTTTCTGCCTATGTGGATTGATCGTGTGGATTCTTTCTGCCTATGTGGATTGATCGTGTGGATTCTTTCTGCCTAAATGGATTGATCGTGTGGAATCTTTCTGCTTAAGTGGATTGATCGTGCGGATTCTTTCTTCCATTGATGGCGTGGATTCTTTCTACCCACCTATATCAAAATAAGCTATTACATTGTTGCTACCTTTCACAACATCGTACTTGTGTGAGCAAGCATTTTCGGCATTGAACAGTATGAAATCAAGTTCCGGGGTTCGTCTGTCTAACGTTGAAGCCGATCTACGAGTTGCATGTTCAAACCAGGCCCGGCCCTTACTTCTTCGGGGGCCACTAATAGTATTTTTGTCTGGAAAACGTGCATGATGCTTAATTGTTAAAATATCAGTTTTCAATCATATTTGAGTAAAGTATTTTTCCCTCAATGACAGAAAACTAAAATTTTTAAAAATGCACAAAATTTTTATTTGGTAGGCTTACCTGAAATTTTTTGAACTTCTTCGAATGCTGCCTACAGTATGCTTATTTGTAAATGTCATATCTTCTGTTTCGTAGTTATTCATGCGTAAACTTTTGGGCACAGATTTAACGTTAATCACACTGTTTACAACTGTTGTAGAAAACTCAAACGAGAAAAAAATGCTTTCCTAGAGTGTAATAATTTTTATAATTTGCTAAAATTACATTAGTCAAACGATCTACGGTAGTCCAAAGTGTGGGATGTGTAATCCGGTGAAATTAGCAAATCTCAGACGTTCTGCTTTTCACACAACCCCGGAAACTTCTGTCCGGCGTTTTGTTTACTGCCTAGACATTCCTCCTTTGTTATTGTCGTTTTATATGTAAAGCCGGCGGAAAAGAAGCTAAAATTCCCTGCAAGGCATAAAGAAGGGAAACAGCTGTTTTTGCATAGATTCGCTTAGCGGCATCCCCCTAGAAAACTAGAAGGACAACAGAAAAGGCGCACTTTGTCTGTTTATCTTTTTAATGATTTTATTTATTTACTTTTTTAAAGATAATACAGACTAAAAATTGGATGATGACAGAAAATCCGAATATGATTAAAATCCTCGGCCTCTAGAATTGGCGGCCCTAGGCAGCCGCCTTGCTGGCCTATGCCAAAGGCCGGCCCTGGTTCAAACATTCGACTCAGGATTGACAAGATTTGCAAGCTACATCAAACCCAAGTGTAGCATTGATGGAACTATTTTTATTTCAAAATAAAATCCTTAAATTTTTTGTTTGTTTTGTAATTTGTAATAAGTTTGTAATACGGTAAAAATACTGTTTCTGTTAACTGCATCTGGACCTTAATAATTTTAATTCAAATTTAAATTTAATAGAAATCTTTGGCAACAACAGTTTATCATTGCGAATTATTGGCCTGATATAATAGTCCTTAAGCAAGTGTGCCGCGAAAATATTTTCGTAGGTTAGGTGGGCCGTGATGTTGAAAAGGTTGGGAACCTCTGCGTCATAGTGTTCCAGTTTCAAATAAGGCGTTTAACATTTACTGTGAATTTTTAAAGTTTCTTTCGAACTTTGGAATTTCCCTGCACTACTACGTCTTTTTCATTTTTATTTTTATTTATTCGGTAGATAGCAAAAACAAAAAACAAAATAAAAAAAAATAAAAAAAACGGCTAGATGTAGGTCTCACGCCACTAAATCTTGATAATCATTTCATATTCTCACTCTGAACAACGCACTGTCCAATACACTCTGGGTTTCTTTTACAATCTATGAATCTTAAAATATGCAGAGTGTCACAAAAATTTTTAAACAAAGATTGCTCTAGTACGGTCATATATTAAGAAATAGGTGTAAAGTTGAGTTAGCCGCCCTATTGGCGCAGTGATCTAAGCGCTGGTTTATGACCATTCGTCCGTGAAGGGTCCGAGTTCGAATCCCGGTGAGGTATGGATGTTGTGTTTGTCTTACGGAACTGGTTCTCTCCCTTCCCTGGAACCAGTGAGCTTAAATAAGGGACGAGCTACTCCTTATAGACCATCGAGGGTCACTCTCATGAAACCTCCAATTGAAAAAATGGGGGAGGGGGGATGCTGGAAAACACTCTACGATGAGGTAAAAGCACTGCAAACAACGAATTAGAGAATGACGTTGCTTTAGATCTGAGTGGAAAAGAAAGATCTTCAACAGCTCCTTGACCTAATACTATAACACTAATGATACGGCAGAAGATGAAATGTATAATAAGGCTGCAATTTATTTTTAATGTGCATAAAAAACGTGCAACGCAACACGTTTTTCTCACTGGTTCGAATCTACAGTATGTTGACCCGAAATCTTTAACAACCGCGTGATTGTTTTAATATTAGTGGAGTTCAAAGGAAATGTACTATTAAAAACACAATAATAGTCCAAAATAAAATAAGATTTGTGCCGTAAAATCGTGCAGAATCAATATAATCTGCTCCTGAATTTCAACGAATACATCATACAGATTCTGTATAAGCTCTGCCACTTTTTTTTCTCGTTCGCAGTAATTGAATTGTCAGAAGTAAGAAAGACGTAGTCGTGGTTCAAAAACTTTTAAAATTACCATTATGTTTACGTATTAAAAATCTCCTTAAATATGCACCCATGTAAACTCACTGACCTGGAGCCGAAATAAGAGCAGTTTCATCTAAGTATCGCGAAATAAACTTACGTAGTTTCTTGTAGAAACGAAATAATAGTTTCGGGAAATTCCGCATCTGAATCATCGGGAACACAGAAAACAGGGAAAAAAATTGTTTCGATGTAACAGGAATCTCATTTCCACCAACCGTGAAAAAATCTTGTAACATTGTAACTACAGAGAATTCAAAACGTTCTGGAGAATGCGTATTCGAAACAAGCGAAATTCGTCGAGAAATTCTGTGGTCAGAAAAATGTTTTTTGGGTTCACAAATCCTGTATGATTTCAGTTTAAAGTCTTTGATCTCAGTATAAATGCAATATCATAAGGTTATTAGGATTAGTACGTCCGAAAGAAGAAGCGTTTAGAAGTCAATGAAGTAGAGTTAGAACAAGATGTCGCGATGCAAAATAATTGAACTTCATCGCTCTCAGCTTGACTGCGATTGGATAATTCCAGGCGTGTGCACGTCGTGATTGGCGTGTAACGCGAGCGATGACGGAGGAGAAACAGGCAGGCGACATTCCGATAAAATCGTTGCCTGATAAAGTCTTTCCCTTCTGTTCCGTCAGTCAACCGTGCACCACCACACAAGTCACGAAAAATAGGGGAAAGCGGCGCTAACAGCGCGACCTTAACGCTATACCGATGATAATTTCTTAGCAATAGGACTGAATTGCTCGTGTTTACACGCAACTAAGGGGAGTAAAGTGGAGCTGCGTGTGCTGCTTGGATCGCTAATTGGTGGAGACTCTTAAACCACGAAATTCTGGTTTCAGTTCACAACAACTGATGGAGAAACTGCTAGTACCTTCGGAAATACGAACAGTTCCGTAGATATTCTTCGATTATTTTTTTTTCTAAACTTATGTCGTAAGAAGAGCTGTTTCAGCGCATTACTATTACTGCTATTAATATTAATATTAAAAATAATTCCGGCTCGCTGGGCGAATGAGTGGCCAGAGACGCTGGCTTCTGATTTTCGTTCGAGATATACCTGGGTTCAAGTCCCGGGTGAGGCATGGTGGTGTACAAGGGGCAAATTGATAAAGACACCAATATTTTTTTTTTTTTTTGATTGGAGGTTTAACGACCACCGTTAGCAACTCAATGGGCTATAAGCAGTCGCCCGTCCCTAATTTAGGGTCACTGGTTCCAGGGAAGGGAGAGAGCCAGTGCCGTAAGACAAACACAACATCCATGCCTGACCGGGATTCGAACCCGGACACCTTAAGGACGAATGATCAGAGGCCAGCGCCTTAGACCACTGCGCCACCGGGGCGGCCATCAATATTTGTGTGGACCTCCTCGACAGAAGTAAAGTGCGTATTACTCAGGTGACGTTGCAGGGAGCGAAAGAGGTGATAATCCGACGAGGCGAAGTCTGGAGAATACGCCGGGCGGGACAAAATCTCCCATTCCAGGTCGGTGATCGTGTTTAAAGTCGTTTTCGCGATGTGAGGACGCGCGTTATCCTGAAACAACAGGACCGACCTTCTGCCCTTGCCGGTGTATGGCCTTTTCGCCTCCATTGCGTCACTCACGCGAATGAGTTGCTGACAATAACGCCCAGCATTGATCGTTTCACCAGGTTTGAGCAACTCATATGTGTACGACACCGCGCTGATCCCACCATATGCACAGCAACAACTTCCTGGCATGGATTTTCGGTTTGGCGGTACTGGTAGTAGGCTGACCTGGATAAACCCACGATTTGTACCGCTTAGGATTATCTTAAAGGATCCACTTCTCATCACAGGCTAAAATCTTGTGGAGGAAATCCTTCTTCTTGAATCTGGAAGGCAAGTACATAGCAACATCGTAGCGCCTAGACTCGTTCGCAGCTGTGAGTTGGTGGGGCACCCAACGGCCCTACTTGTGAATCCGTCCAAGTTTGTGCAGGCGTTTCGCAATGACTTGCCGTGTTACTCCGAGTTCCTGGGCGAGCTCTGACTGTGTGCGACAGGGATTCGCGTCTAACAGTTGTTTCAGTTTCTCATCGTCAACTTTCTGTGGCTGTCCCGGACGTTCTGCATCACGGAGATCGAAATTTCCCTGCTTAAACCGCTGGAAACACTTATTACACGTACTGTAGGACACAGCAGCCTCACCCGAATCAGTACGGATCATTTGGTGGGCTTCCGCGACACTTTTTTCAACTGAATCGCGAACAGGAGGCAGTGCCTCAAATGTTGCTTCTCGAACGACATTGCTTTCACCGCCAACTTTCGTTCCTTCTGTCACTGCAGCTGTGTGCGGTTACGGTCGCCTGAAAAGCTGTTGGATACCGCTGCAACGAGCCATTATCGCTCACAGCTTTGCATTTGCCGACGTTCTATGATTGCTTGCGGTTAGGGGCCGAGAATTAAGTTGCACACCTAACTAGTCGTTTGCCTTTCTAATGTTATAAAGTGTTGGCATACAGTCAAAGGAACAACGATACGCAATAGCGAGCATTGCTATGATATACACAATAGCATGCAGTTCTCTGATGATGGTTTTTACCATCAGATGATTGCATGAGGTGCTTCTAAAGGCGTTTTTTTTAAGCTTTCCAACCGTAGGTTGAAGAAGTGTATACGCTCCAGCTTTGTCCGTCTGTCTGTGTGTCTGTCTGACTTTCCGCACGATAACTCGCGTACAAATGGTTCGATTTCGATGAAATTTTAGTATGTGGTAGAGGACAACCTGTGGACGAACCCTATTGAAAATGGTCGAAATGGGGTTAAAGGTCAGAACATAGGAGCAGGACCCATTCCATCGCGCTTATGCAACATAACTTACGTAAAAATGCTTCGATTGCGACAAAACTTAATCATGTTGTTTTGGATGTTTACTAACTTGGATCTGTTGAATATCGTCAAAATGGGGTCAAAGGTCAGGACATGGAAGCGAGATTTATTCCACATCAATTATCCTCATAACTTGACAAAAGATGCTTCTACTGCGACAAAACTTTAGTATGTTGTTCCGAATGTATACTGAACCAATTCTGTTTAATATCATTGAAATGGGGTCAAAGGTCAAGTGCAGAGGAACGAGATTTATTCCGCAGCCATTATCCTCATAACTTGAGTAACAACTTGAATAATGATTTCTGGTATGGTGGGAATCGTTTCATAATCAATGCAGTGCATTATTGTACTAACTTATTTTGTTTTCAGCCTCATTAGAGTGAAACAACCACGGCTGGTACACCTCGTAGTTTTGGATATAGTAAGCATGTTAAAACCTAAAATGTGGTAATTGAGAAGGAGGATTTTCGGAGGAACTATTTCCGAGAATGCCCCCCCGAAAAAAACGCCTATGCTACGCCTATGATACGTGTTGTACATACTGATGATACTTCAAGGTATATTATATGTTTCAGACATCCATCACATTTAAAGTACTGACGCAGCGATAATCTAAACATAACATTTTTTTCTATCATGACGACGTAATCATAGAATTACACATCAGAAAGAACCCGAATTCACACTGATGATTGATTGCATTACAATACATTACCTGTCGTGTTCTAACAATTTCCATATGTATTCATATCGTACCTGTGGGGAATATTTATTTCTATTTTTTTGGCAGATACTTTTGCAAAGTAGTACGGTAAGAAAAAGAAAGCATTATCTCAGCAAAAATGAAAAAAAAAATGAGTTACATTATTTACAACTTCCTCTGATCTTGCAGAAAGAAACGGCAACACGAGGCTCTTATGTTAAAGAGACTTCGACAGCTGAATTAAAAGCTCAAACACGTAGCTACAGGAAATATCTGTTCAATCTGACACATCGAAATGGAAGGAGTTAACATTATCATCACGTATCCATCGTTAAGTGAGCTTTGGTAGATACAATCTAGAACTACAAAAGTTTGAATATTCTCTTACGGCATCCAGGATGATGAATAAATGAATATTTAGAACGTTTTCCGTATGATACATAGCTTTAAGATCATGCTGAAAGCAATGATGTTTTTAACGTTGGCAGAATACTGCACTTGTTCTATATTTCTTTGATTTTCATTTCCGTGACATTTTTATTTCCTTTCCCTCATATCATCTTTTTTTTCGACATGCTTTTTATTTTGTATTTCAAGATCTAACGATTTTGTATTAGAACTTTTATTTCTCTATCCGTTTCTCAGCGGATTATGGCTTTTACGGTTATGACCTTCTGGAAATTCTGATTATCTGCTTATCAGTTTGATAGAAAAATGGGTGACCAAGATTTCTGATTTTCTGCTTATCAGTTTGTTAGAAAAATAGCTGACCAAGATTTCTGATTTTCTGCTTATCAGTTTGATAGAAAAATGGGTGACCAAGATTTCTGATTTTCTGCTTATCAGTTTGTTAGAAAAATAGCTGACCAAGATTTCTGATTTTCTGCTTATCAGTTTGCTAGAAAAATAACTGACCAAGATTTCTGATTTTCTGCTTATCAGTTTGACAGAAAAATGGCTGACCAAGATTTCTGATTTTCCCTTAATCGGTTGAATGGAAGATTCCTCATTTTTCCCAGCTCTGTTGGGTAGAAGTATGCTCGACCAAGATTTCCAATTTTTCCCAGTTCAGTCGGATAGTAGTATGTCTGATTACGATTTCTTACTTTTTTTTCAGGGTCAAAATTTTCTTCCTAACTTGCGTAATCACACATGACGTCATCCTATTTCTGTTTATATGAGGCGCACTGAAAGATTCTGGTTTCGAAAGATAAACGTAAATGTGTTCAAGTTAAAAAGTATGTTTTACATCGTCTTCTGATATAAAATTTTGCGCAAATGTATTTCATGTCTCTCACACGATGTTTCGTAAAAAGTAATAAGGAAAATAAATTTGATATCAGTAAGTTAAGCATGTGATGGTGTAAGTTAAAAACTAAGAAATGATTTGAAACGGCAACTATGTTCATAATCGACAGACTCCTGATTTAAGTTTTTCGTTATTTATTCTCGACTAAATACAGAACTAAAACGCTAATGATGGTTCACGGATATATAATAAACATAGAATGAATGAGTTATTAAACAATAATGACACCGTGCTTTAAGGTTAATTCGTCTGTTTTAAACAGTATTACCATGATTAATATTCCTTTTAGGAGTTTATACACTGGCGTGCAAAAATCAAGGACGAGACGGTTTTTCGAATGTTTGTATTCTGACGACGGAGCAGAAAGCACATTTGAAATCCATGCAAATATGCTTCGGACACCGCGACTCAGGTAGCTTTCAGCTTTTCTGCATTTGGAAAGTCCCCTTGCATCTTTTGTTATGGGACAAAAACATTTATGTAGGCTCCTAATTTTGCTTCGCTGGACGAGTTTGTACGGCGTAATTGACTTTTTTGCCCTATCTGCAATGTTAGTATGTTGTAAGGGCCTGCCTGGGCACGAATCCTATTAAAAATGGGCGAAATGGGGTCAAAGGTTAAGACACAGGAGCCGGATCTACTCCA
Source organism: Macrothele yani (assembly GCA_039090855.1). Classification (NCBI taxonomy): domain Eukaryota; kingdom Metazoa; phylum Arthropoda; class Arachnida; order Araneae; family Macrothelidae; genus Macrothele; species Macrothele yani. The sequence continues at coordinate 47,416,248 of CM076998.1, read as the reverse complement.
TATCCCTTATGCATCATAACTTACGTAAAATTGCTTCGATTGCGACAAAACTTTATCATGTTATTTCGGAGGTATACTGAACTAGTTCTGTTGAATATCATCGAAATGGGATCAAAGGTCAGGGCACAGGAGTGAGATTTACTCCACAGCCATTTTCCTCATAACTTGAGTGATAACTTGAGTAATGATCAATGCATTGCATGATTTTACTAACTTGTTAAACACTTTTTCGAGTGTCAAAAAGTTCCTCCGCAGTAATATTAAGGCTGTTCCACCTAATTTTGATGGCGCTGCAATCAAAATTTTTGAATTAAGTAATTTGTTGTGTGTTTAATTTCAGTTTTTGTTGTTTTCTTGATGACATGTCAAGCTTTAGAATATGTTTCACAGCAACTCCAAATTTCACCAGCTTCTGATGAGTTGAAAGTTTCCAAAATGTGGATGTTGTTTTCATCATTGCCCCTCAGAAGGAAGGACATTCTTCCTTCTGAGAACAGCACTCTTCCTATAATTTTTTTTTTTTTTTTTTTTTTTTTGGTTGGAGGTTTAACGACCACCGTGAGCAACTCAATGGGCTATAAGCAGTCGCCCGTCCCTAATTTAGGGTCACTGGTTCCAGGGAAGGGAGAGAGCCAGTGCCGTAAGACAAACACAACATCCATGCCTCACCGGGATTCGAACCCGGACCCCGTTCGGACGAATGATCAGAGGCCATCGCTTAGACCACTGCGCCACCGGAGCGGCCCTTTAATTTGCATGACAAATCATTTTTTAGTCCGCGGGCACCAGTATCTAGCACAAAATTCCACAGTGCACATCTTTCTTTGAAAAAAATTGTTTTTCTTTTTTTTTTTTTTTGCCTTTCAAAAATGTAACGGAAATAAAACCGGGTCAATAACTCCTTGACCCGACCCGTTTGACGAGCAAGAAATTGTCGACCCGTCAACTCGTGACCCGTTTCCATTTCTGTTAGCATACAAAAGGAACTGCGGAAAGGTTTCCGAAAATTCAGAATTTTCTTGGCAAACGAAAATTCCGTGAAATTCAGGTTTTTTTCTGTCATTTCACGAAAAGGTTGTACAGAAATATGCTTCGTTAATTCACGAAAGGAATCACGGAAAGTGGCACGTGAATTTCTGAATTTTTTTTGTAGTGTATGTATCCACACATACTTGCGTACACTTTAAAGATAAAGCAGGACCATGTGCAATCTCAGGTCTATATGTTCTCCTTCCGACAGCTTGAAAAGATCGGTAAGGAAGAGACAACAAATTGGAGGGAAACCCGCAGACATTCATTTCGTGCGCACCGAAGCAAAAAAGAAGCAAAACATGTTCAAAACGCGACGCCTGATCTCAGGAGAAGATCATCTTTTACGTCCCATAATCTTCTTCATTACATCAACAACAATGTTTCCGTTAAGAATGTGATGGAAGATATCCTCTCTAGTTGTTGAGTTGTTCCTCCCATAGGGAAAGCGCGAGCTTGCTCTATTGCAAAGCAGCAACAATCGCAGAAGAATTGTGGGAGTTAGGGCGCGTGGATCCTTTAGATCCGACGAGACCCATCTGCATATAATCAATGCCTAAACAACGTGTTGCATGTTCCGGATACTTGTGGCGATGTCAAAATGATCGCGGGGTAGAAAAGATGGGAGATTCATGATGGTGTTATTCCTAGAAGGGAGGATGTGCCCCCCCCCCTTTCCCCGCTACCGAGTTTTCCAGCCAGAATGCAGCAAATCTGGTTATAAAGCTCTTCCGCGCTATATCTAGCGAAGTTAAAGAAACTTCTGTCTGGTGTTTCTGGCGTGACAGCTAGCGTAAAATATGATAGACTGCTGCCTCTTTCTACGCGTCATCACCCTAACTCTTGTCTTTCCGAATTCCATCTTATTCTCCAACCTCAGAAAAAGAAGATGCGAAGCCTGAATGATTTCTTTTCAACTTCGGTCTTGCGAAAGTAATGCAGCTGGAGAAGCGATATATGCAAGCAATGGTAGTTTATGGCTAATAAAAGACAACAATTGTTTTCCGTCATTCATTTAAAATAAAAAAGCAATTTCTGCGTATCATCATCCCCTCAACTGTGAGGAATTTGGAGGAAACCTTCATCTATCCGTGGCTAGATGAAGGTTTCCCCAAAATTCCTCCCCAATTTTCTGTCTTGAGCCAATCACTACAATGTCACTCTGACACGCTTCCTAATTTCATCCGTCATTTTCCACATGATCTTTCTTGTTCTATGTCTCTGTCTGGTCTTGCTTGTTCTATGTCTCCTTCAGGTCTTCCTTGTTCTGCGTCTCTTTCTGGTCTTTCTTGTTCTGTGTCTCTTTCTGGACGTTTTTGTTCTGTGTCTCCTTCTGGTCTTCTTTATGTTCTGCGTCTCTTTCTGATCTTTTTTGTTCTGTGTCTCTTTCTGATCTTTCTTGTTCTGTGTCTCTTTCTGATCTTTCTTGTTCTGTGTCTCTTTCTGATCTTTCTTGTTCTGTATCTCTTTCTGATCTTTTTTGTTCTGTGTCTCTTTCTGGACTTTTTTGTTCCGTGTCTCCTTCTGATCTTCCTTGTTCTGCGTCTCTTTCTGATCTTTCTTGTTCTGTGTCTCTTTCTGATCTTTCTTGTTCTGTTACTCTTTCTGGTCTTTCTTGTTCTGCGTCCCTTTGAATCCGGTCTAGTATTTCAGTTGCCCAAAGGTGGTCAATTCTTTTGGCAGTATATCCATCCCATTGCCATTTCAGTGATTTTACCTTGATCATGAAATCAACTCCCGTCATTTTCCTGATCCATCAGTTCTTCTTATCTTTCCTGGTTATACCAACCATGCACATCTATCTCCATGATTCTTTCAGTTGTTTGCCGCATTTGGATGCCTTTTTTTAGCTAAAGACAATCTCTCTCTAATCCGTAAGAAAGAACTGGAAGGATTCGTGGATAAACACTTTCCTAGTAAGACATAATGGTAAATTGCTCTTGAAAATTGCACTGTTTCTTCCAAATGCTCTCCAATCATGTTTTAAACACCTATTAATTTCTTCTTTGATGTGGCCCTTGTTTCATATCTGTTGTCCAAGATAAATGGAGGCATCGGTAAATCCCAGAACTGCTCTGTCAATGTCAACCGCTAAATCTTTAGATCTTAAATATAAATATATATATATATATATATATATATATATATATCATCATCATCATCATCATTGTCAACCATTATCAATCCACTGCTGGACGAAGGTCTCCCCAAGTTTCCTCCACAACGGTCTGTCTTGTGCCAGTCTCCTCCATGTCACCCCTGCATACTTTCGAATTTCATCCACCCATCTCCCATGTGGTCTTCTTCTGGGTCTTTTCCTGTCCCTTGGAATCCAATCTAAAATTTCGGCTGTCCATCGATGATCTGTCCTTCTGGCAGTATGTCCAGCCCATTGCCATTTCAGGGATTTAACTCTGATCATGATGTCTTCCACTCTTGTCATTTTTCGGATCCACGAGTTCCTCTTCTTATCTCTCCTGGTTACACCAAGCATGCACCTCTCCATGCTTCTTTGAGTTGTCTGCAGCCTTTGTATGTCTCTTTTAGTTAAGGTCCACGTCTCCGCACCATACGTAAGCACTGGAAGGATGCATTGATCAAACACTTTTCTTTTAAGACATAATGGCATATTGCTCTTGAAAATTATGCTGTTTCTTCCAAAAGCTCTCCAGGCAAGTTTTGTACGCCGATTAATTTCTTCATCAATGTGACCCTCACTTGATATCTGCTGTCCAAGATAAACGTACGTGTCTGTTATCTCCAGCTTTTCTCCATCAATCGATAAATCTTCATTTCTTGTAAAAGCATTGAACATCACTTTTGTCTTCTGAAAGTTCATTTTTAATCCCACTTCTTTACTCTTGTCAGCAAGTTCCTGGATCATACTCTGCAGCTCTGATGGGGTAGTTGCAAAAATGACTACGTCATCAGCAAAACGAAGGTGGGTTAGATAATCTCCATTAATCTTTATCCCCTTGTTTTCCCAGCTCAGTGACTGAAAAACACCCTCCAATGTGGCATTAAAGAGCTTCGGAGATATGGTGTCACCTTGTCTCACTCCCTTCCCAATTTTTACGTGTGTTGTATTTTCAAACAGCCTAATCTTTGCACTTGCATTTTCATAGATGTTATTAATAATATTAATGTATGCATCTTCAATACCGCAGGTTTTCAGAGCCATTGTAACTGCTGATGGTTTCACCGAATCAAAGGCTTTTTCATAATCAATAAAAGCCATGCACAATGGAAGTTCATATTCCCTCGCTCTTTCAATTAGTTCTCTCAGCACGTGGATATGATCTATTGTGCTGTAGCCACTCCTGAATCCAGCTTGTTCTCTCGGTTGAGCCATGTCCAGTGTTACCTTCAAGCGGTGTGAAAGAACTTTAGTGAAGATTTTATAAACTACTGATAGGAGGCTGATAGGTCTGTAGTTTCCGAGATCTTCAATGTCACCTTTCTTATGTAGCAGGATCATTGTAGCGGTGTTCCAATCCTCAGGAATCTTTCCTTCATTAAGGCATCGAGTGAAAATTTGGGCGAGTACTGTTTCGATTTCTCCACTTGCTTCTTGTATGATGTCTACAGTAATTCCATCTTCTCCTGGAGCTTTTCCTCGCTTCATGTTCTTGATTGCATGTGCAACTTCTGCTGGAAGGACTGGAGGAACTCTGGTACTGGTATCTTTCATGGTGTCTGGAGTGCATATATCATCCCTTTCATATAATTTGGAGTAGAAATCTTTCACTCTTGTCAAAATTTCGCCTCTATTTCTTGTTACAGAACCATCTTCTTTTCTCAGTGCCATAATCTGTTTTCTTCCCTTACTGAGATGTCCCTTTGCTATCTTTAGGCTTTGGTTGTTTTCAATTGCTTTCCTCACTAGTTCACAGTTGAATTTCCTTACGTCTTCAGTGATACTTTTTCTTACTGTCTTGCATAGCTCTATATATTCCACTTTGGAAGTCACATCTTCTTTAGTTGTCCTCATCTCTCTTCTTTTTTGCATCAACATTTTGGTTTTTCCTGATAATTTGTTCACATGCAACTTGTTCTTAGACCCAGCTAATTTTGTTGCTGTTTCCATAAGAGCTTTGGTTACTTTTCTGTTAACTTCAGAGATGTCCACTTCTTCCGATGTTAGGCCTTCTAAAGCTGAGAACCTGTTCTTCAGTTCTAACTTGAAGGTATTATGGTGTTTTTTAAGGTTGGTTATGTCAATAGATTTTGTTTGTCCTATGAGCTTGCCACGTTCAAGTTTAGTGTTGAGGTGCATCTTACATCTCACCAATCTATGGTCACTACCTGTGTTGAACTTGTTTAGCACACTGCAGTCTTCTATGACGAATTTTTTGTTACACATAATAAAATCAATTTCACTTGTCGTCCCATTTGGATGTCTCCATGTCCATTTCCTGTGTGGCTTTTTCTTGAAAAAGGAGTTCAAGATGAAAAACCCTTCTGCCTCTGCAACCTCAACAAGAGTATTTCCACGCTGGTTTCTGTTGCCATGACCGAATTTACCTACTGAAGTTTCATTCTGTTGCCGTTGCCCTATTTTTGCATTGAAATCTCCCATAATTATCTTCAAATGCTGCTTATCTTTATTATTTAGATGACAAATTTCCTCATAAAATTCTTCAATTTCTTCTTCAGGATGACTTGTGGTGGGTGCATAAGTTTGAATAATCTGAGCCTGGTATCTTTTCGAGAGTTGGATAACAAGTCTTGCAGCTCTGTCAGAGGAACTTTCAACTTCTACAACTTTGTCCTTCAGTTTCTTGTTTATTATAAATCCAACACCACTAGTTCTGCCAGTATCTGTCCCACGATAGTAGAAGAGATGTCCACTTTTCAGTTCGATGAGATCTTCTCCTTTTCTCCTTACCTCACTTAGCCCCACGATGTCCCACTTGATCCTTTGTAGTTCCTCTTCCAATTCAAGAAGCCTTGAATCAGAAGATATGGAGCGTCCATTGTAAGTAGCCAAGGTCAGCATCAGATGGCAGCCTAGTCCGGTCCTCCGGGGATTCTTAGCACCCTCTGCCTTCATGTCGCACTGGCCGCTGCCTTGGCCAGGTACATTCCAGCTGCCGGAGACTGAGGGCCAAGATTTAAGTTGTGGAATCATTTTGGAGGGGTTTGGCCATAACTCACCACGCTGGCCAAGCGGGTTGGTGAGTGTGGGATAGCATTTCCTCTGATCCCGATGGTATAGTTATACCGCTATGGGCGGTCGTCAGAGCCCCTTTAGTGGGAACAGGATGCACCACGAGAAGGCGGGGTTGACATTTGTCAAGGAGAGGCTGTGATGTTACGCATCACCTGACCTTACATCCCTATATATATATATATATATGTTTTTTGCTTCTCAGTTTGTTATTTGTTCAGTACTCTGATCGGTTTCAGTGTGAAGTTGGACTTCGACGATTTCAGTCTGCTGTGGGAATGGGTCTGGGTTTTAAAATAAAGTTTTATTTATATATAAAACTTTATAAAAATAAAAAAGCATATATATTTTTTATTTTTGGGTTTTTTTTTATTTTTGTTGTTGTAAGGTGTTTAGGGGATCAGAGGATATCTGTGTCATTGTTTAGAGAGGGTTAATATTATTTATTTTTTTTCATTTTACATTTTTTAGCTATTCCATTTTCGTTTCAGATATGCTTGTTGTCGCATAGTAGCAGACTAAATCGTGCAGAAACCCACACTTTTCAGGTCTCTATAGAGGTTGAAAAGGTGATGTCCGTGCCTGGCCCTTGATAAAACCACGGATAACAGCTTACCATAAGTTCTATATCCCTTCCCTTTTTTTCTCCCTGTATGCATTAATGGTTTTGTTTTTACAAATTAATCATTACATTTTTCAGTATTAAAGTGATTTTAGTATATGATTTTGATTTTTCTTTAATGCAGCCTTTGGCGCTTTAGAATTTCAAAACCGTTTGTTTTTACATGTTGCCTTTTATATTACCACACACACACACACACACACACACATGGGGCAAATCTACAAGTAACTGATGCCTACTTTTACCTTTCACAACATATATGAAGCGAAGATCACATCGAAGAAGAAATTAATAGGTGTATGAAACTTGGGTTTAGAGAGCTTTTGGAAGAAACAGTACGATTTTCAAGAGCAATGTGCCATGTTGTCTTAAAAGAAAGGTATTTACCCAATGCATCCTTCCAGTTCCTGCTTATGAAGGAGAGACATGTACCTTAACTAAGAAAGATATTCAGACGATGCAACAATCCAAATAAGCATGAAGCCGTGTATGCTTAGTATAACCAGAAAAGATAGGAAGACAAGAGTTAATAAGTGAAGACCCTCAAATGTCAATGGGCTGGACATGTTGTAGAAGAACTGACCATCATTAGGCAACTGAAATACTTGATTTCATATCAAGAAACAGGAAAAGACACAGAAGATGACCACGTGGGCGATGGGTAGATAAAATTCGAAAGCATGCTAGTGTGAATTGGAAGGGAATATCTCAAGATAGAAAGAAGGTCATGGAAAAGACTTGAGGAGACCTCCATTCAGCAATAGACTGATAATGATTTTTGATGATGATGATGACATATATAAATATATATATACAAAAGAGCAAAGCCGAAAACAAAAGATATATATATATATATATATATATATATTCTATTAAGAAGAGACCTAAGCAAAAAAAAATATATATATATTTTTGACTCACACCAAGTACAACATAGAAAAGGTTATGTATCTACCGGTGTGAGTAAAACCGGTAGATACATAACCTTTTCTATGTTGTCTATGTTGTACTTAGTGTGAGTCAAAAATATATATATTTTTTTTTTTGCTTAGGTCTCTTCTTAATAGAATGTGAATTCTGAATTTTCATAACTGCTGCGTTGCGCGTTTTGATCTTCAGGTTATTTTGCAACTTTCGTTTTAAATTCAAAAGTTTTTCCTTAGTTTTCAGCTTTGCTCTTCAGTATATATATATATATATATATATATATTATACTTCTACATGCGCCAAAAATTATGTGCATAATTTGCTGTTTTGTCTAGGAATATGTGCACACAGTTTTTCTTTTCTGTATAACTCGTTTATTAAACCATTAAATCCTTTTTGTATCTGACAGAAACAACGATTTTCAAGTACTTTTATGGAGAAAATTCTACTAGATAGTGAGAATCCATGTAGTTTGTGACGTCTTGAAAATCAATATTTAAGATTCAAAAATGTTCCTTGATTGCATACTGTTTCTGAAAGTATCAGTTTTTCTTACAAAATATGTTTCTACGTTTCTACACTCGTAGTATCGAATATTGCTGTGCTGCATACTTGTTGCCAGGTTGCGTACCATTTCTGATAGCATCAGTTTTACTTACAAAATATTTTTCTATGTTTCTATACTCGTAGTATCGAATATTGCTGTACTGCATACTTGCTGTTGCCGAAGTGCGTACCATTTCTGAAAGTATCAGTTCTACTCCCAAAATATTTTTGTTTGAACGCTTGCATTGTGGAATATTGTACGTGTTGTTGCCAGGTTGCATACCATTTATGAGAGTATCGCAGTTCTACTCCCAAAATAATTTTGTTTCAATACTTGCAATTCGGAATATTGCTGTGCTTCGCACTTCTTGTTGCTAGGTTGCATACCATTTCTGAAAATATCAGTTTTGCCAAAATATTTTTACTTCGACAATATTGCTGCGCTGAGTACTTGTTGTTTCTGAGTTGCATAATATTTCGGAATAAATTGGTCCTGTTCAAGAGTATTTCTTTTCTTTTCTTTTTTAATTACAATTTTTGGTAACTGATGGACTGGCATTTCTGGATTTATAATGCTATTCTCCTCATCTTGGTAGACAGATATAATGTGTAATCATTGACTTTACATGTCAATCGTTAACCGTTTCTGAAAGAATTGAATCTTTTTATAGAAATTTCTTAGATTTTTTTTTTTTAATTTGCAGTCCGAGATTTGTGATGAATACGCAAACATGAAGCTACAAGACGTTTCCGAAAAAACAAGGCGCGCTTACAAAACATCTTAACCGATTTCCGCTTGAAATTATGAGAAAGAAAATTCCTGCAGTTGTTTACTTTTGTGTTTTCAGCGCATAATGATTACTTGACTTAGCAAAATTTTTACCTGCAGCCATCACGCTCAAAACAGTTTTTCCTCTTTCAGAATTCCCAAACGAAATCAAGTGAATTACGAGAAAAGGGGGAAATAAAAAGAAAGCAATCAAAACTGCGAGAATAGTTAAATGAACAAGGAGTTGAATTTTTTGATTCACGGACAATCACACGAAGCGATAATCACCTTACACCAGTTAAAGTAAGCGATTTTCGCTAATTTTAAGTATTCTACGTGCTGAAAAGCGGAATCCTTTAATGACGTGCCCTTTATTACTTGAGCTTTCCGGCAATCAAATTTCCTACGAAAGAATGAATGTTTTATTAAAATTGTTTCACGTAGGGACCTCGTGTCAGAGAAGATTTCTCAGATATATCCTTGAGAGAAAAAGCAAAAGCGAATGAAGAAAGCAGAGCGCAGTTTGTAGTCTGTCGACATCTGCGGGCGCCACGACATGACCTCACGTTATCCCTTTCGCTACCAAATTACACTAGAAACGCAGAATTTAATTTCATCTGCACCACATCTTCGAGACAGGAGCTTTCAGCCTTTTTATCCGCTGCGTGCCATTTGTTTTAAAATTAACTGAAAGTTCCCGACATCTCTTCTATTAATTACTTGTGGCCTCAGAATAAAGCTAAACCTAATTAGTTACCATCCAGTTAGGATTTCCGCGATATTGCCTAATTAAATCGAAATGTGGAATTAAATAAATTTCGAACTCATCATTTCCATCATTTTTTTTTTTTTTTTCCTCTTTATCTCGAACTTCGGTTTTTCCTCTCACTTAATATCACGACTTCGCAAAGTATGTTAAAAATTAATTTCTCCTTTTTTTCCAAAGTGAAGCGTTCTGTTTGCTCTTTGCCTTCAGCTCACAATCTTAGAGATTTTATGAAGCATTAAAAAGTATTTGATATTTTTTTTCACGAAATGTACTTAAAGATAATTTTTGTTTCATCATTTTCATGATTTTTTCTGTCTCCATTTTTTAGGTAACGAATTCTTGGAGTTATTGGTACCTCACTTTATCTAAGATACCTTTATGCATTGAGAAAATAGTCAAGGGTTGTTGCTTTGGTAAGAAATAATCATCATACGTATTTTACCGGGTAAAATATGATTAGAACAATAAAAAGATTCTAAACTTTATCGAATTTTTAATTTTATTTTTGTAGTTTCAGATGTAATTGGTTGACTGTCTAATTGGCTAATGTTTTTGAATAGCTGCCTTTCCCGTAAATTAAACTTTAAGACAAATAATACTGATTTGTTCCTTCACTTTGAAAAACCTAATCCACTAGTACATCAGGACTGTCAGGTCTTCAACCAGTATTTGACACCTGGGGCGCCGACTTTACCAAATTATCGAGATCAGGCGTGGAAGGGTCTCTTCTATGGTCAGGAGGAAAATAAAAATTAAAAGGGGAGGGGAGCAAAAAGATAAACTACGAGATTCGACGTATATTTTGAAACGCAATTGTAATTGCTCATCAGCAAATGAACAAGGAAATAGAAATACTATTTTGCTGAATATTAATATTTTTAAAAATGAAATTCAGCCTGCGATTTTATAAAAATATCCCGATAGATTTTGTTTCTAAACGTTTATCAAAAATATGAAAAATTAGCTCTGTTACTCAAACAAAGAACGAGAATCACAAAAAATAAATAGCGCTGGAGATTATTCGTTTCTGTATTTTTATTTATTTTATTTTTCATAATTGTTTTAAACATCACGAGAACATGTCGAACAAAATACGGGGCGGGCAGTCAAGTTTCTCATCATATAAGCAATGCTTTATATAGGAAAACCGTTTACTTTTTTTGTTATTTATAAATTTTTCGGAAATAAATCGCTTTGGTCTCATAAGGTGGAGCTTGGTCCATTTTATGAGTCCAAAGCGATTATTTAATTGAATAGAACGAAATATATTGGGTGGGCACTGTTCACCCACCCCCCACCCCCACCCCAGTAAAATTTTTAGGGAGGCATGATTCGCCTTGCCCCTCTATAGTCGGCACCTATGTTTGATGCAATGACAGCAATAAGCGATTATATGTAACTCATCGAGCTTTGCATCAACTGTTTTCAGTCTCAACATTTAATAATCCCTAAAAATCCACATCCGTAGACCTTGACACCTTTACAATCTGCTCTCAATACTATCTGCAATCTGCACTAGTAAATCTTATCTCAACACTATCAACACTAGTCAATTTACTCTTAATGCTATCTGCACACTGCACTAGTCAATCTGCTCTCAATACTATATGAACTCTGCACTATAGTCAGTATGCTCTGTACAGTAAATCTTCACACCCTAATAAATATAAACACTGCCCTAGGGTTAAGTCCTAAGAAGGAATTGGTACAGTTCCGGGGTATTGACTGTCAACATGGATATCAGCCTTCAGTTATCAATGACCTGATGCATAAACAACTTCGAGGATCGTATTCAACACTGAAGATGGAATCTACCTCATGTCGTTATGTCGGATCAATTGATTATTTTCCACCGATGACTAACTATCTCAAAAAAGTTTGTAAAATATCTGACTTGGGATTTGGGGTTTGAACCCGTAGCCTATTCTCGCTAATCAGGAAAGATAGAGGCCCGACTCCTCTACTGAGTCAATATGGAGTGTAAAAATTCCGCTCAGGAGTACCCTCGGAGAAACGACGGACCTCTGTTACGTGGGTTCTATCCTGCGTAATTTGGGTGTGCACATTGCTGAACGCAAATACTCATTGATAACTCTCTCTCTCTCTCTCTCTCTCTCTCTCTCTCTCTCTCTCTCTCTGTTTCTCTCTCTCTTTCTCACTCACTCTCACTCTTTCTCTCTCTATCTCACTCTCCCTCACTCTTTCTCACTATTTCTCTCTCTCACTCTTTCTTTTTCTTTCTCTTTCTTTCTGTCTTTCGCTTCCTCTCTCTCTCTCTCTCTCTCTCTCTCTCTCTCTCTCTCTCTCTCTCTCTCTCTCTCTCTCTCTCTCTCTCTCTCTCTCTCTCTCTCTCTCTCTCTCTCTCTCCCTCTCTCCCTGTCTATCTCCCTCAATGTCTTTCGCTTCCTCTCTCTCTCTTCTTGAGTCCAGCAAAGACGATAATGCGCGTTTGAGGGTTGCTGTCAAATCAATACAGCCGGCTTGTCATTCCTCTGCTGCATGTGGGGAAGGGACAAAGTGTGTCCGGGGCCGACTTAAGGCTGTCTTTTGAATGAGAGTAAGAGAAATTCTATCCTGTATCTGCAGTGTAAATTATTTTGTATACATTTTCTCGAAGACTATTACTTTGCAGTGTTTGAAATTTTGAGCACAAATAAAAACGACCTATAGCTAATATGTGCCACAGTTATTATTCCGAAAAAATTGTTAGAATTTTTTTTTAAATTCAAGTTATCTGACTCGAAAGTATTCCAATTTGGGCGCTAGATGGCGCTATAAGTTAGCTTAGTAGTGTTTTTGTTTGGAAGAAAAGAAATCTCTCATTTCTGTCTGATTTATTTGAATTATCTGGGCCGAATAGAAATAATTGAATGGGGCCAAAAGTGAGAATGGAATCTTGTCTCCCATAAATCATCTTAAATCCTACTGTACGTTCATTTTTTGAAGAAAAATGTGTACATTAGCTGAGAACCCCTAAATTTGAGCTATAGAAACTCCTCCTACCTCCACCCCAAACAACATTATTGGTTCAAACGTAACAGCGCGTATTTTGTGTTTTCATTGTGCAGCCAACGAGAGGCAGCTTCCATTCTGAATATGGCGAGGTCTGCAGTGATTCGGTGACCCCAACTTCTGGGACAGTCCCTCAAGATGCAAAAGCCAAGCCCAAGGAGTGATTTTTGTGCCATCTGTCGCAGAAGAGGAACCCTAACACTCATTCAAAGACAGCCTTAACAAGCAACCATCTACGCATTCGCGTCCCTTAAGCCCAGGGAATCAGCAGAAAACCCCGGAAAAACCGCTGATTAGATGGCCAGCAGGACCGGAATTTGAACCCTCGACAGAAGCGTCCGGCTCCACACAGCGCGTTAAGCATCTGCGCTATGCCGGTGGACAGTTTGGATAGCTTCGCCATATTACCACAATTTTTTTCTTCGAGTAGCAGCATCATGATCAAGGCTGTGTGATGAAAAAGAAAAGGACATAAGAAAATTTAAATAAATTTTGCCTGCCCTTTCCGAAAGAAATGCTACCGCGAATCATAAAACAAACATTTTTTATTTGAGTTGCTCTCCCAACGAAGCTACACGGACGGAATGTATCGCTGCAGCTCTGTCGTTTTGACACGACTTTACCTCTCTCTGTAGTGCGTCACACGTTGTGGTTTCCATAGCATAAGAACGAAGTGCTGGTGAAAATAATATTTCATTATATTTCAGTATTTCCTCGTTCTTATGCTGTGAAAATCACAAATTTTTATATTGAGATGATTCCTACAAGTCAATTTCAAGTGGAATTGCTTCTGTTCTGAAGCCCGAGGTGGGTCTACAGCTTATTAATGAAAACGTTTCCACAAACAGCGTCTTTTTTCGTTATTTTGATAAGCCATGTATATCGATAAGTGACTTTATTCAAAAATCGAACCTAACCACTGAAATCTCTGTTTCTCTGCGCGAACGTGATCAAGAGCTCTCCCCCAGCGAGAAAGAACGATACGATATTACTTATTCCCATGCAGTTCATTAGCACTCTGCTTCAGAGTTAGAATAAAATTCAAAATCAAATAAAAGTAACTTTTGCTCTAAAGATATGGAACATTTATATTTATGCAAAGGATCATCAGCTTGCGTAGAGTGCAACTGAAGTGCGTTTTCCACAGAAAAAGTTTCAAATTAATCCGACACAAGCAGGCGAGGAATATGCATCTAGGAACGTTGACAAACCTCTTCAAACTTTTTGAACTGTGCCAATTCAAAGAAGTGAGAAAATCTTATACTCCGTGTTTACCTTTTCAGTGGTTTTAATTCCTCCTAATGAGCTCTTCAGCTATTCATCAGTGGGGTTAAGTCGATAACGCTGTGATCAGCAAAATCTCGAGTATCGAAAGAAAAAGTAGATAAAAAAGAAGAGGGGGGGGAGTTCAGTCGTAATTAAAAGCAAAAAAATCTTCTTGGATATGTTTCTGACCAAAGAAATATCTGTTTTCATTTTTTAATTGACTTATTAATTTTTTTCTTTTTCTTCATCATTCGCTTACGTTTTCAGAGGTTGTTAAAATGGCGCATGCAGAGTCCTTTCTGAGTGGCTGCTTGCTTCATGCATAAGATGTTCCTAAATCCTTGATGTCGTAATGAAAATCCCCCACACAAAAATTCTCTTGTTGACATCTTCAGATGCGGTGCCGGTGAAAGAGTATTTATGTAAAAACACCAATAGGTTCAAAGGGAAAATCCTCCAACAGATTATGCGCCGTACCTACCTTAGAGGTGACAAACATGTCAAGATGGCAAAGTTGCAGCTACAAACTTCGTCGGTGTGCACTGTCAAAATAAGTGGTGTGAATTCACGGGAAATTCCTGAAAATAACGTGCAGCAAAGTCGCCGGTAGGTGTCCTTGCGGCACGAAATTTCCGTTTTTAAAAGTAACCGATTTTTTTTACCTTCCTTATTTTCACAGATTTTCCGAAACCAGTAATTCCGTTTATTTTCGAAAAGCCCGTTTCGGATATTTCCGTATTTATACAGAAATTTCGTAAAATTGGAGATGCTCAGTTTTTCAGGCCTTACATCGTAGAATCCTTCTACATCAGTCGGACTCGAACCGACGTCGTTTCGGTTGGCTCACCAGGAATCGGACATCTTAACCACTGAGCCATAAAGACTCATAAGCAGTGGCGACGCCAGGCGCTCAGAACTGGGTGAGCTATTAAGAGGCTAAGCATGATGGAGGGCGGCACATCATGCATAGTAAAAATTTTGGAGAAAAAGGGGGTGGCACATCATGCTTAGCAGAAATTTTAGAGAAAAGAAGGCGGCACATCATGCTTAGCAAAAATTTTAGGCAAAAGAGGTCGGTACATTATGCTTAGCAGAAATTTTAGTTAATAGAGGGCGGCAAATCATGCTTAGCAGAAATTTTAGAGAAAAGGGGGCGACACATCATGCTTAGCAGAAATTTTAGTGAATAGAGGGCGGCAAATCATGCTTAGCAGAAATTTTAGAGAAAAGGGGGCGGCACATCATGCTTAGCAGAAATTTTAGAGAAAAGGGGGCGGCACATCATGCTTAGCAGAAATGTTAGGGAAAAGGGGGCGGCACATCATGCTTAGCAGAAATTTTAGAAAAAAGAGGGTGGCACATCATGCTTAGCAGAAATTTTAGAGAAAAGAGGGCGGCACATCATGCTTAGCAGAAATTTTAGAGAAAAGGGGGCGGCACATCATGCTTAGCAGAAGTTTTAGAGAAAAGTGGGTGGCACATCATGCTTAGCAGAAATTTCAGAGAAAAGAGGGCGGCACATCATGCTTAGCACACGCTTGGCAAAAATTTTGGCAAAAAAAAATCCGTTCGTGTGCATTTTACACGACGCTGTTAATGTTATCCTCAGCAAACAACAACAAAAAAAAGTAGGTTTTAAGTGAATACTGTGCGTAGTATTCATTCCGTGTATGTAGTATGGGAACCGTATAATACAAATCTGTACGACAAGTTATTTGTTCTCAATTTTAGGTCACTTAGCTATTTTTTTTTTTTCATAAGGCTGTTAATGAATTTTAGTTTGTAACTGACAAGAAATTATCTCTCTCTTCCTCTCTCTCTCTCTGTCTGTCTGTCTGTCTTTCTCTCCCTCTCTGTCCCTCTCTCTGTCTGTCTGTGTTTCTCTCCCTCTCTCTCTAGCTCTCTCTATCTTGCACACACATCTCTCTCCCTCTCTCTCTGTCTCTTTCTCTCACTGTCTCTCGCTTCCTCTCTCTCTCTCTCTATGTCTTTCTCACTCTCTCGCGATCTCTCTCTCTCTCTCTCTCTCTCTCTCTCTCTCTCTCTCTCTCTCTCTCTCTCTATCTCACTATCTCTCTCTTTCTCTCTCAGAGCCCGAGCTCGAACCGTAGTAAATATTATTTACCCCGAACCCGATTGGGCCCATCTCAGCACTGGACAGCTCTTCTCTGCTTATCCGCATTTTGAGGCGCCTCATCACGTTTGATGAAAAGAGGAAGCTATAATTAGTGGCGATTTGGCCCACCGGGACACCGGGATATTTTTCGGTGGGCCACTTGAGAAATAGTCCTCTGGTTCTCGTATCCTCTTTGTCTGGATTGTTTGGAAATAATTAATAATTAATTTGGTATTTACGAATAAGAATCTCATGTAATAATAATACGAATAATAATCTCATGTAATAATAATACGAATAATAATCTCATTAATAAATAATTTGGTATTTACGAATAAGAATCACAGATAATATAAAGCGCAAATAATTAACTTCATTTGAGCTTTATATTATCTGTGTGAAACGTTATTGCCTTACAAAAAAATGGCTTTTCCTTCTATCTACATATATGCTGTGCATTTGCTCTAAAATGACAAAGCAAAATTCTCCCTATTTTAGCGAAAAATTTGCCGCCGGACAAATCACGCTGTTATAAATAAATTAAGCTAACTAATGTTAAGCGTAAGTCGTTGGACTTGGAGCCAAAAGGTCATTGATAGACCCTGCTCTCCTTTTGTAATCTTGAAAAAGGCACTAGTAACGATTTTGATGGTAAATCATCCCCACTCCTTTATCTACGTACAGACATAGAGCACAAAGCGATTCTCTGGCAAATATGTTTTGAAATTCCTGTCCCACCCACATTATTCCTAAAAGAAATAATTATTTACAGGTATACTGGTTCATGGATCAAAACGGTATTTTATGAGTCAAATAATGGGTAGACTTAAAAAAGGGCGTCTATTCAAGGAGGTGGTACGAATATTGTACTGCGGTGGACGATCAGTGACCAAATAAATATAGTTTTCTAGTACAACACCCAGTTTTGAGTATCGTTTGACATCCTATATTCAACCATGAGTGGATTTTTAAAATTCTTTCACCCTTAAATTGCTGATTGCTTGAATAATCTAGTGAATTTCCCATCTCAGGACCCCCTCTACACTATTACGGGTTACATATATCGACACTTGCCTTCTTAGAAATTAAAACTGAAAATTTTTTAAAACATTTAAATATTATTTAATTTCAAATTAACAATAATAAACCCATTACATATTAACATAAATAACATATGTTTAATCTAAATAACTATATTTTCCAAAACAAAGAGAAATTAGAAGAGTGGCAGTGTTTTACATTTTTGCAAATCACGTTAGTGACTCGCTTAATAGAAGATAGCTGGATTTTCATATCTTCTGCATTCAGTCTTTTGCAATATGTTGTTTTCGTTGAAGCATATTACGAAAATCCTGCTCCACCCGAATGATGCGTAGTAAAGAAAAAAGGAAGAATATTAATATAAGTATAAAAAGGAGGAATATTCATTTCTCTCTTTTTATTAGAAAAGGAAGGAATAAATATGATGCGTAGTAAAAAAAAAGGAGGAATATTAGTATAAGTATAAAAAGGAGGAATATTTATTCCTCCCTTTTTATTAGAAAAGGAAGGAATAAATGTTCCTCTTTTAACAACTACGCATTTGTAGCCTTTTCAGATAATTATGGATATTTTTCTTTGATGCTACACCAACATTCGACAAGTAGTATTTTCTCAAAGGCTGGCTGCAAGGTGGAATTAAAACCATATCAATGAAGTTTCCGTACTCTGTTGCATTAAAATTCATTGGTATATCTTTTTGCCCTAGCAAGATATACCAATGGATTTAAAACACAAATCAGTGTGTACTTCATACTGATGGATTAAGTAGGAAGTACACAATGAGTAAATTTCTGAAAACTCAAAACGCATATGTTTATACCCTAAACTTACTGCTACTATACCCTAAACTTACTGATACCGTACCCTAAACTTACTGATACCATACCCTAAACTTTCTGCCACCATATCTTAAACTTACTGTCTGAACACTACACAAATCAGTTCTTAATAACTTTACTTTTAAGCGAAGCAGGAGGCACTCAAATAACTTCACAAAAGGTCTTTATTCAGCAAAACCTTTAGCACAACTAAGTCTTCAACAACATTAGTGAAGAAATCCAATTACTTGTTAGAGAACGTTTAACTAGAAACAAAAACACCAACTCTGAATATTAAATATGCAGACGCCAAGAAGTCACAACTTCAGGTACTTCAACTTCCGCACCTACTATCATATCATCATACTGTCATCATCTCCACACACTGCTGCTGCTTAGACATTATATATCGTTCAGTTCTCATCGGAGACATACACACACGTCATACGTTTCGACCTCAAGGTTGTTGCCAGCATATTCTTACGAGAGAGAATATGTCACGTTAAGTTTGAAAAATGTTAAGGAGAACGAACTCAAATTTACATAGAGAAAGAAACTAAAAAGAAAAGTTAAGTTAGAGTATACGTCACAAGTTTCATTAGAGAAAGAAAATAAAAAAGGAAAGTTAAATTAGAGTATACGTCACAAGTCTCATTAGAGAAAGAAAATAAAAAGGAAAATTAAATTAGAGCATGCGTCACAAGTCTCATTAGAGAAAGAAACTAAAAAGGAAAGTTAAATTAGAGTATACGTCGCAAGTCTCATTAGAGAAAGAAACTAAAAAGAGAAGTTAAATTATGGTATACGTTACAAGTCTGTTTAGAGAAAGAAACTAAAAAGGCAAGTTAAATTAGAGTATACGTCACAGGGTGTGAAATGAAACGAATGATTCGAGAGTAGACATTTATTTCGTACAACACATTAAATTTTTTTGAGTCAATTATGACCATACAGAGTCACAGTCAGGTATTATACATAATAAGTAGAATTAAATCATAACGGCAAACAATAAGCCACACTTATAGCTAGGTAGATTAATGAGCGTTTATGTCGTAAGACCAATAAAAGGAGATATGTGGGTCATAAAAATAAATATTTACTAAACAATGGCGGCGGCAATAGTAAGTATTTCGACTGTTTCGTTTTTCAAAAACAATATTTATTATTATTATTATTATTATTATTATATATTATTCAGGATCAGACAAACGTAAGAAATGACCCTGACAACGATTAAATGTGATATAGCTACAAAAACCCATCTGCGCATGCGCAAGATAAAATCTGACATCAAGATAGAAAGTGAAACTGAATCGCAAGTGTGTTAGTGAGGGGATCGGTAACCTCTGCTCTAGGGTATCTATAGGTTGCATACACCCCATGATACATCATTCCAAAGGTCTCTTCAGTAGCAGATAACCCCCAGCTCTTGGGAGGTCGAAAGAAAGCCGAATTTTGCTACGACGCATACTTTACTACTGATTGGAAAGATGCATAGCATCAAAGTGCATTTTTGTAATGGCTTTTATCACATTTAGCGTGAGGTTCTTGTAATGTACGCAGACTGTAATGAGATATCATTACGTTCATGTAAAGGAGATATGTGGGTCATAAAATAAATATTTACTAAACAATGGCGGCGGCAATAGTAAGTATTTCGACAGTTTCGTTTTTCAAAAACAATATTTATTATTATTATTATTATTATTATATATTATTCAGGATCAGACAAACGTAAGAAATGGCCCTGACAACGATTAAATGTAATATAGCTACGAAAACCCATCTGCGCATGCGCAAGATAAAATCTGACATCAAGATAGAAAGTGAAACTGAATCGCAAGTGTGTTAGTGAGGGGGATCGGTAACCTCTGCTCTAGGGTATCTATAGGTTGCATACACCCCATGATACATCATTCCAAAGGTTTCTTCAGTAGCAGGTAACCCCCAGCTCTTGGGAGGTCGAAAGAAAGCCGAATTTTGCTACGACGCATACTTTACTACTGATTGGAAAGATGCATAGCATCAAAGTGCATTTTTGTAATAGCTTTTATCACATTTAGCGTGAGGTTCTTGTAATGTACGCAGACTGTAATGAGATATCATTACGTTCATGTAAAACGTGATGAAGTAAGTAAATAATAGCAAGGAAGCTCCCCGGACCTGGTACATAGCTATAGCGAGAAAGTCAGAACCAATCATACACAGTGCGTCAAAGAATTTTTAAGACTGGTGCTAGATTTCAGCCTACGGTGGCGCCACCAGTGTAATCGCGAATGCGTTATAAACCGTGACCATCTGCTTGCTTTCTGTCAAAAGTACTGCGCAGTTGTTAAAGTAACTCAAACGAAACGGCCGTTCATTAGAGAAGTAAAATTTTTTTCATGTTGAATTATTAAGATGGAACAAAGGGCTGTTATTAAATTTAAAGCAAAACTTGGTAAAAGTGCCTCGGAAACGTACCAAATGATGAAACAAGTTTACGGTGAGTTTTTTTTTAAGTAGATCAAATGTTTTCCTGTGGCACAAACGTTTTTTGGGCGGAAAAGATACGCTAGAAGATGATAAGCATACCGGAAGTTCAAGTTCATCTAGGACACCTGAGATTATTGAAAAATTGAGTGATTTCGTGGAAAACAATCGATGTGCGTCACTAAGAATGATGGGATTCGAACCATCCTGCATGAAGATTTGGGCAAAACAAAAGTCTGTGCTGAATTTGTTCCACACACGTTAACCAATGAACAAAAATCAAGGAGAAGTTCACATTGCAGAGACATCATTTCAGCCGCATGGTGTTTTCAATATGATCCTAAAACAAAGCGACAAAGTGCGGAATGGAAGTCAAACAACTCACCACAAGCCAAAAAAACAAGAAAGTTCCATCGAAAATCAAAACAATGCTCATTACATTCTTCGATAGTAAGGGTATTATCCACAAAGAATTTGTTCAAAGTGGACAAGCAATTACTGGTGAGTTTTATTTAAATGCTTTGAGCCGTTTGATGGGCAGAATTCGTCCCATTCGTCCAGAATATCGGGTTCAAAACAGTTGGTGTTTGTTGCACGATAATGCACCCAGTCACACTTCACTTCTTGTTCGTAGATTTTTGGCGAAAAATAAACGTCTGTGTGTTGAATCATCCACCGTATTCGCCTGATTTAGCACCCTGTGACTTTTATTTATTCCCAAAACTTAAAAGGATGTTAAAAAGGTATTATTTTGATGATATTTCGACCATACAAACAGCTTCGACGTGTGCTTTGGAGGCAATTCCGCAAAGTGAACTGGAACAGGCATTCGAATCATTATGAAATCGCTGTAACAAGTGTATTGAAGCCGGAGGGACGTATTTTGAATAACAAACGGAAACAAATTATAATTTCTTGTTTCTATTTCATTTTACAGACCCCGTCTTAAAAATTCTTTGCCGCACTGTGTATAAATCTTTCTATGGTGCAACTATGCTACCTGGGCTCAATTCTCTACAAGCCAAATGTTTTTTATGAGCTCAATAAGAACGCGCTCAAGAAGATGAACTTCGGTGTCGGCATCAGGTCTCCGACATCTGTATATATAGGGTCGCGGGGAATCCCACGGGTCCGCGGTGACTCCCAGGGGTCCTTAAGGGAAACACTGACAAGCCCCTCCCCTCCTCATGGGGGGCTTGTCATTTCCAATGAGGCAGCTGTTTATGCCATCCCTCTGCAATATCCGGACAGCTCCAAGCGATACTACATTTGAATGACGAAACGTTCATTTAGAATTAGAATCAACGAGCATAAAAGGTAACGGTAAATTAACTACGGCCTTATCCAGAAAAGTCCAGTTAAAGTCCGCTACTCATATGTGGGATGACGTAAAGAAGTTAGCTTCCTACTCCACCCCAAAGTCTACTGCCATTCGCGAAACTTTGGAGATCATCACCAACTGCAAATCATGCAATGACAGCGTCTAGATGGAGCTGCCACCAGTTTGAAACGAGTTCTTCAAATAGTGAATGCCTTTTGCTTTCCTTCCGTGATTGCCTGTGCTAAACGAACATGACGCCTCGGGTCCTTGAATGAATAATTACATTCACATCTGTTCATTTATTGTAAAGTCACGGTATTCAAACTGTTGAAGCGTTCTATTTTTCAGTTTGCAGTTTGCTTGTCTACCTTCCTTGAAAAAGCCACCTGGTTGATGTGCGAAAGCTTGGAAACTTCTATTTATAATCTACGCCAAGAAATTCGGATTACTATAGTTTAGTTATACTATTTTAAGTGATGAAGTAAATCGGCGATAGTTTTGTAAAATATATTGTTGAGTAGCAACGAAATTAACTATTGTCGCGTCGCTTCATGCGAGAGCATTTAAAAATCAAATCTCAACAATGGTTTTGACTACTTCCGTTACCCATTTCCATTACATCTAAATTTTTTTACTTAGGATTTACACTGCCACTATGGAGAAAGATACATAGCATCGAAACGTAAATAACGTCTTAGTATTATTATGAAAATAGTTTAGTCCTCGCGGACCTCCATGAAAGGATCTCAGGAACCCCGAGGGTTTCGCGGACCCAATTTTGAAAACCGCTGCTCTCGAGGAACGCAAATATAGAGCTCATAAACGGAAGGCTTAGCACGCCGTTTTTATTTTCTTTTGTTATATGCTTGCATGTCAAAAGACGTTCTTAGAAACAACAACAGCAACACAAAAGAAAGAAGAAAGAAAAGTAGGAAATCATTTTTCTGACTGTTTAGCATTAAGTTAACAGTGCAAACTCGTGATAAATTAAAGCATCGGGATTTGCCTCATCTCATCTCTTCAACAAATCATTTTTACAACCGATTCACTATGTCCCGATGTCTGAAAAGCTTAGGGAGCGGATAGAAGCCTTCATATCAGCGTTTATTTTTCTTTTCGTGTGGTTTTCTTTCCCTAATCCTATGCACACGGTTGCTGCTTCTGACTCCATCAGAATTCTATCTCATGCATGGCTGAATGCTTCTGCCTTGCCAAGGTCAAGGATGGCCTAAAAGGTTAACTGCGGTAGTGCTTGCACTGTTAGAGTTGCTGTGAGGTTCTGAATAAAATAGGAAAGGTAAACGCCCCGCTGTGAAACATATTTACTGAGCGGCCGCTTTATTAAGAACACCATAATAACTTACTAATGGAAAGGAGAAACCAGAGTGAGTTTTAACTACCAAGATAACATTTTCTCGTAAGAACCATGCTAAAGAAATTATGAATTAGACAAGATCTGCATAAAATCATATTTAGAATAGCTTTGAATAATTAAATATATTAAATCAGCTCTGTTCTCTTTTCAAATTTTTGTTGAGTAAGGATAGGTTATACATATGCATATCACAGAGGTTGTTCAGAAAGTAATGCCTCCATATTTATGTACAAGCCCAGGGGCAAGGTATCAGATTGACACGAAACAAAGTTCAGAATTTCTACTTTAATTCACATATGTTATTTTTCTACGTAGTCCCCTTCCCACTCGATACAGATACGCCAAAGTTTAACAAGTTTTTCAAACCCATCAGTGCCGCCCAGGTGGCGTAGTGGTCTAAGGCGCTGGCCTCTGATCATTCGTCCGTAAGGGGTCCGGGTTCGAATCCCGGTCAGGCATGGATGTTGTGTTTGTCTTACGACACTGGCTCTCTCCCTTCCCTGGAACCAGTGACCCTAAATTAGGGACGGGCGACTGCTTATAGCCCATTGAGTTGCTCACGGTGGTCGTTAAACCTCCAATCAAAAAAAAAAAAAAAAAACCATCAGTAGTAAAAATGGAAGTTCCTGCCTACATTAGGTCTATAGGGTGCGCGTAGTGCGCGCAGTGCCGTATCTGCAGCACTTAAGTTTCGCTACCATAAAAGACATGCCCGACAGGTGTCAATTCCTCTAGTAGAAGAATTAAAGACATGCGAAATACAGATGATTTTCAGAACGGTTTTTAATAAAAAAATTGCAGAAAATAAAAGAGGTTCAAAGAATTAAAACGGGCAACAGCGTGTAAGATGAACATAAAAGAAACATCTGCTGCAGTTAAATATCATCTGCCAAGAAAACAGCTCACGTAAACAAGCTGTGGATAGAATGTTATGTTTTTGATTTTTACGAAGATTAATATTAGCATTCTGTATTTAAAAAAAAAACAGTGAAAATAATCGAATTTGCATTTCTGAATGCAAAATAAGCAGTATTATAATAATAGAGGGGGGGGTTGTCAAGCATTGCTTCTAACAAGAAAAAGGGCACCAAACGGATATCAAAGAAAGTACGTATTTTTACGGCTATTTCAAAGATAAGGTCTCTGGTCTTAAAAGAAAATCCACCGACCCAAGGAGCAATCGCTAAGTCGTTAAAAACCTCTGTATCAATTGCAAACAAGGTAATAAACAAAGAATTGAATCTGAGAAAAAAAACAAAAAAACATAATGTTCATAGCCTTTTGCGTGAGCACGTGGCTGAGCTGTGTAGACTTCTTTACAAAATCACTTAGCTCGAGACAGACGGAAATTTATTGTAAATATTAACGAAGCATGAATGTACCAGAATGACTAACAAAAGAAAAGTCGATTTTTTATCACAAATGAACAAAACAAGACTTACAAGTCGTATTTCCAAGAATCTAGAGAAAGTTTCGGTAAACAATTCATGATTATTCCTGGTTTCACGTACAATGAGAAATTAAAGTTAGGAGAAGTTGAAAAAAATGTTAAAAACAGTTCTACATATTACAAAAAAATGTTTTAACTCTTATATTTAAATACGAAATGTCATTTATCTACCCATAGATCCTTCAAAGGCTTTTTCATAAAAGCCTTTGATTCGATGAAACCATCAGCAGTTACAATGGCTCTGAAATCCTGCGGTATTGAAGATGCGTACATTAATATTATTAATAACATCTATGAAAATGCAAGTGCAAAGATTCGGCTGTTTGAAAATACAGCACATATAAAAATTGGAAAGGGAGTGAGACAAGGTGACACCATATCTCCGAAGCTCTTTAATGCCCATTGGAAAATGTCTTTCAATCGCTGAACTGGGGAAACAAAGGGATAAAGATTAATGGAGATTTTCTAACCCACCTTCGTTTTGCTGATGACGTAGTCATTTTTGCAACTACCCCATCAGAGCTGCAGAGTATGATCCAGGAACTTGCTGACAAGAGTAAAGAAGTGGGATTAAAAATGAACTTTCAGAAGACAAAAGTGATGTTCAATACTTTTACAAGAAATGAAGATTTATCGATTGATGGAGAAAAGCTGGAGATAACAGACACGCACGTTTATCTTGGACAGCAGATATCAAGTGAGGGTCACATTGATGAAGAAGTTAATCGGCGTACAAAACTTGCCTGGAGAGTTTTTGGAAGAAACAGCATAATTTTCAAGAGCAATATGCCATTATGTCTTAAAAGAAAAGTGTTTGATCAATGCATCCTTCCAGAGCTTACGTATGGTGCAGAGACGTGGACCTTAACTAAAAGAGACATACAAAGGCTGCAGACAACTCAAAGCAACATGGAGAGGTGCATGCTTGGTGTAACCAGGAGAGATAAGAAGAGGAACTCGTGGATCTGAAAAATGACAAGAGTGGAAGACATCATGATCAGAGTTAAATCCCTGAAATGGCAATGGGCTGGACATACTGCCAGAAGAACAGACCATCGATGGACAGCCGAAATTTTAGATTGGATTCCAAGGGACAAGAAAAGACCCAGAAGAAGACCACATGGGAGATGGGTGGATGAAATTCGCAAGTATGCGGGAGTGACATGGAGGAGACTGGCACAAGACAGACCGTTGTGGAGGAAACTTGGGGAGACCTTTGTGCAGCAGTGGATTGATAATGGTTGACAATGATGTATATTGATAATGGTTGACAATGATGTGGATTGATAATGGTTGACAATGAGAGTTTTTGGAAGAAACAGCATAATTTTCAAGAGCAATATGCCATTATGTCTTAAAAGAAAAGTGTTTGATCAATGCATCCTTCCAGAGCTTACGTATGGTGCAGAGACGTGGACCTTAACTAAAAGAGACATACAAAGGCTTCAGACAACTCAAAGCAACATGGAGAGGTGCATGCTTGGTGTAACCAGGAGAGATAAGAAGAGGAACTCGTGGATCTGAAAAATGACAAGAGTGGAAGACATCATGATCAGAGTTAAATCCCTGAAATGGCAATGGGCTGGACATACTGCCAAAAGGACAGACCATCGATGGACAGCCGAAATTTTAGATTGGATTCCAAGGGACAGGAAAAGACCCAGAAGAAGACCACATGGGAGATGGGTGGATGAAATTCGCAAGTATGCGGGAGTGACATGGAGGAGACTGGCACAAGACAGACCGTTGTGGAGGAAACTTGGGGAGACCTTTGTGCAGCAGTGGATTGATAATGGTTGACAATGATGATGATGATGATGAGATCCTTCAAAGAACAGAACTTCAGGATAAGGCTACCAGTTATGCATCCAAATCTGCGACTCTTTTCTTTACAAAATGAAAAAAGGGACGCGTATCAAGTCTATACCTTTTGCCCATTTTCCTTTCAAAGTCCCGTGATGTGTTACCGAGGAACTTTGAACTGCTAAAAAGTGCGCTTTCTAAACGCAGACCTAAAACAATGATTGGACTACTGGAAGTAGTGGAAGAGGAGTCGAATAAATTGCCACTACCAATTTTAACAAGCGCCTTCTTATCTTGGGAACCTAGATGCAGGCTCCAGAGAGGGCTATCAGATAGAACATTTAAGAAAGAAATAATTTGATTTTAAACATTAATTATATTGCTGGAAAATCGTTTTAAAAATATGTGAATGTCCTCTGTGTTACAGGTTACGAGATGTCTAATATGTACGTTGGCAGCCATCGGCGCTCGACCTACATTTTAGACATCTCGTAAACAGAGGATATTCACACATTTCACACTCCAAAAAAATTGACTGTATATTTTATTGTTTTGGACCATTAACAAGGTTATCATCATCAGACCGTAAACATAACAGTTTTATGCCGTATTATTTACAGAAAACAACTGTGAAGGAACAGTTAGGCGCTCCGTGAATCCTACCGTTTTGTAAATATCAATATGTCCTTCTTCCCCCGCACTTCCTAAAACTTTGGGGATGTCTTCCGAAAGTTTTTCGTACTTTCCCCAAAAAAACGGCCTACAGTCGAGTCAATGAAGGTTGAAAATGGGCAAATATAAGAAATAAATATGAAAGTTTTGAAACTTGGCACACTTGTTTTGTAGGTATCTAGTGAAGATTATATCAAAAGCACTGACGAATCAGAGATGAGTTCTAGCCGCCATCTTGAATAAATAGGTACTTTTTTTTTTTTTCGTGAATATTTTGAAAACGGTTGGTCGTAGCCCAAAAATACTAGTCACAAAATTGAAGCTTACTAAATTTCCTACAAAAAAGGTTAATTTCACTTTTTTTGTATCTCTAATAGTTTCTGAGATAATTGGGTGTCAATGTTGTACTGTTTCGCTGTACTATAATTGACCTCTTTCTTGTAAGCCGTATGAGTACCTGTTAATATTACATTGACTTTAGGACACATAGCGTTATTACTGACGTAAGGACTACGTTACAGCGGAAAGAAATTTACGTTAAAACTTCAATACCGAGGGAATATTTTTATGGCTTGCTCATCATATTTTGGGAATGTTTTCTCCTAGATATTTTTATTCATTCACCCATAGTGAAATCCTAGATGTGCTGGGCCCCCAAAGTATTGTACAGCCTCCGGGCCCTTTGTCTTTTTAAATGTGTTCTGGGTAGAGGAGAAGAGATATCGGATGCCACAATAACCAAAATTTTATGCAATATGCTATCCACAATATCCGGTCTCGATACAGAACTCCCAAATCGTATTCTCCGACTGAGGATTGAAATTTAACAGTTAATCAAGCCTCAGTTATTCCAGCGAATTACTCCTGCTACCAGAAATTTTTAGTGATATGGATACGAATAAAATAAGAACAGAGTTTTTCCGTTATTATACCAAAGGAACTTCGGAAACACTTCTGAAGATTCAGAATTTTCCGTAAACACATCTTAAAAACGGTAATTTACCGTCAATACAAGAAAAAAATTGCGGGAAGATTTCTGAAAATTCAGAATTTTCCGTTAACACATCTTAAAAACGGCAATTTACCGTCAATACACGAAAACAAATTGCGGGAAGATTTCTGAAAATTCAGAATTTTCCGTTAACACATCTTAAAAACGGCAATTTACCGTCAATACACCAAAACAAATTGCGTGAAGGTTTCTGAAAATTCAGAATTTTCCTTTAACACATCTCGAAAACGGCAATTTACCGTCAATACACCAAAACAAATTGCGTGAAGGTTTCTGAAAATTCAGAATTTTCCTTTAACACATCTCGAAAACGGCAATTTACCGTCAATACAAGAAAACAAATTGCGGGAAGGTTTCTGAAAATTCAGAATTTTCCTGGAGTACGAAAAATTCGGGAAATTCACGTGTGTGTGTTTTTTTTTTCTTTTTTTTTTGTTTTTGTTGTTGTTGTTGTTTTTGTTGTTGTTGTTGTTGTTGGTTTTTTTCGTTATTTCACGAGAAAGATTGTCTCGAAACACGCTCCCTCAATTCACGAAAGAAATCACGGAAGATGGCTCATGAGTTTCAGAATTTTTTTACCGTGGCACAGAAAATGCAAAATTAAAATTTTGCCTTCTAACCTTTCGAGGCGATTTAAATTTTGCCTATCAAACACATCAGAAAGATTCAAGTTAGGGGCTGAGAGTTTGGCGGACGTACTTTAATTTGATGCAGCAGCGAACTACATTTAAGACGTCTCACGGCAATTTGGACACGAAACATCTTCAAAAGTGACGATCTGAGCTGAGGCTTTTTCCCTATTAATGCTTTAGGATGTTCTAGGGTCAGCTCGTTACGGGCGTTTGTGTCTGCACGCTGCCTCATCTGTAATTCTGTTTCATTTTTTGTGTGTTGCGACCTGTAATTTATGACTTTGTTTCCATTACTAAGCGGTAATAACACAAAATGGAACGAGATAATGAAAATAAAACCAGCCTAAAATCTCTCTTCTGCTGTCAATTAGCATATAGAAAACCAGATATGAAACTAAATGGTTGCCATCACTGTTAATGGAACAATTCCCCTTTTGTTGCTACTCATTAACTATCGTAAATTCTAATTCCTTCGGAAGTTGAGCTTATGTGAACTTTCATTGTGCGTGGTAAAGTTACACTACGGCATAAAATGTTACAGATAAGAAAAGAAACACGAAAGAAATAAAAATGAAAATCGATGGAGTGCGTTTAACACAAACTTTCCCATGCGTTCACTGGCCGCTTTATTTCGAATAAGCCAATGTTCGTTAAATGTTCGTACCACAATAACAGCGGCGGATTCTTGTGAAACTGTGAGAGACGAGATATTGTGTTTTAATTTAGCACCAGAAATACAGTTAAGTTTGCAGAGAAGGTGACGGATTACTTTGTTCGCGTTCATTTTGTTCACCGTTCACTTTGTTCACATTCATTTCATCCTCATAATGGATAGAACACCGTGGAAATTTTCTGATGGAATTTTCGTCACTAAGCAGAAAAAAAAAAAAAAAAGAAAAGAAAAGGTCAACGGACGTTGTTTACATGCGATTTTTTTCCTGTTTAAGTTTTTCGATTAAAATATAACGACTTTAAATGCCATTTAAAGTAAAACGAAGAACATTACTTTGAAGAGCTTTTTAACTCTTTTGTACGGTACGATGTTGAAATCACTGTGACATAAATCAAAGCTTTACAAAAATCTTTTAATATTTGAAATACATCTTGTGCAATACAAATTTGGAAGATGTGAATCCGTTTATTGGTGAAAATGTGACATAGATGTTAAGTGAGATAATATCCGAAAACTTGAAAATTTCGTCGTCCGGGAGCGAGAATCGAACCCGCGTCTCCCAGAGCGCCCCAGTATGCTAACCACTATATCATCCAGAACGACAAAATTTCAAGTAGTTTTTTTTTTTTTTTTATTGAAGGTTTGACGACCACCCGTGAGCAACTCCATGGGCTATAAGCAGTCCCCCGTCCCTAATTTAGGGCCACTGGTCGCAGGGAAAGGAGAGAGCTAGCACCGTAAGACAAACACGTCATCCATGCCTCGCGGGATTCGAACCCGAACCCATCTCGGACGAATGGCCATCGCTTATACCAGTGCGCCTCCGGGCCGGCTTCAAGTTTCCGATTAATTTGAATACAACCATCACAATTTTCAAGTTTTCGAATATTATCTGACTTAACTAACATCCATGTCATATTTGCACCAATAAATGGATTCACATCTTCCAAATTTGTATTGTACAATGGTGTAATTCCGTATTTCATTCATTGATACATCTTGTATATTGTTTTCATACAGTTCTTAGCTTTTCAGTATATTTATTTTTTATTTTGATTATTAATTGTTTACAATTTCCGCATCTCTAACTTTCATGCGAATGAACTATATAATGCTTTCTATATGAGTCATAATTATTTAACGCGTGAGAAAAAAAAATCCATAAAGATGTAACGGTGAAAAAAAGTTTAGGTTTATATTTTACTGTGAATTTGCGGCGTGAGAGAAGGAAGACAGAGACGTTTTTCACAAAGAAAAAAGGGGATCTGAAATTTTCCTCTTCAATCCAACACATTGATGGATTGGAACAAACTTTGATTAATGTCATAGGGATTGACGTCGCAATACACAAAAGACTTAAAAAGCTCTTCAGAGTAAAGATCCTCGTTTTACATAACATTTAAAATCATTATATTTCAATAGAAGAACTTAAACAGGAAAAAAAATCGCACGTAAGCAATGTCCGCTGACCGCCCTCGCCCACCCTCCTCGCTGGCTAGTGACAAAAATTCCATCCAAACAGAAAATTCGGAAAATTTCCACGGTATTCCATCCATTCTGAGGACGCCGTTCGCTTTGTCCACGGTATTTCATCCATTCTGTGCAAAGTGAACCATGGACGAAATGAACAGTGGACAAAATGAACAGTGGACAAAATGAATAGTGGACAAAATCAACAGTGGACTAAATGAGCAGTGGACAAAGTGAACGGCGGACACAGTGAACAGTGGACGAAATGAACAGTGGACGAAATGAACAGTGGACTAAATGAGCAGTGGACAAAGTGAACGACGGACAAAGTGAACAGTGGACGAAATGAACAGTAAACTAAATGTACAGTGGACTAAATGAACAATGGACAAAGTGAAAGGTGGACAAAGTGAACCGTGGACGAAATGAATAGTGGACTAAATGAACAGTGGACAAAGTGAACGGCGGAAAAAGTGAACCGTGGACGAAATTAACAGTGAACTAAATCAACCGTGGACAAAGTGAACGGCGGACAAAGTGAACTGTGGACTAAATGAACAGTGGACAAAGTGAACCCTCGGAGAAAGTTAACCGTGGACGAAATGAACAGTGGACTAAATGAACCGTGGACAAAGTGAACCGCGGAAAAAGTTAACCCTGGACGAAATAAACAGTGGACTAAATGAACAGTGGACAAAGTGAAAGGTGGACAAAGTGAACCGTGGACGAAATGAACAGTGGACAAAGTGAACGGCGGAAAAAGTGAACCCTGGACGAAATGAACAGGGGACTAAATGAACCGTGGACAAAGTGAACCGTGGAAAAGGTAAACCGTGGACGAAATGAACAGCGGACTAAATGAACAGTGGACAAAGTGAACCATGGACGAAATGAACAGTGGACTAAATGAACAGTGGACAAAGTGAATGGCACACAAAGTGAACCGTGGACGAAATGAACAGTGGACTAAATGAACAGTAAACTAAATGAACAGTGGACAAAGTGAAAGGTGGACAAAGTGAACGGTGGACGAAATGAACAGTGGACTAAATGAACAGTGGTCAAAGTGAAAGGTGGACAAAGTGAACGGTGGACTAAATGAACCGTGGACTAAATGAACAGTGGACAAAATGAAAGGTGGACAAAGTGAAAGGTGGACAAAGTGAACCGTGGACGAAAGGAACAGTGGACTAAATGAACAGTGGGCAAAGTAAACGGCGGACAAAGTGAACCGTGGACGAAATGAACAGTGGATTAAATGAACAGTGGACAAAGTAAAAGGTGGACAAAGTGAACAGTGGACAAAGTAAAAGGTGGACAAAGTGAACCGTGGATGAAATGAACTGGACCACGTGAACATGGGCGAAGTAAATACGGACAAAGTGATAGGGAACCGTGGATAAAACACTAACTTTGGAAACAGGGATAGTGCCTCTTAATATGAAGGGTTAGTTTGTTGGCTAAGAATAGGTTTTGTTTCCTCTTTCCAACCGTAGGTTGAAGAAGCGTATATGTTCCAGCTTTGTCCGTCTGTCTGCCTGTCCGCACGATAACTCGCGTAAAAATGGTTCGATTTCGATGAAATTTTAGTATGTGATAGGTGACAACCTGGGGACAAACCCTGTTGAAAATGGGCGAAATGGGGTCAAAGATCAGGACATAGGAGCTGGATCCATTCCATCGCCCTTATGCGTCATACCTTACGTAAAAATGCTTCGAATGTGACAAAACTTTATCATGTTGTTCCGGAGGTATACTAAACCGGTTCAGTTGAATATCATCGAAATAGGGTCAAAGAAAAGGGCACAAGAGCGAGATTTATTCCACAGCCATTATCCTCATAACTTGACTAAAAATGCTTCTATTGAGACAAAACTTTAGTTTGTTGTTCCGGAGGTATAGTGAACCAATTATGTTTAGTATAATCGAAATGGAGTCAAAGGTTAGGGCACAGGAGCGAGATTTATTCCACAGCCATTATTCTCATAACTTGAGTTAAAATGCTTCTATTGCGACAAAACTTTAGTATGTTGTTCCGGAGGTATACTGAAGGAATCAATAAATTCATTGATTATGATACGCTTTCCAAGATTCATTGAATCATGCAATTCATTGATTATGATACACTTTCCAACATACCAGCAATTTCTGGTATGGTGGAAAGCGTATTATAAATAATCAATGAATTGCATGATTTTACTAACTTGTCAGTTAATATAACTACACTGCTGGCCACCCAAAATGCAACACCAAGAAGGACACGAGATAGCAAAGCCAGATTTACTGAACACATAACAACAGATACAAAGATGAAACGATTGAGCTTACAGGCCCGTGCGACTTGCGGAACACGCAGACATCAAAAGTTCGTGTGGCCCCCATGGCTGGCAATAACAGCCGCTACACGCCAGAGGCTTTGGATGTGAGCTTGGGGTATGTCAGTCCAGCTTTCTTCCATACGTTGCCACAGTTCATCAGGCGTAGCCGCGGGTGGTGCTTGCCAGGCCACTGGGTTGCCGATCAGCAACCAGACCTGTTCGATGGGCGACATATCGGGAGAACAGGCGGGCCACGGCAGCAGTAACGCCTTTTGGGCCGTAAAGAATTGTTGCACGATGCGAGCCACGTGCTGGCGTGCATTGTCCTGTTGAAACGTGTCCGCTGGCAGGTCCTGCAGATAAGGGAAGACTACAGTCTCCAAAACGTCGGAGATGTAGCGGTGGCTGTTGAGTGTACCGGCGATGCGTACCAGAGGGGTGCGGGTGTCATATCCAATTGCGCCCCAAACCATAAAGCCAGGCGACGGACCGGTATGGCGATGCATAATGCAGGCATCATACAGTCTCTCGCCACGGTGCCGCCACACGCGTATCCGACCATCGTGGTGTTGCAGGCAGAAGCGTGATTCGTCGGAGAAGACAATGTCGTTCATTCCGTAGTCCAGGTGCGGCGTTCAACGGCCCACTGCCACCGCACTCGCCGGTGGTGTAACGTCAATGGTAATCGGAGCAATGGGCGTCGTGCGACAAGTCCCCGCTCCTGCAAACGACGTCGAACGGTACGTGCTGACACAGGTTGTTGCGCAACACACCCTAATTCCTGCACTAACGTTCGTGATGCGGCGGTGCGAGCCGTCAATACCCGCCGCACAACATGTCGTTCCTCTCGTTCAGTGGTGTGCCGCGGCTGCGGCAATCACTCACGTCGGTCCGTCCGCCCCACTTGCACACACCGAATCCATACTCGCCTCACTGTGGCTGGATGTCGTCCCACACGGGTGCCGATGTCTCGGTACGATAAACCGCTGTCGCGATAAGCCACTATTTGTCCTCTGTCGAACTCCGAAACGTGCCGGAATGATCGCCGTATTCTGCGACGAGGCATCAGAAAGCTTCCCACGCACAGGTCCGGCAGCACAACACACTTCCACTACTTAAACCCCGCCTTCTGTGCACCCTTCTTATAGTGCTTCTCGGTGGCGTGTCGGGCGCACATGATTTGCATATGCCCTGCAATGCTAATCGTTTGCATGTCTTCTCGCGGGCGACGCATGCTGCGAATTTCAGGCCAGTCGGATGCTTCCTTCTTGGTGTTGCATTTTGGGTGACCAGCAGTGTAGTATGCCAGTCTGTTGTGTAGACTGTAGTACAAGTAATAGCATAAGTCGTCCAATCATCATTCACGAATGCTCTTTCATTTCGCATCCCCACCTGGCCGGTTGTCTTACTAAACTCAATGAGTAAGTCCAAGGGCGTACTTATAGGCGCCCTCTGAAAGTGTTTCATTTTTTATGTTTTTGGTTAAAATGTGACTTACATTAGAAAACAATGCCTTAATTCAATAAAAATGCATCAACTTTTACATTAGAAAAAAAGCTTTAATTTTTCCTTCTATTTTTTATTAACATTAATATGTTCTGGTGGATTTCAAAAACTTCCATTTTGTGTCGTACCTCCTCCCATCCACCCCCCACCCCCACTCCTCCCGAAAAAAAATTCTATGTACGCCCCTGAATAAATCATTCTTTATTCCAAAGCGTCTAAAAATGCGAGGACAAGCTCAAATTGGCAAATTTTCTAAAAGAGCAGGAGGCCTCTACCACTCACCGTTCACGATGAATGAATCGCCACGAGCGAACAAGCGCATTCACAGCTCTTTTTGGCAAACTGCCCAAAAGGTCAAGAGCTTAGGAGATCCATTCATCGTTCGTTCGCGAATAAATCTCCGCTCGTGGCGAATGATTCGGGCACACCATTCAAATGAATGGCATTAACGTGTTATTCCTATTCTTGAGGTTTCACTATTATTTCCTAGCTGACTGCTCTCTCACATAACGGTTGGTGCTTCTTAAATCTTATATTTCTTTCTTATTGGGAATTCGTTTCCGAACTCATCGGGCAGGAAGAACGTTAAACGTGGTGTGACTTTAATGTGTGCCGCGGTAATGACCGAATGAATGATCATTCACAGCAGCGTGAGCGAACCATTCACCAATCACGGTGAAGAGTCATTCGTCGAAGTAATGGCTGATTAAATGATAATTTACAGCGGTGAGAGCAAACCATTCACCATTCACGGTGAATAGTCATTCGTCGCAGTAATGGCGGGTTGAATGATCATTCACAGCGATGAGAGCGAATCATTCACCATTCACGGTGAAGTCATTCGTCGCAGTAATGGCGGATCGAATGATCATTCACAGCGGCGAGAGCGAACCATTCACGGTGAAGAGTCATGCGTTGCGGTAATGGCGGATCGAATGATAATTCACAGCGGCGGGAGCAAACCATTCACATTGAAGAGTCGTTCGTTGTGAAGGAATCATTCACAAATGGTCGTTCGCTGATTTCCCGCGGTGAGAGCGAACCAGTCATTGCAAAGAGTCATTCATTGTGAACCAATCATTTACAAATGTTCCATCGCTAATTTCCATCGGTGAGAGAGAACCATTCATTGCGAAGAGCCATTCGTTGTGAAGGAATCGTTCACGAATGGTCCATCGCTAATTTCCAGCGGTGAGAGCGAACCATTTACGATGAAGACTCATTCGTTGTGAACGAATCATTCACGAATGGTCGATAGCTAATTTCCAGCGGTGAGAGCGAAACATTCACTGCTAAGAGTCATTCGTTGTGAAGGAATCGTTCACAAATGGTCTATCACTATGTAGTACAGAGGAAACTCCATCTTCAGGACAAGGTCCGCTTATGCTGAAATGCTTTGCTGTGCTACACGGTTTTAGAAAATTTTAGAATTAATTCGTTTGCAGGAATAGTAGGCAATATTCAGCAGTACGAGTACGTTCTTCTTTTGTCAGTCATCGTGTGAATCTTCCACTTTAAGATATCATCTATTGGCCGCATTGGTCATTAGAGTCGTAAAACAGCATTTTTCCCAGGGAAATCGAGCGTAGTCGGTTGGCTAAGTGTTTTATTGTTTTATTGTCCTACGTAGTGATTTGTGCAATACAGGGTGTCCCAGCTGAAAGTAGCACGTTCTGGAACGGTGAAGAATGAATGAATAAAAAACAGCGTGCAATAACATTGCTGTTCATATATTGTGAAGAATGTCAACACTTCATATGATTACAATAGTCTTGTCATGTCGTCACAATAAGTGCTGAAAATGTTCGCCTGCAATGGTTTTCTTGAGCATATTGTGGAAGACATCACGTAACTCATC
This sequence comes from Macrothele yani, assembly GCA_039090855.1. Lineage (NCBI taxonomy): Eukaryota > Metazoa > Arthropoda > Arachnida > Araneae > Macrothelidae > Macrothele > Macrothele yani. The sequence continues at coordinate 47,379,601 of CM076998.1, read as the reverse complement.
CGCCATGATGCTATTGATAACTTTTGTGATATTGGTATTCAGCTCATCTAGCGTGTGTGGATTAGTTTCATACACTTTGCCTTTAAGGTTCCCCCCACAAATAAAAGTCACACATACTAAGGTCAAGTGAACGAGGGAACCACCAACATCTGGACCGTTCGCTCAGCACTGCATACCGAATGCACTTGATGCAAAGATGCTCGTGCAGTACACGCTGTGGCCCCGCCTTGTTGAAAGAATGCGTACAGTTTCTCCTCTTCTGTCAACTGCTCAACGAGCACGTTGAATATATCGTTTATGTACCGCTCTGAGTTAATAGTGTTGGTAAAGAATATGGGTCCAATTATTCTGCTTGCGGTCAGTGTGCACCATATCCCAAACTTTTCATCGTACAGTGGAGTTTGGAACATTTCTCCGGGATTCTCGGAGGACCAATATCATGTGTTTTGGGTATTCACATAAATGGAGAGGTGGAACCAAGCCACGTCAGATGTGAAATACAGATAAGGATCCGTAAGACCAGCACTCTACCACAAACAGCCTTTCTTGTAGAAGCGGTGTCATTCTGAACAGCTCAAATGCCCCACAAACAACAACACAAATCTCAGCTACAAAACCAGTAATACAAACGTTTACATTAATTACAAATGTTTACATTAAATACACCTGCAGAAACAACGTTTACATTAAATACACCTGCAGAAACAACGTTTACATTAAATACACCTGCAGCAACAACGTTTACATTAAATACACCTGCAGAAACAACGTTTACATCAATCTACGGGCGCCGTGTTGCTTTTAGTTGGGACACCCTGTTGATTTGAGCATCCAGACGGCATAACAACTAACGACTTTACTGCTCTTGGAGGCAGCAAAAGAGTTTTCTTGGAAGCAACGGAGAGCAAGGGTTGGAGGACAGAAGGGATCACGCGAAGAAAGGGGTGGAACTCAAAAGTTTGAAGAAGGGGAGGGAGCTAGAAGGACATGGGCGTCCGGATGGCCACTGCGAAAGAAAAAAAATTGCACAGAATTGGAGTTGATAAGAAAGAGCGAAGAATAATTAAGAAAGAGAATAAGTAGTGTGACTGAAAGTTTTAAGAAATAAATACGCACTAAAATAAATTTTAGGACAACAAACGCAATAAATTTAAGCAAATAATAAATAGATTTAAACGAGAATCAATCCCGTTCAGATTATTTTTCTTCACAACGAGCTGCAATCAGGGAGTCCACTGATACATTACATTGATCAGCACTATACTACATTCATATTTATGTTACATTTACTATTTTCGTCTAAACTGACTATAAATGTATATCATATTCAGACAAAAAAAAAAAAAGAGTGAAAGAGAAAGATACAGGATGTTGGACTCCTATAGAAATAAAATCCTGCTTTCGTCAATGCCCACACAGCAACAATATTTCTTGACGGCTTTCTCAATGAAAGTAATCAGCAAATTGCAAACTGAATAATAGAACGCATCAACAATTTGAACGCGGTGACTTGACGATAAACAAGCAGATGTATGCAGTTATTCATTCAAAGGCGCGGGGTGTCATGTTCGTTTAGCACGCGGAGGTCATTGAAGGAAAACAAAAGGCATTCACTATTTGAAGAACTGGTTTCGAACTTGTGGCAACTGCAGCGAGACGTTAACATTGCATGATACGTTGTTGGTAATGATTTCCAATGTTTCGCGAAAGGCAGTAGATTTTGGGATGGAATAGAAAGCTAATATCTGTACGTCATCCGACATAGGGGCAGCTGACTTGATCTAGACATCTCTGGATATAGGGCCGACGTTACTTTACCGTTCTTTATGTCCATTTTATGTTCGTTGACTCTAATTCTAAATTAATGTTTGGTCATTCCAAGCGTTGATTTCATTAATGGTCATCTGGTTGATGTGCAAAAGCTTGGAAACTTTGATTTCTATTCTACATCAAGAAATTCGGATTACTAGTATATAGATATGCTATTTTTTAAAGTGTAGTTGGTATACAGTTCCTTGTTATTAATTATTTCTTGGCGGTTTTCAACAGAAGAAAACGCGAAAATGAATTACTATTTGAGATTGTGTTACTAACCAACCTTCAAAAACTTTAGGCACTTTAGACAGCGAGCCATCTTGATGGTCGAGGGATCTGAGGCGCTGGTCACTGGCTATTCTTGCGAGACGCTTGTCCAATGGCGAGGGCTCTGTTCGTTTCATGAAACAAATGATTCTAAATTGGGGACGAGTAACTGCCTATAGTCCTCAAAGTTGCTTATGATGGTAGTTAAACCGCGAAACAAAACAAAAAAGAAAAAAAAAGGAGAAAAAAAAATCAAGCAGAAAAGTAATAATCTCAAACATTGTACTCTTTTTGGTTGAACAGCAGCCAAAACACATTTTTCTCACTTTTTTTCCTTGAATTCCAGTGAAACAATAAAAAAGAGTTAAACACACACACACACAAAGTGGAATAAAATAAATGTACCTATACAAGCACAGTGACAAATTTTTTCGCGGAAATGTCGCATTGTGTCTACGTGAAGGAATGCTTGTATGTGGTATGATTATTGAAATATCTGTTACCTATAAGGAGAATGCCTAAAAAACGTTGAAATAAGCACAAAACACTAAAACTTGTTACCATTCACTGATCACACTCCGAGAGTATACAAACTTAAAGATAGCAGTTCTAGGAATGGAATTCGTAAGACAATATCCATAGCTTTACAGATTCCGTTCTCAGATTTCACTGAAGTAAGGGTGGAAAAAAAAAACGATCAAGACATCGTCGGTATGTATTCAACGCATGTCAGAATGTGGGAGGATATATTATATTTTCCTTGTTTTCATTCCAAAATAGGATATCAGTTTTAGAAAAAATGGTCTCAAAGTTTTAAACTTCCTAATGCTTTTAATTTAATGAACAATTTAGGCCATGCGCTTTATATAAGATTCTTATTTAAATATACGAACTGAGGATAAGCTTAATGCATCAATGCATTTAGCTTGTCCTCAGTTCAAATCTTCTCGCGTTACAGTTATTTAAAATATTAAACTAAATATGAATGCGCGTTTACATGGACATAATATGAGGGTGTTCCCAATAAAATGGCTAGCAGTGTATATGCAAACACACATTCATTCTTTCTTTCGATGTAAATCACTCGCACGCAGATATACATGCATCTGTTACACTAACACTGGGAATTATTTGTTACCAAGGGTATAATATTCAATATCATGTCTCTTTGTCACCGTCTTTTAGTCAGCAAGAAAGGAAAGTTTACAAGACCTTCAAGGGCACATCAGCAACTGTAATGATCGTTAGTAACAATTCTAAAGCATTTCCCAGTGGAATCGAACACTTTACATTAGGGGAGTTCTTGTAGTTAAGAATTTCATTGCAGTCATTTTAACTATGTCTTCAGCAAACAGTAACACTGTGAACAAAATTGATCGCAAGCTAAGTAATTATTTTATTGCTCTTACCGAGGCCGAACTCCATTTTCCTCAAAACAGGGGATAGCGAGTAGGATCCGAAAAGAAATCAGGGGAATCACACAGAGGATTTGAAGTAGAGAGAAATAACGGACGTAATTCTTTGAGTCTTCGAAGCGCACAAGAGAATGAAATGATGCAAGGAAAATAAGGGAATAAAAAGAAGATGGTTAGGAAGAAGGATAAGTAGTGAGGTAATATGATCTCGGGACAAATCATAAACAGTATAATAACAGCTTTTAGCTAATAATGAATAGTAGATTAAATGTAACGAGTGCATTTACTGCTGTTTTCGTGTTATAAAAGTTGCATCTGTAATCGAGCCTAAAGCGGAAGAGTAAATTCCCGTAAACATATAGCTCATATATATACATTGTATATATACACATATTTTTTTTCAATTTTCCATAATTTTTTAATTATCTATTGATGCGCATTTTCACGTCAATTTCACGCGTTCGGTCTCTAAAAATGTCTCCAATAATTATGCAAAACGTTTTCCGCCTTTTCTCAAAAATTACCATTTAAATCACAAGATTAAGGCTAATTATAATAATTTGTGTGAAGGGAAAACTGTCGAGAGCATTAACAGCATGTCACCGAGAGCTGACTGCGTTAACTTGTCAAATACAACCGCTGGGCATTCCCGACAAAGTGCCTCATTACTAATGCACCTCGTGATCTGCACTCAATATGTCAGAAAAAGTCTGTCAGTAAAGCTTCTTAACAACCGTATTTACGTTTGCTGTGGGCTGCAGATCATAGAAGCTTATCATCTTATTAGGCATACTTTGCAAAAAAAAAAGAAAAAGAAAAAAAAATGGCGCTTGCTTTTAAAAATACTTTTTTTTTTCTGTTTTCGGGTTTAACGACCACCGTGAGCAACTCTGGGATCTATGCTCACCCTCCCATCCCAATTTGTCCCTGGCTCCAGGAAAGGAAGAGCCAGTATCATAGAGAAAAATTCTCACCTAAAATCGGGGGGGGGGGGGTCAAACCCAGGACCATCTCGGAGATACAGATGCTTTAGACCGTCACAAGGCCACCGGGGCAGCGAAATATACGACGCTCGAGATGAGGATTTCAGGAAGAGAGTGTCTGAACCCCACGTCTTATAAACAACATTTAGAAGTGCAAGATTTCGGCAAGAGTGCCCAACAAGAAAGTCACACGGAAGCGAGGTAGAAAGGGAAAAGAAGACGAACTTTTTTATAGACGAAGGGAGAAAGCAGTACCCGGAGTCCGACGGCTTAACGTGCGTATCCGACGCACGGCGGATATTTAGTGGTTCGAGCGTTCGTACCTGCCTGGGATCGATCCTGAGACTTTTCCGTCGCAGTCACGAACGTTGACCACTAGGCCATCCGCAGCCCCATTCACAACGCTAGTAGTCTGCTTCTACCTTATATCCTTTGTAACCATCTGTCCAAAGAATATCTAACTGAGAAGAAGTTAAGGCTCGGCGAGACTTAACTAGCGCCGCCATATCTTAAGAGTTAAAAAGCAGTGCACAGAAGCCAACATACAGGCTGATGCCGGAGCAGACTGCGCATGCGTATTTCTGTTGATTTCAATTTTTTGGGTAAAGAACAGTCAGCCCAGCTACTCACAACATGTGATTGTTACCTTCTCGGTAGCATAATCACTTCGCAAATCGGATATGTTAGTTTTGTTACGCCAATCGGGTTAGTTAAGGCTTTTGTTTGTTCTTCAGTTTTTCAGAAACATTTTTAGTAATGCCAAATACTAGGGAATGTCTGCATTCTGTACGGATCCTTAGGCCTAACTATAATATTTGCTGAAATTTAATTTAAATAGTAATACTTGTGTTATTGCATGTTTTTCTTACCAAAATAAGGGATGGGCGGGATATCAGAAAAGAGCAACAGCAACAAAACAAAAACAAAAAACTGCTCTAAGCAAATAGTCATCCGATCGAAGGAAACCATCGTGGATCGAAGAAAAACTTCACTGCCGTAGTCCCCCTAACGTGTTTTGCTCCTGAATGTTAACTTTCCCGCAGAGCATATTAACTCTTAAGATGTGGTAGCGCTGTTGTCGCCTGTTTTACGTTATCTCTATGAGAGTTGGCGCTCTTCAAGCTTTATATTCTTTGATTTGCCTAAGCTCAGCCTTTTTTGGGGTTTCTTTGCATACATAGGAGTAAGCTTAATATGCGTTTTTGCACATATTTGCGAGCATCTGTCTAGGCTTACAATTTACATTGGTGTATTTATTTTAAGCATTTATATAGATTCGCCATTGCTTTAAAGCATCCTTTGCAACCACCTTCAAGATTAGCATTTTTATGAGAACACGGCAGTCGAAGTTTAGCATCTGTTTTGGTGCATTCTTTTAATTTGTTTTAGTTCATACTCTGCAGGCGTCTATCTGTTCTTTAAATTTGCATTTTCAAGTTAATGTTGTTTCATACTTTTGTTTAAACGTAGCATTTTCTAACCCAGTAATATTTAAGTCAGCTGCTACAGCACTGTTATCACATACCAACAGTAATGGAAGTGAATACTCTACATCAGTATGAAGCATTTATTGAAATCTTAAAAGGAACCATCAGTAAATTTGCAGTAAGTCAGACTAGGGAAAGAATGAAGTGCATTATCGGAGTATGCACAATCTATCTTTGCTTGACTGAACGATTAAATTAGTCATGTGTCGCGTGCGAGGGCAAAATAATAAATAGGATACGGGGTTTTTGGTTTCAAGATCGCGCGATCCATGTGTAGGGTGGGGGGTGGGGGGCGAACACACTAAAAAGTAAGCTGAACTATTGAGCCCCTCACGGATCATGTTAGCTTCAGTTGACGAAATTCATCGCAAGTGTACATTCAAAACCCCTTCAAAAAATTTAATTCCTACAGCTTCATTTAAATGGAACGGAATTCGCTTCCGAAAACTGATATCCTTTACGTCAATTGGAATTCGTTTGAGAAACTGTTTTTCTTCTACAATTTTTTGAAAGGGGCTTCAATTTTGGAAACCGTTTTCTTCGCACTATTGGCTGGTTTTGCAAATGATTTCATATCAGGAAATTCGTTTCTTCTCTTTTAAATTACTGGAGTAGAATTTAACTTAATAAAACTGATTTTTTTTCAACTTCCGGCTTGTGCAAATAAATTTTCCATCTGGAAACTTATATTTTTCATTGTCAACTGATTCAAGAGGAGCTTTCTTTAAAAAAATTGTTTTTTCTTGTTTTTAATTTGATAAAATGAACTTTAGATTAAAATCACAATTAGTTACTGAGAATCAAATCGTTATCGAGTTGCGTAGCGACAGGAGGGGTGGAAAGAGAGGGGCAATTGCCCTCGAACGCCAGTCTATGGGGGCGCTGAAATATAAAAATGATCTTCCCAGTAAACTTAGAAATACTCCACGCGAGCTAATTTTGTATTATGGAAACATACACTTTTCACGTGTAAATAACTTTCGTGGAATCGAATGTGGAATTTTCTTTTTTCTTTTTTTTTCCTTTTTTTTTGTTTTCCAGGCAGCACTAATAAGAATAAAATAAATGTCTGTTCCTCTAATTGTTATATTCTTAGCTGAGAAGGATGGGTCAAAATAGCAAACCTTCTTTCTTTTTATTTCAAACACAGCTGTGACTTTATCAATGACTTAGCGTAGGCCCTGTGTTTCCCGCATAGCTGGGTATCCCAGAAGGACATGGGCCTCACGATCTCTGCAAACAATATGTTCCCTAGGTTTCGTTGCAATGTTGAAGAAACACTTTCTCTTATGATTGCATAACACTACAAGTCAAGTTATTTTTCGGATAAAAAGCAGACTCCGAAACTAAATTTCCTTTTATATTTTCATTGCACAGAGAAGGCTGGAGAGGGTTTACTTGTTTCTTCTTAAACCCCAGATGGACGAGGAAGATGTTGTCCCCACACCAGGTCTTAATTATTGTTTGACTGACCTACTCCGCGGCATGGCGAACTGAGATGCAACCCCAGTGCACATTGTTTTTTAGTTGTGTTGGAGTAAGAATCTTCAATCGGTTTCCGAAACCAAGAATCAAGATAAGTTGCAAAATTCTCTTGAGTTGTGTTGGAGTAAGAATCTTTTATCGGTTTCCGAAACCAAGAACCAAGATAAGTTGCAAAATTCTCTTGAGTTGTGTTGGAGTAAGAATCTTTTATCGGTTTCCGAAACCAAGAACCAAGATAAGTTACAAAATTCTCTTGAGTTGTGTTGGAGTAAGAATCTTTTATCGGTTTCCGAAACCAAGAACCAAGATAAGTTGCAAAATTCTTCTTCAGCAATCAGTATCTGTTTTGATTTGGTCTTTTTGTGGGTGTTAACTTTCTACCCCCTTGATCTTGATTTAAATGTACTTTGTGCAATACTATATATAATAACATGAATCGTATGTTATAATGTGTTCTTTGATATCCTAACACGCATTGCGTATGTGTGATTAGAAGTGATCATGATCTATTCAAAATCATCGAAAGTGGGTAAAACCGACTTTTGTTTGGGGTTGGGGGTTGAATAATTCTTCGCGGGGTGGCCTCCATGTTTTCCGTTAGTCTTCTGGATTTTACCTAAAGCTGTAAATAAAGAATGTCTTATAAATGCATTCTTTGTTAGAACTGCTTATGAACGAAACTATTGCAGATCCCCCAATTTCAAGATGAAGTACTGTCTGCGCAGCATCAAAAAGGTTTTGGTCCATTTTTTTCGATTTCTCATTGGGTTTCAAGCCACGAAACTTTTTGCCAGTTAAGAATTATACATCACGTATGAATGAATATCTTTCCACAGTATTCCACAACTCTCCTCATTTCTCATGCCATCAGCGAATCCAAAATCTTACATTTGAGGCTTCTTGGTAAAGAAATAGAGAGAGAGAGAGAGAGAGAGAGAAGAAACTTCCTGGATGTTTCACGTATGTGCGTGTGTAGTCGTAGCAGGACCTTTAAAAAAATCATATTCACTTAATAAGTCCCGACATACGAGCAACAGCAGAAAAATCACTGTTAGTTTCAGGATTGTTTATTGCCTTCTGCCGATAAAATGAGCTTGATGCTTTTTAAATCTACGTGGCAGGAAAAACAACTTCAAAATAAAGTTTAAACCCTTAAATTCAAATTGCTTAATTTAATGTCAAAATTCTCCATCTTGAAACATTTTTTATGCAATATGGCTGACAGACAGCATGAATTAAATACCCCGTGTTCTGTTATGAGGGTTTAGAAGATTTTATAAGATTTTATAATTAATTATTTTCCCAGTAAGGAATATTTAGCGGTAAGTCCTTTTTCAGTCAGCCTGGGAATGTTCAAAGTGGCTATCTGCGGCAGCAAGGGTATTTAGCAGAGTTGTAAAAAAAAGTATTTCTAGGCAGTCGTTCTGAGTATTGAAGAGCCAGTTCAGAAAACATTAAGTGATTTTTATCGTTTTATTGGCCTACGCTGCAACCATGTACATTGCAATCCGAAAAGCGCATCGAGACGGCTAAATTAGTTTATTACTCAGGAGGCGTCAACGAAACGTTCTTCCTTTCGAGCTAAAGGGGAGAGGCTCGGACGGACACAGAGGTCACGAGATTCGGGTCACCGGACAAGGATAGTGCAAGAGAATTAAATTTACGTAGAATTGGAATAAATACGAAAGAGCAAATAATAAGGAAATATAATAAGCAGTAGACAATTGAGAAATCAGAGTAAGAATTTAGAAAGATAATTCTAGAACAACCTGCTCTATAAGTTTAAGCAAAGAATAAATTAATTGAAACAGTAACTTCTCAACTATTCCTTTGCCATGTATTAACCGCAACGAGAGTAGTGTCAATATGGAGTTTCTGGTGCAGTTTTCGGCACTACTAACAAATTGTAATAAAGCTCAAATATCGAACCCGAACAGGGCTTACAATAAACAAACACACCCCTCTCACAGTTCTTCCTATATAACAATGGTTTGCAGTTCGTGCCCACCGCTTGCCTCTTTTGTTATGCTTATAAGGATTGGTCTTGACTGTTCAGGACTGAAGGCTGTTTTTTTTTTTTTTCATATAATTTTCTGTTTTCATCTCACTTTTGAAATTGTTATAACCCTTTGGTCTGCAGCACAAATTCTCCTATGCGAAATTTTACTCCCGATTGTTTACATTTACTTGGATATTGTAAAAACTCGTTCCTTTATTTATGTCGCATACATGCAACTTTTGGTTTTAAGAAAAAGACATTTCTAAGATTAATATTGCTTCTTCGATGAATTCGTTTGGATTTTCATAATATGTGATTTCCATTTATTTCAAAGCGAACTTTTATTTGGGCGCCCTTTCTACTTTACGCCATTCTTATATCACTCATTGACTTACTGGTTAGTTTTTAAAATGTTTATGGAATTATTAAGCCAAATATATTTTGTATTTGCGTAATAATTAAAGTCTAAAACAACTAACTTATTTTTGGTATATTTTTTGTTCTATTTAAACTGCTGTGCCACTGGGCATGCAATTCGTCAGCGTGTGTAAAAATGTGTATGCGTTGTGACGTACCTGCCAGCAGGACGCACACAACATAAAGGCACATAGCATTCAGAACAAATGTCTGCGTAGCTCAGTTGGTAGAGCGACTTGTTCCGGAATAAGCGGCCTCGGGTTCGAATCCTGGCGTAGACCAAAAATGACGGAGAAATTTACTTCGTTATAATGGCGCCCGAACTATCCGGATGACCCGGTCGTTCAAAATCTCGCATTGGTGTGATGTTATTTCCACACCGCGAGACAGGAAAAATCAGAGAATTCCTTCTCCAGCGCTTCGAAAAATAAAAAAAAATGTGTGATGTTGCATTCCACACAGCAGATTGACTGGGAGTTCTCAAGTGCACGTTCTACAGTGGATGGCTGCCTGCAACGATTCATGGTCACGGCTGACCCGTGGGCCATGCCCCCGGCCCTCTTTCGGGGGGGGGAGATGTGACGTACCTGCCAGCAGGACGCACACGACATAAAGGCACATAGCATTCAGAACAAATGTCAGCGTAGTTCAGTTGGTAGAGCGACTTGTTCCGGAATAAGCGGCCTCGGGTTCGAATCCCGGCGTAGACCAAAAATGACGGAGAAATTTACTTCGTTATAGCGTGTGCGTATAAATACTACTTGCCAAGCGGAAAACATTTTGTGGCCACTCGGCGTCTGATAACAGATGGCGATTTAGGGATATTGGATGAAGGACAATATGCAAAGAAATTCGTGTTATGTCATACTGAAATAGATATTTTGCTACCTAAAAGCAGACTTTTTATTGCCCAAATTACATCGTTCAAAGAGAAGAATTTAATATTTCCTGAAAAGAAAAAAAAAGAAGGAAAAAAGAACTGTTCCAAGGAATTATGTATTAAACGCATTTCTTTTCTTCCCTCTGATGACAGATAACAGAATAACTTATTTCTAAAGTTAGAATTGCGTTGGATCCATAACGGCCTTACGTCACAGAAATTTTCGCATTCATGTTTCGAAGATTTTTACCGTATGACAACCATAAGAACGCTTTCCAAATTAAGTGCAGGATCGACATTTTTAAAATCACACAAAATATTTAAAATGCCATTCGCATAATTCAACACTGATAGTCTCTACAAAAGTACTGAGAAAACCTTTCCCCAACCTGATATTTGTGAATTGAATTTCGTTTCATGAAATACATCTAAGATGTTCTAACCACATTTTCAATTCTTTTTCAGCAGATTATTTAGAACGTAAATTTCATCGAAGAGTACGCGTTTGTGAACCACTTGCTATAGAGTAATAGTTTATTCATGTCCTCATGACATGTTTACACTTACAAGGTGTACCAGAGCAGTACAGTTTTAGATTACATGCAATCTCATATGAGACGAATCATGTGAGAACGCATTCTACAAAGAGATCTTATCTCAATGCTGTTCTTCCCACGAACTTTGCTGACCAGAAGAAAAACTATATTTAAGAATTAATATTTAATCTGTTGCCTTCTTTCTTTACATAACATCTATAATTTCATCACGATTCGCTCTTGTGGTATCTCACTTTCCGAAATGGCATACTGTCAGGCTTTTCCATTAAATACTTTTGGATGAAATTACGTGGCGATTTCCAGGAAAACAATAGCGACACTTCCATTATTTTTCATTTATATCTGTTATTTTATATATTTATTGTTACAAACTTGAGATGCCACGTTTGTAATGTTTCAAATATGGCTTAAGATGATGGTTTTGATTAGCCTAAAATTTAAAATAGATCACTTGATGCAGTCAGTTCAGAAGTGCGCCACCCCACACACACACACACACAGAGGTGTTATAGTCTGCTTCAAAAGTTGAGGGACAGCCGCTGTTCCTATGACTAAACGGAAGATTCAGGTAATCTTTCTCTCTCTCTCTCTATATATATATATATACAAATTTGTATATAAAATTATTTTGCAGTAAATTATCGTAATTGCTACACTTTTTTAAGAACAAAAATGAACTCGAAATACACGATCTTCCGATATAATTTCAATACAAGTATCTTTCCAATATTTACTTTGCCATCCTTTAGAAATGAAACAATGAGAAAGGCGTTAAAAAGCAAAAGAAGAGGAAGTGGGCGTGCATAAGATTTCAGTTGTTTGAGCGCTCTGAGGAGTTAAACTTTGGAAAACATGATAGACAATATACCTTCTCTCCAGAGCTACCCAAAATTTATTCTCAAGAAAACAAACTGAGGGCTAAGAAAAAGGGGGCGGGATGATTAACAGAATTACCGAATTAAGGGAATCTATAGGCCTTGGGGCCCACCATTACCAACGCCCCAGGAGGCATACCTGGGCAAATAATAGAGAGAGAGCGAGAGAGAGAGAGTGAGAGAGAGAGGTAGAGGTTTATGAAACAGTTTTACTTTTATCTCTTATGATTTCCTCTTGGTCAGAAACAGAAGATGGAAGACGAACAGATTTTAAGGCAGTGACTCACTTAAGATAAAGGTTTCATGTCGCTGTGTATGGGCGAGACAGTTTCAGCTTTTTACCATCCACCCGCACCTCCCAATTTGCACTTGGAACCATTGATGGTCGAAGTCCCCTGTGGCTTCACATTACATAACAAAAAAGATACACTAAGAAAAGTATACAATGAATGCATTAGAAAATCCAAGACAAAATCTAGGAATCTTAAATTTTTAACTCATGTTCTTACGAGAACAATGGAAAATACAGTGACTTATTGTGAAAACTCCGCAGATAATTTATTAGCTTTAAGAATGCACTACGTATTATCACAAGCATATTGCTACAGTTTCGTGTTTCAATGGACGCCATAATGATTCCCCGTCATAAGTCTTTGGGGACCCTCTCGGATATCTTAGCCTAGGGGTTCACTCAAATGTCTCAGATACTTTAGCCTAGGGGCCTAGTAAGCCTTAATTGGGCTCTGATTAAGAGTCATCCCTTAACACAACTTTATTTGACCTTCAACGTTTATAATTTTCTAATTATTCTCGAGAACTCAGTATCATTATGCAAGCAAGCATTTACAGAAAGGGACGAAAGATCAAATTCTTTTCCGTTTTCACAAAAAGAGTAGAAATGGAGGGATATTAATGTCTATGTAAACTGTGGGCCAAAGATTTCAGTTGAAGGTAGCGTTGAGGGAGAGAAATTTGGAGAGGAATGACACTACCACTACAAAACTTGGCCGGAGTGTATTTGAAAGAAACTGTGTGATTCTCCAGAGAAAATTACGTACCGTCTCTAACGTGTTGCGAGCTCGATTTAAAATCCTACGCTTCTTAGCAGGTTATCAAAGACAACTTGTTACAGGTTCGAGCAGGAAAGCTACGATAATGTAAATGCATAGGTAATCAGGAAAACTCAATCTCGAAATGAAAGATCTTTTTCTTTCGTTTTCGCTCAAATGCTGGGTTCACAGGATTCGAGCTAAATTTTCGGCTGGCATCACTCGTACCTCGAGAGCAGACAGACACCGGCCTTAAAAATCTGTTTATGCTATAAACTTCGGCACCGTGCGCACCCTGAAATCTGAGACCCGGAAGATTCTGTACGTCACCAGCCTAATTAGGGAGATACACCTATGAAACAAAGAAAAATCTGTACTCTAAAAAGAAAAAAAAATCACCTATTTCCAGCATTCAGGACATTATTAAAATGAAAATTTCTAAGTACTTACAAGACTTAAAAATTGAAAAAAAATTAACATCACTAGCCATTAACCTATTATTTATTGTATTAAAAGTTATTATTAAATAAACGTTATTAACTAGCATCACTTTTACATCTCGAACGCAATCGTACAATCGTACCAGGTCACACTTATGAGTCGGAAACATGGCCCTATGTTACGAAAGAGAGTCAGAAACTGGATAACCAGCGAAGCCTAAAGTGTTTCATCACTGGTGTGGCCAGAAAAAAGCTTGAGCATTAGAGGGTAAATGCAAGTACTATGGGCATTGTCGTTAGTATAAAGGCTCGCAACGATGGGCTAGTCATTTTCCGTGAAGGAAGAATTGACTGCTCACAGCACTACGACCCACTTAGGGTGCTTGTTAAACAGCGAAACATATAAGAGTTATCTTGAAGGGAAGCATTGTTACGAGAGTATCGCAAATTTAACATAATTCCAACTCTGTGTGTGTAGAGAAAAAAAGATCCTTATAAGGCAGTGCGCAGAGAAATCCCGATACCTGATACAGCACTGTGTGTCGCAAAACTTTAATTTATTATACATATATCTATAAAGAGCGAGGGAATATGAACTTCCATTATGCATGACTTTTATCGATTATGAAAAGGCCTTCGATTCCGTAAAACCATCAGCAGTTACAATGGCTTTGAAATCCTGCGGTATTGAAGATGCATACATTAATATTATTAATAACATCTATGAAAATGCAAGTGTAAAGATTCGGCTATTAGAGAATACAGCACCCATAAAAATTGGAAAGGGAGGGAGACAAGGTGACACTATATCTCCCAAACTCTTTAATGCCACATTGGAAAATGTCTTTCAATCACTGAACTGGGAAAACAAAGGGATAAAGATTAATGGAGATTATCTAACTCACCTTCGTTTTGCTGATAACGTAGTCATTTTTGCAACTACCCCATCAGAGCTGCAGAGTATGATCCAGGAACTTGCTGACATGAGTAAAGAAGTGAGATTAAAAATGAACTTTCAGAAGACAAAAGTGATGTACAATGCTTTTACAAGAAATGAAGATTTATCGATTGATGGGGAAAAACTGGAGATAACCAATACCTACATTTATCTTGGACAGCATATATCAACTGAGGGTCACATTGATGAAGAAATTAATCGGCGTACCAAACTTGCCTGGAGAGCGTTTGGAAGAAACAGTATAATTTTCAAGAGCAATATGCAATTATGTCTTAAAAGAAAAGTGTTTGATCAATGCATCCTTCCAGTGCTTACGTATGGTGCAGAGATGTGGACCTTAACTAAAAAGGACATACAAAGACTGCAGAAAACTAAAAAAAGCATGGAGAGGTGCATGCTTGGTGTAACCAGGAGAGATAAGAAGAGGAACTCGTGGATCAGAAAAATGACAAGAGTGGAAGACATCATGGTCAGAGTAAAATCCCTGAAATGGCAAGGGGCTGGACATATTGCCAGAAGGACAGACCATCGATGGACAGCTGAAATTTTAGACTGGATTTCGAGGGACAGGAAAAGATCCAGAAGAAGACCACATGGGAGATGGGCGGATCAAATTCGAAAGTATGCGGGAGTAACATGGAGGAGACTGGCACAAGACAGACCGTTGTGGAAGAAACTTGGGGAGACCTTCGTCCAGCAGTGGATTGATAATGGTTGACGATGATGATGATGATGATGATGATATCTATGGAAAGTTTGGTATGACAACTGAGTGCAGTAAGATGTAAAGGAGAAAATTTTCCGGTTATTTTTGTAATCAGTAAGGAAGATATGTCACCACTGTTGTAATTGATTCAAGAAATAATCTGAAATTAATTTTCTTTTCTTTTCTTCCTAATAATTGTAAAAAAACAGCGCTCATCTATTTTTGCTACAAAATGGCAAATCCACTCATTCTCACGTAAGGACTTTCTAATGCACCCTTCAAAGCTCCACTTGAGAAAATACCCATGGACGTCAGCGTAAAACTGGATTAGAGCAAATCTTAAATAATTTCTCTCGCCAAGGTAAACTTAGGGAACAAGTAATGGTGTTGTGTTAGAAGTTATGGATGAAAATCTTCCCAATCTATGAGATAACATTCTGAAAGAATCACAGTTGGGATCCCTCAAGCCTGCGTGAACTGAGCAAATAAATACCTGCGCTGTAAAAAATAAGTGGTGTGAATTAATGGAAAATTTCTGAAAATAACGTGCCGCAAAGTTGCCGGTAAGTGTCTGTCTTTTAACGAAATTTCCGTTTTTAAGTTGCCGATTGTCTGAACTTCTGCATTTTCACAGATTTTCCGTAGACAGTGATTTCGTTTATTTCAGAAAAGTCCGTTTCAAGTTTTTAGACAGAAACTTCGTAAATTCCAACACGCTGAATAATTCATCCCTTACGCGAGAGAATCCTTTTGCGCCGGTGATCGAGCCCAGGTCGTTTGGGTTGAAGCCGTGAGTCTTAACCACTGAGCCAGAAAGTCACAGGAATAAGACTCACGTTCAAGGTAAAACTAATTGGGCGATGATGATTTTTTTTCTTCATTAATGCGATTTATTTATTCATTTTACTTTTTATTAGAACTTATTATTTCTGTAGGAGGTCTTACAGTATTACAGATTACGTACTTTTTTCATCGTGATTTCTCGAAGCAACAGAATGATTTGGAGTTTGAGATCTTTTTTACGCTTTCCAGCAGTAGGTTGAAGAAGCGTATATGCTCGTCTGTCTGTCCGTCCATCCGACAGATAACTCGCGTAAAAATGGTTCGATTGCGATGAAATTTTAGTACGTGGTAGAAAACGACCTGGGGACGATTCCTGTTGAAAATGAACGAAATGGGGTCAAAGATCACAACATAGGAGCGGGATCCATTTTATCGTCCTTATGCGTCATAACTTACGTAAAAATGCTTCGATTGCAACAAAACTTTATCATATTGTTCCAGAGATATACTGAACCAGTTCTGTTGAATATCATCGAAATGGGGTCAAAGGTCAGGGTACAGGAGCGAGATTTATTCCACAGCCATTATCCTCATAACTTGAGTAAAAATGCTTCTATTGAGACAAAAATTTAATATGTTGTTCAGGAGGTATACTGAACCGATTCTGTTTAATATCATCGAAATGGGGTCAAAGGTCAGGGCACAGGAGCCAGATTTATTCCATAGCCATTATCCTCATAACTTGAGCAATGATTTTTGGTATGTTGGAAAGCGTATCATAATCAATGCTTTTCATGATTTTACTAACTTGTTTTCACTATACAATAACTTTCAATTATCTTTAAGAGAAGGTGCAATGTACTGATTTATAATATTATTTCACAAAACTTCTAAATATAAAATTTACTCTAGATAGCTATATAGCTTTTGTATTAAAAACTGCACAGACGTAGACATCGTACAATAAATACAATAAATTTGGTACCCGGTTTTTCACAGTAACACAATGTATAATAGCTGGAGCACAAAATGGGGAAGAAAAGAAGAAACATCCTGTACCACAGTAACGAAAATTCATGCGATAGGCTATCCACACAATATCCCATCTCGCTACAGAACTTTATAATCAAATACTTCGACAGACTATTGAAATTCGACAGTTAATCAAACCCCCAAGTATTCCCGTGAATCTCTCCTATTTTTTGTCATATGGATACGGGAAAAGTGGGAACGGAGTTTTCCTGTTAATATAAGAGAGGTTTCTGAAAATTCAGAATTTTCCGTTAACACATCTTGAAAACGGTAATTTATCGTCCACATAAGAAAGGAATTGCGGAAATGTTTCTAAAAATTCAGAATTCTTCTGGCGTACGAAAAATACTTGAAATTCCGAGGGTTTTTTTTTTTTTGGTTTTTTTTTTTCGTCATTTCACGGAAAAAGTTGTATCAGAAATATGCTTCGTGAATTCACGAAAGAAATCATGGAAATTGGCTCGTGAATTTAATTTTTTTTTTTACCGTGTAGCTCCTCCTAACCGAATTTCCTGTCTTACTAGCTCCACCAGATTCCTTCTTTTCTTTCTTTCGCTCCCTCTCCCTTTGGAGAAAATCTACTGTGACGTCATGAAAAGCAAAAATCTATTTACATGGTCTGGCTTTGCTTTCGATCACCTTGTGCTGTTTCTGAAGATTGAAAGCGAAGTTAGAATGAGTACAATAGAGGAATAAACGTTTAGTGAAAGAGCTCCCCTTACGCACAATAACCAGATCTTTAAGGAACGCTGTTTGGACCCTTTCTAATAATGATAGCATTGTAAATGAGTCGTGGGGAAATTCGCTTACTGCAAGATCATCACAAAGAAACCCTTCTACACGAAATCCTATTCTTAGAAAGGAACGAGTTCAATCTTTCTCAACAAATGAGTAATTTCAATTGCAAAAATATTTTGCTGTGACATATAAAATGTATGCATTGCTAATGATAATTACATTATTACCTAACTGTGAAATACTTTTACAATCCATTAAAAACAGGCGAAAACAGAAAAGACTACGGGGAGCTAAGAGGGGTAAAATAAGCTGTACTCGCCATCATTTCTTATTGGTGGTGGTTTTCATCACGGGCTGGGTCTTTCACACAGGAGCACTTGAGACAAACACAATCGTCATGCACAAAATCACGTTTAGGTGTCTCTTTTAAACCCAATCCGTCGCAAGAAAACGCATGATGGCCACAGCAAAACATGAATGACAGCTGTGTGTCGCAAGTGTTCCTTTGTTGAAGACTCAGCCATTGCTGAAAGAAGCAGCAATAAGAAACGGGGTAGAAAAAAGCCCAGCTTAATCCCATCAAGCTCTACTTAGCCTTTTCTTGGTTTCATCAGTTTATTAAAGGGATTGCAGGCGTTTACCTGTTTCTGAATTACGATTGCTCCTTAACGAATCAACACACAAATAAATAAGCAAAAAAATTAAAAAAAAGAGGAAGCTATTTGGTTGCCCGCTTTTATATCACTTTTAAGAATATAATTCCGGTGTGGGCCAGTCAGTCATTTGTACTTTCAGAATAACAATATCAAAAAAGCTCGTGTAACGTAATTCTGTGCAGTTATTCTTCAGGCGCGTCCCTGTCTGTCTACTCACGGAATAACAGAAAATTCTCTGGTTAATCATTAATAAATCCATTTATTTGCGTCCAAGAGATTGTTCTAATCGAATCAGGTTTCTCTTTCCGTGTTTCTAAGCAGGTCTTAAATTGATGAACTTCTGCATGAAATGCATCAATATCAGGGCTATGTTACGTCACACAGCCCTGATATCATGTAAGCTTAAAGATAAACAAAGTGCTTAGTTGTTATGGAAAGAGTATTTAAGTAAGCAATTGCAACTGATAATTATCGTGTTGGGAGTGACCAAAAGCTGTCCATCAAAAATCCTCCACAGAGAAATGACAAAACAGTGCATCTGTATTTCAAAACTCCCCAAAGCGCTTCAAATGACATTTTAGGTATTTACAAGGGGTTTGTATTATACCTTGTACACAAAATCTGAAACTGATTTATCCACCCATTCCGGACTTAATGAAGGTACTATTGTGTTTGACATTATCATAGCTCAGTAAATTTGGAAGCCTCAAGCTTGCAACCTAACACAATTATTATCGGAAACGTCGTCAATCATCAGACTAAATATTATTTCAGTCGAAGAATTCGTTTTGGAAAATAAGAGGAAGGGGGATAAAAAATTGGTTACTTGCTGGACTACAGTTTCCTTATTGTTTTAAGAATTTTTTTAATTTTTAGCAACAGTAGCCCCAATAACTCTGTCAAAAGCTTTCCAATGAACCATGAACGAGGTCTATATATGTTACGTAGTTGGCGCTCTGCGTTTGATGTACAAAATTTGAAGAAGATTCGTCGGCCCGTTCCAAAGCTATTAAAGACCAAAATTCTGTATTTAACATTGCTTGTTTTCTAGGCTCCATTAACTGACTCTATCTCCCGATTAATGCTTATACAATAAATTTGCCGGAATATAAAAACCACAACATAACGGGAACTGTACAAAATTCTCTGTCCTACAATCATAGTCCCTTCAACCGAACGTTTCTGCGTCTTCGAATAATCGTAGAAATGAGATAAGATCTCGCAAAGAATGCAAAATCATTCATAGTGACTCTTTTTCAATAATTGCTCTGGTAATTTGATTTCGTGTAGAGCTTTTTTATCTGTTCCTCCTAGACGTGAGAAGGTGCTCGGAGTCTAAAGCTGGATTCTTATTGGCTTTTAAGCGGTGTCTTTATCGTGTACGCAATTTGCATAGCTCATTGTCAGTCACCATGCAGGGACGGAGCAAATTTTCTTATCTCAAGGAGGGAAGTCTTCAAATTATTCCTTTTTGAGTTCAAAACTTCCCGACTTCCAATCAATAGTAAGCAGGTTTTTATTCTCTCTCTCTCTCTCTCCCTCTTATTCTCTTTCTGTCTCTCCTTCTATCTATCCCGTTCTTTCTCTCTTCTTCTCTTTCTCTCCCGCTCTTTCTCTCTCTCTCTCTTCCTCTCTTTCTTTCCCCTCTCTCTCTGGCTCTTCTTCTCTCCCCCCCTCTCTCTCTCTCTCTTCTTCTCTTTCTCTCCCTTTCTTTCCCTCTGTCTGTCTCTGTCTCTCCACCTCTCTCTCTCTCTGTGTCTTCTTCTCTTTCTCTCTCTCTCTCTCTCTCTCTCTCTCTGTCTCTCTCTCTCTCTCTCTCTCTCTCTCTCTCTCTCTCTCTCTCTCTCTGTCTTCTTCTCTTTCTCTCTCTCTCTCTCTCTCTCTCTCTCTCTCTCTCTCTCTCTCTCTCAACACACACACTCACCTCCGTTTTAGAAATGTATTGTAGTCATTCAAAAATCGCACTATCGGTTTTGTTGGCATAATTTCACTAAAAAGTGCGAAAACTAGGTTAACTGTTACAAAAATTTTAAAATTCATTCGTTTCCAGGAATATAGTATGGCATATTTCAGTAATAGGTCTTTGTTAGTCATCACGGGAATTTTTTAAGATACTTATCGAGAACGATCATTAGCAGAGTTGTAAAACATCACTTCCGACGCTTTCGAACTTAGTACGTAAGCATGTATTTTATTGTTTAATTATTTTACTGCCTTCTGCAGCAGTTCGTATATTGTGATCGAGGAGGCGAAATCAGACTACGTAATGACTTTATTGCTTTTTTTGGCGACAAGACCTTCAAGCAAGGAACAGCTACAGGTCGAGATACAGGGAGACGACAGGGGTCACGTGAAGAAAGGAGTGGGAAACAGAAGTCTTGAGACAGTGACCGAGGAGGACGTGGGCTTCCAAATGGCCAGTGTGAAAGAATAAGGAATTGCGTAGAGTTGTAGTTGATTCGAAAGAGGAATAATTAAGAAACAGAATAAGGAGCAAGAGGACTGAAGCACAAATAAATAACTAAAACAATCCCGGAACAAACAGCACAATGAGCTTTAACTGACAATAAATTAATTGAAACTGTAATTTATTTCATCTGTTCCTTCTTTATATATTTTCTACAACGAGCTGCAATTAGACCTAAATATAGAATCGGAACGGGAAGTACAAAACAACGCTAACAGGGCCGTAGCAACCGGGAGAGCAGGGAGAGCGATTGCCCTCACAGAATGGTCATAGTAGGAGCGTGCGTAAATTTGAACTCTGGTGGACACAAAAATAGATATGCACAGCGTATGAATAAATTTTCTGAAATTTTTAATTAAAAGGAAAGTTGTACGCTTTTACTATTTCCTTTTTTCTAAAGACTAGTTAGTCACATTAACTATTCTGCGCAGCAAATCAGGGAGAGTCCAGAGTAGATCAGAACAGATCAGATGTAGAGGATTTTAGGAAGAAAGTGTCTGACCCGAGGTCTTAAACAACACTTAGAAGTAGGAAGCTAGGAGATCTGGTCTAGAGTGCCCGACAGGAAAGTCACACGGAAGTGATGTAGAAAGGGGAAGGAAGACGCCCTTATTTATTACCGGGGGGGGGGCATTACCCGGGGTCCGACCGGCTTAACGTGCCCATCCAACGCACGTCTGATATTTGTGGTTCGAGCGTTTGTACCTTCTGGGTTCGAACCTGAGACCTCTCCGTAGTAGACACGAACGTTGGCCATTAGGCCATCCAGCGTAACCTAAGTGTGGACCTCATATATGCACGAAAGGAACTGTCCAAAACAGCGGAGCGAGACATATAAAACGATATGCTGATATGATTAACTTCCATATCGTTTCCGAATAGGCTGAAGGAGTGAAGAACTAATTAGTCATATGTGCTCCTTTATAGAGATCCCCTCCAAGGGCTTAAAGTTCAAAGGAATTTTTCTAAGCCCTAACCCTGAAATCGTCTTCTTATTTTTACGTTTACTGTCTGATATTCATTCGTTCTGTGCTGCTTCGTTTCTCATTCTGCATTTCTGTGGAGTGCTATGTTGTCGGCATTCGCATAACTTTTACATTTTTACTTGCTGTTGGGTATTTACCTAGTTTTTCCTATTTTTAGTAAAATTATGCCCAAAACCGGAAGTAAGATTTTTGAAGGATCATAATACTTTACTATAAAAGAGGTATGAGATGTAAAAACTGGGTACTCTTTGAGTGGAAGAAGAATCTTGTAAACTTGAGAGGCGGAATTTCCAGTCTCGCCCTTCCTGATGAATAAAGCTTTCTCCGGCCCTGAACGCTAACAATGTGGGCCGCGGGTGGCCGAGTGGGCAACGTTCGTGACTGCCACGGAAAGGGCCTCATGTTCGATCCCAAGCAGGTACGAACGCTCGATCCACTAAATACCCGCCGTGCGTCGGATGGGCACGTTAAGTCGTCGGACCCCGGGTACTAGACCCCGGTAATAAATAAGGGCGTCTTCCTCCCCCTTTCTATTTCGCTTCCGTGTCACTTTCCTATCGGACGCTCTTGCCCAAAGTTCCTAGTTTCCTATTTCTAAGGGTTGTTTAAGACCTGGGGTCAGACACTCCTTTCCTAAAATCCTCTACATATGATCATACTGATCATACAACACTAACAATGATAAGATAACAAAATACCCAAAGGCGAACGGTTGCAAGTATTAAGTACAATATAAAAGTCATGTGAACGCTGTCTACACGGCTCTCCGCAGAAATGCAGAATGAAAAACAAACCAGCAAAAAAAGAATGAGTATCAGATGATGAAAATAGCAACAGGAAGAAGCTTTCTAGTTAGGGCCTGGAAAAATTTCCTTCAAGCATAAACGCTGAGAGGGACTTTCTTCTAAAGAGCACAGATGACTAATTAGATTTTCTTCTCCATGGTGCAATCGGAAAGGTCATAGATGTTAGGTATATTCGCATATTGTTCTACATGCCTCTGTGCCCGCTGTTTCAGACAATTTCTTTCATGCATATCAGCGGTCCACACCTCACAAGGTAGGTTACTCTGTACCTGATTACCTTCCCAGAATACTGTGAGCGGCTAACTAAAGCATTTTAAAAAAGGAAGTACTGAAGTGTTTGGCTTTCTTTCCAAGTTACAGTTTCCATTAAATTCATTCACAGGCTGTGCATTTCTAATTTTTACCTCCCTCAGATCATGAATTTAAGCCCCTGAAAGGACACCCCTACCGCTCGTGAAAGGACACCCCTATCCCTCGGTAGCTACGGCTCTGTCTGTCACAGAAGAACGACGTAATTGTTGAGATACGTCTAAGAAGCAACGTCTCAGATACGTAAGAAGCAACAGCTTCAAAATCCCATTTTTGGCGCAAATTGTTTTTACAGTCTGTGTTGTGAAATTATTTTTAATTTCTCGACAAATAGGCAAAAATACGGCTGTGAGATAAAATGTTTTTTCAAAATAATAATTCCAATGCAACTAACCTGCGTATCTAACGAAATTCATAATCTGATTGGAGGGGAGGGGGGGGGGTATAATAAAGTACCAAATTTGGGAAACCACTTTTGAGTATAGAGCGAAAAGAGATGACGTCTTGGCAGTATACTTTTTTTTTTTTTAATTCTGTGTGTTTTATATACGTATAGTTTTTACAGACCATTCTAGAAATGTAGAGGAAGCCCAGGAAATAATGAGCGGACCAGATTCAGGAGTGTTTGCATGAGAAAAAGATTGTTTTAGACAATTTTAAGTATTAATATCAGACAAATTTTAAGTATTGTGTATTCTGTGATGAATGTCAGTGAAGCTCGTGCTGTGTGCCAAGATTGCTGTAAATGGAGACGTTTGATACACTAATAGTAAGTAAATACTCAGTTAAACATCCTCTGAATCTCAGAGAACAGCTTGGTGTGATTGTTGTTGTTTAGTTTTTAGAGATGCGTTAGTTTCAGAAACATAATGCCACTGCGGTACGAAGTTATGCAAAATATTTCAATCTGGCTACAAATATGAATATCAAACTTTAGCTTACGTAGAAACTTGTTCAAGGAAATATTCATTCACTTCACATGTTTTCAACGGTTTGTTTTTAGCGCTATACTGCATCGTTAAAAAGCATCAATTGCGCTTATGTAATTATTACTGATAAAGCCTCTGACAAAATCACAAAACTTCATCTCCTCTAGTTTTACATGGAATTCAAATACCACTAATGGAAAAACCCGTTGACTTAGAATAAATCGTTTTTTATATCGTAAATAAATTATCAATCTTTGCGTAAGAATATTTCGTGCATATACCTTAGCATATTTTCGTAAACTAAATCAAGAGAACATGCTGGATTTGCTTTAAATACAATTATTCTCAACCTAAGAAAGAGGCACGTGTGTTAGTATTCATCTTTGAGCGTTTCCATCCTTTGAATCTTTTATTACAGATAGTAACTTCGGATTTAAATAGAAACTATTTAGATATCAAACGAAATCGTACCCAGTTAAATTTGAACATCCGATGTTGCATTAGTGAAAACACGGTGAAGGAGTTTTGGATAAGAGACCCATTTCTTGTTTTTATACTTTTGTAAAAAAATTTTAGAAATGAATCAATGAACTAGCGAACTAGTTCGAGAAAGAAAGTTTGTGAAATTTTTTGTCGAGGAGAAGTGAATGCGAATTTGTTTTGCATAGAGTGCCGAGTCCTGATTATCTACTTTTTAAAATATCAGACAATATCTATTTTTCAAATGTGCAATATTTTCAAAATTCAAATAGGAATCAAGATTTTCAACGTGAAAAACAAAACCGAAAATTAGCGAATTGCAAAACTGGGCAAATTATGTGAAACGAAACTCTTTCAGTTTTTAGATTACGCTGGTTCTTCTTCTTCTTATTATTATTATTTTGTTTATATTGCATAAAATTGTAATATTGAAATGAAAATGACACTGATTATTAAGCAGCATTTCAAAATATTTTTCAGCACTACAAAGATATATAGTGTATGGACTATATATCTTTGTAGTGCTGATTGGAATATCAAATTACGGAAGATTTAATATTTAATTTGAAAGAGAAACTTCAAGAATCTTTGTGCCACACAATATGTCTAATTTTCTCTTTTCTTTCAATCCGCCTTATTTTCTATAGATTTACTACGAAGCTCCAGTATGTGAGCGTTCTGTATTATAATGCTTTTAAACGTATCAAAGTTGTGGAAGAGGAAGGGGTGTATCGTATGATTCTGTTTCTTACAAATAATAAAATAATTTTAAAGAATAAAAAAGCTCGTGTGATTGTGTTTCTGATAATATAATTTTAAAGAATAAAAAAGCTCCGTGCTTTTCTTTATAATCAGCTTTGCTTTTTTTCTCCGCTGATCACTTTGTCACTATCACAATATCTAAGTAAGAATCCAAGGAATGAGTTGCGAACGTATTAAGAAAAACTGAATATTTTCTAGGGTTTTCTTACCTGTTCTTTGCTGCCGCCGCTCGGTCCCTCTGCCTTCTATTCTTGAACCAGTTTCCGACCTGAGTCGGCGTTAGTCCCGTAGCTTGTGCCAGCTCCCGTTTCTTAGTGGGATTTGGATAGGGATCTTGAAGATACCATTCTCGGAGAAGGCTTCGTGTTCTCTCCTTAAAACAATGAGTTTTTTGCTCGCCGTCCCAAATAGTGCGAGGCAGGGGGTATTTTTTCCTCACCCTGTATTTGTCAACGGGCCCCAAGGGCCTTCCTCTGAGTTTTTCGGCCTCTTGATAGTGCGCCTCTAACCACATGGCCTGCAACTTCGCGTGCGAGGCCTTCGTGAAACGATGGCTTTCCAAAATGTGATACAACTCTCTAAAACTCCCCGTGTGAAAGGCAACCAGTGCTCTCGCTCGTAGAACTGCCTCGTTCTTGTTGAGTTCGCTGCAGTTTGGGTGAGCCACAGGCAGGGACCATAAAAACCTACCCAAACGTTCAATATCACCGCTTTCTTCTAAAGTTTCGCAAACCGCTGCCACTTGGGACACTGTGAAGTTTAGAGTAGGCAGCACGAACATGGGACTGTAGGCCGCCGCTGCCGCTGCCGGGCCTAACCCAAGAGCCATGGCGTAGCTGTGATCTTTTTCACCACTGCCACAGCACAGACGGTCTCCCTTCTGAGTGAGTTCTGATACGTGGATCGCACTGCAGATCAGGTTCAGCAGCCTGCCGCATACGGGCAATCAGCCGGGGGGTGTCTGATGGCTGCTCGTCCCAACTCCCTTGCCTCAGTGGTAACTGAGGAGGCGCTTGATCCCCTTTTACTGTCACGGCCCCCTCGTGCATACAACAACGCTATTAGCGCTAAACTCCGGGGCGGGGAGAATGCCATGGATAGGTGTCGAGAGCCGACACCGGCCGCCGAGGCTTCCCCATTGGTCGGCCGCGGCTCACGGGTGATTGGGTGGGCAGAGCCAACAGCCAGCGTTACCTTAGCAACTGTGCCATTCACAGTGACAAGTGCCAATCAGACTGCGATGGAGACACCAGCGTTTGTTGGGGTGTAGGTTTCGCAGGCACTCGTGCCAACAGCATGCCGTTCTGACGAGCATCTCCGGAGAAGGTTACTTAGATAATGTCCCAGTTCAAGATGGCGGCAGGCGATATTATACTAGGTTCTACTACTTCTCTATTTTCCTTGCTCTCTATTGTGCGTGCAAACTGCGCTCCGATATCGAAAGTCTCGAATACAAACGCTGAAAATTGTCCAACAAATGCAGTAAAATCACGTGGGGTTATTTATTCTGTTCTGTTGCTGGTGAAGTTTAAAGGTTACGGAAATGCGAACGAATTTTTCGAAAGGGAAATTTATTTATATTCCTCTTACTTGCCAAGTCTAAAAGCAGAATAGGAAGAATGTTTTAAGTGTTTTAAATCAACAAATGTTTATTTTTGCGAGTGATGAATATTTTCAAATGCACTGCGACATTTATTTCTCAGTTATTTCACGAAAGAATGATGCCACAGGAAAAAGCTTAGCGACACATTTTTAAAGCAGAATGTCAGCTCAAAGATGCCGATAACATTAGTAAGGAACGTATTTAACAGATTTAATTTGCAATCGAAAAAAGTAAAAGGTCTATTCGTTAATAAATACGATTTTCTTGTGTAGGAAAAATATACAGAAATCTAGAAGTAAGGAAAAAAAAATATCCAACGCTTCTTAGTTTAAAAAAAAAAAAAAATGCGAAACTAAAATGTTGACAAATTGAGTTGCTATTTACCTTGATTTGTCTTCAATTTTAAGAAAAGTACATTACTTTTTATAAAGGTTTGACCATAATAGAAAAAGCTGATAACTAAAACTTTTATTATTTACAAAAAAAAAAAAAAAAAGTGAATGAAATGAAATTCTGAGGCAACATTTTATTTATTTTTGGTACCAAAAATTTATGCTTGAGTGTGTTTTAAAAACTTTAGAACTGCTTTTAAAGAAATCGATATATCTCAAAACTAAATAAAAGAGCTAGGAGACTTTTTTCGGACTTATAAAAATGTGATAATAAGTTTTCGTTATTCATTGATCCCTTGGATTAATATGTTTTTGTTTTTTGTTTTCAGAATTTATTTTAGAATTCAAGCAAAACGCTGTGAAAATAAAATAATCAATCACTCCTAAAATGATTGTGATAAAAATATTTCGAAAACCGTATTTCACATTTCCCCGTACAATTAATTCTTCAGAACGAAATTTCAACCAAAGCTATATATTCTAGTACTTTCCGAAGTAATGCAGATTCGAATAAATGTAACTTTAAAGACTTCACGGTAATGAAGAGACTTTATTAAATTTATATACAATAGAATTTCACATTTATTTCTCGTCTGGAAAATGTTGAATATTATGGCATTTCTGATAGAATTGTCCTTAATTGTCTTTTAAAATGGTATTTTACAGTCCATTCGAAAATATTTTATATCTCATGTTAAAAAGAGAGAAAAAATAAAGTACCGAAAGCAAAACCCAGAAATTTTCTATTCACTCTCTGCCTTTTCTTCATTTCGCTCTTTCTTTTTTCCTTGCTTTTTCTTTCTAATTCGCTCACTGTTATTTTTTTTAACTCTCTTTTTCTCAACTCTCTCTCTCCCATAGTCCCTTTCTCTCTGTCTCTCTTTGTCTCTCTCTGTCTCTGTGTCTCTCTCCCCTGTCCCTTTCTCTCCGTCTCTCTCTCTCTCTCTCTCTCTCTCTCTCTCTCTCTCTCTCTCTCTCTCTCTCTCTCTCGCTTTCTCTCTCTCTCTCTCTCTCGTTGCGCTTTTTCTGTTTCTGAACTGCAGCAGACAAGTTTCGAGAGAAGACAGCACTTAAGCCCCATCATCTTCTTCATTCATATATCTGGCCATTTCATTCTTTAGTATTAATAATGTACAAAAATTGCAAAATAATATTAAATTGATACTACAGATTGTTAAACTAAGCAACAGTTTCGCATAATTTTAAGTAAATGATAAAAACAAAAGCTATTGAATAATGCCAAGCGTGATTGCATCACTTATGTCGAAAACTGGGTAGATAGATTCACGGAAAAAAATAAATAAATAAATAAAATTGAAGTGTCAAAGCATTTCTATGCAACGTATTGTCTTCAGGCAATTTAACCTTCCACCTCTATTAAATATTCCGGATATGCCTCTGCATTAGGGCAAGTAAATGTTAAACAAAACTTTTATATTTATGGGAGTTTCATTGTTCACTTTCCAAAAAGCAAAGTCAAAAGTATTCGGATATAAAATACCTCCAATTTGCGGAAGAAAACTTTTTCAGAGAGTGCTTTGTAAAGGAAGAAGTGTTGTGATGCTCTAATGAGATTAAAAAAATGTGCCATAAATAGCATTAAAAAGAAAGTTCTGTCTTGCGAAACTTATTTTCTGCATAGGAGGTTTTTTACTTTTTTGTTAATCCTTTTGGAGTTCCACAAATTAGAACAGTGTGCTGTGACTGTTTTCCAAATTGATATCGTTGAATGTATTATACTGATAAAAGCCTAATGACGTAATTTGTAATTTGCCAGACTCTGGATTAATGACACAAAACTTATTTAAGTGATATTTGTATCAACTGAGCAGTCTCCCAATATTCTGGTAAAAATTAACTGGAAGATTGTACCGCAATGGACTTTGAGCAGGTGGCCTTGAAATTTCATACCAGAGCATAAACAAATTGTTATAGTGCTAAGGACATTGTTCTTGAAACGTTCCCTAAAAATACTGAAATCCATTGGATTAAATTCTGATATAAGTCGTTATTAAGACAGATAGAGATGTTTAGGTAAGCAGCATGTCGAACTTATTAAGTTTTACTAAAAAGCACAGCATGCTAATTCTACTTAAGGATCAAAATGGGAGCAGGAATTCCAATAAATTTTTAATATGTGCTCGTGAAAGTGTAAACCCATTATTATTAATTTTTTATGCTTAAAAATTTATTCCTCGAAATGAAAAAAATTGGCAAATATCGAAATTACAGTTAATAACATTACAGCAGAGAGCATATTTCTAACAGTCTTCATAACTTCTTATATCAGAATGTTGGTATTCGAAACCAACAGTATTTCTTCGGAAGTGCAAAGCTGTTGATGAAAAGTGATCTCCTGTTTTTCTCTGCTTTTCGGGATGTACCATGCTACTGAGTAAGAGCAGTTTACTATTTTTCGTCTTTGAAAAATTGCAAACTTCTCGGGATACCAATCGAGAGCTATTTCCGATCTTCTCGGAATACCAATCGAGAGCGATTTCCGATCTTCTCGGAATACCAATCGAGAGCGATTTCCGATTTTCTCGGAATACCAATCGAGAGTGATTTCCGACATTCTCGGGATATCAATTGAGAGAGATTTCCCATTTGCCGTCTACTTTTCCGGTAGGGACAACCTCGATATTTCATTTTTCATCTACTCTCTTGGGAAATACCAAGCTGCTGTGAAAAACAAGTTTTAATTTTTTTATCTTTTTAGGAAGTGCCAAGCTACCGGGCGACAGCGGTTTTACGTTTCTCGTTCACTTTTCGGGAAGTGCCAAGCTACTGAGTAAGAACGATTTTCTATCTCACCTTTATTCTTCGGGCAATGGTAATCACATGTTGGAAGATTTTTTTACTACTTCCCAGTCTGGTTCGTTTCTATTGACTAGTTACAACTCTTAGTATTCGAAAAACACATTACGAAGAAAATAGTGAATGCATTTGCGATATTAACTAATGCTTGTTATTCTGGTTGTCCTGGAATTAGTCTTATTTATGCAATTATTTACTATTGCTTTATTTGCGCTACTTATTCGGTTTCCTAATTATTAGCTGGGTCATATCTCCCTAGTTCTTCGTAATAATTTTATTCTCCTCGCATCTTGCCTGCCGGATGCCCGGAAGTAAACCCCTCCTCCAGAAACCTCTCTCTCTCTCTACTTCTTGTGTCCACTGCTCCCATTTGCTAACCCCTGCTTTGAATAAACCTCGTCGTACCCCCACGAAAGCAGAAAAATAATTACGTAGTCTGAGTTCTCTTTTCTTTATTGTGTTACTGATCAAGGGCAACAACAAAAATAAAACACTTAGCCAATCTACAAAGTTCTATTGCTCTGGAAAACGCTGTTTGGAACCCTACTCATGATTATTGCTTTGCTGATAGAAGTAGCCGTGAAGTTTACTTTTTGTGATTTCTAGATAATTACAAAGAAAGGCCTACTAATCAATATTATATTCTTAGGAATGAATAATTTCAATGTTCCCGCAACGCTACCGTTTACTTTCTGGGAAGAGCCAAAATACCAATGGAGAGCAATTCCCATTTTTCGACTTCTACTGGGAAAGCGGCCAGCAACAGATGAGAAGCCATTTTCCCATTGTCAGGTAATTTTCGTAAGATGCCAAGCAATCAATAAAGTGCGTTTGGTGATTCCTGTGCGGTACGAAAGTTAGATTCCTGTGCGGTACGAAAGTTAATAATACCGAAGCTTTTAGCTCCAAAACCCTACTTCGAGCTCTGGATATGGCTAAGTGCTTGTTTTTATATTATCTTCTTGTGCTAGGAATGAATGCTGCTCAATTACTACGGCTGGAGAAAACAAAAAGAGAGAGATAATGCATTGGAATAACACATGAATACTGAAGTGTTTGTCAGTATTATTTCTTGTTTTGCAAAAATGAATATAGCGACGCAGTTACTGGATATGTGCTGTTGGAGTTCAGTAGTTTGAAATCTTTGTAATAGTGTGGAAAATTCGCAATCGCAGAATTTTTTTTTAACTAAAATACAGCATCTAACTGTCATCATACAGAATTTGGTCGGGAAGTATTCACGAGAGCACAGTTAGACGCGCTGATGAATTTTCACAACCTTGATGTAATCTGTGACTTTTCAGTCTTTCCCAAAGCGAAAAAATGAATAAAAGCAGAATTTGAGAAAAGATGGTGGGTTCCTTGAATACACGGAGTCATGAAATGTAGAGCAAAATGGAACTTTTCTTAACCAAGGGGGAAAAACACAGCTGGAACAAACATATCCTAGGTGCAATGAAGGTACTGGCAACTAGATTGGAGCTCAAAATTAAAGGATGATTTATAAATTCGTACATTATTTGAGGTACTTTTGATGAAATACAATGGAATTCGGGAAAAGGGTTTGTGGTTATGTCATAATCCTCCCAAACTGTAAAATATATATTGTAATTTGATGCTAATTTTCTCTTCCGGGTGACCAACGAGAGTTTCGTGGTCAGGGGCTTGATAATAACGTAGATTAGAAGGAGGGGTCACCACAAAGATTACTAGTGACGTGAGCTTTCTTTCAGTCTTCTCTTTTTCTCACGCTTAAGATAGCTTCTATTTTGGTTTTCGCTGGGCGCTCGCTCGTAAGCAAAGAATTCAAAGAGAGTCGATTATAAAAGTGATTGTCACTCTTACAAGCAAGATGGTGATACGCCGTTCCGTTACTGCTCCGTTACCCCTATCGTAAACACTCATTTTGTCACTGTTACGAGTAAGACCACTCGTAGTTCCGGCTTCTTTACAACTCCGTCAACGCTATCGTAAACGGTGCTTTTGCCATCGTTAAAAGTCACCGTTATTTTCGTGAAACACTCACGCTTGTCACTCTGACAGTGAAATCACTGTTAAGCCCACCTCTGATGTGCTCCATTCTGCCTACGATCGAGTCCGTATTTGGCTTCAGCAGCGTGAGGATACAGATCCCTTATGCATAGGATCGATTATCCTAGCCGGCGGGGGTGGGTTGATATGAAATGGGGCATGCTTACCTGGTAAGAAAATGGACACATGGTGCGTGTGAACAAATGTATGGAGTACAGCTAATGCCAAGGTCTGTTTGCGGATCTTACGCACCTCACCGAGAGATGTAAGGGTTCCTCTAGAACGATAATGTCCCATGTCATAAGCCCCGCCTCGAGCAAGAACATCTAAAAAAATGTGGTACTGATGTAAGATATCTCCAATGACCCTCTAAAACGCCTGATCTCAAAGCAACACATCTATAGGATGTTGCGAAATGTCAGTTGTAACAGTTAGTGCCACCATCTCGCTTCATGATGGAACCGCAGACCGTGATATGGATGACTTCCACACAACTTTACAGGAACCTCGTGGAGTCGATGCAACGTTGGGTGGCAGCGTATTATGGGCGCAAGGAAGGCCACGACGTTTTACGGAGGTAGTCTTAATTCAGTTGCTGTGACGTACTACAGAGGTGAAGCATACATGTCAAGACGACAAATTTGCAGCGACACATTCCGTCTGTGTAGCTTAGTCGGTTAGAGCAACTCACTCCGGATCGAGGAGACGTGGGTTCGATCTTCTTTGCTGACAAATTCTTATTTTCACAGTGCGTACTCTGTGTATATGCAGAACAGACAGAAAACGTCCGTAAAGGAGCCACACATATCCTGGCTGCACACCATTAGACAGGCAGCTATGATGAACGAATACACAAAACTACACTAATTCCCCAAATTAATCTGGAAGGCAGCAACGGAGAAATGATCCAAAGCGCTCAATGAAATGTTACGATGTTCACAGTATATATGCAAATTGACACGAGAGACAAATGCCCGGAGCGAAATTTCCAAATCAGTGAGCAAAATGCTACCCAAAATGTAAATTAGTTACGTACTTAAAGCCAACGCTGGCCGACAGTGGCATTTCTCGTTGACAGCGAGTGCAAGAAGTGCTCCGGTGGCTGCAAACGCTTTCCTTATGTTTCATACACATGTATTCGACGCTGTACGGTGGAGAAGAATAAAAAGATTAGAAGCAGGCCAGTCTCAGGCCCAGGTCGCAAGGCACTTGAATGTCCATCCCACAGTTGGACGATTAGAAGCAGGCCAGTCTCAGTCCCAGGTCGCAAGGGGCTTTAATGTCCACTCACAGTAGGACGACTAGAAGCAGGCCAGTCTCAGGCCCAGGTCGCGAGGCACTTGAATGTCCACCCCGTAGTAGAACGACTAGAAGCAGGCCAGTCTCAGTCCCAGGTCGCAAGAGACTTGAATATCCACTCACGGCAGGACGACTAGAAGCAGGCCAGTCTCAGGCCCAGGTCGCTAGGGACTTGAATGTCCACCTCACAGTAGGATAAATGGAAGCAGGCCAGTCTCAGGCGCAGGTCGCAAGGGACTTCAATATACACTCACAGTAGGACGACTAGAAGCAGGCCAGTCTCAGGCCCAGGTCGCAAGGGACTTTACATATCCATTTACAGTAGGACGACTAGAAGCAGGTCAGTCTCAGTCCCAGGTCGCAAGGGACTTGAATATCCACTCACGGTAGGACGACTAGAAGCAGGCCAGTCTCAGGCCCAGGTCGCGAGGCACTTGAATGTCCACCCCGCAGTAGGACGACTAGAAGCAGGCCAGTCTCAGGCCCAGGTCGCAAGAGACTTGAATATCCACTCACAGTAGGACGACTAGAAGCAGGCCAGTCTCAGTCCCAGGTCGCAAGGGACTTGAATGTCCACTCACAGTAGGATAAATGGAAGCAGGCCAGTCTCAGGCGCAGGTCGCAAGGGACTTGAATATACACTCCCAGTAGGACGACTAGAAGCAGGCCAGTCTCAGTCCCAGGTCGCAAGGGACTTGAATGTCCACTCACAGTAGGATAAATGGAAGCAGGCCAGTCTCAGGCGCAGGTCGCAAGGGACTTGAATATACACTCCCAGTAGGACGACTAGAAGCAGGCCAGTCTCAGGCCCAGGTCGCAAGGGACTTTAATGTCCACCCCACAGTAGGACGACTAGAAGCAGGCCAGTCTCAGTCCCAGGTCGCAAGTGACTTGCATATCCATTTACAGTAGGACGACTAGAAGCAGGCCAGTCTCAGGCCCAAGTCGCAAGAGACTTGAATATCCACTCACGGTAGGACGACTAGAAGCAGGAGAGTCTCAGGCCCAGGTCACAAGGGACTTGAATATACACTCACAGTAGGACGACTAGAAGCAGTCCAGTCTCAGGCCCAGGTCGCAAGGGACTTGAATGTCCACCCCACAGTAGGACGACTGGAAGCAGGCCAGTCTCGGGCCCAGGCGCAAGGGACTTGAATGTCCACCCCACCGTATAAGGCGACTAGAAGCAGGCCAGTCTCAGGCCCAAGTCGCAAGGGGCTTGAATATCCATCACAGAGTGGTTTCACAGTTATGGGAGCAATTCCACAACACCGGTGATGTCACTAAGGCTTGGCAAAGGTCATCCAAGGCATAAGACAGTTCGTGAGGACTGTTTCGAATATCTAATTGCAAAGCAAATCTTACCTTTGAGGAGTCACTCGGACGAAATAATAGGTGACGAATATGATAGTTTTAATCCATTTATATGCGCAAATAAAGATACTGACTCCCACAGAAACATTTTACACAACAAGATCACAAACTTCTTATTCAACGCTCAATTACTAATCTGTCTTTGTTGGCACTCCGTCTCCTTCTCACGTGAGTCAAAACCGGAACCAAAACCATCAGCATTCCGTGGTTGCGGATCCTATGTCGTCCACTAACAATAGCCAGCGGCTGGGCTGCTTCTGCTAAGTCCAAGTTCCAACAAGGACTATTGTGTCGATTTTACCGCATTTCGTCGAGGACCCTTTACAACTGGGCAATTGTACTATGATGATATCGTAGCCACTGGGGCTACGGTATCGAGGCAAATGATATATTGTACACTGCTGGACAATTGCTAAGGACGGATCATAAACGGCTATATAGCGCATAAAAAAGTAAGTGTGGTTGGATGCCAAGTGAAATAAAATAATGTCAGAATGCCAGGACATTACAAGAAAGACAATTTATTGTGCTCTGAAATCCAGAAGGCTTTGGAACGTGTTCAAGGGACAAACAGACCATTTTGTGCAGAATACGTAAAAGTGAAAAAAATGTAATTACCGTCCGCAGGCGTTCCGGCGTAAGATGTCAATATGGGATATGGCCACCATGGAGGGCGATGCAAGATTCCACACGCCGTGTCATGCTTTGCACAACATTATCAAGCAGCTGTTGGGGGTAATTTATCCCATTCCTCTGTCAGTGCACGGATGAGGGTGTAGTTTTTTATTGGAGGGCATTGGCGACCAGCAAGACTCCTCCCCAAAGCATCCCACACGTTTTCAATGGGATTCAGATCTGGATAATGTGCTGGCCATACGAGGCGTTGAATATCCTCGCTCTCAAGACACTCCTGGACAGCGACTGTTTGATGACATGTTGCGTTGTCGTCCATGAAAATGAATCTATTACCGACAGCACCACGGAACATGCGAACATGAGGCAGCAGAACATCATTAATGTATAGTTGGCCAGTCATAGTCCCAGTTGGAAGCACATAGAGGGACGTACGGCCCATTGATCATGGTGCCAGCCCATACCATGGCACCACATGTTGGATATCGGTCCCTTTCCTGTATGTTTGCTGGACAATATGCAGTACCACTATCACGCCAGATCAGTTGTCGTCGACAATCAGACGATAGACTGTATCTACTCTCATCTGAGAAGAGGACAGCAGACCAGTCGTTATCAGTCCAATTGCGATGTTGATGGCACCATTGCAAACGGGCGGTACGGTGACGTCTGGACAATGGGATGCACACAACAGGATGGCGGGCGTATAATCCTCCTTCATGCAAACGTCTGGCGACAGTTTTTCGGGAGATCCGCTTGCCAGTAGCAGCCATAAACTGATTTGCTACCTCACTAGCTGTGCTGCGCCGGTGTCTTTTTGTTGATAGCACTATGTACCGATCTTCTGCAGGTGTCGTACGGCGAACACGACCTCCCCCGTGACGTTTGCTACACTCTCCATTTGTTTGAAATGATTTCCGAAGCCTTGAAACAACACTGTGGCTGACGTCGAACTCCCTGGCAACATCTGTTATTTTTCGCCCTTCTTCAATCTTGCCAATAATACGGCCACGCGTAAAATCATCTAGGTGATGTAGGGAAGACATACTGAAAATTACAAGTTCGTCAATTGATTCTTTCCCTTTCAACTTTGCGTTTGAACAACAACGGTCAATACGCGTCAAATCCTTTATATCTCTTATCAGCGCTATGACGTCACGAACAAGTTCGGCAATCCAAAATTTGCATACGCACAACACGTCTTACTGTATCCTGCACTTATGCTAATTTCCACATTTTCCTGCCTTCCATTTTATGGTTACTATCGTTGCTATTGTCATCCGTCCTTAGCAATTGTCCGGCAGTGTATATCGAAGGATAATTCAGGGTTCTTACTCTTTTTCTCCCATAAAAATAAGGATTTTTTAAGAACCTCTAGCCGTATTTTTTAAAGACCTTACCAACTGCATACACAACAAAGAATTATAGTCATATACTTTTATAAAGGACTTAACTAAGCCAATTGAGTTTGCAATGTCTTTTTTATATGATTTAATTTAGAGGATATAATAAAGTTGAAATTATGCAATTTAAAACAGAGTTCTTCAGGTCAAATCAATTTTCCTATGCGAGAGAAAATATTATCTCATATGCAATAAAGGATGTAAATTATAAAACTGTGGTTAAAGTCAGTTTTGGCACATAATCATCTCACAGTTTAAATTGTAAAACCACAGTCAACTTTATGAGTTGAAGATTTCAATTTCGCACTTAGTTTTCTCTTGGTATAACTGAATAAATGTTACTTACCTGTACAAAAAGGCGAAATATTAGGTGTGCAACTTAATTCTCGGCCACAGGCACGACACGTTGACAGCAAATTATAGCAAATCGAATACGTACCTAATCAGGGAAATATTCCCCGTCGTGTTGGATACATTTGCGCCATCGGTCAGGGAGCTGCCGAATACCACTGCGGAAAAAAGAGGGCTGTTTTGAGTTGATAAAGTCATCAATGCTACTTGTGTGGACCTTCTCGACAGAAGTGAAGTGCTTATCACTCAGGTGTTGTTGCAGGGAGCGAAAGAGGTGATAATCCGACGGGGCGAAGTCAGAAGAATACACCGGGTGGGACAAAATCTCTCATCCCAGGTCGGTGATCGTGTTTAAAGTCGTTTTCGAGTTGTTAGGACGCGCGTTATCCTGAAGCAACAGGACCGACCTTCTGCCCTTGCCGGTGTATGGCCTTTTCGCCTCCATTGCGTTACTCACACGAATGAGTTGTTGACAATAACGCTCAGCATTGACCGTTTCACCAGGTTTGAGCAACTCATAGTGTACGATACCGCGCTGATCCCACCATATGCACAGCAACAACTTTTTTTTTTTTTTTGATTGGAGGTTTAACGACCACCGTGAGCAATTCAATGGGCTATAAGCAGTCGCCCGTCTCTAATTTAGGGTCACTGCTCCATGGAAAGGGAGAGAGCCAGGGACGTAAAACAAACACAACAGCCATGCCTCACCGGGATTCGAACCCGGACCCTTTCGTACGAATGATGAGAGGCCATTGCTTAGACCACTGCGCCATCGGGGCGGCCAACAACTTCCTGGCATGGATATTCGGTTTGGGGATACTGGTGGTAGGCTGACCTTGGTAAACCCACGATTTGTGCCGCTTAGGATTATCGTAGAGGATCCACTTCTCATTACAGGTCAAAATCTTGTGGAGGAAATCCTTCTTCTTGAATCTGGAGAGCAAGGACACAGCAACAACGTAGCGCCTAGACTTGTTCGCAGCTGTGAGTTGGTGGAGCACCAAACGGCCCTCCTTGTGAATCCGTCCAAGCTTGAGCAGGCGCTTTGCAATGGCTTGCCGTGTCACTCCGAGTTCCTTGGCGAGCTCTGACTGTGTGCAACAGGGATCCGCGTCCAACAGTTGTTCCAGTTCCTCATCATCAACTTTCTGTGGCTGTCCCGGACGTTTTGCATCACGGAGATCAAAATTTCCTTTCTTAAACCTCTGGAACCACTTCTTACACGTACTGTAGGGCAAAGCAGCACAGATTATTTTTTGCTGGGCTTCCGTGGCACTTTTTTTCAGCTTAAACGCGAGCAGGAGGCAGTGCCTCAAATGTTGCTTCTCGAACGACATTGCTTTCACCGTCAACTTTCTTCCCTTCTGCTGTGAGCGGTTACGTTTGC
Source organism: Macrothele yani (assembly GCA_039090855.1). Classification (NCBI taxonomy): domain Eukaryota; kingdom Metazoa; phylum Arthropoda; class Arachnida; order Araneae; family Macrothelidae; genus Macrothele; species Macrothele yani. The sequence continues at coordinate 47,341,027 of CM076998.1, read as the reverse complement.
CTGGAAAGCTGTTGGATGGCGCTGAAATCAGCCATTATCGCACACAGCTATTTGCATTTGCCGACATTCTATGATCGCTTGCGGTTAGGGGCCGAGAATTAAATTGCACGCCTAATACAAAAGTGATGGGACTTGAACATACAACAATATCCAAATTAAGATTAACATGGTAATCCGTTACACTTGGTGTATTAATCAGTTGTACTATTAACAATATCCAGAATCAGCTGTATAAGTGCTATTTACAGAGCCCATCACTTTTTTCAACAAATTATGTGTCTCACACTGTCCTGTGCTTTTCCACGAACTTTCAGTTGACATCAACCAGAAGCAAAAGTTCTGCACTACGTCATAATTTCTGGATCCCATGCAGCCAGTAGCGAAAAATAAGTACTTTATAAGTACCTTTAGGTATTTTGTCACAAATTAAGGACTTTTAACTACCCTGAAAAGAAAATAGGCACTTTTTAATGACTTTTAAGGATTTATAAGGACCGTGGGAACCCTGTAATTGGCCTTTGCTCCAGGAGACCCATGGTTTGTATCCCGCTGAGCGCATCTCACAGAAGAGCTGGTTTGAACTGATGCAGGCAACATCGTTCCTGGAGTCAGATGAGTGACCCGATGTTCTCTTCACAGACGAGTCGAGATTCAGTCCCGAAACAGATTCTCGTCGTCATTTCATCTGGAGGGAACAGGGGGACCAGTAATGACCCTGAAAACGTCCGGGAGCGAGACTCTTTGGGAGGCCGTGTTCTGCTCGTATGGAGTGGCGACGTGTTCAACGGCCGCACACCACTCCACATGTTCGAAGGAGGCAATGTAAATGCTGAGCTCTATAGGAACGAGATCCTAGGGCCACGTGTCAGACTTTTTCGGGTCTCTCACTTCCTTTTAATGGATGATAACACCCGTCTGCATAGGGCTCAGCTTGTCGATGATTTCCTGCCGAGCCAGGGCATTCGGCGTAGGGTCTGCCCAGTCAGAGCTCAGGACCTGAGCCCTATAGAGCATTCCTGAGATGATCTGGGACGACACGTAGCAACTCGTCAGTCACCCCCACCCCACCCCCCACCCCACCCCACCTTCCACCCCCACCCCCAGAACCCTTCCTAAGCTACGCACTGCCCTCATCGAGGAATCGAATTATTTGGATCCAGAGTTAATCACCAACCTGATGATGGGCATGCATCGTCGTTGCGAGAGTTCTCTGTCTGTAGGAGTTGATCACATTCCTTATTAAGACATTGTGAGGTTACATTCTTACATTTCACCTTGGTGACATTTGGGGATGTGATCCTTTAAACGCAAAATGTGGGCGTATTTTTCTGTTGTTATAGAATGTTTTTTTTTTTTTTTTTTACCCTTATGATTGTGCCAAATCTGCTGTTACATGGTTTCCTTTTTTATCCCAGCACATGCCCTCCGAGCTTAAATTTTAAATACCAGTGTATTTCATTCAGCCACCGATAAACAAGTTTGGAAATTCGCTGTCGGATTGAGGCTCAGTTCCTGTACTAACGGATGAGAGAGAGAGGGGGGGGGGGAGGAGGAGGTTAGGGGGACAGAGAGGAACTGGAACTGAATTTCAGAAATATGAGAAGCAGAAGCTTGAACCTTAACACCAGTCGATCATTCGATTTCATTTCAGCACGGTCACCAGGTTATTTATTAGGTATCATGTACAGTATGTATGATGTCATCATATATTTTGGTGCCAATGTACAAGGTTTGTCCCAAAACAACTGAGAATGTTTTTGTAAAAAAAAAAATGTGTATAAAGAAGTGACATGGTGACAAGTCTGAACTATATATGCAGATCAGCGCATCAACTTAACATTCATTTTCTCCAAATAAGAAACGACAGAACCTTGTGTTACCTTACATTCGGCCACACATGAAAAGAAATGGAGAACCCAAGTTGAACAAACTCATTTCATGTCCAAATGCTCAGTTAAAATTCTGTGAATTGATGATTTTAAAATGTGAAACATATCTTCGATATCTCTAATTGATAGGCGTCTGTCTTCCCGTATAATAACACCTATTGTACTGATGTTTACCACTGTAACACTCATTGAAGGCTCTCCATGCGCGATTAAAGTCGCCGACTCACGATTTACATAAATATTCATCTTTATAAGCCTCTTGCACAAGACGGAAAGTCTCTCCGACGGACTCCTTAAGTCGACAACAAAATTTAAAAGCTCATATTTGTTCCTCTTTCGCAACCATTTTTTTCGAAAAATCGTTGCGCGGAAACACTTTTTAGGGGTTCACGAAACCACGTTTATTGAACTGCGCACTATCGACGTCGCGTGCGTGATAAACATCACTACTATATGGAAATCTATAAATAAATTAAGGCACTGAGAGAATAAAGGCTAAAAAAAAAGCTTTCGCAAGAAATAGGTTGTTTCACTGAGAGATCCAGTAATGAATCGTAACTGTTGCATATTGATTCGCGAACAAAGTAAGAAATCCTTCTTTTGGGGAGAGATGCTTATTTTTAAGTGGCTGCAGTTACTACTAAAAACTTATAAATATACACTGCAGTACTATTAATATCTGGACACCTCTCAACTGAAAGTGAATTAGATTCTATGCAAGCACCATGTCACAGTCCCAACTATAAATGTGCTTGTAGGGCTATGATGAGGCTTTAGCACGAGTACAAATGCAAAATGCCTCGATCTACAGAATCAGCTCTTTTCGGCACGGATGGATGATAGGGTGCCACATAAGCAATTACTCCGTACGTGACAGTTCAGAGGAACTGGAAATTCCGTGGTCGATGATTGGCGATTCGGTGTGCAAATGGCAGCAATTGGAGCTCAGTCAGCCAAGAAAGGACAGGCAAACTTCCGAATGCAGATCAGTATTGTCTAAAATCACGCAAACCCTGTGCGAGACTATTTGGGACTGACGTTAGTTAGCACTAGTAAGGCGCGAAGGATGCTGCACGGTATAGTATACATCGGTCGAGCAGCCATCTAGAAGCCGTTAAAAGTTCGCCAAATGCCACCAGCCAAGTAGCATCGTGTAGACCCCTAAGAAACGTAGATTTTGGATGGTAGACTAGTGAAAAACTATGCGTTGGACTGATAAGGCACGGTTCATAGTCTACGGGGGGCGAATGCCGGGTGAAAAGTTCTTCCCAGACTGTATCGTACCATCAGTGAATTTTGATAGTCAGCGTAATGGCATGGACAGGTTTTTCCGTGGTTCGGCTTCGGTTCATTAGTCGTTTTGAATAAAACCATTACTGCTGGTTCCACTTAAACGTCTTAGACAGTTGTGCACAATCAACATTGTAACAGCACTTTCAGAAAGTACCATACCTCTATTAGCAGAACAACACATCATGTCATGCAGCTGGCGTTTTAACAGATTGGTTTGAGGACACGGGTGTCAAAACTTGGGCTGGCCAGTCCAGAACCCTATAAAGAATCTCTGGAACAAACACACCACGTCGTACTGCTCGCGTTATTACAGATTAGTTTGAGGGCATGGGGTTCGAACATTTGGATTGGCCAGCCCAGACACCGAACCCTACGGTGAATCTCTGGGACCACCGCACCTGTCATACGGCTCGCGTTGTTAAAGATTGGCTTGAGGACATGGGCTTCAGAAAGTTAAACTGGCGAGCCCAAAGTCCTGACTTGAACGCTATATGGAATATCTAAGACGAATTGGGTACCCGGATGGGAGAAAAAAAAAAGATCGTCTAGCAACTGCTTTGAAGACCGAATGGCCAATCATATTAACCGGTACTTACAAGAAACATATTTTTTTTTTGATTGGAGGTTTAACGACCGCCGTGAGCAACTCAATGGGCTATAAACAGTTGTCCGTCCCTAATTTAGAACCACTGGTTCCAGGGAAGGGAGAGAGCCAGTGCCGTAAGACAAACACAACATCCATGCCTCACCGGGATTCCAACCCGGACCCCGTTCAGACGAATGATCAGAGGCCATCGCTTAGACCACTGCGCCACCGGGGCGGCCAAGAAACATTTGGAGAGTATGCCATGGAGAGAGGAGGCCATCATAAGGGTCAAAAGTTACATCTCACCATATCCAATTTTCTGTTAATAAAATTGCATATAGACATGCAGATGTCCGGATATTAAAGGTGGGGTATTGTATATTATGTACCATCATCAACAACCATTCTCAATCAGAGATGGAAACGGGTCACAGGTAAACGGGTCTACAATTTCTTGCGGGTCCAACGGGTTGGGTCAAGGTGTTACAGACCCGATTTCGACCCGGTTTTATTCCCATTTTATTTTTGAAAAGGGATACATATATTCCAAAGAAAACTGCGCGTTGTGGTATTCTGTAGTCGATACTGGTGCTCACGGAGTGAATAATGATTTGCCATGCCAGAGTATTGTCGTTTCTTTCTTAAAGCAACGAAGATTTCCACCAACCTACGTCAGCCACACCGACTCCATATCGTAAAAAGGTACTTACTTTGCGTTCTTTTACAGTGCGATTTTCCAGGGCAAGGTACTGGCAAACGCCATTCGCCTGCTTCTCATCTGATTCACTCTCTCCGTGCGAATTTCACTATATGACTAAGAGTTACATTTCACATCGCATCTTTTGCATTGAGCATTCAGAGGTTTCGATTGATCTGCTAACATCCCGTTTCCATGTCATGACATGTCGAAATTAACTCATTATTTACCGACGTAGCCTTCTTCGGGGTCTTTTCCTCTCTTTTGGATTCCACGGTTTTAGCAAATATTTCTGTTGTCCAATGGTGGTCAGCTCTTCTACACTGGCGTGCAAAAATTAAGGACGAGACGTTTTTTCGAATGTAACGTCGTACAGAAGTGCTCCACATTGACTCAAATCATACCATAAGATCCCCAAGATGTAAGAATATGGGGCGAGTGAGCAAAACCGCCCAAACAAGGAATTCAAAGAATACAAAGGCACTTTATTGAAAAGGTAGCTTCGAGCACAACTGGACAGAAGAGAGAAACGTCCATGTGACAGGCGGTTGCCAAAAGAAATCCAGTCTTTAGTAGGGGATATGATCACCCCTGACTGCGTTGTAGGATTAAAAACGTCTGTCCATGCTGAGGACGAGGTTGTCAAGGAGCTGTTGAAGCATCGCGGCCCATTCCTCTTGTAGCGCCAATCGCAGCTGCGGAATCGTTGCTGGCGGCTGGTGACGTGCTGCCAAGCGTCTCCCGAGAAGGTCCCACACGTGTTCGATTAGATTTAGGTCTAGGCACCTTGCGGGCCAATCCATGCGTTGAATATCTTCACTCTCCAACAGCTCTGCGACAGCCACTGTACGATGAGGTGTAGCGTTGTCGTCCATGAAGAGGAACTCAGGACCCACAGCACCTCTAAACAGACGCACATGAGGCAGGAGAACCTCGATACAATAGCGGACATCAGTGACTGAACCTCCTTGGAAGGTGGGGAGGTCAGTACGGCTACTAAGCATGATACCGCCCCAAACGAGAACTCCGCCACCTCCAAACCGGTCCCTTTCGATGATGTTGGAGGTGTGATTGCGTGTTCCCTGCTCTCTCCAGATGTGTATACGTCCAGAATCGCTCGTCAGACTAAATCGGCTCTCATCCATAAAGAGAACTCGACCCGATTGCTGATGTGTCCAGTTCTTATGTTACTGGCACCACAAAAACCACCGTCTCCGTTGAGCAGGCGTTAATGGCACACACCGTACTGGTCGTCGTGCAAATAGACCACCTTTGTTCAGCCTTCTGGCCACGGTAAAACGCGATAACGGACGTCCAGTTGTCTGTTGCATGTGTCTTGCGATTTCTCCCGCTGTCTGCCGTCTGTCTCTTCTCGTCTGTAGGACAATATACCGTTCGTCCGCAGCCGTGGTTGCTCGTGGACGACCAATGCTAAACTCTCGGATAGCTGTTCCTGTTGTTTGAAATGCTCTCCAAGCTCGTGTAACGATGCTTTGAGCGATCCCGAACTCCTCGGCCACACTAGTCACACTTCAACCTTCTTCCAACTTCCCAATGACGCGACCTCGGGTAAAGTCATCCAGATGTCGTCTACTGGATTGCCTGTTGGCCATATCACACGGTGGCAGCAACTCGACGTCGTTCAAACCGATGTACACCGTGCAACAGCTTTCACCGAATTGCTGAGCGTACAACCCGTGTGCTTTATACCCTTCCGACACTCCCCCTCCCCCTACGTCATGCTGCATATGTGCGCATGCCTTACCGTACCGGACCCTAGTCTATCTCCTGAGTGGTCTTTCGGTCCGTTCTGCCTGCTCGTTCCGCTGTTATGCTAATTTCTCCTCTTCGTCCTTAATTTTTGTACACCAGTGTAGTACCTTGCTTCCGTGTGACATTCCAATCGGATTATTTAGCCCAAATCTCACAGCTTCCTACTTTTGAGGGTTGTTTAGGACTGGAGTCAAACACTCCCTTCCTAAACTCCTTTATATAAATCTCTCTTTTAACTCTTCTAGCAATGTGTCCAGCCTATTGCCACTTGTCTACTTTTAGTTTGAAAATGATGTCATCAACTCGTGTCATTTCCTTGATCCATGTATACCTCTTTGTATCTTTTCTGTTATAATCATCAAGCGTTTCTCCATGCGCCTTTTGAGTTGTTTGCAGCCTATGAATATCTTTGTTAGTTAAGATCCATGTATCTTATCCACAAGTAAGAACAGAAGGATGCATTGATTAAACACTCTTTTCATAACGGTAGATTGGTCTTGAAAATTGGAAAATTGTGCTGTTTCTTTGTTAGCTCTCGACAGATCTATGAATACTAACACAAAGTCCATGTTTCTGATCCATATAATTAACAACTGAAAGGATGCATTGATTAAATTGTACTGTTTCTCTTTTAGCTCTCGACAGATCTATGAATACTAACACAGAGTCCATGTTTCTGATCCATAATTACCAACTGAAAGGGTGCATTGATTAAACACTTTTCTTTTAAGAAATAATGACATGTTGCTCTTGAAATTTGTACTTTTTTTCTGTTAGGTCTCGACCAAACTCTGTAGTAACACGAAGTTAAAGTCCATGTCTCTGTTTCATAAGTAACAACTGGAAGGATGCGTTGATTGAACACTTTTCTTTTAAGATATAATGGTAAATTGGCTTGAAAATTTCACTGTTTCTCTGTTCCTCTAGACAGATCTATGAATACTAACACGAAGTTAAAGTCCATGTGTCTGATCCATAAGAACTGTATTGTTTTTCCCAACTGTTTTGGAGTTCGGACAGTCGGTGCCACATCAAAAGGACCGAATACAGCTGGCAGTCATGTTTTGCAATCACAGTAATGATTGAATAGTCCCCAGAGAATCACCAATAATGTGAATGACATCCTTATCTTGCAACGTACGCACAACCGCGCTGTCGTTTCTTAATGTGAGCAACGAAAATCTCTTTAACATTTTGAGGAGCAAATGCGAATTTTAAGCTGCCGAAGTTAGTGAAACTGGCGAAACATATTATAAACAAATTCCGTAAAAGGACTGATATCACAAAGTATGGCGCAAAAAAAAAACTGTGCCAAAAACTGGTGCAAAAATTCCAATTCCAGTTTTAATTAGACTATACACAGTGATATTTGCGTCCTGGGAAGCTACGTTCTAGTCACGCCTTTGGTGAAGAGTGAAAAACATGCAGAGAAACTGAGAGCCGAAGTGCTTCGAAATACGCATATAACGACTCATGACTACTTGCTTATTGACGGCGTCGTTTTTTCCACTGTGTGCTTATCCTTGCCCTCCAAACGTTCGCATCATGTGGTCAAGCAGACAAGCAGGATATGACGTCATTGACCTATTAAAGTTATTTCGAAGGAAAAAGAAGCCTACATCAGAAAACACACACACAAAAAGGTTGAGCTTATTTTCGGCCGAGGAGTCATATGCCACTAACCCCGAACGCTAAATTTTAAATTTTTGACTCCCATGTGACTGTTACACTGAAGTGCCATGGCACTTCAAAACTGGTACAGACGAGCTTATGCAAAATACGTAGCAACGTCACCTATGCGCGTACTCGGTTGCGTTTGCCAGTGCGTATATAAAACTATAGGCATCCTTGCCAGCTGTCAGAGCTGTTTCCGGCATGAGAATGACAAGTAATAACGATTTAAGCGATTTTCAAGGAGGTGTCATAGTAGGCGCTCGTGAGATGGGCGATAGTATTTTGAAGGTAGAAACGAAGGTCGGATTTTCACGGACGATCATTGCAAGGTTGTAAAGTGACTACAAGTATTCCGGCAAAACCTCCAACCTACGATACCAGTGTGGCCGTAAAAAGACATTGGGTGAACGTGACCATCGTCGACTGTCAAGAATCGTTTCACGCGATAGGCGTGCAACACTCTCGCAGGTATCATCGAAATTCAATGCTGGAGCCTCAACAAGCATCAGCGTCCGGACTGTGCAACGTACCCTGCACGATATGGGCTTTGGGAGCCGACGCCCAACTCGAGTCCCCTTGATGGGTGCACAATACAGAGCTATGAGCCTCTCTTGGGCACGGCAACACCGCCACTGGACACTTGATGACTGTAAAGAAGTAGCCTGGTCTGACGAGTCGCGTTTCCAACCGTATCGGGCAGATGGAAGGATTCGTGTGTGGCGTAAACCCTATGAAGCCATGGATCCCGCCTTTCAACAGGGAACTGTACCGGTTGGTGGGGGGTCCGTAATGGTACGGGGTGTGTTTAGCTGGACTTCACTGGGACCCCTGGTATGTCTACAGACGTCATTGACCGGCCAACGCTATGTGCGCAACCATTCTGACGAGGGACACCGGTTCATGTCCTGCATTCATGCTGATGGGTTGGGCATGTTCCAACAGGACAAAGTACCTCCACACAAGTGTCGGGATGCTACATTATGGTTAGAGGAGCATTCATCTGAGTTTGGGGTGTCGCCATTTCCACCCAAGTCCCCAGATCTGAACGTAATAGAACACATTTGGGAGGTCATGCAACGCGCTATCGAACACAGGAATCCGAGACCACGGAATACACCCGAATTGTGGAACGCTCTGCAGGAAGTATGGTGTGCATTGCCTACAGCATATTTCCAGAAGCTAGTGGAGTCCATGCCCCGTCGTATTTCTGCAGTCCTGCGCTTTCGTGGGGGACCTACCAAATATTAGACTGGTGTACCAGTTTTTCTGGCACTTCTGTGTACGTACAGAAGCATAACGGTGTTGCAAATACTGAATTTGCTTTCTCTATGTAAAATTAATTGATAAACAAAAGAAGAAAAAATCTCACAGGTGTCATCTCATCCTTATGAGGTCCGACTGTGCTTTACAGTTTATCATATGGTCCCAAAAATAAAAAATGCAGCGAATGAGTTCTTGATACAGGGTGTTTCACTCGCTCTCGGCCCCTGATTTTCCCTTATAACTTGCAAACAAATGGATGTCATTCAGTGAAATTTGACACGGACCAACCTTGGTGTATGAGAAGCAGGATCTCAGAGCAAGTGTTGGAAGTGGCCGCCATTAGCATCAAAGCATGCCTGTACACGCCTCTCCATGTTGCGGAAGGTATTCACCAACACATCTGGAGTCACAGCCTCAATTTCCCGACGATTGTTTTCCTGCAGTTCCATGAGAGCCCGTGGCTTGTTGGGATATCTCTTTCAGCATGCCCCATGGAAAGAAATCTGGTGGGTGAGGTCAGGCGACCTTGGTGGCCAAAGTCCTTTAAAAAGGACACGATCTTCAAAGAAGGAAACAATTTCAGCCATGCTGACATTGGAGGTGTGGCAGGTGGCACCATCCTGCTGAAAATAGCTAGTATGGAGTTCCACGTCGTCCAACTGATTCACAAACTCATGGAAGATTTCCATTGGGCTGCGGTATCTGCCGTTGAAGGAAAAAAAATGGGCCAATAACGCGGCGCCGCGACAGAGCACAACACACTCCAATTTTTTTCATCATGAAGAGGTAGGTGTCTCATGGACGGTGTTAGGATTCTCATTAGATCAAATACGGCTTTCTGGGAATTGACGAGCCCACTTAGGTGCAACCACGCCTCTTCGCAGTACCACGAGTAGTCCAGTATTCCCGGATGTGAATTGACAAACTGCTGGGACCAATGACAGTAATTCAGTCTTTTCTGTTCGTTGGGAGGTTTCAATTCTTGCAAAGCAGTCACTGGATATACATACAGCTCGTTGACATGTGCTTGTGGAACCCCCCTATCCTGCGACAATTTACGTAAAGACTTCTGTGGGGAGGCCCCCAGCAAAACCGCAAGTGTTGGGAAACTGCTGGCCACCAGCTGGTAGTGATGGGTCACTGCTGGCGTAAATCTGCCACTCACAGTACGGTAGCGATCCGTTGGTGGCAGCTCCATCAGTTGGCAGACATTGTTGGCTCTGCAGCATTGCCGTGAACTACGGGCCACCACGCAAATGCCACTAGTAGCTGGCAACCGAAGCAACCCCAACAGGAGGTGGAAGCAGCGGGACTGAGCATGCGCTGAAGCAACACGTGCACAGTCTTTCGCGGTACGAATTAGTCGAAGACAAAGGGCTCGCCATGGTGTTGCTTTAATGGTTGTTGAAAAAAAAAAAGCCACATGTGGAGAGGCGGATTAATTTCCTAATGAAATGCCACGTCGACGAAGATTACCATCTGAGGAAAATTATATAAATATTTAATGAACTGTAAGAAATAATCAATTAATCTCATGTATTTATAGAAACTCATTTCGTAGTAAAATTTCTGCACTAACAGACGAAGAATCGAGAATACAAACAGCCATGAAATACACTCACTCCATTCCAATGAATAACAAGAAATAATTTCTGTATAATCTTTATACACTAAACCGCTTCGAACTGAAGTCCCGAAAAGACATTAAAAAATCTTTGTGTTGGAAAAAAAATAAGAATTATAAGAGTACAAAATGGATATTTTCGTTACAAAATTATCTGGCATTTGTAAAAAAAAACCAACCACTATGTGATTATAATGTACTCAACCATGCATTGAATACACAAGATTAAAGAAATTCGCTGCTAAAAATAATCGGAAGTAAAATAAAATGTCATTCTTATTTAGGCCAAATGTAGCTTCGGGCCGTGGGAAAAAAAAGATACAACGTTAAAAATGTAACAGAATGTGACATGAATATATAAATATATTAATTAAACAATCTCCTTTCAAAACCACAAGGACAGCACAAAACTGGAAAACGTCTTTAAGTCGGTACACTTGTTGAAAGTGAGTGAAGTTCCCTTAAAGTAAATACAAAAAATCGTTACATTGAAAAAATAAATTTATAAATTATATGAAACGTACATTTACGAAAACGAACTCGCAATATAGCGAAGTTAAAAAGAGAACATTTAGTTTCATATCGCGCAGGAGAGAGGCTCACCTCCAAGCGGACGGACATGCCTGGCAAACAGGTGATGATTAGAGCATTCGCTTCGCACACGAGCAGTCCTTGGTACGATACCAGTCAGGTCCATCTGGCGATTTGACGGACCTGTGGAGCAAATTTCCTCAGCGCCGTGACATCATGTAAAAGTTTTATTGGGACAAAAAAGCAGTTGTGTGTGTGCCTTTGGTAAACTACATGTATGATTGTGTTTTATTTATTTATTTACTTTTTACTACTACTGGGAAATTGACAAGATTCGGCAAGCCATCAGTTACGTCACGTGATTGCCGACTGTCACTACTACCAGGATACCGACGGACCACATTAGGCTAGCCATCATTTATGGCACGTACTTGCAGGGCCTCATAAGTGCCGCTTGTGACAATGTAATGAGTAACTACAGTTGATGGGGTGCCAACTGTTGGCCACCTGCTGGCCTGAACTGCTGGACCATTTGGTGGCCGCCGCCAGGACATTTTATTGACGGTTCGTGTAACGGCAACATAGTTCTGAGCCAGTACTGGTACTGCTGGCAGTCAGCAGTGGCCCAGTGCTGGCCCAACAAAAATGTTTTTGCTGGGCCAGCAGTCTGTTTTTCACTTCCTGCACTGTGGCTTCTGGCAGTTTCGAGCGTCCTCCTTCGTGGACATCCAACAATTTCTCCGTGGTTTCAGTTTCTTCCCCAAATACCGAATGGAAGATTTTGCCGGTGGTGTCGAACCCCAAACTGCGCAATAAATTTTCTTTGCCACTTCTTTATCGACGCAGTTTTCCAGTACGTACGGACAATAAACGCGCGCTGTTCCACTGTGCGCCGGTTTATACTGTAATTGCTCGTAACACAAAGGCACAATGACTGTTGACCATCTCGTAACAACAGCACAGTCAGATGCGTCACACCAACTGCCCAAGACAGCGAACACGCAATCGACTTTCTAGAGAGTAGCGTCCCCAGTCGCTACTCTCTAGCCCGTGTATCGCACCTGCGCGAAGTGAAGTCCGATTGCTTGTTTGCTGTACTCGGCAGTTCGCTGACAATGCTTCTCACACACCAAGGAAGGTCCGTGTCAAATTTCACTGAATTACATCCATTATAGTTTACAACTTAAAAAGGGAAAATCAGGGGCTGGGAGCGAGAGAAACCTCCATCTCATATTAGCCAAATATGATGTACCTCGTTTTTTAAGTTTGAGAGTTTACTTTACAAGCTATTTTCCCTTGAAAATAATTTCTTTAGCCTGTTTTAAATTCAGTATCGGTAATTCGAAAAATATGTGTTTTCTGTTGAACGCTTAGGTGTTCACAGTTTTGTATTGTACATGTAAGATTTGACTGTGTTGATCAAATTGTCGATCATTTCAAGTCTTGACTATTTATCCTTTTTTAGTTTTTAAACAGAATTTTTTTTTTTTTTTTAGGAGCCCTAAGGACCGAAATCTTTTCAGTTCTGTCGATCTGTCTATGTTCTTTACCTTTAATTTCTGGTCCCGCAGATCTCATAAACTTGTCTGTCGGATTTTCGTAAGCCTTCCTCTTTTCTGAAGTTCTTCATCCTATCCATTTTTCCGGTTCATGTTCTCAAATTAAATAATTTTTTCACTTCAGTTTACTCTGAATAACCATTTATTTAACCACTTTCCATGTTTCAGGATAATTTTTAGAATGACCGTTTTCTTCTTTCTCAGGATTGCTTGAATTTTCTTGGATTAATACGCATTTAGTATCCTTCTGTTTCTGACACATTTAAACTCTGCACTTGAAGGCAGTAGCGTAACTAGTACAACGTGTGCTCCCCAGCAAAATTTACTTCAAAACCCCTAAGCACAGTCAATTTCCCAGGGTTTTGAACACGAGGGAGGATATGTTTTTCGATGTGTGTGGGGAGGGGGGGAAGGGTGGTCAGGAGGTCGAGGAAAATGTCTGGGTAAGTAAGTAAGATACCTAGAGCCCTGTAGTTTTAAATGATTTTTGGAACAGAAGTACATAATGTAACGTTATCAATCAGCCAATCAGGATTAACACCGTGCGCGGACTGATGCATGAGCATGAATATACATTTTATCGCAAGAAATGAATTCGGTAAAATATACTTTAATGGTTAAGGCCAATAACTATAAGACTTCATAATTACCCATTTTACTTTCACTTGTTTCTGAAGTGCTTAGTTTATGTGAAATGTCTGCCTCTAAAGTTTAAACAGTTGACGTGCTAAACAAATCATCATTCTTTTAATCAGAAACGGCACTTGGGTTTACTTGATTCTACACAAAAAGAGCTGGTCGAGCTTTGGAAGTTTCTTTGCGCGCTCTTTTTTTCTTTCACAGATACTATGCTCCACTTGGACGCTTTTGTGACATTTTGCAAATGGATGCCGTTCGCTTGTATGTTAAAGTTTCCACTTAGTAAATGAGACGGGCGTACTTACTATAAATAACTAAGCGCAAAGCAATGTGTAATTGTTTTGTCCGAAACTAAAATACTGTAAATCACTTGAAGAAATCACCCTCTTTTACATACAGATCTGTGGCTGCTGTTAATAATTGTTGGTGCCTGTCATCTACGTAATCTTAGGTAACCGATTCTTTTCTCGATCCTTCACGGGGAATCCCCACTAGGTCTTCTACCTAAGAGGCCGATTAGAGAACGATCTTACTGTTTACAATCCATTGGAGAACGATGGTATTGGAGCCCATTGCAGAGCGATCGTATTACAACTCGGAGACCAAGGACCGAATTGCTGCAATCCGTAGGGCCTCCAGTGTTTTAAAAGTGAAATTTGGCATTTATTTAGGCAGAGCTACATATGTATTAAAGGAAAATATGAATTTTGGGATTAATTATTTGTTTGTTTGTTTTCGTATGCGTTTGGATTTTTTCATAAAACCATTACTGGCAGCTGCAGTAGGCCCCTTCATTACCTGCGACCCACGCAGCTGCCGTGTTACGCCACTGCTTGAAGGACTCAAACATCCTGCGCCCCACTAGCTGGGGTGGTAGTTACGCACTGCTTGAAGGACTCAAACATCCTGCGCCCCACTAGCTGGGGTGGTAGTTACGCCACTGCTTGAAGGACTCAAACATCCTGCGCCCCACTAGCTCGGGTGGTAGTTACGCCACTGCTTGAAGGACTCAAACATCCTGCGCCCCACTAGCTGGGGTGGTAGTTACGCCACTGCTTGAAGGACTCAAACATCCTGCGTCCCACTAGCTGGGGTGGTAGTTACGCCACTGCTTGAAGGACTCAAACATCCTGCGCCCCACTAGCTCGGGTGGTAGTTACGCCACTGCTTGAAGGACTCAAACATCCTGCGCCCCACTAGCTGGGGTGGTAGTTACGCCACTGCTTGAAGGACTCAAACATCCTGCGCCCCACTAGCTGGGGTGGTAGTTACGCCACTGCTTGAAGGACTCAAACATCCTGCGCCCCACTAGCTGGGGTGGTAGTTACGCCACTGCTTGAAGGACTCAAACATTCTGCGCCCCACTAGCTGGAGTGGTAGTTACGCCACTGCTTGAAGGACTCAACATCCTGCGCCCCACTAGCTGGGGTGGTAGTTTCGCCACTGCTTGAAGGACTCAAACATCCTGCGCCCCACTAGCTGGGGTGGTAGTTACGCCACTGCTTGAAGGACTCAAACATCCTGCGCCCCACTAGCTGGGGTGGTAGTTACGCCACGCTTGAAGGACTCAGACATACTGTCCTTTATTACGGCATTCCTTCCCTTTCTGTCTTTTCTTCTTTTTCCACAGACCATGTCTCATTTTTTATTCTTTCTCTGCCTCGCTCCCTCTCTCTCTCTCTCTCTCTATTTCTCGTTCTCTCTTGCTCCACTTCTCTTCTTTCTCTCACTTCCATTCCTCTCTTTCTGCACATTTCCATTCTCTTTTTCTCCATCTCTTCCTATCTCTCCCCTTTCTGTCTCAATTGCTCCACACTCTTATCTTTCCCTCTCTCTTTCTTCTACTCGTACCTCTTTCTTTCTCATCTCCTCTCTCTCTCACTAATTTCTTCTTTACCATTTGCCGTGCTCTGTCTTTTGAATCCCTCTTTGTCTCTCCATCATCCTCCCTATCTCTCACTTTTCTCTATTTCTTTCGCCTCTCTCTTTCTCTCCTCTCTTATTCCCTCCTCGGTTTCCCCCATCTCTCTCGCTTATTCCTCCTTTATACTCTCCTTTTCTCTCTACCCTTTCCTTCTCACTCTTCATATCCCCTCAATCTACCTTCTTTTTCCCTTTTCTCTCGTTTCTTTCTGTGTTTCTCTTTTCCATTTCATCCCACTCTCGCTTTTTTTCCTTTCACTCTCACACTGCTCTGTTTCTCTTACGTCCTCTTCTACTCAACTCATTTTGTATCCTCTCGAAAAATCTCCTTTACTTACCATTATTTCCCTCGAAACACGAACACCTCGTGACCCATTATTAAATTATCCTATTTAAGATGACATATAGGATATACTTTACCGTAACCATTAAGCATATTTTTAGCACGTCTTTTGTAAAAAATATCGTGCTTATATTACCGGTTTGTCCGTCCGTCCGTCTGTACCCACGATTTCTCTGCAACTATTAGTCCGATCTAAAAAAATTGTTTTTGCATTGGGAAGCTTAAAATATGCGAATGGTGATCCTTTATTTCGTTTTTTTTTTTTTTTCACGATGTACAATTTTGCCGTTAGGGGGCGTAAATGCAGATGATGTCGAATTCAAAAATACGTTTTATTCCACATATTTGCTTCTAAACATCAGATTGAAAAAAATTCTTTTATCTTTCGATTCCATTTATGTCGAAATGTATTTTAGATATACACTGCCGGAAAGTGAAAAAAGAACACCAAGAAGGAATTGGCGGACGATCATGAAATTAACATATGTTAATGGGGTCGAGAATACGTAGGAGTGATGTTAATTTCGGGACCAACCGGTGAGCGCTTACGCCACAGCGCGGCACAATATGCAAATTATCGTCGGTGGTATTTAAGGAGTACGGCGAAGTGAATGAAATCAGTCGTCGGCGTACGGACACGTGCGAAGACCCTGAAGAAGCTGCAATGCCTGGACATGGAAGACGTGTACGATTTCAGCAGTTATCGGACTTTGAGCGAGGTCGTCTAGTCGGAATCCGCGAGGTCGGGTGGTCGTATCGTCGTATTGCCGAGCGAATTGGACGGGAAGTATCGGTAGTGGTACGATGGTGGCGTAGATGGTCCGAGGAACATTCCCACACGAGAAGACGTGGAACCGGGAGTCACAGACGGACTGATGAGTGGACCAATCGACGCATAAGAAGAGCGGCGTTGTCAAGCAGAACATCCACTGCGACGCAAATCCGAGCTGCCGTTGCACCTGAGGTGACTGTGCGAACAATCCGCAGCCGCCTACTGGATGCAGGACGTGCACGTGTGCCTCTGGCATGTGTACCTCTGACTCCAGTCCACCGTCCGGAACGGCTGCAGTGGTGTCGCCAACGTCTGCACTGGAGAACGCAATGGCGATCTGTCGTGTTCAGAGATGAAAGCAGATTCTGCTTGGGAGCATCCCATGGCCGTATGCGTGTTCGCAGAGGCACAGGGGAGCGTCTCCACCCTTCTTGCATCCGCCAGCGATACACAGGGCCTACACCTGGTCTCCTGGCTATCACTCCCGTACACAAATAGTGTTTGTACCAGGTACGTCAAACAGCACTTCCTGCATCAACACCATTCAGCCCGTTGTTGTGCCATTTGTAAGGTCGGTCCATCGTGGTGTTTTCTAGCAAGATAACGCACGCCCACACACGGCACATGCAACGCAACATGCACTTCAGAGTGTGAGACAACTTCCATGGCCTGCACGTTCACCGGATTTATCCCCCATTGACCACGTGTGGGATTTTATGGGACAACGACTTATCCGGTCTCCACGGCCAGCCACGACCATCCCCGATTTACGCGTCCAGGTTGAGGATGCCTGGAACTCAATACCCCAAACTTACATCCAGCATCTGTACGACAGACTCCATGCCAGAATTGTACAGTGTGACGCAGTTCATGGCGGTTCAACCTCTTTACCAGCAAATACAGCTGTATTTTGCCATAATGTTTTAATCACGTTATCCTCTGTATTCCGTTATTATGTTGTATAAATTTCGTTGGTATCAGACGTCTCCTTCTTGGTGTTCTTTTTTCACTTTCCGCCAGTGTAGTTACTTTTTCGAATTACGCATAGATTTGCCGCTATGGGGCGTAAAAATAAATAACATTTTTCCCGATAACTCTTCTTCTAAAACTCCGATTTGAAAAATGTTTTGTTCAGTGGATACACCTCCTGATGGAAAATATTTTGCATACAATTTCAAATTTTTGGTAAAGAATTCTTTAGCCACCAGGGGGCGTATGTGTTAATTTTTGCTTCTGATGCATTTGCCATAAAATTTGAGCTTCTATAATATCGATTGAAAAAATTCTTTCGTGGACTGATGCCACTTACATTAATAAACATTTTTGGAATATTTTCTTCTTAAAATATTCCACAGTTTCTCCGCTTGGGGGCGTAGATATTTATCTTACTTTTGTCAATATCTCTACTTCTAGGATTTTGTTGGATAGTGTTTCCAGTGTGACATGTTTTCATATAATTTCAGAAACTTCAAGTAATTCATAGACTTTCCGCTAGGAGGCGTAGAGGTGAATTGCGTTTCCCCTTATATCTGTGCTTCTAAATCTCCGATTTGAAAAATTCTTTCTGCACCGGATACAGCTCCTGATGGGGAAATCCTTTGCACCTAATTTCTAATTTTTGTAAAAAAGAATGGTTTGACCACCAGGGGGCGTAAATATCAATTTCCGCTTCTGATGTATTTGTAGCAAAATCTGGGCTCCTGAAAACTCGACTAAAATTTTTTTTTCTTGGACCGTTAGTGCTCATATGGAAAAACCTTTTGAGAATACTTTCTTCCTAAAATAATGCATGGTTTTCGTACCAGGGGACGTAAAGGCACATCTTATTTTTGTCGATATCTCTGTTTCTAAGAGTCCGATCTGAAAAATTATTTCTATGTTGGAGAGCGTTTCCGGTGCGAAATGTTTCTCATATAAATTCATGTTTTTGTTAAAAAGCTTGTTGCTATTTTCTAACACCTTGTTGTTAACTTCATAAACCTTGCGTGGTTGAGTTGCTAAGTCTTATGTAGTTGAAGATGACAGTAAAATTGTATGCAAATAATTCTTGCGATTCGTAAATATGTCTAAAAAACTTTTATTTCTTTTTTCATTTAATCTCCTGCAAAGGTTGTCCGTTAGCTGTCCTTTATTTTCTAACTCTCCCGGTTTTGATCATCTCTCGCAATGTCGTGAAATCCCCTGACCTCCCGGTCCACCTAAGACCTTCCCCGTCTCGCCTGGGGAAATTACCTCGTCGTACTTTCGTGACCGCTCGCTACCTAAAGCTAGAGACAACTCTCTTCGCCTCCTTCCCTTGTCTCCAAGAATTGCCCTTAAGCATATCCTGTGTTCCCCGAGAGAAAGAACTACACCGTTTTTCGGTAAATCTTAAGCCTCAAAGTAAAAATGTGAGGGCTAGTGCATTTGTCTGCACCATTGAAATTGAAACCTGAAAAGCATCAAAAGAGGCGCGATAGAGTTAATCTCCATTCAACATACAAAGGGAAAATACTACGTATAGACAAAATGTCGTCTTAGTAAATAACCGTGCATCCGTTGTCTAATGGGGAACGACTCTGAGAAATTTCTCTCACGCTTTGTAGAGACAAAGGAAGTGGTGCACGAGATGGAATAAAAGTTGCATTTTGAGATTTTATATGAAATCCTAAAACCCTGTATAAAATCTCTGTAACATTTTTCTTTACGCACAAGTCTGCAACCAAAGGGCGTAAGCTCACGATTCCGTTTACACCAATATCTGAGGGATTAAAAACCCGATTGAAAAACTTCTTTATTCCGTCAGATACTATTATTTTCCATACCGGACTTTAAATAGCTTCGGTAAATTTAATTTGCGTTAGAACGGATTCAAAAGACGTGCTTATTACACCCGAAAATTCGGTGTCATCTTACTTGTTTATTCATTTATTAGTTTCTGAATTCTTCTTCTTAAAATGCATTGTATATTATTCAGCATTTCCGTTGTTACAACCGCTCTCATGGCAAAACACAAGGACCACCCATAGGTAAGTCTAAATTTCTGAATAAGAAAAAAATTATAATACAGGATGAGAAGGTATTTTACGCTTTTTGAGCATTTTTTTTAAATACGTGCATTTAGTAATATTGCAAAAAAATATTTTTTTCACTTAGTGAAGAAAACTTTTAGTATGCTTTTCGGGAAAAAAGAAAGTAACTAAATATTTGGAGATTAGTCTAAAACAATACCCATCCAATGATTCATCAAAAATATCAAAGCAAAAACCTGTTATTTTCCTAAGTTTACTTTATCTGCAGATCGAATTTATCATTGTGTGTTAAACACTTGAGTAAACACGAAGCAATAAATTTTTTTCTCGATTGCTTTAAATGAAGTTATGATGAATAAAACAATAATAATCAGACAAAATTTTTGACATAATGCGCTAAGATTGTAATTGTCTCATATCTTATTTGCCTTTGTGGAAAAATTTTCGAGACAAGACTGCGGTAAAAGCAAGATTTTTATATCGCAGTTTTATCTCCTAATTGCAAACAAGCAATCTTGAATATGTTTTTCAGTTTTATAAACATCGATTTCGTTGAGTTTAATCTTCTCTTGCGAGACGCTAACTCAATTTCGTCGGGCGTTACAAAATTTAAGCAAGAACTAAATAAAGCGTTGCTGGGGAAAATCATCCCGTTTACCCGTTTTAATTTTTCTATTTCAATCAATTAATGGCTCCGCATCACATAGCTTTTTTTCCTGTGATTTAATTAAGGCACGTCATTTCCCTCTTTTTCTCGAAACTCCTTTCATTTTAAATGTTTGTTTCAACGACTTTACGAAACCGAATCATTATTTTTATGTGTACCTCTACCTCAGTTGCGCTCTTCAAATAAAAACAAAAGTAATAAATTTTATTGGGAACCATGCTGCTGCTTCTGCTACTAAAGCCAGCATTAGTACGAGAGCTGATGTGAAACAAAAACAAAAAAAGATACTGAAAAACGAAGAAGATTGAAAATTTTCAGTGGTATAATACTTTTCCAATAATTATAATAATGCGGAATGCAGCGCATTTTACGCCGTTCTTTAAAAGTGAAGAGATGTACGAACTTCTCCTGTGTAACAAAAACTACATTAGTAATTTGAAACAAACAATGTAAGGACAGCTAATAAGACAGTACCAAATGTTTTTTTCCGTGTTTGAAAAATCTGCTTGAACACATTGCGAAAAATATTTTTTTCAAATCTATTTGAGTAAATAAGCAAACTGAATTAAATAATGAACAGTTCGTTTCACAATAACTCTAAAACTTTGCGCTTTTATGATATTTCAAGGGTGTTACCCATAGTTTCACTAAAAAAAAGAAAGAAAAGAAACAGATTTCTCAGACAACATGCAAATAAACATGACCGTGTTCGCTACCGTTCGATACAAAAAGAATATTTTCTTCCTTTCATGACGTTGTTAAGGTGGACGTCAAGTAATTTTGCTTCCTATACTTCCAATGGAAAAACTTTTGTACACATTTTCTTCACAATTAATGTGTTCCCAAGGATGAAAATTTGAACATCGATTAAAATAACTTCATATTATAACTTGGAATACTTAATATTTTCTAAAACATAACCATAATTATATTAAAAATCAATAACTTTTCCTTTGGTGGTGTTGAAACCAGAAAAAGGATGGCGCGACCTGTACTTTGATGACGTCAGTAGACAAACAAATGTTGGATTACATAATTATGGTTATGTTTTAGAAAATATTAAGTATTCCAAGTTATAAAATGAAGCTATTTTAATCGATGTTCAAATTTTCATCCTTGGGAACTCATTAATTGTGAAGAAAATGTGTACAGAAGTTTTTCCATTGGAAGTATAGGAAGCAAAATTATTTGACGTCCACTTTAAGAGCAAATGCCATGCATTTCTACAGTACACAGTGTAAAATTTTGTTTCAGAAGTTCAGGAATGAATGGAAAAATATAATTGATGGGTGATCAGCTTTCTTTTGCAAATAATAATTTTTCTCTCAGTTACTAAAAGTACAGATACGTGTCACACCTAGAACACATGCATTAGGCATCATACACACACTGGACAAAAAATCAATCACCCCTGTCAGAACTTACCTAATAACGGGTGACGGCGCCTCTTACCTTAATAACAGCATGAATCCGGTGTGGTAGAAACTCCACGAGGTTGTGGATGTATTGAGCATCGATTTGCACCTAGTCGTGCGTCAATTGGTCCCGAAGTTCCGCAAGAGTACGTGGGTGTCTATTTCGGTGTGTCACCTTCTGTTCCAAATGATCCCACATATTTTCAATAGGATTTAAATTTGGGGATTTGGCGGGCTAGTCAGGGTGAGACAGTGTTGCTAATTCTTCGTCGTGCCACTAAGACACAGTTTTAACGCTGTGCACATGGCAATTGTCGTCTTGGAAAACAGGAGTGGCAATGTGATGCTGCTCCTGGAGATGTAAGGCAAAGGGCGACACTTCGTCATTCAGAATGCGGAGGTACGCATGCTGGTTCAAATTCATCACCACTGCAACAAGAGGGCCCATTTCGTGGTATGAAAAACATCCCCAAAACATCACAGAACACCCCATCCAGCTTGAACAACACCTTCGATACAATCAGGATTAAATGCTTCTTTGGACCTGCGACGCACTCGTCACCTCCCATCATTGGAGTACAAACAAAAATGAGACTCATCAGACCAAATTACTCGTTTCCAACCCTCCACAGTAAAGTTTTAGTGCCTCTGAGTCCATTGATAACGTGCGACTTTGTGACTAGCTGTTAAAAGAGGCCTCTTCCGTGGTACTCTGCTCCAGCTGTCCATCGTATACAGTTCTCGTCGCAATGTCCTTTCGGAAATTGGTTGGAGTGGACTTTCATTGACTGTTTGGAGCAATTGTTGCCTGGTTTGAAACTGATTTGCAGTTACTAGGCGTGAAACATGCCGGCGGTCCCTGTTGGTGAGAATCGTTTTCCAGCCACAGTTACGTCGCCGATTTTCAGTTAACTGCGAACTACACCACTGTTTGTAGATTCGCTGGGCAGTACGCTTCGACACACCAATATATTGGGCGACTTCTTTCACTGTGTCCGTGGGCACGGCCAAAGAGGATGGCTCTTTTCTGGCATTCAGTAAAGTCTGTCTTACGATCCATATTGCAGACTAAATTTAAGAGACATGTTGCTCTTCACCACTGCATGAGACAGAAATGATCCTCTAGACCACGTCAGGGTTATTTATCTCCCAACAATGCCATCACGGCGCCCTCTGTGCAACTGGTTACTTACTACTGTCATTTCTGTTAGAGGTGAATAATTTTTTGTCTGGTGTGTAGTTGGTAATCATATGAAAGCAAATCAAAAACTTTCCTCTGAAGCGTCTCCGTTTGGAAATATACCATGTGATCAAAAGCATCCGTGTTCTAGCCTATCTACATACTCACTGTAAAAGAAATGAATTTATATCGAGGTGGTCCACCCTTTGCTGCTATCACAGCCTCCACTCTGCCGGGAAGGCATACCACTAAATAGAGGGAATTGCCTTTTATTCTGACACAAGAGCATTAGTCAAGTCGGTCACTGATGTAAAAGGAAAGGAATTTATATCGAGGTGGTCCACCCTTTGCTGCTATCACAACCTCCACTCTGCCGGGAAGGCATACCGCTAAATAGAGGGAATTGCCTTCCATTCTGACACAAGAGCACGTCTGTCACTGATGTGTGGCGGTTTGGCTTGGCTTGAATTGACATTCCAGTTCATTCCACAGGTTTTTTTTTAATGGAGTTAAGATCGGGGTTCAGTGTAGAGCAGTCAAGTTCTTCCACATCGATCTGAACAAACCAGTTTTTCACTGACCTCGTTATGTGGCAGGGCCACTGCCTTTTGGTAAACAAAAGTTTCTTTACCGAGCTGTCGCCATAACGTCATAGGCCTAGCGTCGGGGAGACATAGAGAGGCGCGTGCTTCTCTCCAACTTAAAAATTGGAAAAAATAATAACTAGTCGTTTGCCTTGTTGAACGGGATTCGCACCTAAATACAACAAACAAATCTATATAAAACTCCAGGTGTGAAGATATATTTAAAGATGAAATACAAAGAAAAAATTGTATCTCCCGAGCTTTCGCTCTCCGACAGGAAAGCTTTCTCAAAGACTGCAAACGATACTAACTATTCTGGCGAGTATAAAGTATCAGTATAGTATGTTTCGAAATTTCTTGTTTATACCCGCCAGAATAGTTAGTAACGTTTTTAGTACTTGAGAAAGCCTCCAGGTTGGAGAGCGAAATCTCGGGAGATACAATTACTTCCTTGTATTTCGTCTTTAAATATATCTGCACACCAATAAACGGAGTTTTATATGGATTTGTTTGTAGTCGTTTGCCTTTTAAATGATATAAAGTGTGGCATACAGCCGAAGGAACAACGCTGCGCAATAGCGTTGTTCCTATCAGATGACTGCTTTCCAGCGGTCATTGTTATGACCGCTGGAAAGCAGTCATTCCATTCGCAACAACATGCAGTCCTCTGATGATGGGTTTTCATCATCCCATGACTGCATGAGGTGCTTTGAAAGGCATGTTTTTGTTTTTTTCATCGCATTAGACATGTAAAAAACCTAAGTTATGGCACTAATAGCAATTGAACAGCAGCATTTTTCGAGAAACCGTTTCCGAGAATCCTTTCCCCCTAAGAAAAACACAAGGTTTACACTTATTTGTGCCCCCAGTCACTCCAGCCTGCATTCGAATTTCCTCCCCCATCTCTCGCGTGTTTTCTTATAGGTCTTTTCCTGTCACTTGGAATCCAGTGTAGAATTTCGGTTGTCCAACGGTGGTCAGTTCTTATAGCAAAATATCCAGCTCATTGCCACTTGACGATCTTCATTTTGATCATGATATCGCCAATTCTTGCCATTTTTTCTCTCTTCAGCCACGTATTCCTCTTCCTATCGTTCGTGTTTGTACCAAGCATGCATCTCTCTATGCTTCTCTGAGTTGTTTGCAGCCTCTGAATATCTTTTTTAAGATAAAGTCTGTCTCTGATCCGTAAGTAAGAGCTCGAAAGATGCATCGATTAAACACTTTTCCTTTAAGATTGCTCTTGAAAATGCACTATTTATTTCGAAACGCTCTCCAACCAAGTTTTATACACCTACTTATTTCTTCTCCTATGTGGTGCTCGCTTGAAGTCTGCGGTCTAAGGCAAATGTGTTACAGTGACCTAGAAATTTCGATTAACTATTCATTAATTTTAATCTTTAATTGTTACTTAGTAAGAAAAATGAAAGTAAAGAGGAGAAAGATAAAAAAAAAGTGGTAATTGCAGAAAAAAAAGAAACGGCTAAGTGTGATCGCCCACAAGTAGAAATCAAGATGAACAATTTTTCTCTCAAAAGACGGTTGAAGAAAGCCTCAGACACATTAATTTAGAACACGGCCTAAACATTTCAGAAATTGTCAGCGATGTCGCTTTTCATACAGGGCATTCTGTATGAAAAGCGACATCGCTGACGATTTCTGAAATGTTTAGACCAGAAGGGACCTCATTATGGGGATGTTAATGCTTTTCCCTTTTCTCAGAGAAAGCGAAAGAATTCTCGATGGAACCTTCCACGTTGAAAATGTAGGTATGGTTACTTCTTGATTTGCCCATCAAATTCTAAATCTTCAGTTTTATATTTATATATTATTATATTATTATATCATCCTGAAGAAGAAATTGAAGAATTTTAGGAGGAAATTTGTCATCTAAATAATAAAGGTAAGCAGCACTTGAAAATAATTATGGGAGATTTCAATGCAAAAATAGGGCAACGGCAACAGAATGAAACTTCAGTAGGTAAATTCGGTCACGGCAACAGAAACCAGCGTGGAAATACTCTCGTTGAGTTTGCAGAGGCAGAAGGGTTTTTCATCTTGAACTCCTTCTTCAAGAAAAAGCCACACAGGAAATGGACATGGAGACATCCAAATGGGACGACAAATGAAATTGATTTTATTATGTGTAACAAAAAATTCGTCATAGAAGACTGCAGTGTGCTAAACAAGTTCAACACAGGTAGTGACCATAGATTGGTGAGATGTAAGATGCACCTCAACGCTAAACTTGAACGTGGCAAGCTCATAAGACAAACAAAGTCTATTGACATAACCAACCTCAAAAAACACCATAATACCTTCAAGTTAGAACTGAAGAACAGGTTCTCTGCTTTAGAAGGCCTAACATCGGAAGAAGTGGACATCTCTGAAGTTAACAGAAAAGTAACCAAAGCTCTTATGGAAACAGCAAAAAAATTAGCTGGGTCTAAGAACAAGTTGCATGTGAACAAATTATCAGGAAAAACCAAAATGTTGATGCAAAAAAGAAGAGAGATGAGGACAACTAAAGAAGATGTGACTTCCAAAGTGGAATATATAGAACTATGCAAGACAGTAAGAAAAAGTATCACTGAAGACGTAAGGAAATTCAACTGTGAACTAGTGAGGAAAGCAATTGAAAACAACCAAAGCCTAAAGATAGCAAAGGGACATCTCAGTAAGGGAAGAAAACAGATTATGGCACTGAGAAAAGAAGATGGTTCTGTAACAAGAAATAGAGGCGAAATTTTGACAAGAGTGAAAGATTTCTACTCCAAATTATATGAAAGGGATGATATATGCACTCCAGACATCATGAAAGATACCAGTACCAGAGTTCCTCCAGTCCTTCCAGCAGAAGTTGCACATGCAATCAAGAACATGAAGCGAGGAAAAGCTCCAGGAGAAGATGGAATTACTGTAGACATCATACAAGAAGCAAGTGGAGAAATCGAAACAGTACTCGCCCAAATTTTCACTCGATGCCTTAATGAAGGAAAGATTCCTGAGGATTGGAACACCGCTACAATGATCCTGCTACATAAGAAAGGTGACATTGAGGATCTCGGAAACTACAGACCTATCAGCCTCCTATCAGTAGTTTATAAAATCTTCACTAAAGTTCTTTCACACCGCTTGAAGGTAACACTGGACATGGCTCAACCGAGAGAACAAGCTGGATTCAGGAGTGGCTACAGCACAATAGATCATATCCACGTGCTGAGAGAACTAATTGAAAGAGCGAGGAATATGAACTTCCATTGTGCATGGCTTTTATCGATTATGAAAAAGCCTTTGATTCGGTGAAACCATCAGCAGTAACAATGGCTCTGAAAACCTGCGGTATTGAAGATGCATACATTAATATTATTAATAACATCTATGAAAATGCAAGTGCAAAGATTAGGCTGTTTGAAAATACAACACACGTAAAAATTGGAAAGGGAGTGAGACAAGGTGACAACATATCTCCGAAGCTCTTTAATGCCACATTGGAGGGTGTTTTTCAGTCGCTGAGCTGGGAAAACAAGGGGATAAAGATTAATGGAGATTATCTAACCCACCTTCGTTTTGCTGATGACGTAGTCATTTTTGCAACTACCCCATCAGAGCTGCAGAGTATGATCCAGGAACTTGCTGACAAGAGTAAAGAAGTGGGATTAAAAATGAACTTTCAGAAGACAAAAGTGATGTTCAATGCTTTTACACGAAATGAAGATTTATCGATTGATGGAGAAAAGCTGGAGATAACAGACACGTACGTTTATCTTGGACAGCAGATATCAAGTGAGGGTCACATTGATGAAGAAATTAATCGGCGTACAAAACTTGCCTGGAGAGCTTTTGGAAGAAACAGCATAATTTTCAAGAGCAATATGCCATTATGTCTTAAAAGAAAAGTGTTTGATCAATGCATCCTTCCAGTGCTTACGTATGGTGCAGAGACGTGGACCTTAACTAAAAGAGACATACAAAGGCTGCAGACAACTCAAAGAAGCATGGAGAGGTGCATGCTTGGTGTAACCAGGAGAGATAAGAAGAGGAACTCGTGGATCCGAAAAATGACTAGAGTGGAAGACATCATGATCAGAGTTAAATCCCTGAAATGGCAATGGGCTGGACATACTGCCAGAAGGACAGATCATCGATGGACAGCCGAAATTTTAGATTGGATTCCAAGGGACAGGAAAAGACCCAGAAGAAGACCACATGGGAGATGGGTGGATGAAATTCGAAAGTATGCAGGGGTGACATGGAGGAGACTGGCACAAGACAGACCGTTGTGGAGGAAACTTGGGGAGACCTTCGTCCAGCAGTGGATTGATAATGGTTGACAATGATGATGATGATGATATTATTATATAACATAGATTTATGTAATATATATACAGTGTGTGTGTGTGTGTGTGTGTGTGTGTGTGTGTGTGTGTGTGGGTGTTTTAAGACTGTCGTGCAAAAAGCGTTCCTCCCCACCCATTTTAAATCCTGATTATATGTAGCCATCTGATTACATAGGCGAAATTCAGAGGTGCAGTTCAATTACGAGTTTTTCTTACTTTCGTGCATGGTACCATTTTAGTGTATTCAGTTACATTTCTTTAATGCAAAACTCCCTACTACAAAAATTTGCTCACAGCAAGTTGCATCTGCACGTACGCTGCTCAAACCATGGATAGGTAAAGCCCGATTTTCAATACCCAAGCAAAATTCCTGTCCAGAAGCTTTCCTTCACAAACAGCAAACAATTTCACTTGTCAAGATGTAATACCCAAAGGAGGAGCACTGGCAGATGAAAGCTATAGGATCTCCGACTATCGAAAGATATGAGAGAGACACTCCAAACAAAATAAAATGTCTGTTTCCTGCCGGAGGAGATGGGGAGGTGGAGATCGGAAGGGCGAACCATTTTTTGAGTCTCCAGTTCGCCAGAGATACGTACAGCAGCAGACCCCCTTCTCCGCTTCCCCCTTCCACCGCCATGCCCGTTTTATTGGATTTATTGACTTGAGACCCAGTACTTGATCTTGGGAGAAAGGAGAATGCATGAAGGCTCTAGGGATAAAAAGGATGTGCAGGAAGGGAGATAGGGAACCAGATCACCAAGTATTTTACCTTGCTCATACTTTCTTTCTACTTCCGGAGGATAGACTCGGGAGAACTCTCTCTCTCTCTCTCTCTGCAGTCAGGTCGAATGTCCAAAGCTATTGTTTCCCTACGCAAAGTGTCAATACTTAACTCACAAGTTCCAAAAGACACGGAGAAATTGACTTTGCATCTTTTTCACCCAACCAACGGAAGCAGGAAATGCGCCACGATATCGATTTTTGATCTTGTTTTCTTTGTTCCTTTTTTTTTATTTAACACTTTCTGTTTTCGATGATTTTATCATTCATGCCATTTTCGGTAAATTATTGGAGGTCGGGAAACAGTGTTGCTACTTCCACCGATATTTTAGTCTGATCGATGCAGCTGGGAAATTCAAAGGAAAAGTTAAATCGCATCTGTTCTTGTATACATCACAGAGACGCGTCAAAATTCGGTTTAAATTGACTGTGTGAAGCAGAGGTTTTTATTAAGGTTACGTGCGTTTTAGAAGGATAAACCAACCTCTACGTTCATGGTCAGATTTTTATAAGAAATCTAGTCTTTCAGGTAGACAATTTAATGATCTAAAGCAGAATTTTTCAGACATACAAAAAGCAAAAGAAAAAAGCTGCGTTCCACAGGAAAAAATAAACATCATAATAACCGACATACGTTCCAAGTAATATTAAAAGCGAGCATAGAAAAAGCAAAAACAATGGTACTTTGGGCAAAAGAGATCAGGAAAAAAATCATTCTGGAAGGCAAATAATTTGGAAATGTGGAAAAATTCACTTATCTCGGAAACAGTATAAGCATATGACTTAAAACAGAAATTTTACTTAGAATTGCAAAGGCCATAGATGCAATTTGAAAAAAAAAGCCATAGACAAAATTTGTTAAAAGCCATAGATAAAATTTGGAAGAACAGAGCTATTAGTCTCAAAACTAAGTTAAGCATTCTTGAGACATGCGTCTTCAGCAGCATGCTATATGGATGCGAGACTTGGACATTGACAAAGGAATCAGAGAGAAGGATAATTGCTTTTAAAAGAAAGTGCTGTCGTAAAATCTTACGAATCGGATGGACCCAGAATATAAGAAATAAAAAAGTGTACAGAAGAATGCAACTAAAAGAGACCCTGTTCCAAAAAATCATACAGAGAAAACTAAGATTCTTTGGACATCTCTGCAAAATGAAAAATGACAGAAAGATAAAGACATTACTGTTTGGCTTAATGAACGGAAGAAATGCAAGAGGACGCCCTCACCGTGTGTTGGCTGACGATATTAAAGACTGGTGCTGTGGAGCTTTTCAAGAACTGAGCCACGCTGTAACGAACAGACTTCATAGGGACAATATACAGGGTGATTCATAAAAGTATACAGTTTCAACGCACTATAAAACAAGAACAATGTAAGATATCTTATGTTACCTGTAACAGAATTGTAGGGGAATGTTTCATGTTTTTTAGAGACAGTCACAGATGTTCTATGTGTGCAACCTTAGTCACACGACACACATCCAGCCGGTAATCCATTTCCGCCTAAACGCGACCTAAGATGTCTGAATCAAGTGCAGTGATAGTGGCTGTGATACGCTGTTTCAGCTCCGCTAGATCAGCAGGAAGGGGAGGGGCGAATACCTTGTTCTTTACGTACCCCCACAGGAAAAAAAGTCCCTTCCTGTTGATCTAGCGGAGCTGAAACAGCGTATCACAGCCACTATTACTGCACTTGATTCAAATATCTTACGTCGCTTTCGGGTGGAAATGGATTACCGGCTCGATGTGTATCGTATGGCTAAAGGTGCTCACATAGAAAATCTGTGACTGTCTCTAAAGAAACTTGAAACATTCCCCTACATTTCTGTTACAGGTAACATAGAATATCTTACATTGTTCTTGTTTTACAGTGCGCTGAAACTGTATACTTCTTTATGAATCATCCTGTAGTTAAAATGGCAACAGATACCAACGGGAATTGTAGTCATGATGATAATGAATACAGGAAACCGAAAAGTGTTGGCAGCTCTAGAAATGTTTCAGTAATTTCAAGTGAAGAAGCGTGCATCTAACAGTTTGTTAAGGAATCTCACAAAGAAGAAACTTGTTTCTTTTTGTTTTGTTTTTTGTGCTTAGCTTTCCTTAAAATCAAAGTCCCTACTTCAGAGCCACTGATTACGGGAAAGAAAAAAAAAAAAACGGACAAACGCCTCACCCGTGCTTCATTCGGGTCTTTAGCCGTGCTCAGTTTGGAGTTTTAAACAGATATCTGCACCTCTGATCACTCGGTCACCAGGGATGTGGGTGTCATGGAGCGTACTGATAGCCCTCTCAACACCCTCAGTGTGGAGGGGGTGGGGTGAAGTCTAAGAGGGCCTATGACTTCAGTAAAAGGATTTTACAAATTTTTTTGCGGAAACTTCATATGAAATTGTTTAAAGAAATCGCCAGGAATTTTCGGCGGCAGCTTTGAATGAAATATCAAAAGAAAAGTTGTTGTTTTTTTTTATCAATAAATAAGTAAAATCTTCAAGAAATTATTTTCGCTTTAGCTCATAAAAATAAGGGGACAGCTAATTAATAAACAGGAACCGTTCACGAACTATACTCAAAATAGTATAACTCAGTGACCCGAAGTTCTTGGTGTAAAATAGAAAATCAAAGTTTCCTAGATTTCGCGCATCAACCAGGTAGCTTTCTAAAGGTCTAACTTCCTTGAGAAAGCCATCTGGTTGATGTACGAAAGCTTGAATACTTTGATTTTCCCTTTTACGCCAAGAAATTCGGATGATTAATAGAGTTATACTATTTTGAGGATGACAGCTACTCCAGAGGACTTGAGGTTTCGTTTCACAGTCATAGCAATAGTTCCTATACATGCATATTAACAAGAAAATGTGAAACAAATATTAGTTGAACGAATGAAAGTTTATATCAATAAGGATAAAGAGTTATGAATTACAGTTGTTTGCACATAACTACACATCCTTCAGAACATAATGAGCTAGAAGGTGTTCTTCACGAGAGAAAAATAAAAAAAACCTGTGATTTTTTTTATAACAAAGTCAAGAGAAAAGATTTTTACTATGTGTAAAACATTTTGGCACTATGTTAAGTGTGTTTTTTATATTCAAAAATAAATAATTTAAAACATTTTACTTTTTTGTGCCAAAATTCTTAATTGTTACTCATTTATTTGGTGACTTATGTTCGATATTTTCGAGGTCATCAGGTACTGTCACACGGCAAAACTCGTAACAGAGTCAAGAGAAAAAATCTTTTTCTTGACTCTGTTACGAGTTTTGTGTGTGTGTGATCGTGAGGTACTTCAAAGATTCCGGACTTAGTTCTCTGAAAGAATAAAATTTGCCTGCTATGACTAATTTTGGCGTAAATGTTTTGTAGTCCTTTGGAATGGTACAAAACTAGGGCAACCACTTTAATTACAACGTGCGCACTTATGGCACATGCAATGAAGTGTAACAATTTTGGTTTTGCGAAAAAATAGCTGTAGGTTCCAAAGAATTTGAACTATTAAAACGCCCGTAAAACCTAGTTAATAATATAAAATTTAAAAATTTTAGTAATTGAAAGCTAACAGATTTTTGCAAAAAGGGCCTTGAAGATATTTTTTGCGTGGGGGGGGGGGGGCGATTTTTTCTAGGACACGATTCGTTGGTGTTATTTGTTTCAGGAAGTCATTCAAGAATAACGATGTGAAGAGAAATTCGCCATTGCTATTATTATTACTATATTTACTATTTGCCGTAGCACATTGTAGGGGCGCAGGGCAATTCTTAACCAAAATGTGATGAATATCGTAATGCACTGTCAAACGCCTTGCCTTGCGTTCTTTCCTTGTACAGTAGGGGTTCCAGTCACCTCTTCTTTAATACCCGATGTCAAGGTGATTCGTAAGAATTCCTGCAACTTAATGAATTGAGAAGATATACGTGGGATAACAACAGAGTTATTATTATATCCAGTGAAAAACAATGCATCGGGAGATCATTCAACTCTCCAGCAAACCGCCGGCTACACTTTACACATGTGTCGTTCGCGAACGATTCGTTCAAAACGAGTGAATCAGCAAACTGAGTCATTCGCGAAAGAATCTTTCCTGAAAAGAATCGATTCCGCAAAAGAAGCAATTCCCTAAATGAATCAGTCAAAATTACTCCTTACTAGTCATCAAAATTTCACACCGGTGTCTCGGTGAAATTCGTGTTCTGGTCAGAAAATCTTACCTTGTTCAGAAGTGTGCAAATGAAATAAATTACGTGAACGTTTCGAAACAAACCTATAAGGAAACCGAGGAGCAAAATTTTCCGTAAGAATTAAAAACAAATTTGAACTTAAAAATCACCCACTACACAGGAAACTATCAACGAACGAAAGGATCCGACTCAGAATCGATTTCCTAGACACAAATCATTCCCCAAACCGGAAGAATCAAAAGACCGAAACCAACGAATCTTTTTATAGTGAGTCGAATCGAAAGAATCGGTTTGCCCATCTCTACCAAAGAATATCTAACTGAAAAAAAGTTAAGGCTCGGCGAGACGTAACTAGCGCCGACATATCCCAAGATACAAGATGCAGTGCACAGAAACCAACATACAGGCTGATGCCGTAGCAGACTGCGCATGCGTATTTTTGCTGACTTCAATTCTGGTAAAGAACAGTCAGCCGAGCTACTCACAGCACGTGATTGTTACCTTCTCGGTAGCATAATCACTTCGCAGATCGGATATATTAGTTTTGCTACTCTAATCGAGTTAGTTAAGGCTTTTGTTTGTTCTTCAGTTTTTCAGAAACATTTTCAGTAATGCCAAATACTACGGATTGTCTGCATTTTGTACGGATCCTTAGGCCTAACTATAATATTTGCTTAAATTTAATTTAAATAGTAATACTAATGCTATTGCATATTTGTTTCACCGGGATATCAAAAAACAGCACCAGCAACTAAAAAAAGAACTGCTCTAAGCAAATAGTCATCAGATCGAAAGGAAACCATCGTGGATCAAAGAAAAGCTTCACTGCGGAATCTTTTACTCCTGAATGCTTGCTTTCCGGCAGAGCACATAATCTCTTAGCTTATGGTGACGCTGTTGTTGCCTGTTTTACGTTACCTCTACGAGAGTTGATGTTCTTCACGCGAAGCTCTATTTATATTCTTTGTCTCTACAGTGCATTTAACGAAATCTCACATTTTCTCACACGAGAAATTATTCGCGAAAGCTCTTTCGGTCTCGTAAATAGGCCCCCGTTTTGTGATTTCCGTGCGTAGGTTAATCATGATTTATTTAAATCACATGATTAACCTACGCACGGATACAGGACCAATGAGCGATGATTCGACTGGTGACAGGGAGGTAATTAGTACAAAAAAAACCAACATATGGATATCTCTTACAACCGACCGCTGAAGATGGGCACAGTGTAGCTTGAAACATGTCCGGACGAGCGAGGAGAGACTTGTTGACTTTTAAAATCTTTTAATCTTGATACTTCATAATAGCTTGGCATAGAACAGCGAAATGTTTCAACTGCTAAAATTCTGGCTGCGTCAACGTAATCTAGTCTTGACAATGGTCTCAAAATTATTTTAACTCATCACCCCCTTCTTGTAGAATTGTGCTGTTGTTCGTGTTTGTGTTGAACTTTGAACGTAAAATACCTTTAATGACGTGGTACAACAGTGGACACTGGACAAGAAGCATGATTGATTGCAAGCCAGAGGGACTGAAGCCGGAGTAAGGTGAGCGCAATATGTGTTGCTCCATATACTTCATTGCTGATTTTTATGTCTCACTGGATATAACCTATGTGAGGTTTCAACATTTAAATGTATATATACTGTACATATAGAAATATTCTTAAGTTCAAATATAAATATTCCATTATCATTGAAGTCAACTTGTGTTTTCGGAGCTCATATACTACAACGTATGTAACCGTTTTATAGATTACTTTATCCTAACATACATTGCCTATCTCCCACGTAATTTATTGTTCAAATATATGTATGTATAGACTGAACTTCTACTAAAATCCTACGGTCCAGTTTGGAGATGGCAATGTACTCGTGTGGGGGTGTTATTCGTGGTATGGTCCCGGCCCATTGGTCATCGTGGAAAAACCTGTTGACCAGCACGTCTACCCCGATTTTCTGGACAATTATGACCAACCAGCTCTGTGGCAATACTATGGAACCGAGCCTTGTTGGTACAAGCAGGATAATGCACCGAGGCATAAAGCAAGGACTGTTACGGCGTGGTTTGACGATAATTCCATATTTTGTGTGGACTGATCAGCACATAGTCCTGATCTTAATCCCATAAAACACCTATGGGATGAATTAGAGCGCCGCATAGGAAGTTTGGACCAAGGCGTATTACTAAGCAACAATTGGCTGCAGCATTATGTACTGAATGGAAGCGCATACCTATCGCTTTGTTTCAAAACCTTGTCGAAAACATGTCTCGAATGGTCAGTGCATGCAGTAAGACCAAAGGTGGACCGACACCGTAATAATGTATGTCAATAAATTCTAAGTTGTCTTTCTCTTCTAGGTGTCCGGTGACTTTTGTCAACATAGTGTATTTGCAGCAAAATCTGAGGTTCTAAAATCTCGACTGAAAAAAATCGTTTGTGGACCGATACTACTGACGTCGGTAAACCTTTTTGGAAAATTTTCTTTATAAAATATTATATGGTTTCTCCGCCAGGGGGTACCGATAGATATCTTATTTTTGTCAATATCCGATTTGAAAAATTCCTTCTTTGTTGGATAGCGTTTCCGGTGCGAATGTTTTTCATATAATTTCAAAATTTTCAAGTAACTCATAGGCTTTCCGGTAGCGGGCGTTAAGGTTAATTGCGTTTTCCTCGATATTTCTGCTTCTAAAACTCCGGTTTCAAAAACTCTTCCTGTATCGCATACAGCTCTTGACGGGAAATGTTTTTCATATAATTTATAATATTTGGTAAAGAATAGTTTTGACAACAGGGGACATAAGTGTTAATTTCTACTTCTGATGTATTTGCAGCAAAATCTGAGTTTCTAAAACTCGACTGAAAAACATCTTTCCTGGACCGATACCTCTTACATCGGAAAACCTTTTGAGAATACTTTCTGCGTAAAATAATGCATGTTTTTCTCGCCAATGGACGTAGATTCATATCTTATGTTGTCGATATCACTGCTTCTAAGAGTCCGATTTGAAAAAAATATCTTTGTCGGAGAGCGTTTCCGCTGCAAAATGTTTCTTATATAATTTCTAATTTTTCTAAGCGCCAGAGGGAGTAAGTTCAAGAATCCGTTTACAGCAATATCTGCGGGGTTAAAAACCCGATGGAAAAATTTCTTTCTTCGATCAGATACTATTGTTTCCCACACCGGTTCTATTGACTTTGAATAGCTTTGATAAATTTAATTAGAATCAGAACGGATTCAAAATACGTGCTCATTACACCCGAAAATTCGGCGTTATTTTCTTGTTTTAAATTGTACTCGAAGCGTTTCCCAGGAAACTGTAAATCGTATTGGCGGTATCCAGGAAAGCTTCCTGAAAAAAACAATGAATCATATGTGAACCAGAAATCTAAGACCTCAATGAGGGGAACCATGAAACTCCAAGGGGAGACCGGACCCCCACGTCCGGAGCTGTAAGAAATATTAAATAAGTTTTTCTCTCCGCCCGTGGGAATGATGTTTGACGGCTGCTGTCAGATGTACTTATGTATCCAACAATTTCAACTTAAGAAAACTACTTTGCTTCATTATCCAAATACTTCAGGTCAAATAGGCGTCTACGATAATAATTAGCAGCACAAAATCGAGTCTCTCTATTTTTCAATAAAAAACAACTTCCTCACGTATAGGAAGTCCGGAAAGTACAACATAACGCAACGTTAATCTATATACAACATCGCCACAGCACCACCACATTTTTTCGCAGCTTGCTTCCACATTATATCTCTCATTCTTATCTGTCAACACGCATACATCACGCACTCTGACCTCAAGCCTGTTGCCAACATATATTCAGCGAGTGAGAAAATTATAACCTTAAGGTTGAAAACGCCTAAAGAGAATGAACTCAAGTAATTAAAAGACTTCGTGCTAAATGGTAGGATCAGGAATCCAAAGCTGTCGAATGTAAGATTGAAAAGTTGAAAAACTTGCACTTAAAAATTGATATTTATTTACAAGTTAAAAAGGTAGAGATAAAATCAGCTACGTTGGCAAGCACTTTCGAAGCTACGTTGGCAAGCACTTTCGAGGCTACGTTGGCAAGCACTTTCAAGGCTACTTTAGCCTCGAAAGTGCTTGCCTCAACACCGGGCCCTTTTCCGCGAAACGATGGCTACAGACATTTATATACAATCATAGAATAATATAATTGGTGTTGCTAAAGTGAAAATGGCATGTTACAAATAATTATATGTAATGGGACTTATAACGAAGTAAATTTCTCCGTCATTTTTGGTCTACGCCGGGATTCGAACCTGGATCCCCTCATTCCGGAATAAGTCACTCTACCAATTGAGCTACGCGGACGTTTTATTCTGATTCCTATCTGCCTTTATGTCGTGTGCGTCCTTCTGGCAGGTACGTCACATCTCCTGGTACGTTACAGACTCACGTATCTGGAGACAGGTGAAGCATCTTGCTGGTTCAACAGTAGGATCCAAGGGCGAGGTATCGTTACAGGTAAGTCGTCATTACAACACCTAGGGGAAAAACGTGTAATTCACAAACTTTCAGAAAGCAACAAAGAATATTTATCAGGTGCAGAGGCAATTACTGTGGTACGACTCCAGTCTGGGTATGAATGAACTCAAATGTACATACAGAAAGAAACTAAAAATGAAAGTTAAATTAGAGTATGCGTCACAACTTACATCAATATAAGTTGTCAAGTATGAAAAGGGCCAGAAACGTACAAGGCTACAAGTTGGCAAGTCTGGAATGGGCTAAGAACGTACATCGCTATAAGTCAGCAAGTCTGAAACAGGCAGGTCAGGGTTTCTCAAATTTTGGCTCATGAGGAAAAGAGCGTTGACAAACAGATGACATAATGGACTCAACAATGATGCTGCAAGTTGTTCACAGGTATGTGGAGCCATGCTGACCGCAGTGTATCAGACAGCTGCTGGAGGGTCCGTGGTGGAGGATCCATAGAGCAAACAACACGATCAAAGTGGTCCCACAGATGCTCACTTGGGTTTAAATCTGGGGAATTAGGGAGCCAAGGAAGTATTTTTAAGTCTTCATCGTGCTCTTACAACTACTCTCGGACATTTCTAGATGTCTGACACGTCACACTGTCGTGCTGGAAGATCCCATCCGCCTCAGGGAAGACAATCAGCAAGTATGAGTGTTTTTTTTTTGTTTTTTTTATTGGAGGTTTAACGACCACCGTGAGCAACTCAATGGGCTATAAGCAGTCGCCCGTCCCTAATTTAGGGTCACTGGTTCCAGGGAAGGGAAAGAGCCAGTGCCGTAAGACAAACACAACATCCATGCCTGACCGGGATTCGAACCCGGACCCCTTACGGACGAATGATCAGAGGCCAACGCCTTAGACCACTGCGCCACAGGGGCGGCAAGTATGAGTGTACGTTGTCTGCAAGGATATATTCATAACGAATTCGGTCCATAGTGCCTTCCACGGGTATGAGTGGACCCAGAGAATACCACGAAAACATTTCCCAGACCATAACGCTGTCCTTCCCAGCTTGTGTTATTCCAGCAGTGGTTGAAGAGCGCTTGTTCTCCGATGTTTCTCGCCTTATACGCCAACGTCCATCCGTTCGATGAAGCAGAAAACGTGACTCATCGGAGAATGCATTACTTTGCCAATCAGCGGAGGTCCAATTCCAATACTGCCGTGCAAATGTAAGTCTTTTCTGCCGATGCACCTTCGTTAGCATAGATGCAGTGACCAACCGTCTGCATCGGAGCCCCATACGCAGCAGGCTTCGCTGAACTGTCGTTTTAGACACACTTCCGGTAGATCCCTGGTTCATTCGGCCAGTGAGTTGCTCCATTTTAGGGTGTCGATTGGTACTCACGCACCTTCGAAGCCGACGTTCACCTCTCACATCAATGGCACATGGTACTCCGCAGTTTTCCCGTCGCTTATTCGCAATGGTGCCATTTCTCCAATCAGGATACACCTTAACCACAGCAGCACGCGAATAGTTCACAAAGTGCACTGTTTTAAAAATACTTCTACCCTTAACCCGAAAGCCGATAATCATCCCTTTTTGCAAATCTGATAAATCGGTCATTTTATCCATGACAGCAACGAGTGATATGTTTTCAGAATGCCTACAGCACACCTTATATACCCTCCAAGTCAGCTCACGAAAAGTGATTTCCTTCATGGCTACGCGGTGTTGACGTCAAAAGTAGGAGGTGGTCACAATAATGTGACTCGACTGTGTATATAGTACAAAGGCGGATAACAAAAGAAATAACTTCTCGAAGTGGATCAGTAGGAACAGCTGCGCCGTTGATTCTCAACCACGTGGGCATAGGACATTTTTGGTATTGAGATTCAGAAAAGAGAGAAATGCTTCCTTTTTTTTTTTTTTTTTTTTTTTTGTTGTTGTTGTTGTTTTGTTCGGAGGAACGTAAAATTTAGAAGAGAAAAAAGAAAGAAAGAAAAGAACAGAGGCGCAGGCGGAGGCGTAGTTCAATTATGGACACTGTTTGTCATTTTGTAAGTGACTATGAAATGCCAAGCTGCTGTTAAAGAATTTCTACGTAGTTAAATGCCTACAAAGTCGTGTCGTCATGGGCACGTTTTGGCTAAATGTAGCCATCTTGGCATTGGGAAACAGTGCTAGAATTTTATTGCTTTGCTGTCAGTGGGGAACAGCTGTACGATGCTTTCTGTGGGAAAAAACGGGCTTGGTGGGAATCTGAGTGCTCTTGGGTTTTGAGTGAGGAGGGGAGTGGGTTTGACTGTTGGCCACGGTAAGAAGAGGTTGACACCTCCGAGCACCAGCGATGGAGTATGCGAGATTGAAACTAGAAAAAATAGTGGAACCGAACGAGCGGAGTAGAAAGAGTCGAAATTGCTCGGATCCACGGAAATGTAGCAGAAGAGTAAACTAAAAATATACGGTACATAATTTTTCCATGATAGTTGGGAGTCATTTTGCTTCAAGAGATAGGCAACCTACTACACAACCACAATCAAGCAAATGCAGAGAATACAATTTACAAAACTTGCATCTGTACTCATGGGAAAATATAGTTCGTAGTTGAACACATAGCCCTCTTCTTGGTTTTGTGACGTAGTGACGGCCTCAGTTGGCTGACAGGCAACATACAGACAGTAAAAATGTGCACCGTAAGACATATGGCTTTCGGACAAATGCAACGCATGTTGATGAGCAGATGACAAGCAGAAAATAGCAGCATGCATTGGGTGATGAATGCATATTTACGAGAGGGATATGCATTATGGTACAGATACATGCAGAAAACACTAACAATAGTTGGCGGAAAGATGACATGCAGACAATATTTACACTTCCGTCTGTAAAAATTGCAACACCATGAAGGACTGCTGGCATTAGCTTAAAATCTTCAGGAAATGTACAACAAGTTAGAACATACAAATGATTAAAATATCGATCGGAATGCACATTCGGTTTTGGAGTGGCGTCCTCGG
The DNA here is from genome assembly GCA_039090855.1 of Macrothele yani. Lineage (NCBI taxonomy): Eukaryota > Metazoa > Arthropoda > Arachnida > Araneae > Macrothelidae > Macrothele > Macrothele yani. Next base: position 47,300,818 of record CM076998.1, on the reverse strand, counting down.
AACTGTTCGGTCTTAGTACAAAGTTCGTTCCATAAAAACTGAGAGTACTTGTTTTTTGAGTTGGCAACAGTGGGAAGGGGGAAATAACCACGCAAACGATTAACTGAATTAAGGAAGTATTTATGGCAATAGTTATTAGCCGTGGCAAACGACTCTGGTTTTTTATTGCGCAGTTGTTTACGCTAAGTCTGCATTTGGCCATACAGCCACGGAGGTGAGCGATTCATTGTTAAGAAGTGAAATGCGTCGTTTGGGTAAAATGGCTCCAGAAACAGTTGATTTAATGAAAAAATCTTACAAAGATAAATGTTTGGGTGAGTCAACGAATTTTAGATGGCACATGATTTAAAAAAAGGGCGTTTGTCGGCAGAACTTGCTCCTGAGCCTGGTCGACCTGAAAGTGTTTTTACGGAGTGTATTGTTAACACTGTTTGGGCAATCCTGCAAGGATATCGATGAATGACGTGTAAAGACATAGCGGCGTCAACTAATATTTCAAAAACGTCGGCATTCCGCATTCTACGCGGCAAATTACTGCTGCATCGTGTGTGTTCCAGATGGGTACCCCATCACCTGAGGAGAGAACAATTGTTAGCCAGAGTTCAGGTGTGTCATGAGTGGAAACAAATGATTGCAAAGGATCCCAAACTTAATAACTGCCGATGAAACATGGGTCTACTATATCGACCCCCTCACGAAGCTCGCAACGAATGTCTGGAAACACACAGACTCGCCTCCTACGAAAAGAGTCTTCGCCGAAACCTAATCAGCTGGGAAGGCGATGATGATAATTTTCTTTGAACACAAAGGTATATTCTACCAGCATGCCGTTCCTCCACAAATTACTGTCAAGGCTGGGTATTACATTTCAGACTTGAAGCATCTGTGATGACACATATCGATTAAACGACCAGAACTGGTGAGCGAGTTGACCCTACACCATGATAACGCCCGCCCACATGTGGCTGCTTGTGTTCCACAGTTTCTTACAAAATGCAGTATTGAAATCATGCCACAGCCTGTGTACAGTCCTGAACTCGCCCCGTGAGATTTCTGGTTGTTTCCAACAATGAAGGAGAAGTTCCGTGTGGTAACATTCAACACAGATACTGACGTTATTCATGCTGTACAGGGGTAGCCAAAGCAGCTTCCTCAAAATGCCTTCGCCACATGCTTTGAAAAGTGGACTGAACGATGGGACCGTTGCATATCATCCACGGGAAGATACTTTGAGAAAGAATAACATATATTTTGCTGTATATTTCTTCATTTTGTGTGATTTTGCTCTCTGCTTTTACGAAACGGCCGTTGTATAAAGAGCTGGCTCAAGCGAGTTGTTACAATCAGTGAAGAGCCGACATTCAGTCGAAAGGGTGTTTCTTGTGGCTCACTATACTCCGACGCCGAAGCAGGTCGCATTATGAACACCTGGTGGACTTTGAGCGTGGAAAGATTCTTGGGATGAGATAAGCTGGATTTTCCTACCTCGAAATTGCCACTCATACGGGACGAAACATCAGTACAGTGATGCCAACGTGACGTCAGTGGACTGATGAGTCTCGGACCTCCCAAAACCGGAAACGGACTGCAAAATCGCACGACTGCATAGGACAACAGGCACCTCTACCGCATGGCAGTGACCGTTTGCACAGAAACATCCATAGTGTTAGCGCAGCAATGGCGCACTATCACAGGTCAGGCTTTGTCCTCCAGCACAATTCGATTTCGTCTGCTTAACAGAGGTCTCGTCACTGGCAGCCCAATACTGCACATTTATTTGACCCTCAACCAAAGAAGCCTCAGGCTGCAATGGGTTCTCGAACACAGGCATTGGCGCGCTGATTGGCAACAGGTCGTGCTTTCTGACGAGTCACGATTCAACTTGATGCACCATGATGGTCGCATACGTGTTCGAAGACATCATGGTGACCGGCACCTTACAGCGTCATAATGGCCCAACGCCAAGCGTCATGGTTTGGAGGACCATTGCGATCAATTCGCGATCTTGCCTGATACGAATTGAAGAAACCCTCAACAGCCAGGGGTACATCAGGGATGTTTTACATGCTGAAGTGATACCCTTACTCCAGAGTTGTCCTGGAGATATTTTCCAGCAGGACGGTGCTCGGTCACATGTGGCCCGGATTGTCGAAGTCCTCATACACGCACAGTAGATACCGTTCCTTCCCTGGGCAGCACGTTCGCCGGATATGTCCCCTTTCGGACATGTCTGAAACATGTTAGCAAAGCGAATGGCCCATTAAACGCTTCCACCAGTCACCACAAATGAACTTTATAGTCTCGCATAGAAGCAGCCTGGCAGGCTATTCCGCAGGACGATATCAAAAACCTCTTCCATTCAATGCCACGCCGTGTAAACTGCGTAGCATTGAGCTGCCTGGCCCCAAGACGATTTCAAAAACCTCTTCCATTTAATGCCACGCCGTGTAAGTTGCGTGGCATTGAGCTGCCTGGCAGGCTATTCCCCAGGACGATATCAAATACCTCTTCCATTCAATGTCACGTCGTGAAAGCTGCGTGGCACTGAGCTTCCTGGCAGATTATTCTCCAGGACGATTTCGAAAAAGTCTTCCATTCAATACCACGTCGTGTGGAGGCTGTTATCGCTGCTCGAGGTGGCTTCACGCGATACTGAGTTTTGATGCGAAAATATCTTGTACAGCTCTACAAATGTAATCAGTCATCATGAATGAAATACGGGATTACACTATATAATACAAATTTTGAAGATGACAATCCGTTTTTTGGGGTGAATACACTGGTGTGCAAAAATTAAGGACGAAGAGGAGAAATTAGCATAAGAGTGGAACGAGCAGGCAAAACGGACCGAAAGACCTCTCAGGAGATAGAATAGGGTCCGGTATGGTAGGGCATGCGCATATATGCAGCATGATGACGAGAGGGGGAGGAGAGTGTCGGAAGGGTATAAAGCACACGGACGGTGTACGCTCAGCAATTCGGAGAAAGTTACTGTACAGTGTACATCGGTTTAAAAGACGTCGAGTAGCTGCCACCGTGTGATATGGCCAACAGGCAATCCAGTGGACGACATCTGGATGACTTTACCCGAGGTCGCGTCATCGGAAAGTTGGAAGAAGGTCGAAGTGTGACTAGCGTGGCCGAGGAGTTCGGGATCGCTCACAGCATCGCTTCACGAGCTTGGAGAGCATTTCAAACGACAGGAACAGCTGTCCGAGAGTTTAGCAGTGGTCGTCCACGAGTAACCACAGCGGCTGACGACCGGTATACTGTCCTACAGGAGAGAAGAGACAGACGGCAGACAGCGGGAGAAATCACAAGGCACATGCAACAGGCAACTGGACGTCCGTTATTGCGTTTTACCGTGGCCAGGAGGCTGCACAAATATGGTCTATTTGCACGACGATCAGTATGGTGTGTACCATTAACGCCTGCTCATCGGAGACGGCGGTTTCTGTGGTGCCAGGAACACAGGAACTGGACACATCAGCAATGTGGTCGAGTTCTCTTTACGGATGAGAGCCGATTTAGTCTGACGAGCGATTCTGGACGTATACAAATCTGGAGAGAGCAGAGAACACGCAACCACACCTCCAACATCATCGAAAGGGGCAGGTTTGGAGGTGGCGGAGTTCTCGTGTGGGGCGGTATCATGCTTGGTAGCCGTACTGACCTCCATATCTTCCAGGGAGGTTCAGTCACTGGTTTCCTCTATTGTACCGAGGTTCTCTTGCCTCACGTGCGTCTGTTTAGAGGTGCTGTGGGTCCTGAGTTCCTCTTCATGGAGGACAGCGCTACACCTTATCGTACAGTGGCTATCGCAGAGCTGTCGAAGAGTGAAGGTATTCAACACATGGATTGGCCCGCAAGGTCCCCGGACCTAAATCCAATCGAACACGTGTGGGACCTTCTCGGGAGACGCTTGGCAGCACGTCACCAGCCGCCAGCAACGATTCCGCAGCTGCGATTGGCGCTACAAGAGGAATGGGCCGCGATGCCTCAACAGCTCCTTGCCAACCTCGTCGTCAGCATGGACAGACGTTGTAAATCCTGCAACGCAGCCAGGGATGATCATATCCTCTACTAAAGACTGGATTTTTCTTGGCAGCCGCCTGTCACATGGACGTTTCTGTCTTCTGCCCAGTTGTGCTAGAAGCTACCTTTTTAATAAAGTGCCTTTGTATCCTTTGGATTCCTTGTTTGGATGGTTTTGCTCACTTGTCCCATATTTTTACATCTTGGGGATCTTATGGTATGATTTGAGTCGATGTGGAGCACTTGTGCACGACGTTACATTCGAAAAACCGTCTCGTTTAATTTTTGCACGCCAGTGTATGACAAGGATGGTAAGTCAGATAATATCCGAAAAGTTGAAAATATCTTCCTCCTGGAACGGGAATCGAATCCATGTCTCCCAGATAGCTGCCGGGTATGCTAACCATTACACCACCCAGAACAACCAAGTCTCAAGTTTCCAGTGGTGTAGTGGTTAGCATGCCCGGGCTCTATCTGGGAGACGAGGGTTCGATTCCCGCTACAGGACGACGAAATTTTCCAAGTTTTCGGATATTATCTGCCTTACCATCCTTGTCTTATTTACATTAAAAAACGGATTGCCATCTTCAAAATTTGTAATCAGTTATCTCCTGTAACACGAGGAGTCTGCGATATAAATTTTATTTGAATAGCGTGATTCTTTCCTGGGTATTGCAATTTTCATGAACAGTAGTGTATTTATCTAGGAGGATAGATGGAATGCAGGAAATATTTATCTATCCGGGCGGATACATAACATGCAGATAGTATTTATTTATCTGCGTAGTAATGTGCATGGGGGAATAAACGAACGCTGAGAGAAGTAACTTGCTTTGGAACATAGACGATAAGCAGAGAGAACTAACTTGCTTTTGAATAAAGACGATGAGCAGACCTAATGCTGTAGATTGGCTGCCAGGGTAATATGCATCCATGAGCGACGTAATTTGGCGGATTGCCGAAGCGTTTAATAACATACAGGCAGCATGATTTAGTTATCTACCAAGATATGGTATGTTATTATTGTCTGCATGTTAAGACCATCAATGCACATCCCCGTTATCTGCATATTATCTTCCCGCCAATGCATGATTTTGATTTAATTGAAAATAAAGCTGCAGTCTGTTTACAACCTGACATTGCTCTAGACCAGTAGTCTCACACTTGCGTCTCGCTTTTTGATGATCCAAAATTGTTTCATGATCTGAGATTCAGCACAGATGTAACAGGATACTTAAACGATTTGAATATCAAACTACAAGGCCAAATTAAGTTAGTCACTGATATTATTGATAATGTTAACGCATTTCAGGGGAAACTTCAGCTTTGGGAAGCTCACCTGAGTGCAGGAAATCTTGCTCGCATTCCCGCTTTAAAAGTTTCAGCTAAAGAAAAAGAAATCAACTGTGAATTTTCTACTCAACAGGCGGTTTTGAATGTTTCAAAGACGTGGAAAATATTTTCAATATAATCAAGTATTCATTTTCCTATAATGCTGACAACGCACGTGAAGAACTTCAGCTTAAATTAATAGACTTTCAGTGTGATTCTTTCATAAAAGAAAAAATCAACAGCTGCAATCTAATAGATTTTACCAGTTAGTTTCAAAGGACAAGTACGTAAACATTCATAACCTAGCTGCATGGGTTCTATGTTCGGAACAACATACTCATGTGAGCAGTTGTTTTCAAGAATGAACCAAGTAAAATGTCTTGAAAGAATAGGTTAAGTGACAGTCACTTATGCACACTTTTAAAAGTAGCATGTACAAAGGACATTATTCCAAATATCGATAAGTTAGTGCCACAAAAGCGAGCCCAAGTTTCTGGATGTGACTGTTTTAAGATTTAAGTGAAAATAGTTCTACGTAAAAGTGATTGTTTCAGTGATTGAAGAAACATTTGTTTTTACTATTTACCGATAATTGAAAATAATATTCCACTCTAGTGCCAAACCATTGGAGTACTTTTGTAAAGTTGATATTTATTCATAAGAAATTTATTAATATTCATCCTGCACTCTAAGTTCCTTCAAAACTGGAAAGTGGCCTTTCCAAAGGTTTGAGTTTGAGACCACTGCTCTAGATGGATATGGAACCCCATTTGACTTAGTGACACACCTGAAATTGGGCAACAGGGATAATTTTGCCTGTTTTCATGGCATAAGATCAAAGAAGTCTTGTGCGATTTTGTCTGCATTCATGTCAAGGGGATCAAGGGAACTTTCTGCAATTGTTGTCTGATGGACATCAAAGAAATTATGTGACATTTTAATTAGCATGTGTGTTGGGGGATCAAAGGAATGTTGTGTTATTAGCATGTCTCTTGTAAAAAAAGATCGTGCTTATGTTACCGGTTTGTCCGTCCGTCCGTCTGTACCCACGATATCTCTGCAACTATTAGTCCGATTTGAAAAATTCTTTTTGCATTGGGAAGCTTGAAATATACGACTGATGATCCTTTATTTCGTTTTTTTTTTACGAGTACAATTTTGCCGCTAGAGGGCGTAAATTCAGATGATGTCGAATTCAAAAATACGATTTATTCCACATATTTGCTTCTAAACATCCGATTGAAAAAACTATTTTATCTTTCGATTCCATTTATGTCGAAGAGTATTTTAGATATAGTTACTTTTTCAAATTACGCATAGATTTTCCGCTAGGGAGCGTAAAAGTAAATTACATTTTTCCCGATAACTCTTCTTCTAAAACTCCGATTTGAAAAGTTCTTTCTTCAGCAGATACACCTCCTGATGGAAAACCTTTTGCATATAATTTCAAATTTTTGGTAAATAATACTTTGGCCACCAGGGGGCGTAAGTGTTAATTTTTGCTTCTGATGTATTTGCCATAAAATCTGAGGATCTAAAATATCGATTGAAAAAATTCTTTCGTGGACTGATGCCACTCACATTGATTAACCTTTTCGGAATATTTTCTTCTTAAAATATTCCACAGTTTCTCCTGCAGAATGCGTAGATGTATATCTTATTTACAATATCTCTACTCCTAGGAGTGCGATTTGAAAAATTCCTTTTTTGTTGGATAGTGTTTCCAGTGTGACATGTTTTTCATATAATTTCAAAATTTTCAAGTAATTCATATACTTTCCGCTACGGGGCGGGGCGTATAGGTAAATTGCTTTCCCCGCTGTATCTGAGCTTCTAAATCTCCGATTTGAAAAATTCTTTCTACACCGGATACAGCTCCTGATTGGAAATCCTTTGCGCATAATTTCTAATTTTTGTAAGAAACGGTTTGGCCACCAGGTGGCGTAAGTCTTAATTTCCGCTACTGGTGTATTTGCAGCAAAATATGAACTTCTAAAATCTCGATTGAAAAAATAGTCGTTTGTTGACTGATACCACTCATGTCGACAAACCTTTTAGGAAAATTTTCTTCTTGAAATAATGCATGGCTTCTACACCACGGGGCGTAGATGTATATCTTATTTTTGTCAATACCTCTACTTCCAGGAGTCCGATTTGAAAAATTCCTTCTTTGTTGGATAGTGTTTCCGATGCGAAATGTTTTCCATATAAATTTGAAATTTTCAAGTAAATCATAGATTTCCGCTAGGGGGCGCAAACGTAAATTGCGTTTTCTGCGTTATTTCTGCTTCTAAAACTCCGATTTGAAAAATTATTCCTGTATCACAAACAAAACCTGATGTAAAATATTTTTCACATAATTTCTAATGTTTGGTAAAGAATGGTTTGGCCACCAGGGGGCATAAGTGTTAATTTCTGCTTCTGATGTACAGTATTTGTAGCAAAATCTGGGCTCCTGAAAACTCGACTAAATTTTTTTTTCTTGGACCGATACCGCCATATGGAAAAACCTTTTGCGAATACTTTCTTCCTAAAATAATGCATGGTTTTCCCACCAGGGGACGTAAAGTAAAATCCCATCTTATTTTTGTCGATATCTCTGTTTCTAAAAGTCCGATTTGAAAAATTCTTTCTGTGTTGGAGAGCGTTTCCGGTGCGAAATGTTTCTCATATAAATTCATGTTTTTTTTTTAATTCACAAGTCTGCAACCAGAGGGCGTAAGCTCACGATTCCGTTTACAGCAATATCTGTGGGATTAAAAACCCGATTGAAAAACTTCTTTCTTCCGTCAGATACTATTGTTTTCCATACCGGTTCCATTGACTTTGAATAGCTTTGATAAATTTAATTTGAGTCAGAACGGATTCAAAAGACGTGCTTATTACACCCGATAATTCGGTGTCATCTCTCTTGTTTTTCTTTCGCATTACTCGCAGTGGATCAAAGAAGTATTGTGCCTCCCCGGAGACCGTGTGCCCTGACGCGTTGTCTTCTGACCATTGATCCGAGATGGGCCCGGGTTCGAGTGCCGGATGAGATATTGGAGGTGTGTTTATCTATTGACCCTGGGATCCGTCCCTCCTCTGGGACCAGTGTCCCAAAATTAGGAACAAGCGACAGTTTGTAACCGTACGAGTTGCTCATAATGATAGTTCAACCCCAAAACAACAACAACAAAAAAAAAGAGGAGTATTGTGCCATTTTCATCTGTATTCGTGTCAGAATATCAAAGGAGTGATGAACGATTTTTATCGACATTTATGGCTGAAGACAAAGGGAATTATCTGAGACCTTTACCTGTATGGTATTGTAACGTATACTCTAGATTCAGTTTCCTTTTGATTTTACTATCTTTCGTTATTTTATTTTCATGTGTAAATTATCTTCTTACTTAACGAGATGTTATGTCTCCCGCAGAATGATATGTGGCAACGAGTGTAGTCATGACGTGGTGGTGGGCAGTATAAATAGGCGCGTTCAACGATACCTAGGAGAGCTTTTGTTTATATGCGAGGAGAGCTTTTGTGTTACGTGAGAGAGCTTTTTGTTATATGTGGAGAGGTTTTGTTCGATGTGAAAAGAGCTACGTTATTTTGTGCCGAGAGCTTCGTTCTATGTGATTAGGTTCTTCTTCATTATTGTGATACGATTAGTGTGACTAGTAGTGTGTGTGTTGGATGATACCAGGAGTTTTCAAATAAAAGGTTTTTTAAGTAAGTACGTTTTTCTCAGTTCATAGTACTGTCAGACCTCAGTCTGGCCGTTGGGTCTCTGTCACTAAGTGTCTTCATTAAGTACCACCAGTAAAACTTTATTCATGATATAATAATTACCACACAACAAACCAGTAAAAAACTAATTCATTATAGTATTGAAAGAATGTTGGGTGGCTTTCGTCTGCATTCTTGGAAGGGAAGTATTGCACAGTTTTTGTGACCCCAAAAGGTCGCACCAAAAGATACGATATCGGCAGATAACCGTTGAGCAGCCCGAACTGTAGCGCATCTACAATGATGAGCCATTACATCATGACCACCCTCGCTCTGGAGAAATGAACGCGCCTGGGGACCAAACGGTGGCGCAGGTGAAGCTCACAGAGAAGTATATATACAACCGGAAGACTGGCTTTTGGTTGGTAGAGTGTTCGGAGTCAGAATAGGTAAAGCTGCCAATTTATCGGAGTTTAATAAAGGACAAATAGGTAAAGCTGCCAATTTATCGGAGTTTAATAAAGGACCGATTGTGATGGCACGCCGCCTCGGAACTACGATCAGGAAACGGCGCGGCTTGTGGGTTATTCACGTGCCGCTGTAGTGAGTACGTATCAAAAGTGGTGCACAAATGGCCGAATGACGAACTGTCGTCCAGCCGTATGTCGTCCGCAGCTCATTGATGCCAGAGGGGAGCGGACACTATCGCGCATTGTTCACAGCTACCGCAGGTCCACAGTGCGACAAGTCACACTAAGCTACAACAGTGGTGATCAGGGCAATGTGTCACAGCACACAATTCGTCGCAGCTTCGTGCGCATGCTTCTCTGCAGCAGAAGGCCCATGCAGCTGGGCCCCCCATGCTCAATGCACGTCATCGCCAACGACGCATGAAATGGGCCCAAGATCATCGAGATTGGACCATGAATGATTAGAAGAAAATGGCCTGGTCTGACGAATCAAAATTCCTATTGTATCACGTAGACGGCCGACCGCAGGAACGCCGATTACAAACGGAGGCTATAGGATGCACTGTTGGGCGGAAACAGGTCGGTGTCATGCTGTGGGAGATGTTTTCTTGGAACACTTTATGCCCCATTATCCCAATAGCACAATCCCTGAGAGCTGTCAGGTATCTAAACATCGTTGCGGACCAAGTTTACCCATTCATGGCAACTGTGTTACCTGCTGGTGATGACCATTACCAACAGGGTAATGCGCCATGCCACACTACCAGAATAGTCAAGGAGTGGTTCGAGGAACATGCTGGGGACTTTCTGTTAATGCCCTAGCCGCCAAATTTACCTGACATGAACCCAATCGAACTTTTGTGGTTCGACTTGGAAAAGCGAGTTCCCGCTAAATCACCACCAACCCATAATGTACTGGAACTGGCGGACCTGCTGTTGACATTATGATACCAGATACCCCAGGATACCTATCGCCACCGCATCGAATCGATGCCTCGCCGAGTGGCAGCCGTTTTGCGAGATAAAGGGGGTCCTGTAGCTTATTAAGTAGGTGGTCATATAATGTAATGGGCTCATCGGTGTATGCCGCCGCGGGGGTTCAGTGGTCTAAGCGATGGCCTCTGATCGTTCGTCCGAAAGGGGTCCGGGTTTGAATCCCGCGAGGCATGGATGTTGTGTTTGTCTTACGGTACTGGCTCTCTCCCTTCCCTGGAACCAGTGACCCTAAATCACGGATGGGCGACTGCTTATAGCCCATTGAGTTGCTCACGGTGGTCGTTAAACCTCCAATCAAGAAAAAAAAATCGGTTTATAAGGTAGAACTCCAATCGCGCGAAGATGACATTTTTTTATTAATTTGGATGAATTGGTCATTTTAATTTCCTCTCAGAGCTTTTTATTTTTCTGAATAGGTTTGTAAAAACTTTATTTTTTCTACAGGAGGACATATTACAAATTACGTATTTTTTTTATGATTTTTCAAACCAATGGAATGCTTTGGAACCGGAGATCTTTATAAACTGAAAATGACCTTCAATTATCTTTAAGAAAAGATTAAATGTACTGCTTTGTCGTATTGTTTCACGAAACCACTAAATACAAAATTTACCCTTCATAGCTGTAATAGATGAAGCTGTTTACAGATTGATACATAGACATCACAAAATCCGCCTTACAAAAATTTAAGTTCATGGTATCTTAAAGTAATTCACCGATGCTGTCACACGTACGGTCATTCACAAACATAATTTTCAAATTGTACGTCAACATTAAAAAACACTTTATTTACAATTAAAAATTAATATTTACACGCGAGATCTTCCGGCGCTGAACATAGCACCCATCATCAGGATCAAGCGCCACGCAACACAGGAGCAGACATTATATACTGTCAAACACGACCCACAATTCACTCGGTTTTCTCAATCACCGGTGATGTCATCAACAAATAATTAAAGTCCAAAAAATCAAGTCTTAATATCTTATCCTATAAAGTCCTCTTCTTCAGAGTTGTGTGAGGAGGGGGGCAACCATCTTTCTCCACTGTCTTGGAACAAATGTCGGGAGTTCAATGTTACAGCATGTTTCCCCATATGCAAGAATAAAGAGGCTTTCCGTAAGGAAGACAGTACGTTTATTAACACTTGAGTTAAGTACCCTAACATTTGTCCAATCTGGGGAGTAACCTCCCTGGTTAACAGCTTGAGTGAAAGCTGTGGAAACCGTTCCAGAACGAAGAGCGTATTTATGTTCACCCATTCTGACATTAACGGTTCTTAGGGTAGAACCTATATAGTATTTAACTGCAGTATCTGAATCCTCATGAATTAATGGTATGCAGTAGACGCCTGGTTTGTTAAGTGCTGAGACTCTATCTCTATCATTTCTTATCGTGGAAAAAAGGTTTCTGGTGGACACTCCAAACGTTAGATTGTGTTTGTAACAGGCTTTTCTTAAGATAGACACAAGAGGTGGAATGAAATCAACTTTGCCGATGTACTTAGTAGGTTTTTTCTCTGTGGAAAAAGTCGTGAATCTCAGTCTTTGAAATTGTTGTAAAACAAGGTATGAACGTCGGTTTACGGAAAACACAATGCTTGATTTTATTGGAATTCGAATCTCGAGACAATAAAATGTCCAGGAATGGCAATTTTCCCTCTTTCTCAAGGTCTTTGGTAAACTTTATAGTTGGAAACTGGGTAGAAAGACAATCTACAAATTCGTCCAGTAAAGGTAAAGCATGGGGCCAAAAAACCAACATGTCATCAACGTACCTAATCAACAGTGACGGTTGATAAGGGAAGTCCAACATGACCTTGTTTTCAAGATGCTGCATGAGGATCTCGGCTAAAACGGGGGAGAGGGGGAACACATTGGTGCCCCTTCCTTTTGTTGATAGAACTTACCATCAAATTTAAAGTAAGTTCTCTTAGCTACTAGTTTGAGACCAGAAATTATTGCATTAGCTTCAAGTGGAGAGATGGAATTGTCTTCTTGTAATTTGTCCTCAATAATTGAGTGAACGGTGTTGAGTGGTATACTTGGAAATAGTGATACTACATTCAGCGAAGCCATTATGAAATCAGTTCCCCCAGAGTCAAAGGTTTTGATACGAGATATAGCCTGCATAGAACTTTTAATGGATACAGAGGAATTTGAGGTGAGAGGTTTTAAAAATGAAGCCAACGCTGTCTCGAGTGTGCGAGTAGGGTTAGCATATCCTGAAACAAGCAACTTAGAGGTTGGCCCGGTTTGTGAATTTTCATTTTTGCAAAGACCTCGGGAACCCTAGGTCCCAATGGAGGTCTCATTTTTGTAGAAATAGATTTAGGTAGGAAACCTTGGTTTCTTAGTTTACTTAATTCTGCAATAGTAGCTGAAGTTGGGTCAGACCTGAGAACACGGTGGGGAACTAAATTGATGGCCTGTTTCATCCTAGCGTAATAGTAGTCACGGTCCAGAATAATGATTTGTTGTGTTTTGTCTGCACAAATGATTGACAAGTTTGGATTTTTTGCTAGCTGTAGTAACTGTTCTCGTTCGTATTTCAGAGCTGGTGTTGTTCTATTAGGCCCTGCAAAAGTCTTGGCCAAAGTATAACGAGTAGAATCACGTACTTCTTCGGGAAGTGCACTGATAATGTTTTCAACCTGTGGGATGGTATTTAGAGGTCGAAAAGAAGACACTGGAAAGCTAAATTTAAATCCTCGTGTGTCTATCTTAAGAAAAGCATGTTACAAACACAATCTAACGTTTCGAGTGTCCACCACAAACCTTTTTTCCACGATAAGAAATGATAGAGATAGAGTCCCAGCACTTAACAAACCAGGCGTCTACTGTATACCATTAATTCATGAGGATTTAGATACTGCAGTTAAATACTATATAGGTTCTACCCTAAGAACCGTTAATGTCAGAATGGGTGAGCATAAATACGCTCTTCGTTCTGGAACGGTTTCCACAGCTTTCACTCAAGCTGTTAACCAGGGAGGTTACTGCCCAGATTGGACAAATGTTAGGGTACTTAACTCAAGTGTTAATAAACATACTGTCTTCCTTACGGAAAGCCTCTTCATTCTTGCATATGGGGAAACATGCTGTAACATTGAACTCCCGACATTTGTTCCAAGACAGTGGAGAAAGATGGTTGCCCCCTCCTCACACAACTCTGAAGAAGAGGACTTTATAAGATAAGATATTAAGACTTGATTTTTTGGACTTTAACGATTTGTTGATGGCATCACCTGTGATTGAGAAAACCGAGTGAATTGTGGGTCGTGTTTGACAGTATATAATGTCTGCTCCTGTGTTTCGTGGCGCTTGACCCTGATGATGGGTGCTATGTTCAGCCCCGAAAGATCTCGCGTGTAAATATTAATTTTTAATTGTAAAGAAAGTGTTTTTTAATCTTGACCTACAATTTGAAAATTATGTTTGTGAATGACCGTACGTGTGACAGCATCGGTGAATTACTTTAGTGACCTTTCGCACGATAGACTTTTAGCATTTACCATATCTTAGCTGAAAATTTCTTATGCTTTGTAAGGAACCTCGTCAAGTGGATACCTTACCTAAAGTGCACGAGGCATGGAGAGGGCTTTTAAAATCTTCTGTGTTTTTCGCAGAAAATTATCTGTCAACGAGGCCCACTTAAGCTTTTTAATTAATTGCCGCTCACTGAAAGTGATGCCAAAGTTTCTTAGAATCAGATGTTTCGCAATATCTCAAAGAGATGCCTGGGTCATCGCCAATGCACAACAAAAAAGGTTAACAGCTGAAATAAGGAGGAAACGAAGCTATGTGGACATACTCAACCGTAAGTCATATAATGCATATGCCTACCTGACGAGACATGCTCACCAAATTATCTTGGGTAAGCGTTTAATGATTTTCTTTTTTAATTTACAAAAAGAGGTGAATGTGGTTAATCAACGACATATACGGAAACTCTGTGACCTGGTTCTGGTATTAAACCGACCCTTACAAATTCATCTGCGAAGTCAAAATGTTGAACATGCTGATGAATACTCGCTACAAGAACCATTCCTTAACTGCAGTTCTGTAGAACTCTCGGACAGGCAACGTTCAACCCTAAGTCGAGGATTTAAATTTAGCTTTCCAGTGTCTTCTTTTCGACCTCTAAATACCATCCCACAGGTTGAAAATATTATCAGTGCACTTCCCGAAGAAGTACGTGATTCTACTCGTTATACTTTGGCCAAGACTCTTGCAGGGCCTAATAGAACATCACCAGCTCTGAAATACGAACGAGAACAGTTACTACAGCTAGCAAAAAATCCAAACTTGTCAATCATTTGTGCAGACAAAACACAACAAATCATTATTCTGGACCGTGACTACTATTACGCTAGGATGAAACAGGCCATCAATTTAGTTCCCCACCGTGTTCTCAGGTCTGACCCAACTTCAGCTACTATTGTAGAATTAAGTAAACTAAGATACCAAGGTTTCCTACCTAAATCTATTTCTACAAAAATGAGACCTCCAGTAGGACCTAGGGTTCCCGAGGTCTTTGCAAAAATGAAAATTCACAAACCGGACCAACCTCTTAGGTTGCTTGTTTCAGGATATACTAACCCTACTCGCACACTCGAGAGAGCGTTGGCTTCATTTTTAAAACCTCTCACCTCAAATTCCTCTCTATCCATTAAAAGTTCTATGCAAGCTATATCTCGCATCTAAACCTTTTACTCTGGGGGAACTGAGTTCATAATGGCTTCGCTGGATGTAGTATCACTATTTCCAAGTATACCACTCAACACCGTTCACTCAATTATTGAGGATAAATTACAAGAAGACAATTCCATCTCTCCACTTGAAGCTAATGCAATAATTTCTGGTCTCAAACTAGTAGCTAAGAGAACTTACTTTAAATTTGATGGTAAGTTCTATCAACAAAAGGAAGGGGCACCAATGTGTTCCCCCTCTCTCCCCGTTTTAGCCGAGGTCCTCATGCAGCATCTTGAAAACAAGGTCATGTTGGACTTCCCTTATCAACCGTCACTGTTGATTAGGTACGTTGATGACATGTTGGTTTTTTGGCCCCATGCTTTACCTTTACTGGACGAATTTGTAGATTGTCTTTCTACCCAGTTTCCAACTATAAAGTTTACCAAAGACCTTGAGAAAGAGGGAAAATTGCCATTTCTGGACATTTTACTGTCTCGAGATTCGAATTCCAATAAAATCAAGCATTGTGTTTTTCGTAAACCGACGTTCATACCTTGTATGATCCCATTCACTTCTTCTCACCCTCCCGAACATAAAGCTTCAGCATTACGCTTCTTAATAAGACGTGCCTTCACCCATTCTTCGACAAGTAAAACTCGACGTGATGAACTTTCTAGAGTTCAAAATTTGGCCTTATTGTTTGGGTTCCCTGTCAACCTCTTCCAAGGACTATTACAACAATTTCAAAGACTGAGATTCACGACTTTGTCCACAGAGAAAAAACCTACTAAGTACATCGACAAAGTTGATTTCATTCCACCTCTTGTGTCTATCTTAAGAAAAGCCTGTTACAAACACAATCTAACGTTTGGAGTGTCCACCAGAAACCTTTTTTCCACGATAAGAAATGATAGAGATAGAGTCTCAGCACTTAACAAACCAGGCGTCTACTGCATACCATTAATTCATGAGGATTCAGATACTGCAGTTAAATACTATATAGGTTCTACCCTAAGAACCGTTAATGTCAGAATGGGTGAACATAAATACGCTCTTCGTTCTGGAACGGTTTCCACAGCTTTCACTCAAGCTGTTAACCAGGGAGGTTACTCCCCAGATTGGACAAATGTTAGGGTACTTAACTCAAGTGTTAATAAACGTACTGTCTTCCTTACGGAAAGCCTCTTTATTCTTGCATATGGGGAAACATGCTGTAACATTGAACTCCCGACATTTGTTCCAAGACAGTGGAGAAAGATGGTTGCCCCCTCCTCACACAACTCTGAAGAAGAGGACTTTATAGGATAAGATATTAAGACTTGATTTTTTGGACTTTAACGATTTGTTGATGGCATCACCGGTGATTGAGAAAACCGAGTGAATTGTGGGTCGTGTTTGACAGTATATAATGTCTGCTCCTGTGTTGCGTGGCGCTTGATCCTGATGATGGGTGCTATGTTCAGCCCCGAAAGATCTCGCGTGTAAATATTAATTTTTAATTGTAAAGAAAGTGTTTTTTAATCTTGACCTACAATTTGAAAATTATGTTTGTGAATGACCGTACGTGTGACAGCATCGGTGAATTACTTTAGTGACCTTTCGTACGATAGACTTTTAGCATTTATCATGGTATCTTGCTGTAACACAGTATACAAAATCCGGCGGTAGGTGGTAATAATGTAACAGTTTACCAAGTAGGTGGTTATAATGTAACAGTTTATCAAGTTGGTGGTTATAATGTAACAGTTTATCAGGTAGGTGGTTATAATGTAACAGTTTATCAGTAGGTAGGTGGTTATAACGTAACATTTTATCAGGTAGGTGGTTATAATGTAATGATACATTGGTGTAGAAGCTCATCTTAGAAAGCGCGGTTGCTCCGATCTAAAAAAAAAAAAAGACACACACGCACACACTATAAGCTTACTAAACTTACAGGGCTGCCCTTTCCTGACATCGCAAGGCTTTTTAAAGTTTTCCATTTAAAAACTGTTCTAAATTTTTTAATTACGAACTACGAACGAGAACTAAAAAATCAGCACTATTTTCGTGGCGTTCAATTGCCCGCTTTTCGAGGACAGCAGCTTGATGCTTTTTAAATCTCACATCTGGATAAATCTTTCGAAATAAAGTTTGAGCCCTTCTATTCAGATGAATTAATTTAATAGAAAGATTTCCTCCTTGGAAATTTGCTACTAATTTTTGTTTACGGCCCAGTCGAGGTGCGTACTTCGCTTTGTCACCCACACTGTTTCAGACGCACTTCAAAGTCTACACTACACGGCGACTTTTTCTGCTAAAAAATACTAAAAAAATTATCTGCACAATACTAAAAAAAAAAAAACAGAACAATGCTCACCCATTGCTTTTCATGATCAGTCAAATCTCTATTCCCTTCCGCTCTTATCTTCCTCTGTTCTGAGCCTCTAACTTTTTGTTGTTGTGTTTTTCTTTTTTTTCGATGTACCTAGAACAGAAAAACAAACACAATTCATCGCTCTTTCCACGTTAACAAGTGAGTCACGGAAAAATTTTCATCGGCCGCCACCGGGAATCGAACCCAGCGTCTTCCAATTATTCGCCTCCTAGTTATTAGTTCAGTTGCTGCTTTCCATCTTTGGTGAATCCCCAGCATTGTGCGGGGCTCAGTGAAGCAACCTGCCATGTGGTTTGGTAGTTAATCTCATGTCAGTCTGGAGAATTCGTGGCCGCTGTGGTGCAGTGGTAGCATGTCCGGCGCGTAACTGGAAGACCCTGGGGATTCACCAAAGATGGAAAGCAGCAACTGAACAAATAACTAGGAGGCGAATAAGTAATTAATTCATACACTCGACGTGGATCAAGAACACCAAACAGAAGTCATCGCTCTTTCCACGTTAATAAGTGAGTCACGGAAAAATTTTCATCGGCCGACACCGGGAATCGAACCCAGGGTCTTCCAATTATTCGCCTCCTAGTTATTTGTTCAGTTGCTGCTTTCCATCTTTGGTGAATCCTCAGCATTGTGCGGGACTCCATGAAGCAACCTGCCATGTGGTTTGGCAGTTAAACTCATGTGAGTCTAGAAAATTCGAAGTCGCTGTGAGGCAGTGGTAGCATGTCCGGCGCGTAACTGGAAGATCCTAGGTTCGATTCCCAGTGGCGGCCAATGAGAAGTTTTCCGAGACTTATTTATTAACGTGGAAAGAGCTATGACTTCTGTTTGGTGTTTCTGATCCACGTCGAGCGTATGAATTAGAAGAGAGTATTTTGTCTCCGAATTTATAACACATTTTAGTTGTTATGAAAACTTTTATGAAAAGCTGTAGATTTATTACTATAATTGTGCAAAATTAAGTGCATTAATTATTTAGGTAGTGGCCATTAAATAAGCAAAAATCTGCCTTGGGGGGGGGGCAGCAGCTCAGAACTGTAGGGACTATTAGGATGGCTAGGCATTGTACTGGGGACGAGCCAAGGGCGCCGACTTCACCAAATTATTGAGGGGACAGGCGTGTAGAGATCAAACGTGGCAGGAGAAAAATAATATATTTTGAAACACAGTTGTAATTGCTCATCAGCAAATGAACAAGGAAACAGAAATATTATTTTGCTGAATATTAATATTTTTAAAAATGAAATTCAGCCCGTGATTTTATAAAAATATCCCGAGAGATATTGTTTCCAAACGTTTATCAAAAATATTAAAAATCAGCGCTATCACTTAAAGAACCAAAAGTGAAAAAAATAAATTGATACATGAAGGTGCTATAGAGATTATACGCTTCAGTATTTTTATTTATTTTATTTTTCATACTTGTTTTAAACATCACGAGAACATGTCAAACAAATTACAGGGCTGACAATCAAGTTTCTTATCAAATAAGCAACGCTTTTCATGGGAACTTTTTACTTATTTTGTTATTTATAAATTTTTTTGGAAATAAATCGCTTTGGCCTCATAAGTTGGAGCTTGGTCCACTTTATAAGGCCAAAGCAATTATTTAAGTAAACAGGACGAAACATATTGGATGGGCACTGCCCCACTAGTAAAATTATTAGGGGGCAAGATTCACCTTGCCCCCTATAGTGGGCGCCTATGGGAGGAGCAAATATTTTGAAGTGCTTGGCAGAGATTTGGCCAAAATATTACGTTCATGTAGATTTTACCCGAAGCCGATGATGTTATTCCCAGAAAAATAAAAAGTTTTAGGTGCATACTGTACATAGTATTTATTCAACGTATGTAGTACTAGTAACCATGGATACAGAGGCATAACTAGGAATTCCTGCGCCCGGGGCGAACCACAAAATCTGCGCCCCCGCCCCCTGTCTTTTTACCGCATACACACAAATATCCACATAAATGAACACTGGTCAACAAAACAGAATTAACAATTAATTAAGGAGCCACAATCTGAGTGACTCCTGATACGGCTTTCACCAACTGCTTCGGAGTTAAGATCTTTGGTATCACATCAAGCAGAACGAATGCATCTGCTCGTCGTGGATGGCGATATTGTTCGAATAGCCCCCACAGAACCTTCAACAGCCTGAACGACATCCTTATCTTGCAACGTACGTGCAACCGCGCCTTCGTTTTTGAAAGTGAGCAACTAACATCCCCTTGAACACTTTAGAAAGAAGTGCGAATTTTAGGCTGCCAAGGTTACCGAAACTGGCGAAAGATATTTATTATAAACTCATTCTGTAGATTGACAAATGGCAAAGTACGAGTATGGTGTGAAAAAAACTGTACCAGAAACTGGTGCAAAAGTTTCATTTCCAATTTTAATCAGATTGTAAGCAGTGATTTTTGCGCATTCTTTTGAGCTACGCCTGGCGCAGGTGGCGCTAGTTACGCGTCTGCGTGAATACGAACCTCCGTGAGCTTTAACAAACTACTAGTTCAATTTTAGCTCACTTAGGTCATTATTTCTTTCGTATATATATTTTTTTACCTTTTTTTTTCTTTTCTTTTCTTTTTTTGATATTCGCTGCCATAACGCTGGTTATGGATTTCGGTTGGTAACTTGACAACGAATCTCTCTCTCTCTCTCTCTCTCTCTCTCTCTCTCTCTCTCTCTCTCTCTCTCTCTCTCTCTCTCTCTCTCTCTCTTTCTTCTCCCTCTCTCTCTCTTTCACTTTCTCTCTTTCTTTATCGCTTTCTCTCTCTCTATCTCTTTGTCTTTCTCCCTCAGTTTTTCTCCTACCTCTCTCTCTCCCTCTCTTTCTCTCTCTCCCTCTCTTTCTCTCTCTCTCTCTCTCTTTCACTTTCTCTCGTTCTCTCTCTCCGTATCTCTTTCTCTCTCTCTTTCACTTTCTCTCGTTCTCTCTCTCCGTATCTCTTTCTCTCTCTCTTTCACTTTCTCTCGTTCTCTCTCTCCGTATCTCTTTCTCTCTATGTCTCTCTTTTTCTTTTCCTCTCTCTCTCTTTCACTTTCTCTCTCTCTCTCTCTTTCTCCCTCTCTCTTCGTGTTTCTCTCTTTTTCTCTCTCTTTTTCTTCTCGCTCTCTCTCTTTTACTTTCTCTCTTTAACTTTCTCTCTGTGTTTCTTTCTCTCTTTCTGTCTCCCACGCTCTCTCTCTCACCCCCCTCTCTAATTATGGAAATGGTGTCTTTCTGGTACTCTCTTTGACATCACTCAGAGAATTCCCTGCATTTTACAGAACTGTACAAAACAAAATTTAGCAAAAAAATCATTTTGTAAAACAAAATTTCTACGAATTCCAAAAACTCACATACATTTATCGAAGTAAAATTTTAGGCGGTTACAGTCGCCATGTGTTCTAACTGCTTAAATATTTTAGGGGGTAAAGGGTGGGCTGAAGGAAAAGTTGGGTGGGCTGAATCCCATTCTTACACAACCGTAGCATCGCGCTTGCGGATCGCTCAAGTCGCCACCCGCTGAATCCGATACTGAGCCTGAAAATAGTTATTCGTAAGTCCTTGCATCAGCAGTGAGCACTAACCTTTCTCTGCAAACGGCACGGTGGTAATGCTGTTCGCTTTTAGGCCATTACATACTGTATGTGAGAATTAAAATACATCAAATGTTATTTTCATCTGAAGACCTATTCACTTCTACAACCTCTCCCCAATTTTTTCCTCAATTTACGGGTAGCAGGCTAAGAGTCTTTTAAACTGTAAGTCTTTGTTAACGACGGGCACAAGTTCGCTGAATGCAAATTTCGTCACCCTAATATAGTGTTCCCGCTTGAGCAGAAGGTTTGTTCGTATAAATCCACAGAGTCAACAGTCCTCGAACTGGGAGACTACTGAGTAATAGTTGACACTTGTTCAAACCGCCGCATTACGTAATCTCTGATTACAAGGCTACTTCGACCTCGAGAGCTCCGCTTTCTTAATTAAGTGGCGACGACAAGATTTTTGCGCTTGTTGATCGTGTGTACATCCGTGGGGGTCTCATGCTCCCCCCTCCCGGCTCCCTCCCTCCTCTCTCCCTTCCTCCCGCTTCACTTTTCTCAACGGGGTTAGCGCATTTCGCAAAATACAGTTGCAACAGAATAGAAGGAAGCACGGGGTGGAAACGTTCTTGCAAATTCGACAGTAGTTCCTTTCTGGCTGTAATTACGTTTGGCATCGGCGTAATTTGGTTAAGGTGTTTAAGTGTGGGATTGCGGACCGCCATATGCAAGGAGATGAAAAGATAGCTCTCGGCAGAGGGAAGTGGTTCGACGGCGGGTGGGGGAGGCAACATCGGAGGGCAGGAAAAGCTTAGATCGATAGGGGGTCGACGGAAAATGACATCGATGTTTGGCGTTCGAATCAAACAGACGATTGGTTGGTTGGTTGGGCTGCAACATGGTAACACTTTGCTTTCGAGATGCCCCAGGACATTGGGGATGAGATGAGAAAGCGTGGAAGAAGACGCGTTTTATATCCTTTTCGGCTTCGTTCTTCTCCCCAAATACGGGGATGAATTGCCTTGCGAGCACAAGGAATGACTTCTGTTGCCATCGATTGATTCAGAAGCGAATGACATCTTTTCGGGATCCCCCTCGACCATTATTCTTTAAACTTATGCGACATCACCTAAGTAGCAGAGAGAGCTAACACATGGTCTTCCAACATTTTCCATCTTGCTAAGGAGAAAGGAAGACAAGGACAGCGACAAACATTCGCAACACAGTCATTATGGCGGTGTCGCGCTCTTCGACGACGAAGATTTCATTAATTTTCATTTTAGTTCTCTGCCTTTAATTTTAACTGGTTCAGACAGGTCAGAAAATTTTAAAAATACTCCTTTTCTGAAGTGTCAAGAAGGTAACGTAAGCAAGGATGGCCTAAATAAAAGGAAGAATTTGGAAATGACATAAATATGGTATTAAAAATAAACGATGTTGCAATGTTTTTAGAATTTGGTTAAACTGTGCAAAAAGTACAATGAAACCTGTCTAAGACAAGTTTGCATTTCATATAGGCGCAGGCACGACGCTACGGGTAGGTTTCAGACCACCAAACTTTTCTCTAACCCCCCCCCCCCCTTAATATTTAAGATTTTCAGTCAGAATTTCATACTAGGTGTGATAAAAGCCCTCCAAGCCCTACCACAAATATTAAACATATGGGTGGTGCAACCATCTAAGATTTCAGGGAATTTCAATAAACTTGCGTGAATATCTCGAATTCACTGAAATTATGTTATATAAAATTATTTTTTTGTTAGATTTACTGTTTGTACTTCTGAGAAATGGAGGGAGTACTCTGAACGAATTTCTAAGAGAATAATTGAAACACAGCATTTGGTAATTATAGTTCAAAACAAGAAAGATGACACCGAATTTTCGGGTGTAATAAGAACATCTTTTGAATCCATTCTGACGCAAATTAAATGTATCAAAGCTATTTAAAGTCAATGGAACCAGTATGGAAAACAATAATATCTGAGGGAAGAAAGAAGTTTTTCAATCAGGTTTTTAATCCCTCAGTTATTGCTGTGTAAACGGAATCGTGAGCTTACGCCCTCTGGTTTGCAGACTTGTGTGTTAAGAAAATCATGAATTTATATGAGAAACATTTCGCAACGGAAACGCTCTCCAACGCAGAAAGAAGTTTTCAAATCGGACTCTTAGAAACAGAGATATCGACAAAAATAAGATGTGACTTTACGTCCCCTGGTGAGAAAACCATGCATTCTTTTAGGAAGAAAGTATTCTTAAAAGGATTTTCCATATGAGGGGTATCAGTCCAAGAAAAAAAAAACTTAGTCGAGTTTTCAGGAGCCCAGATTTTGCTACAAATACATCAGAAGCAGATATTGACACTTATGCCCCCTGGTGGCCAAACCATTCTTTACCAAACATTAGAAATTATGTGAAAAATATTTTCCGTCAGCTCTTGTATGCAATACAGGAAGAATTTTTCAAATCGGAGTTTCAGAAGCAGAAATAACGCAGAAAAAGCAATTTGCCTTTATGCTCCCTAGCGAAAAGTCTATGATTTATGTGAAAATTTCGAATTTTTAGGAAAAACATTTCGCATCGGAAACACTATCCAACAAAGAAGGAATTTTCCAAATCGGCTTCCTAGAAGTAGAGATATTGGCAAAAATAAGATATACATCTACGTCCCTGGTGTAGAAACCGTGCATTATTTCAAGAAGAAAATGTTTCTAAAAGGTTTGTCGACATGAGTAGTATCGGTCAACAATTGATTTTTTTCAATCGAGATTTTAGAAGTTCATATTTTGCTGCAAATACATCAGAAGCGGAAATTAAGACTTACGCACCCTGGTGGCCAAACAACTTTTTTTTTAATTTTAAATTATGTGCAAATGAGTTCCCATCAGGAGCTGTATCCGGTGCAGAAAGAATGTTTCAAATCAGAGATTTAGAAACAGAGATATAGGGGGAAACGCAATTTACCTCTACGCCCCCTAGCGGAAAGTCTATGAATTACTTGAAAATTTTGAAATTATATGAAAAACATGTCACACTGTAAACACTAGCCAACAAAGAATAAATATTTCAAATCGGGCATCTTGAAGTAGATATATTGACGAAAATAAGATATACATCTACGCTCTCTGGCGGAGAAACTGTGGAATATTTTAAGAAGAAAATATTCCGAGTCGTTTATCGATGTGAGTGGCATCAGTCCACGAAATAATTTTTTCAATATATATTTTAGAAGCTCACATTTTATGGTAAATATATCAGAAGCAAAAACTAATACTTACGCCCCCTGGTGGCCAAAGTATTAATTACCAAAACTTTGAAATTATATGCAAAAGATTTTCCATCAGTAGGTGTATCCGCTGAAGAAAACATTTTCAAATCGGAGTTTTAGAAGAAGAATTATCGGGGAAAATGTAATTTACTTTTAAGCCCCCTAGCGGAAAATATATGCGTAATTTGAAAAAGTAACTATATCTAAAATACTCTTCGACATAAATGGAATCGAAAGATGAAAGAATTTTTTCAATCGGATGTTTAGAAGCAAATATGTGGATTAAAACGTGTTTTTGAATTCTACATCATCTGCATTTACGCCCTCTAGCGGCGAAATTGTACATCGTAAAAAAAAACCGAAATAAGGGACCATCATTCGCATATTTCAAGCTTCCCAATGCAAAAAGAATTTTTCAAATCGGACTAATAGTTGCAGAGGTGTCGTATGTACAGACGGACGGACTGACGGACAAACCGATAACATAAGCACGATCTTTTTTTTACAAAAGACGTGCTAAAAACGAGAGAGAGAGAGAAATTCTTGTCAGGTTAGAAAAAAGCAAGAATAATGAGCACGTCTTTTAAATCCGTTCTGACGCGAATTAAATTTATCAAAGCTATACAAAGTCAATGGAACTGGAACGTAAAACAGTAGTATCTGACCGAAGAAAGAAGTTTTTCAATCGGAATTTTAATCCCGCAGATACTTCTGTAAACGGAACCTTCAACTTACGCCCTCTGGTTGCAGACTTGTGCGATAAGAAAAATTTGAAATCTTATAAGCAACATTTCGCAGGAGAAACGCTCTCCAACAAAGAAATAATTTTTCAAATCGGATTCTCAGAAGCAGTGATATTGACAAATATAAAAAAATGTGTGTACGCCCCCCCCCTACTGGTGGAGAAACCATGCATTCTTTTAAGAAGAAAGTATTCCGAAAAGGTTTTTCGATGTGAGCGGTATCGGTTCAAGAAAAATAAAATTAGTCGAGTTTTCAGGAGCTTAGATTTTGCTGAAAATACATCAGAAGCAGAAATTGAAACTTGTGCCTCTTGGTGGCCAAACCATTCTTTACCGAATATTAGAAATTATATGAAAAACATTTTCTAATATTTGGTAAGAATGGAATGCGCCATAGGAAGAATTTTTCCAATCGGAGTCTTAGAAGCAGATATATTAGGGAAACCGCAATTTACCTTTGCATCCCCTAGCGGAAAGTCTATGAATTACTTGCAATTTTTTTAACTATATGAAAAACATGTCACACCAAAAACTGTAACCAACGAAGAAAAAAATTTTTCAGATCGGACCATTAGAAGCAGAGATACTGACAAAAATAAGATATACATCTATGCCCCCTGGCGGTTAAACCATGCAATATTTTAAAAAGAAAATATTACGAAAAGGTTTTTCGACGTGAGTGGCATCGGTTCACGAAAGAAATTTTTCAGTCGATATTTTAGATGCTCAGATTTTATGGCAAATACATCAGAAGCCAAAATTAACACTTACGCCCCCTGGTGGCTAAAGTGTTCTTTACCAAAAATTAGAAATTATAAGCAAAATATTTCCATCAGGAGCTGTATCCGCTGAAGAAAAAATTGTTGAAATCGGAGTTTTAGAAATTGAGATATCGGGGGAAACGCAATTTGCTTTTACGCTCCCTAGCAAAAAATCCATGCGCAGCTTGAAAAAGTGACTATACCTAAAATACTCTTCATCATAAATGGAATCGAATGGTAAAAGATTTTTTTTCAATCGGATGTTTAGAAGCAAATATATGGAATAAAATGTATTTTGAATTCGATATCATCTACATTTACGCCCTCTAGCGGCAAAAATGTGCATCATAAAAAATAAACGAACTAAAGTAATGTCATTCGCATATTTCAGACTTCGCAATGCAAAAATAATTTTTTAAATCGTACTAATAGTTGCCGCGATATTGTGTCCACAGGCGGACGGACGCACAAACCGATATCATAAGAACGATCTTTTCTTACAAAAGACGTGCTAAAAATTCATAAACAGCCTTATGAAGGCAAAATACAAAAAACAAATTAGTAAAACCATGCAATGCATTGATTATTATACGCTTTCCAACATACCAGAAATCATTACTCAAGTTATTACTCAAGTTATGAGGATAATGGCTGTGGAATAAATCTCGCTCCTATGTGTCCTGACCTTTGACCCCATTTCGATTATATTAAACAGAATTCGTTCATTATAACTTCGGAACAACATGCTAAAATTTCGTCGCAATAGAAACATTTTTAATCAAGTTATGAGGATAATGTCTATGGAATAAATTTCGCTCTTCTGTCTTGACCTTTGACCCCATTTCGATGATATTCAACAAAACTGGTTCAGTATACTTCCGAAACAGCATACTAAAGTTTTGTCGCAATCGAAGCATTTTTGCTTAAGTTATGACGAATAAGGGCAATGGAATGGATCCCGCTTCTATGTCCTGACCTTTGACCCCATTTCGCCCATTCTCAATAGGGTTCGTTTCCAGGTGGTCTCCTACCACATACTAAAATTTCATCGAAATCGAACCATTTTTACGCGAGTTATCGTGCGGACGGACGGACGGACGGACAGACAGACAAAGTTGGTGCATATACGCTTCTTCAAGCTACGGTTGGAAAGCGTAAAAAAGGCTGCCTAAGTGAGCTAAAATTGCGAAAAAATAGTAACTTGCCATGCAGATTCGTATCCATGGTTCCCATACTACATGCATACAGTATTCACTTGAATACTTTGTTTATACTAGGGATAGCATTACTAGCGATGAGCGAAATGCACGTGAAGGGAATTTTTGACAAAATTTCTGCCAAACACTTAAAAATTGTGCCACAAACATCATGCCTAGCTAGGCCCTAACAGCCCACCCAGTTTTGAGCAGCTGGCGTCATCACTGCTTGTGCATCCCTTGAAGCCATCGGAATGCAAACATTTGAATTTTTTCATGCTCTAATGACAGATTCTACATAATTAGTGATTACTTAAGAGAATGTATTGTTCGCAGTACCTTAATCAACTAAAAATCCCTAAATTCTGTTATTTTTATATCGCCCAACATTAATTTGTGTACAGTAAGACTTACACTATGACTCTATTCATTAACGGAAATAATTCAGTCTCCTAGGAGAAGGGCAAAATTTCGAATATCCTGCATATTTTGCAATGCTTGATGTTGGTAATTTTCGTATCCGATTACAAATTTTTCTCTTTGACATGTGCCGCTTCACCACGAATTTCCTCGAACGAAGTACCTCTTTCAAAAGCCCTTTTCTTTTGAAGCACGGAACTCGTTTTTCAAGATTGTTTGGCCACATCTCTTGCTTGTGTTTGCAGCATAGGACCTGAAATTGGCAAATTTCTCGAGCTTGCACTAACAAACCATTCCAACATAATCTTATTCAATCGACTATATGCCGACTTCTTCATTTCTGACTTTCCGCATTTTTGTCTTCGTTGAGCTTATTTACCTTTACGTCACTGCTCTGCTATCTCGTCTTTCCGCTTTAAAATGACATAAATTTGTATATTTCTAGCAATGAAATTCTCTGCCAAAATGCTCGATATTCACACTTTTGTTTTTGTGCATTTCAACGACTTTTACTTTTTTATCCAAATCGAGAATGTTTTCCTTTGGCTCCATGGTAAGAGGCAAGCAAACGAACGTAACTCACAACAAGCAAATGTTGTAGATGATTATCTCAATGAATAAATGTTAAGAGAATTAAATCGGAGAGTCTCTCTGAAATCCGTCCGAAATAGGAAACTGTGAAGACTTTCGATTTTGTACCAGCAAAGAGAGCGACGTCCTTGTCACGTGAATTAAACCTGAGCTGCACGTGCTTAATTGTGAACAAAAAAAAAAAAAAAAAGCCAAACAGTAGATGAGCTATCTACAACTTGCCCATTTGATTCCGTGTGAATTCGTCATTACACTTTACCGTGTGATGTTTCGTATTTTGTTAAAAATACTTGGCGGCACACGTGGGAACTTTCCGTTGCTAGGTTCATTTACTCTCTTGCCATTTCCGTTTCCGCGTTAACCCTTTAACGACCATAACGCCCAAAACGCCCGTACGTACAAACGGCCATAGCTGTCCGAAACGCCTGTCTTGAGTGAGTCAGATTTCCTACCCTTACCTGTTCTTCAAATTTTCTCGATCTATGAATGATCAGCATGAGTCACCCTCAGTCAGACCTATTATTGTTATTACACAAAGAAGTGAAACAACAGACAGTTTCGGGCTTTATGTTATTTAGAGTGATTCAAGATTTTTAGGTCATGGTCGTTAAAGGGTTAAGCAAGTTGCGCTTCAGAAAAGTTAAATAGTACGTAATTTTCTATCATTTATTTCGGGACCAAAAAAAAGTTCCGTTTGGGGTAGGTTTTCGTTTTATACCGGTTCCCTCGTAGACATGTTTTACTATACAAAGAATAAAAGGAAAATAGTGTTTTTATATTGCATGTATTGGGTATGTGCATAAGTTCTACCCGTTTTTGTAGGCTAAAGAAAGAAGGAGAACACAACAAAATAACGTACCTAGGATTTCACATAACTGCCATCATTCTGTATGACCTCTTGTCATGAGTAGATGAATCCCACGCCGGAAAAACTCCTGTGTTTTAGAGTAAAAAAAAGGCATGCAATGCCGTTTTCACATCGTCCACATTATCGAAGGTTTTTTTTATTGGAGGTTTAACGACCACCGTGAGCAACTCAATGGGCTATGAGCGGTCGCCCGTCCCTAATTTGGGGTCACTGGTTCCAGGGAAGGGGAGAGCCAGTGCCGTAAGAAAAACACAACATCCATGCTTCACTGGGATTCGAACCCGGGCCCCTTTCGGACGAATGATCAGAAGCCATCGCTTAGACCACTGCGCCACCTGGGCGGCATCGAAGGTTTGGAGAGCGAAGACCACTGCGACACCGGGGCGACATCGAAGGTTTGGAGAGCGAAGGCCACTGCGCCATCGGAGCGGCATCGAAGGTTTGGAGAGCAAAGGCCACTGCGCCATCGGGGCGGCATCGAAGGTTTGGAGAGCGAAGGCCACTGCGGCACCGGGGCGGCACCGAAGGTAACGAGAGCGAAGGCGTTCTGTAATGATCGAAAAAGGTGGTGGTCCGTATGTGCTTGGTCAGGGGAATACGCCGGGTGAGATAACACTTCCCAACCAAAGTCCAGTAATTTTTGCCGACTGAGTAAAGCAGCATGAGGTCTGGCGTTATCATGATGAAGGATCGCGCCTTTGCGATTGACGAGTACTAGCCACTTCGATGTCAGTTGTTCTCGCAATCTGTCCAACTGTTGGCAGTAGAGGTCAGCATTTATCGTTCGGTTAGGTGCCAACTCCTCCCAGCGGATTATTCCCTGGACATCCCACCAAACACTCAATAAAACATTTTTGGTATGCAGTCCTCCTTTTGAGGTCGATGGAGCAGGCTCCTCACCTTCGCACATAGTCCGTCGACGCTTTAAATTACGGTACAGTATCCATTTCTCATCACCCGTTACAATTCGTCCCCAAAACGGTTCATTTTTGTGACGAGGAAGTAAAGAACACAGGTACGGATTCTCTCCTTTCGTTGCTTTGCAGAAAGTTGGCGCGGAACCCCAGTTATCGAACTTGGGGATGAACCCAAGGAAATGCATCCGTCTTTCGACTGTTGCTCTGTGTACCGACAATGTTTCCGCTAATTTCTGAACGATTCGATGTGGGTCATTTGTTATGGATTGGTCCACATTCTCGTCAGAAACCACGGATGGACATCCAAGACGTGGTTGACCTTTACAGCTTCTATCTCAGTCCGGGAATTTCCGAAACCAACAGCTACATGTGCGATTATCAACTGCATCCTCCCCATACACTTGACAGATGTTGCGGCAAGCCGCGGCAGCAATACTGCCTTTATCGAACTCGTATAGTAAACAATGTTTAATGTGATCCTTATCGCATGCCATGTTACACCGTAATTAATTTCTGTTACGAATGACTTACTCGGACAAACCTTGTGCCTCTATATGCTCTACTGCTCCACGCTTTATTGGCCGAAAATTTGGCATCGCAGCGTCATCCGTGACGTAACTACTCCGATTTCAATTTGCATCTATTACAAAAACGGGTAGAACTTTTGCACACACCCAATATTTATATGTGCGAGTCTGTAAGGGCTGAGTTTTCACGGCGCCATCGCTCGTACCTTGGAATGTTATGGTCCGAAAAACTGTGTCATCTCAGAATTTAGGAGATTTTATGACTGAAGTACTGGTAAGTAATTCATGGTCTGTTACTAACAGAAAAAGTTCTTGATCATTTTATCTTTTCTTATCCAGCTTATTTAACAGAGTACTCACTGTGATTTTGATAGTTTGTTTAATTTTAGGTTTAACGACCACCGCGAGCAACTTAGTGGTTTATAAGCAGTCACCTGTCCCTAATTTAGGGCCACTGGCTCCAGGAAAGAGAGAGAGCCGGCAACGTAAGACAAACACGACATTCATATCCCACCGGGATTCTAACCCGGGCCCTATCGGACGAATGGTCAGAAGCAAGCCCTTAGACCACTGCGCCACAGGGGTGGCTCCTTAGTAAATTTTGAGACTTTCCGACTAAGAAAGTATGTGTCTCCTGTTTTTTGAATAAGGTATACGGTATTTACTCGAATTTAACGCGACCCCGAATGTAACGCACAACCCCTTCCCCGCCCCCCAACTCCAGGCTACGTTTTTAGGAATCAGAAAAAATATACACACATACTGAAGTAAAAACGAAAATGTGCAAACCATACTATCAAACAGGTATATTTACTTTATTTCCGATACATACTAGATCTAACACACATGACTGCAAAAAAAAAAAAAAAAAAAAAGACAGGGCTTTCTACTTCAGATTGTTCATTGTCCGAGCTCACTTCGAACAATGCGTCATCCTCTGTTCCCTCCAAAGAATTCGAAATTCCGCACATAAGAAAGGATTTCTGCAAAAGTTCATATAGAATGGATTCCCAAGTAGCAATAATCCATTCGCCCACAGTTAAAAGGGGTGCCCTTTTAACGAGACCAGTCTTTGTTAGTTCTGTTTCTCGGGAAGAAAGCCAGGCATTTTAAAGTCGAAGAACGGAAACTTTAAATGGGAGGTTGATACAAAAATCAAGAGGCTGGATTTGTGACGTCATCCTCCCAGGAATAATGACGAGATTGCTGTGGATTTCTTTTCATTTTTTACGCTTTCCAACCGTAGGTTGAAGAAGCGTATATGCTCCAGCTTTGTCCGTCCGTCCGCCCGTCCGCACGATAACTGGCGTAAAAATGGTTCGATTTCGATGAAATTTTAGTATGTGGTAGGGTACCACCTAGGGACGAACCCTATTGAAAATGGGACATGGGATCAAAGGTCACGACGTAGGAGCGGGATCCATTCCATTGCACTTATACGTCATAACTTGCGTAAATATGGTTCGATTTCGATGAAATTTTACAACGTGGTAGGGGACCACCTGGAGACAAACCCTGTTCAAAATGGGTGAATTGGGGTCAAAGGTCAGGGCATAAGAGCGGGATGCATTCCATTGCCCTTATGCGCCATAACGTGCGTAAAAATGCTTCGATTTCTATGAAATTTCAGTATGTGGTAGGGAACCACATGGGGACGAACCCTATTGAAAATGGACGAAATGGGGTCAAAGGTCAGGACATAGGATTGCGATCCATTCATCGCCCTTATCCCATATTATTAAGGTGGACGTCAAGTAATTTTGCTTCCTATACTTCCAATGGAAAAACTTTTGCACACATTTCCTTCAAAATTAATGTGTTCCCAAGGATGAAAATTTGAACATCGATTAAAACAACTTCTTAATAAAACTTGGAATACTTAATATTTTCTAAAACATAACCATAATTATATTAAAAAATAATAACTTTTCCTTTGGTGGTGTTGAAACCAGAAAAAGAATGACGCGACCTGTACTTTGATGACGTCAGTAGACAAACAAATGTTGGATTGCATAATTATGGTTATATTTTAGAAAATATTAAGTATTCCAAGTTATAAAATGAAGCTATTTTAATCGATGTTCAAATTTTCATCCTTGGGAAAGCATTAATTGGGAAGAAAAAGATGGCGCGACCTGTATTTTCATGACGTCAGCAGTCAAACAAACGTGCGGATCCTATTAAAGTTTTATGACGTCACACTTTTGCTAGCAGATGGCCGCGATTCCCATCTGCCTCATTACGTCACTTGTTGTGTGCGTATGTTCGTCTGCACGATAACTCGCGTAAAAATCGTTCGATTTTGATGAAATTTTAGTATGTGGAAGGGAATCACCTGGGAAGGAACCCTATTGAAAGTGAACGAAATGGGGTCAAAGGTGAGGACATAGGAGCGGGCTCCATTCCACTGTTCTTATGCGTCATAACTAACGTAAAACATGTTCGATTTCGATTAAATATTAGTATGTGGTAGGGGATCACCTGGGGACAAACCCTATTGAAAATTGGCGAAATGAATGTCAAAGGTCAGGACATAGGATCGGAATCACTTCCATCGCCATTATGCGTCGTGACTTACGTAAAAATGTTTCGATTTGGATGAAATGTTAGTATGTTGTAGGGGCCTGCGCCTGGGGACGAATCCTATTGAAAATGGGCGAAATGGGTCAAAGGTTAGGACACAGAAGCATACATCATAACTTACGTAAAATTGCTTCGATTGCGACAAAACTTTATCATGTTATTTCGGAGGTATACTGAACCAGTTCTGTTGAATATAATCGAAATGGGATCAAAGGTCAGGGCGTAGGAGTGAGATTTATTCCACAGCCATTTTATGATTTCTAATATGTTGGAAAGCGTATCATAATCAATGCATTGCATGATTTTACTAATTTGTTTTTTTTTCTTTACTGCATCTGCTGCATGCCCTTTAAATGCGTCTAGCACTAGCAGGGATCGCAACTTCAGTAGACCTCGAGGTCTTCGTAGCCACACTTTACTGACTGCTTAGCCCGTCTAAAACCAAATTAGCAGACATCCAGCCATTTTTCTGCAGCGCAACGTAGATTTCTCTTGGAAAACTTGTTTTTTGGGGAAAAGTTTTCCTCTTGAAAACGACATAGGGTGGAAATTTATTTCCAAATGCAGTAACACAGAACATTACTGTCATTCTGATTTTACCGCCACTATATTTGTTAGTACACTGCTGGACAATTGCTAAGGACGGATCATAAACGGCTATATAGCGCATAAAAAAGTAAGTGTGGTTGGATGCCAAGTGAAATAAAATAATGTCAGAATGCCAGGACATTACAAGAAAGACAATTTATTGTGCTCTGAAATCCAAAAGGCTTTGGAACGTATTCAAGGGACAAACAGGCCATTTTGTGCAGAATACGTAAACGTGAAAAAAATGCAATTACCGTCCGCAGGCGTTCCGGCGTAAGATGTCAATACGGGATATGGCCACCATGGAGGGCGATGCAAGATTCCACACGTCGTGTCATGCTTTGCACAACATTATCAAGCAGCTGTTGGGGTAATTTATCCTATTCCTCTGTCAGTGCACGGATGAGGGTGTCCTTGTTTATTGGAGGGCATTGGCGACCAGTAAGACTCCATCCTAAAGCATCCCACACATTTTCAATGGGATTCAGATCTGGAGAACGTTCTGACCATACGAGGCGTTGAATATCCTCGCTCTCAAGACACTGCTGGACAGCGTCTGTTCGATGACATGTTGCATTGTCGTCCATGAAAATGAATCTATCACCGACAGCACCACGGAACATGCGAACATGAGGTAGCAGAACATCATTAATGTATCGTTGGCCAGTCATAGTCCCAGTTGGAAGCACATAGAGGGACGTACGGCCATTGATCATGATGCCAGTCCATACCATGACACTACATGCCGGATATCGGTCCCTTTCCTGTATGTTTGCTGGACAATATGCAGTACTACTATCACGCCAGATCAGTTGTCGTCGACAATCAGACGATAGACTGTATCTACTCTCATCTGAGAAGAGGACAGCAGACCAGTCGTTATCAGTCCAATTGCGATGTCGATGGCACCATTGCAAACGGGCGGTACGGTGACGTCTGGACAATGGGATGCACACAACAGAACGGCGGCCGTATAGTCCTCCTTCATGCAAACGTCTGACGACAGCTTTTCGGGAGATCCGCTTGCCAGTAGCAGCCATAAACTGATTTGCTACCTCACTAGCTGTGCTGCGCCGGTGTCTTTTTAATGATAGCACTATGTACCGATCTTCTGCAGGTGTCGTACTGCGAACACGACCTCCCCGTGACGTTTGCTACACTCTCCATTTGTTTGAAATGATTTCCAAAGCCTTGAAACAACACTGTGGCTGACGTCGAACTCCCTGGCCACATCTGTTATTTTTCGCCC
This sequence comes from Macrothele yani, assembly GCA_039090855.1. Classification (NCBI taxonomy): domain Eukaryota; kingdom Metazoa; phylum Arthropoda; class Arachnida; order Araneae; family Macrothelidae; genus Macrothele; species Macrothele yani. The sequence goes on along the minus strand of CM076998.1, from coordinate 47,265,965 downwards.
TTCTTCAATCTTGCCAATAATACGACCACGCGTAAAATCATCTAGGTAATGTCGGGAAGACATACTGAAAATTGCAAGTTCGTCAATTGATTCTTTCCCTTTCAACTTTTGCGTTTGAACAACAACGGTCAATACGCGTCAAATCTTTTATATCTCTTATCAGCGCTATGATGTCACGAACAAGTTCGGCAATCCAAAATTTGCATACGCACAACACGTCTTACTGTATCCTGCACTTATGCTAATTTGCACATTTTCCTGCCTTCCATTTTATGGTTGCTGTCGTTGCTATTTTCATCCGTCCTTAGCAATTGTCCGGCAGTGTACTTTCACTTGTTTTTCTCCAACATTGTCCACTGTGCAGTTTGAAAGTATATGGAAATAGATAGGCGTCTGATCAGCATTGCCGATCTGGTCCAAGCAGTACCGTCTTAACACTTTTGGTGGCCTGGGTCGTCATATTTTTCGGGGCCCCCTGATCTTATATATACAGAACTAGTGTCGGTTCTAGGCCGAGGGGGCTAAGGCCCCAAAATATAACCATTTTTTTTTTGAGATTATATAATAATTTTGATTAATTACGGGAACATGCAGGAATTGTGCCCCTCCCCAACTTTTTTCTCTAGTACCGCCACTGTAACCGAACATATACAACATATGGTATTATTACAATATGTGGTAATTTTTTTGCTCACATATGGCATTATTACATTATATACAACGTATGGATATATATATATATACTACGTATGAGAATTATTATATACACCACCATCACCATGTTATCTGTATGACAAGAAACATTCAATATCCAGTAACTTTTTAAATACCAGTTGAATGAAAAATGGTACATGCCAGAAATTGTCGAACTCCATGAAGTTTAGGAAATGCATTCACATATAACGTATGGATATATATATATATGGGATGTAAGGTCAGGTGATGCGTAACATCACAGCCTCTCCTTGACAAATGTCAACCCCGCCTTTACGTGGTGCATCCTGTTCCCACTAAAGGGGCTCTGACGACCGCCAATAGCGGTATAACTATACCATCGGGATCAGAGGAAATGCTATCCCACACTCACCAACCCGCTTGGCCAGCGTGGTGAGTTATGGCCAAACACCTCCAAAATGACTCTACAACTTAAATCTTGGCCCTCAGTCTCCGGCAGCTGGAATGTACCTGGCCAAGGCAGCGGCCAGTGCGACATGAAGGCAGAGGGTGCTAAGAATCCCCGGAGGACCGGACTAGGCTGCCATTTGATGCTGACCTTGGCTACCTACAACGGACGCTCCCTATCTTCTGATTCAAGGCTTCTTGAATTGGAAGAGGAACTACAAAGGATCAAGTGGGACATCGTCGGGCTAAGTGAGGTAAGGAGAAAAGGAGAAGATCTCATTGAACTGAAAAGTGGACATCTCTTCTATTATCGTGGGACAGATACTGGCAGAACTAGTGGTGTTGGATTTATAATAAACAAGAAACTGAAGGATAAAGTGGTAGAAGTTGAAAGTTCCTCTGACAGAGCTGCACGACTCGTTATCCAACTATCGAGAAGATACCAGGCTCAGATTATTCAAACTTATGCACCCACCACAAGTCATCCTGAAGAAGAAATTGAAGAATTTTATGAGGAAATTCGTCATCTAAATAATAAAGGTAAGCAGCACTTGAAGATAATTATGGGAGATTTCAATGCAAAAATAGGGCACCGGCAACAGAATGAAACTTCAGTAGGTAAATTCGGTCACGGCAACAGAAACCAGCGTGGAAATACTCTCGTTGAGTTTGCAGAGGCAGAAGGATTTTTCATCTTGAATTCCTTTTTCAAGAAAAAGCCACACAGGAAATAGACATGGAGACATCCAATTGGGACGACAAGTGAAATTGATTTTATTATGTGTAACAAAAAATTCGTCATCGAAGACTGCAGTGTGCTGAACAAGTTCAACACAGGTAGTGACCATAGATTGGTAAGATGTAAGATGCACCTCAACACTAAACTGGAACGTGGCAAGCTCATAAGACAAACAAAATGTATTGACATAACCAACCTTAAAAAACACCATAATACTTTCAAGTTGGAACTGAAGAACAGATTCTCTGCTTTAGAAGGCCTAACATCGGAAGAAGTGGATATTTCGGAAGTTAACAGAAAAGTAACCAAAGCTCTTATGGAAACAGCAACAAAATTAGCTGGGTCTAAGAACAAGTTGCATGTGAACAAATTATCAGGAAAAACCAAAATGTTGATGCAAAAAAGAAGAGAGATGAGGACAACTAAAGAAGATGTGACTTCCAAAGTGGAATATATAGAGCTATGCAAGACAGCACGAAAAAGTATCACTGAAGACGTAAGGAAATTCAACTGTGAGCTAGTGAGGAAAGCAATTGTAAACAACCAAAGCCTAAAGATAGCAAAGGGACATCTCAGTAAGGGAAGAAAACAGATTATGGCTCTGAGAAAAGAAGATGGTTCTATAACAAGAAATGGAGGCGAAATTTTGACAAGAGTGAAAGATTTCTACTCCAAATTATATGAAAGGGATGATACATGTACTCCAGACATCATGAAAGGTACCAGAGTTCTTCCAGTCCTCCCTGCAGAAGTTGCTCATGCAATCAAGAACATGAAGCAGGGGAAAGCTCCAGGAGAAGATGGAATTACTATAGACATCATACAAGAAGCAAGTGGAGAAATTGAAACAGTACTCGCCCAAATTTTCACTCGCTGCCTTAATGAAGGGAAGATTCCTGAGGATTGGAACAATGCTACAATGATCCTGCTACATAAAAAGGTGACATTGAGGATCTCAGTAACTACAGACCTATCAGCCTCCTATCAGTGGTTTATAAAATCTTCACTAAAGTTCTTTCACACCGCTTGAAGGTAACACTGGACATGGCTCAACCGAGAGAACAAGCTGGATTCAGGAGTGGCTACAGCACAATAGATCATATCCACGTACTGAGAGAACTAATTGAAAGAGCGAGGGAATATGAACTTCCATTGTGCATGGCTTTTATCGATTATGAAAAAGCCTTTGATTCGGTGAAACCATCAGCAGTTACCACGGCTCTGAAATCCTTCGGTATTGAAGATGCATACATTAATATTATTAATAACATCTATGAAAATGCAAGTGCAAAGATTCGGCTGTTTGAAAATACAACACACATAAAAATTGGAAAGGGAGTGAGACAAGGTGACACCATATCTCCGAAGCTCTTTAATGCCACATTGGAAAATGTCTTTCAATCACTGAACTGGGAAAACAAAGGGATAAAGATTAATGGAGATTATCTAACCCACCTTCGTTTTGCTGATGACGTAGTCATTTTTGCAACTACCCCATCAGAGCTGCAGAGTATGATCCAGGAACTTGCTGACAAGAGTAAAGAAGTGGGATTAAAAATGAACTTTCAGAAGACAAAAGTGATGTTCAATGCTTTTACAAGAAATGAAGATTTATCGATTGATGGAGAAAAACTGGAGATAACAGATACGTATGTTTATCTTGGACAGCAGATATCAAGTGAGGGTCACATTGATGAAGAAATTAATCGGCGTACAAAACTTGCCTGGAGAGCTTTTGGAAGAAACAGCATAATTTTCAAGAGCAATATGCCATTATGTCTTAAAAGAAAAGTGTTTGATCAATGCATCCTTCCAGTGCTTACGTATGGTGCAGAGACGTGGACCTTAACTAAAAGAGACATACAAAGGCTGCAGACAACTCAAAAAAGCATGGAGAGGTGCATGCTTGGTGTAACCAAGGAGAGATAAGAAGAGGAACTCGTGGATCCGAAAAATGACGAGAGTGGAAGACATCATGATCAGAGTTAAATCCCTGAAATGGCAATGGGCTGGACATACTGCCAGAAGGACAGACCATAGATGGACAGCCGAAATTTTAGATTGGATTCCAAGGGACAGGAAAAGACCCAGAAAAAGACCACATGGGAGATGGGTGGATGAAATTCGTAAATATGCGGGAGTGACATGGAGGAGACTGGCACAAGACAGACCGTTGTGGAGGAAACTTGGGGAGACCTTCGTCCAGCAGTGGATTGATAATGGTTGACAATGATGATGATGATGATGATATATATATACTACGTATGAGAATTATTATATACACCACCATCACCATGTTATCTGTATGACAAGAAACATTCAATATCCAGTAACTTTTTAAATACCAGTTGAATGAAAAATGGTACATGCCAGAAATTGTCGAACTCCATGAAGTTTAGGAAATGCATTCACATTTTGTTGCTTAGCAAATTACAAGAAAATGGGTGCTGAAAGATGTAATGTTTCTTCCCCATTCTACGTTGTGAGAGCGAAAGTTCTGACTACGTGTTGTGGTGCCGCCTCCTACTTAGGGATCTGAGGCGTCCACGCTATATGGTTGGTCTCTCACAACAACAAGGAAGTGTTAGTGCTTCTCTGAAACACTCCCAAACTCTGTTCGAGCGAACAAACGAAGCCTTCCCCACTTTAATATTAGATCTGTGATTCGAGAAGATGGAGTGACAACAGCTGAACGTACGGAATAATATTCACACTAAGATATAATGATATCCAGAGGAACTTCTGTTAACAACACACAAACATTTATTACATAAACAATTAGAGTTTAGACGGCGGCGGATTACTCGTTCTCTAACATCAGGCTTCACTAAGGATTGGATCTGACAATAATCGTAGAACGCGAAAGCTAGGACGATTACTTCCCGAGAAAAATCTCTCTCGGTGTGGAAGTTCTAGCTAGAGTCTACCTGACACTAAGTAGCTCTATATCTCTGTGAATCTTGAGAAATAGTATTCTAACTATTCTTCTCTACCAGATGTTCCAGCCTTAGAATGTGCTAAGCTCGTATTCCCTGTAGCGAAATATCTACTACACCAGCGGAATCCCGGACTCGGACCTATTCCGCTGCAGCAGAGCACTCTATCTCTTCTAGGATAGATGCTCGCTAAACTCCACTTGAGCGTCGGACATTCTCTCGCTTGGAGCGTCCCTCGGCCCACACACAATAAAAGACAAACGCTTCGCGAATCCTTTCATCAGAGAACTCCTCTCCGTTGTTTGAAAGCAGACTAACTAACAGCTCCTCTTTAAAGGACCTGCTAGGCTCCCCTCTCCGCGTTGCGCATGCGCGAAGCCCTCGGCGCTGACCTTGCCCTCACGCTGACCTGTTGATGTGGCTCGCCTCTCCGGTCACGTGGGTCACCTTTCGTCGACCACGCCCTTGGGCGTTGGCCCGACTTCCTGCTGATGAGTTTTAATACTACCTTCCGCGTCTTCGCGGTCCCCGTCATATCCTCCATTAGTGAATGCCTCCTTTGAGAAAGGAATCCTACCGCCGAAGTACATTCTTATAGTAACACAATACACATTGTTATGTTCATACAAAGGTGGATGGCTGTTTCCCAGACTTGTAGGCGTCTGGACGACACTAACAATGTACAGCGAAATTCGCGGTGTGATTGACGATGCTATCAGTTCGTCGAAAAAGGCCTCACCCTTCTAAGGCGTGAGAAACTAAAGTCCTTTGTCTGACGCTCTCGGCCTCTGAAATATAAGAAATGTTCACGAACTTTCTGTCGCCATTTTGGGCTTGTAATGACTTTTTCGTCATGAAAATGTAACGTAATGTTCATCATTAATATAAATTAACATGGTTAATATGTCCGTGCTTACATACATATTATTCAACGAACATTAAATTTAAACAGAGGAAAGAAAGAAACCAACCAGCGCCGTTTCCCGACAATATGATGCGCCGGACAGAAATGCCGATATGGGGACCCCCGTCATTGTTATTTGTTTAAACAGCGACGATTGAAAAAATTTATGTATAAATAACCCAGATGGGTAAATCCCAGTAATAAACATACGTGCAGTTTTTCGCGTGGACAACGCAAATGACTGTTTAAAAGGTAAAAAATGCGAATTGTGCGTGGCCCTCATGGTCGGCTTTCTTTCTTTCTTATCACAAAAGGTCCACCTTAACATCTAACTTTCCTCCTGCCTCCTCGGGAAATCGGAGCTACGAGCAAGGGTTTTTTTAAAAAAGGCAGAAAAACTTCCAACTTTCTGTATTGAAGTTTCTTCTTTTCCTTAAATTAAAAAAAAAAAACCCTGCTAGTTAGTAATTTTTGTAAACCCATAAGACTCTTGGGGTGTTGGGGGCCCCAGATCAGGTGGGGGCCCTGGGCACCGTACCCGTTGGCCCAACCCTTAAGACGGCCGTGGGCCCAAGTCGTGCTGCCCTTGCATGCTTTCGAATAGCGATCAAATGTTTTTGAAAAGCATTCAACTTTTCTTCAAAGTCAGCCGGCAGCTTTCAGCAGGTGGATGATCGCCGTCTAAGAGAAAATCCCTTTCTCTTCATGAACCGCGTTATCCAACCACGCGATGCTTCAAATTTTCCCTGTAAATGTAGCTGACGATGAATTTTTTCTTTAGCTTTCACTTTAAGAATTTCTTTTGTTACTGGTAATCCACCTGCGCCCTGTTCTTTTACGAACATGCTTAACTGTTTGTCAATTCGGGAAATTTCCTCTTTTTAGGGCCAGTAAAAGCTTGTCTGGTTGTCGAGCACATCTTTAATCGTTCTTTTTCTTTGCGCCACAAATTCACATTCACCTCAGGAACTCCAAATTTCGATTTACATACCCGATTGCTATTTTCTTCCGCGAAAGCGATGATCTTAAGTTTCAACTCTGCTGTGTAATTCTGCCTTTTTGAAGACATCTTTCTGTGCACGTTGACTCGGAAAGTATGGCTGCTAAAGAGATCAAGAAGCAAGATTCCCTATGATTCTGAGGAGAAAGGCGCGCATATCCTAAGCCCTGAGGTGAAACGGGGTTGAAAGCAAAGGGAGCAGCAATGAGTGCTTGATGTGCGCGTAGACTTAAGGTCATCTCCTTCTACTCTTTCCGGTTTTCACATCCCCCTTCCCCACGCATCTACCGCGACACATTTGCGTTGCATACTTGGAGGAATGAAAAGGCGCGTCAACCTTACGTATCTGCAGATGCTCGTACTCGATTCCAACGAGCACCTTGTTTTTAACACGAAGTTTTTTGGACAAAAAGTGCGCGTTAGATTCGTGTAAATACTTTAAGTTTTGTAGCTTTGTCTTGTACTTATTAATAAAGGTAGTTTCTTCTCAAGGACAAATCAGCAAACAAGTGCTGAAGTGTTATTGTCATCTCTAAAACTCCTGTTTGAAACATGCCGTAAAGATAGGAACTGGCAGTTAGCCAAAGCCAAAAGGGAATGTGGAAATGTTTCACAGAAATTTTGTTACATAAAGCGAATTTTCGGTTAAATTGAATGGTATGCACTATTCTGTCAAATGAAGGTAGTCCTCTGACAAATGTCTGGGAGTGTAGTACAAAGACACCATCTTTGTAATTATAGTTTAAAAGAACTGATAGCTTTAAGTTGCCAAACTCAATTTTGTTTTCATGTATCAAGTAAATGAAGAAGTTCAACATATTATTTTTGGGAGATTTTTTAATGTCGTATTTTGAAATTTTTAGTTTTGGATGAAAATTACATGATATGTTTTATATCATATCAAACCTTGTTTAATAAGCTTTCTGTTGATACCATAATTAAAGCCCAAGATATTATAAGTAGAGTTTTTACAAATGTAGAGAATTTCAAAAGTTTGATCCTTTTTTTTTAATTTTGGAAATAATCTAGTCACTTAAAAAAAATGGCATTCTTTCTTTACTTCTTAGCGTGTCCTCTCACCAATGTTCGTTAAAATTGGAGTTGTCAAGGTTGAGTGCTATATTGAATAGACCTTTTTGTCTATATTGCTGATAAAAATTATGCAAAAATAGTCATAAGGAAAACAATATGTTTTTATGTATTTTCAGCAGTTTTAGTTGCTTTGTTATAAAGGTGAAAATTGAACACATTTGTGCTACAAAAACTTACACAAAAAAAAAAAAAAAAAAAAAAAGAAAGAAACTACATAGAGGCAGATTCCAAAACTGTTAATTTTCTTTTTTTACATTTTCCTGTTTTTTGAACAAGCTAAGTATATTTTTTTATTTTCGCAATGTTGTTGAAAAAGACATTGGGAAATATGTTAGCATATTTTCGCGGCAATTCGTATTGTGCGTTATGACATTTGGAACAGACTTCATCGTTATGCAGATCTTCAAATTTTTCTGTTGTCACAGCCATCAGTGGGCCTTTAACATTCTTTTCAAATAACAGTTTTTCATTGTTTTCAAGAATGCAATTAAACATTTTGAAACAAATTAAAAACACCTTAATTACAGAACTTAGGGTATGTAAGCCCCCTTCTTTCTATAAGGCTGAAACAAGTTTTCACCACACTGTTGTCAAACACCACTAAATTTGTATATGTGGAAATCAGTTTAACAGATGTATCACCTATATTTTCTTTTTTATTTGATGCACTGCGTATCCAGAAATATAAATCATGGCTGGAAGACAGTTCTGTTCTTCCATATCGTAGACAACAATACTTTTAATTTTAATGTTTGAAATTGATTTCATTGTCCCCATGATTATCAGGCGTAAATCTTGAAAGGAAATCGGTAACAGGAATTGTTCCATATGGTGATAAATATAGCTTTTGCAAGCTTGAAATTTTCAGTTTCTTCTTAGTTCTTAAAAGCTGTTCGACAGAAATGTTGTAGTTAACTGTCTGTATTGTCCTAAACTACCTCCTAGAATCTAGGTGGTCGGTCTGAAATTTGCGAGTTAATAAACATTTATCGTTTAACTTTATTTTCATTATTAAATATGACATTTGGAACAGATTTCATTGATAGAAGATCTTCAAATTTTTCTGTTGTCACAGCCATCAGCCGGTTTTTAACATTCATTTCAAATCATGGATAGCTTTGGTTGTGTGCATAAAATATGCCACTTGTTTCCCTTCATATTTCTTTTTATCTGTTACTGGTGATTTTTGCCAATTTGAAAGCCAGTCTCTGCATTTCAGAAGAAATTTAAGAGCTTCGTCATCCAGTACACGGAATGGCAATGAATCTGCATCACGACGCGTCCATGCCCTTCTTTGTGTTGTTTATGTTTACTATTTTCCCCCTGTTTATATTGATTTTCAAAAATTTCATGAAGCCTATACTTGTCGTTGTTAAATGTACCAGCAGCAACAACGTTACTTTTATAAAAAAAAATTCTTAGTCACAAATTGACATTCTGTCTTTCAATACTACTGGGATAAAGTTATTTCTCAGTTAACTTTGAATCTAGTTTAACTAACTGATTTTTTCACTCACATGAATGTCTCTCAAATCTCCAAATGATGCTGTAAGAATTTTAGAATTGTTGTGTGGGTCATTATCTGGATCTGGGATAATAAATGATGTATTTCCAGTTTTTTGGTTTATCTAATTATTTCGTATACGTACTTTCAAAGACATGAACCGAATTAAAAAGTACAAATATTTTAAGTGCACTGCTCTTGGGAATAAGTATAAATGTTTTCAGTATTCACTACAAAACTTGGTAAACATATTTCTTTCAATCCTATTATTATCGGCAATGATGCTAATTATTGTATATCGTGCTACTTGCACTACTTCAATCATTTACTTTGTCATCAGAAACAAGTCATCCGTAGTTAGGTTTTCAACAGGCATAAGGGCAACAACAACTTTATTGTCCCAATAAATAGAGCAAATCATGAAACATTGTACAGTATATTAGCCTTCTGTATGTCATTTTTATTTAAACTGTACCCAGACAACGTATCAGTTGAAAAATTAATCTGTGGCTTTATTACTGTTTCGTATAATAGCAAATTTACTGGTAGTTCATGGTCTTATAATTTTTCAGCCTTTACTTTCTGAATGCAATATTTATTTATTTTTTAACTTCTGGGTCAACACTTAAATCTGCAGAAAGTTTTAACAAGTTTCTCTTATGAGGTAAACATAGAATTTCACTTCTCTATATCTCATTATATGTTGTGGGGATTTTATATGTGTTGAATATGCCGAAGCAAGTAAAGCAGAACTACATTTACGTGGGCTTTTCATGAACTCTATAAAATAGAACTTAAAAAATTCTCTAGAAAATATAACTTTATTTAAAATTTCGTCTTGCTCAAGTCCGTCTTGCATTTCAAGAAAACTCTCTATATCATCAAAAACACCATCAATTGCCATTTCATTCTGTCTTTCATTGTTATTAATAAAAACAATTAAGTTTTACAACCGAGACCAACGACTAATTATAAGCTTCCCAGCTTCATTTTTTCCAATACCAACTTAATTTATCATGCTTAACAACTTTTGGTCTTGTAAAAACTGATACACAAATTTAATTCAATATGAAAAAAAGGGGATACCTTTACTGGAATGATATTGGCATCAAGTTTATAAAAATTACTCTTTTTTCATCAACTACGAATCACCATGAAGGCTTGGAAGTAGTTTCATAATTATTTTTTAAGGTATCAAATGAAAATGCATCTTGAGATAAACTGCCATCAATTTTCTTACTTTCTCTACAAAAATACTCATTCTTGCTCTCCGTTGGACTTCTTCGTTTTGCAGATGATTTATTATTTGAGAAATAGACAGGCAGATTGGGAAAAATGCAAAAAACAAAAAAGTAGACATATATAAAAAAAAAGTTTATCATTTGAACGTGGTAGTTTTATGATTGCACCATCACTTTTAGTGAAAACATCTTCTTTTACGATATCTTCTTGGTTACTCAGTCCAAGGACTTTTTGTTCGGTAGATGTACTCTGTCTCTCCATTCCTCTCTATTCTCCTGTGTTCTGTTCAAGTCATAGTATGTCCTAGTATTGGTGTCTTGGAGTAAATAGGAACTAAGTGTCATTTCTTATCCCAAACGGGAACGGTATTTTACCATCATTAAATGCGTCGGAAACAAATTTGAAAATAGGGCCAGCACTCATCAGAAGGGTTTCATGCATTTCTGTTGCCCTTGCTTTCTTCTTCTTGGTTACTCAGCCCAAGGACTGGTTGTTCAGTAGTTGTACTCTGTCTCTCCATTCCTCTCTATTCTTCGACGTTCTCTTCAAGTCATAGTATATCCTAGTATTTGTGTTTTGGAGTAATTGTGCCACAAAACCATTCCTTGGTCATCCTCTTCCTTTCTTGCCTTGAATTTTCCCTTCCAAAACTTTCAGAATCGGGCCCCCGTGGCGCAATGTGTATCCCATCCATAACATTCTTCTTCTCTTTAACATGTTGATCAGATTCCTGGGTTCTCCCATTCTCTCCAGGACCTCCTCATTAGTCTTTCTATCGAGACAGCTTATTCTCTCCATTCTTCTATAGCTCCACATCTTGGGCCGCGGGTGGCCTAGTGGTCAGCGTTCGTAACTGCCATGGAGATAATCTCAGGTTCGATCCTGGGCAGGTACGAACGTTCGAACCAATAAATACCCGCCGTGCGTCAGATAGGCACGCTAAGCCGTCGGACCCCGGGTACTGGCCCCCGGTAATAAATAAGGGTGTCTTCCTCCCCTTTCTGCCTCTCTTCCGTGTCACTTTCTTATCGGGCACTCTAGCCCAAATCTCCTAGCTTCCTATTTCTAAGGGTTGTTTAAGACCTGGGGTCAGACTAAAATCCTCTACATATGATCTAATAGCTCCACAACTCATACGCCTCCAGCCTTTTCACTTCCTTCTTGGTCAATGTCGATGTCTCAGAATCGTAGAGAGCTACTGGTCAAACATACGCCTTTAAAATTCTCTTTGCCGTTTTGCCATCCCCAGTCTCCTTCTAATTTCCTTTTTACAACTCGCATCTTCAGTAATAATTTGACCGAAATACAGAAAAGATCTGACTTGTCAGATGTTTTGTCCTTCAATTTTAAGGAAGGACTGTTTTGGAACCTTTCCTATTACCATTAGTTTTGTCTTATTTTTATTTATGATATGCTTATCTTTAAAATGTTTTATATATACAACAGTTGTTTTACTAACAACTAAATCTCCCCGTGGAGTATTTTTAATCCAATATTATCTTTGTTCAGGATCAGCAAGGAATTGAAAAACTTTAATAGATTCACAATCAGTTTTTTGTAATTTGATCTACAGCCCGGAATACAACAACAGGACGGTATTTTTCCAGACTAAAAACTAAAGCAATGCTTTTCTGTATAGCTGCATTAATTTTCCAGAGTATATTTAAAGTATTATTCTCTCTACATCCGTATGATGAAAGCACGTGCATTTTAGGCTTAGCTTCAATAGTTGCAAGTCACGTTATGCACGTGTGGAAAAAAGTGCTGAACTACAAAAAGAGCCAAGATAACTTGCTTGCTCACTGCAAATAGTAGAATATTTCCCAAAATATTTTATATCCATGAGAAATCCAAATGTACGCAATGATTTTTCCAAGAATCCGCCACGAATCCACGCCGGTCGGTGTTTACTTGCTCTCAACTCGCTCGTTGAATACTAGCTGAGGTGGAGAGGGAGAGATAAAGTGGAAACCCCGGTAGGTCACACTTCGTGACGTCACGAGCTAGAAAAAACATAACATTATGGCCCCCTCTCACTCGCGGTGGCTGTCGTCGTAATGGCTGGCTAGAGTACACACCTGCCTCAGCCTATCTGCAATTCTCAGTCCGTGTTGATACGGGAATATCTATAGTTGTCTGTACACCTCACTGCTCACTGAAAATCGTCCTCTGTAGAATGCAAAGCTGCTACGAATTGCCGTGGAATGCGGCGATCGAGGTGTTCGGACGTCAGCGTACGTGCATCAACACTGTAGCCACATTCTGCCGACAGTTACTGCATCTAGACTCGTTACCGCCGCGATTGGACGCAAGGGCCAACCAGTCACATGTGGCCCTATGATGAAGCCTTTGATAAAGGAGCCCGAGTGATGGTAGGATTCCCGATGATATCACCTAGGCATTCTCACTCTTTACACGTGCTTTCGTCACCGAGATCACTCCAAGCCTTTGATAAAGGTGCCCGAGTGATGGTAGGATTCACGATGACATCACCTAGGTATTCTCACTATTTATACGTGCTTTCGTCACCGAGATCGCTCCAATACACGTGCTTTCGTCACCAAAATCACTCCAAGCCTTTGATAAAGGTGCCCAAGTGATGGTAGGATTCCTGATGACATCACCTACGCATTCTCACCCTTTACACGTGCTTTTGTCACCGAGATCACTCCAATGTGATGGCCGACATTCACAAATGAGGACGACGAAACTTAGCTACACCGAACCGTTTTGCTTCTTTATTGACCACACCTATCACTGCTATCATTTAGATAACCCAGCTCTTGTCAGATACCTACAATTTGTATGGCGCTCAGACATATCCTTCCTGGTGACGCATTTCTTATGTCTATCAGTGTATTTTTTACAAGGAGGCAGTGACGTAGCTAGACTTAAATATCAGGGGTGGCAGGAGTGTTGTATAGAAGAAAGGTAGGAAGGACCGACAATCTTCAACAACCTTCGCTTTATCACCGCTGTCTCATATCACTAAGCTGCCCTCTGAGATTCAGAGGTTAGCTTCACAAAGAAATACAAACTACCAGATAATTTTTACTTACTGTTGTTGTATCAAACTTTTCCATTTACAGCAATCTTGACGTACAACTCGGGCGTCACTGATATCCATTACACGCCATACACAAGATGTTTTATACTTCATACTCATAATCTTTTTCTCATGCAGACACTCCTGAATCTGATCCTCCCATGACTTCCTTGGCCTTTCCCTTCCTTTCCTTCCTGCCACTTGGGCTACAAAGATTTTCTTAGTAAGCATCTCATCACTCATTCTTTCAACATGGCCGAACCACCGAAGCATATTAGTCTGCAACTTGCTAACAACATTTTGCTTCACATCACACAACTGCAACACATCTTCATTCCTCACACAATCAGAACGAGTCTTGCCACAAACCTCCTCGTAAGTAGCGCATTTCTCCAGCACACAAAAGACTCCTATGTATCTTCTGTATTACCCAGGTTTCACTGCCATACATCAGAGTGGGAACAATTACATTTTCACACACAGCCATGCGGGACTCTCTTGAGAACCCATCATTCCTGTGAAAACCTCCCAAAGCAGCCATGACTTTCAATGAAGAATTCTCTCGCCTACTAATTTCACTATCGAATTTGTTCTCTCTGTCAAACATGCTTCCTAAATACCCAAACTCATTCACCTGGAAAATCACTGTGCCATTTAGACATACATTATTACATTCAGTACTACCAGTTCCTCTCTCGAAAACCATAACTTTGGTGTTTCCCTTATTTATACTCAGTTTGAATTTCATGCAAATTTCGTACATCCGGCACAACATACTCTGCAACTCACTTTTGCTCTCTGCCAACAGAACAGTGTCATCAGCCTACAGCAACCTGCGCACACGGATATCATCAAGACATAAACCAGTATTATCTATTTTGGCATCACGCATGCACGCATTCATAAATATATTAAACAGCCATGGTGACATTACACAACCTTGTCTGACTCCTGCACCAGTGGAAAACCATTTTTCATCGCAACTGGATAGGAATAAATGGTGTGTGGCAAAAATACCTCCGGAGAACATTCTCCTGAAAACAAAAAATTGCAAAATTGCTGCATAAATTTTCATAATTAAAAAAAAAGAAGTTCAGATCTTGGGTGGCGCTGGAAATTGGGGGAGGGGGCTAGCGCCACCCCTGCCATCTCTTAGTGACGTCGCTGCACTAAAGCGACAGTACTAGTTATCAGTCCATTGGAGACAGCAGACGCCTTAGCAGGGACGGGTGTTTTTTGTTTTTGTTGTTTTACGAAACACTGAAAGAACGAATTTTTAATGGGTTTCTTGTTGTTGTTGTTGTTTTAATTATTATTGAAGGTTCAACGACCACAATGGGCTATAAGCTGCCGCCCGTCCCTAATTTAAGGTCACTGGTTCCAGGGAAGGGAGAGAGCCGGCCCCGTAAGACAAACACAACATCCATGCCTCACCGGGATTCGAACCCTGACTCTTCTCGCGCCAATGGTCATAAGCCAGCGCTTAGACCCCTGCGCCACCTACTGGCTTTAATGCTTTTCACTAATGGCTACAACGTAATTAGTGCGATCCCGACCCCATCCACCTGGACACACATACATACACACATGTGTCTGACTAGTTACACCACTGGGGTAAGACAAGTGTTGTTAGAATGTCGCCTTCAACTTTTTTGCTTGCTCTGAATGATTGTCTTAAATTGCGTTTCAAAATTTTGCAGTTTTGCTTACGAAAATAGTACTGCACTTGAACAATTTATTTAAAAGAAAATGTCGTTTTTGTTTATCTAAATCAAATTTTAACGTCTTGCCACGTGGACGGAATACCTCTTCTCTTCTTCACTACCTTCCGTCCAGCCAGCGACTTGGCCTTGCACTCCTCTCCTACAAAGCAGTTGTCAGTCACTTCCTGCACTTTCACTGTCGCGGAGCAGTCTTAAGAACGCTAGTGTAGCTTCAGACTCCACTTTTCGTGTCGGAATCCACTATTTTGTAAAAAAAAAAAAAAAAAAAAAAGAGAGCAATCAGTAGTGATACCCTCAGTGAATTCCTATCCACCCTCCTCATTCGCCCCCTGGCCATATAAACTTGAAAAATAGGCTTAAATTAAGGAATTGGAAGAGTGGAGAACAATTGAATTTTCATGGCCCTTCGGATGTTATTTTGATAATCTTTCTACGGAGAAGTTAACAAAACGCTTCCTTGCGGGAAATACTAATAAAAGACGAGACTCATTATTGCTCGGCAAAGGCCAGATTATATTTTAAAGTTAAAAAATGAAAAATGGCACATTTTGAACTGGGTGGGCTCAAACCCACTCTCGCATCCCCTTGACGACGTCTCTGTGCCTGAGAAGATAGAGAGAAGGCTTCATTCAACACAAAGATAAATAAAAGAAGATGTATGTATATGTTTTTTAACATCATATGAGCTGTTCTTGTATTTTCATTATTTAAGACATTACGCGGAGATGATTTTTCAAAAAAAAAAAAAAAAAAAAAAAACATCGCCACTCAAGAAACTGAAGCAATAGCATAAAACCTGAACAAAAACAAATGTTCAATTAAAATTGCGCAGTAAGAAATTCAAACCCCTTCTTCACATTGCTCTTTATCATCGCTCGGAACCATTTCTTATTTTCATATCTTATTGCATTCCACTCATTAATGCACTGAAGAGATGGATTATTTTTTTTTCCATTTCCATTTTTATCCGAATGCCTCTTCCCCACTGCAACACCCTCCGATTTCTCTTCTCTTTGATATTTCACAATACGCCAGTTCGCAGCTTTATGCTTAATGCGGGGAGATTATTAAAGAGTCATCGCATCGGCGGAATCGGATTTCGTGATACCTTTAACAAGGAAAGAAGAGTTTAAAGATACGTTCGGCAGAGACGGCGGCCTTTGGCAGCATAATCAGTGTTTCAATGGTCGACGACCAATACACAGTATTGTCTCCGGGAACATAATAGCTGTCCCCCTTTACCGACATATCAGTTTACCCACCTTTCCCCTAATGAGTGGTTGTTGTTGTGGAGCGGCAACCGGGAACAGAGTTGAACCTGAAGCTTCCTTTCTTAACGAAGCTTGTTACTAACATTGGGTATCGTCTGTGACAGATCGCCATGTGAATTTATCTCCGTGTTTCTTTCGCTTCCTCTTTCATCTCTCTATTATCGGGCTACATATCCCCCACCTTCACCCCCTCCCTCTGCGAACGTCCCATGTCACTTAGTGTCTTGTCATTGCTGCATCCCTTGGGAAGAAAGACACTCCCATTGCTCTAGCAGAAAATTGAACCCGTGCCAGCGATCGTGTGCCAGGTACAAGTTAACGAATGTCTGTCCCAGTAGACGAAGACAGAGAAACAATAAGTTCCCTGGAGATTGATCCGACGATGGCTGCCAAATATGATTTTAAGAACATTTTGAAAATTTATTTTTTTTCTAGGGACTTATCATTATTTTGCTACAAAACTTTGTTAGTTTACTGATTTTTAATTCGGGGTGAGAGAAAACCAGAAACGTTGCTCATGTCAACTTTCGATGCAGGAATGTAGCAAGATTTTCTTATCTGAGAAGGTGAGCCTTGAAATTACGCCCCTTTTGAGTTCAAAAGTTCCTTACTTCCACTCAAACAGAGAGTAAGCAGTTCTTACTTTCTCATATCTTCGTTGTAGGAAAGTATCATGATCGTTAAAAAATCTCACTTTCAGTTTTCGACATAATTTTGCTCAAAATTTAAAACTTAGGTGAGTACAATTTTAAAAATAGGTGAGTAAAATTATGTGAGTACAATTTTAAAATTAGGTGAATACCCAAGAGCTATAAAATATAAAGTGAAACGTAAAAGTTATGTTAAGACCGACAACACAGCCTGTGCAGAAATGCAGAATGAAAATAAACCAGCACGGAACGAATGCGTATTAGATAGGAAACGTAACGATAGGAAGATGTTTTAGGAGTAGGGCTTGGAAAAATTCCGTTCAAGGTTAAATGCTCTGAAGAACTTTCGGCGACAGACCAACAATGACTAATTAGCTCTTCATTCCTACGACACGTATACGGAAAAGTCACGGAGGCTATAGGCATATCAGCATATTGTTTTACATACCTCCATCCACTGTTTCGGACAATTCCATTCATCAGTATGAGGTGGTCCTCAACTCACAGTGCGTAATTCTGTAAGCTAGTTAGCTGCGCGTAATACTGCATACGGCTAATTACATTATTTACAAAAGGAGACAGTAAAGTTGTGACGTGCCTGCTCAGCAGGACGCACGTGAGGTAAATTTAGATAGCAGTGAGAGCACATGCCAGTGTAGTATAGTGGATAGCACTCGAAGCTCCGGAGCCGAGAGTTGGGGGTTCGAATCCCGCCCCTAGCATAAAAAGGATGACTTAGCTGTTAAGTTTCTCGCAATGATGTGATGTTCTTTCCACGCGGCGAGGCAGGAAAAATGAGAATCCCCTCTTCAGTGCTTCGAAAAAATAAATCAGTGTGACGTTACGTTCCACACACAAAATTGTCTGGGATTTCTCAAATGTACGTTCTTCATGGGATGAGTGCCTACAGCGACACATGGTCCCGGCTGATCAGTGGCCCATGCACCCGGCCATCTTTCAGGGCGGGGAGAAGATATGTGATGTGCCTGCATCGCAGGACGCACATGAGATAAAGGCAGATAGCAGTAAGAGCACATGTCCGCGTAGTCAGTTGAGAGAACGATTTACTCCGAAGTGAGAGGACCCGGACGCGATGGCCGGCGTGGACAAGACTGTGTTTTCACATTGACGCCCAAACTTCAAGGATGACCTGGCCGTTACGTTTCTCGCTATGGTGTGATGTTCTTTCCACACCGCGAGACAGGAAAAATGAGAATCCCTTCTTCAGTGCTTTGGAAAAATAAATCAGTGTGATTTGGCACACCAAATTGTGGTTTAAAAACTACCGTGAGCAACTCAATGGGCTATAAGTATGGTTGCCCGTCCTTAATTTAGGGTCACTGGTTTCAGGAAAAGGAGAGAACCAGTGCCGTAAGACAAACACAACATCCATGCCTCACTGGGATTCGAACCCATACACTTCTCGGACGAATAGCCGTAATCCAGCGCTTAGACCACTGCGTCTGTGATTACGTTTCATGTAATAGTACCTGTAATTACTCTTCATGATCTGTAATTACTTTTTTTATAAGGAGTATTCGAAAAGAAGTGCGAGAAATATCCATAAAGGGGATACAAATGGAGTAAAAGATTTAAAAAGACTGTGTCTCTAAATGCAAAGTTCAGAACGGTTAGACCAGGGCTGGCTTCAGTGTTCGTGAAGTCACATGCGCCGCCCCGGTGGCGCAATGGTCTAAGGCGTTGGCCTCTGATCATTCGTCCGAAGGGGTCCGGGTTCGAATCCCGGTGAGGCATGGATGTTGTGTTTGTCTTACGGCACTGGCTCTCTCCCTTCCCTGGAACCAGTGACCCTAAATTAGGGACGGGCGACTGCTTATAGCCCATTGAGTTGCTCACGGTGGTCGTTAAACCTCCAATCAAAAAAAAAAAAGTCACATGCGACAACATTTCTTGATGAACCGCTCCCCTCTCGCAGCGTTTCGTGTGTGTGTGTGTCATATGTCAGGCATATATGAGATATATATATCTTTTTTTTTTGTTTGATTGGAGTTTTAACGACCACCGTGAGCAACTCAATGGGCTATAAGCAGTCGCCCGTTCCTAATTTAGGGCCACTGGTTCCAGGGAAGGAAGAAAGCCAGTGCCGTAAGACAAACACAACATCCATGCCTCACCGGGATTCGAACCCGGATCCCTTTCGGACGAATAATCAAAAGCCATCGCCTAGACCACTGCGCCACCGGGGCGGCTATGAGAGATATACAATACACAGTAAATTAATAGTCGCTCGCATAGATTCTAAGATCAACGCCAAAAACAAAGCTGTTGTTGACTGTGATACACTCTAATGTGATGATTTAGATTCTGTTCAAGTAACAGCGAGACCTTTCGTCGTCACCAATAATCATAACTCATTGTATCGAATTACACTACTCGCAGGGTGTTTTATTTTTACATATTCTCAAACATATGACCAAAAAAAAATGAGCAGCGCCTCTCAACTTGGCACTATTGCAGCACCACCCTAAAGCAGGCCCTGGGTCATATAGCGATGCAATGGGTCACATTGTTTCGTATTACATGCAAGCTCATAAGAAGTTTTTCAGTCTGAGAAGCCATTTCTATTTATCAGATCGTTTTGTTACGAGGGTTTAGGACATTTTAGATTTTAGAATTAATTATTTTCCATGTAAGGAATATTTAGCGGTAAGACTTTTTCAGTCAGCATGGGAATGTTTGAAGATGCCACAGAAGGGCGAGTCGAAAGTTTTGCAATATTTGGATCACTTTATGTCTTCATACGTACCTTTACGAAGAAAGCTGACTAGCATTCAAAGTATAGGCCATCGTTTTGCACCGTCTTTAGCCATCTGTATGCCAGTTCTTCCATTTTGTGGCTGTACCAGTTCTTGTCCTTCGAGGCAAAGAACTACTTCACCCCAGCTGCCACCTCCGCCGAGTTGCTGAAGCGCCGCTCGCGAAGGAAGTGGAACATGGACCGGAACAAGTAATGATACGACTGGGAAAGATCCTAACTATGTGCTGAGTGTGGCATCAGTGTTCGATACCCTCAAGTTCCTGGAGTTTTGCCCTGGTAGTTCGCGCTATGAGGCCAAGCGTTATGCTGCTGTAAGAGAGCACTCTTTCTGTTCACCAGAACCGGGTACATCCGCTCCAGCTGTTCAGAGTAAAGGTTGGCGTTGATGGTCCGACAGTCTGGAACAAATGAATTATCCCCTCGAAATTCCACCAGACGCAGAGCATCACCTCGTGCTCGAAGCGCCCACGTTTAGTATCAGGCTCAGGAACTGGCCCGGGCTCAACTACTGCCGTTGTTTGTTAGGAATGCGCAAATCCACCAACTTTTCATCGCACGTAACAATTCTCTTGATGAAACGCACATCGCGCGGATTTTTTAGTAGTTTCGTGCACACTTCCACTCGGCAGTTTGCTTCAGCTGGCGTCAGTTCGTGAGGGACAATGCGGCAGCTCTTTGTTGAGGTCCTGAAGGTGACGAACCACGGTGATCTGTGATATGCCCAGCTCGCCTGATAATCTCCGAGTGCTTGTTGTCGGATTTGTCTCTATGGCCCGGCGCATGGCCTCCGAATGCACGGTTCGCGGCCTACCTGACCTTCGCTGATCGTCGAGATTTCTGTCACTTGAGCGAAATTTTTTGAACCATCTGGTTGCGGTGCTGTGGTCCACAGAACCTTCCCCTTTAGCATGACAAATGTTTTGTTTTGCTTGAGTAGCGTTGCGGCCAAGTCCGAACACGTAAAGCAAAAGTTCCTTAACTAGCCAGTTGTAGATGTTCATCTTTTAGGCGTCCAAACCACAGACAGAACGACGACGTGCAATGCTGTTCACAGCAACGCCTACCACTTTGTGTCCCTTTCGACTGACTGCAGTGCGCGACTTGAACTAGTTTAAAATGCCGCCCCGGTGGCGCAGTGGTCTAAGCGCTAGCTTCTGATCCTTCGTCCAACGGATGGGTCTGGGTTCGAATCCCGGCTAAGGCATGGAGCATGGATGTCTGTGCTTGTCTTTCGGCACTGGCTCTCTCTGATATTTGCAAATCTGGCATATCACATATTCGATCTGTACTTTGATGATTTCGATGTATTGCATAATATTCGTACTCTGTGACGCACAATAATGTATTTGTCTGAATTTGAGATGTATGTGTTAGCCATGACCAATGTATGAATTCAAGTTGTATGTGTTACCTAGGACTAATAAATAATTAAAAAAAAAATGTAAAAAAAAATCTCCAATTAAAAAAATAAAAAGAACTAGTTTAAACACGTGACATACTCGCCGCAGCACATGCGTTTATGCAATTATTGCAAAACTTTCGATTCCTCCTCTGTATCTACGGCTACAAAGGATATTGCAAAAGTTTTGACTCACGTTTGAGGTATATATAAGTGTTAGAGCAAGAGGTATAAAAAAGGAAACCCAGGCAATGGTTCTTGCTATTGAAAAATTTATTTTTAGGTTTTGTTTTTTCCTCATACCGCTAGATTTTAGAACTGTGTATATATTTGTTGTGTTATTTTTTTTTTTTTTAAGAAACATTTTAAATTGCCCTATACGCCACTTTAGATTTACTACAGGAATGAGAAAGACTATTTACTGAACAGCAACATCCTGGAAAATGTATTTCTAACCACAGGAAAAACATTCTTCGCAAACCATTGGATTAACAGATACACTAATTAGGAAATGAATCTGGTAACACGGGGAACCTCACAGACTGCGATGCTTCAAAAACCTGACAGACAAGAAGGTTGGCTATTATGTTAGATACCTAACCGCAGCTCTAAGGAAATAAGAGGACGATTGGAGAACGACAGTTGCGTTCTTCTGCGGAAACCTCCTTCTCACCTGTACAACCGATTTTTCTTCTAAGTTTGTTTGTTGAATAATTGCAATTTGGCTTTCTTTTGATTTCGGCGGTCGATTCATTTCCTTTCTCCGCGTAAGTTGTAATGAGAAAAGTTAATGGAATTAATATTAATGGAAAGCGTAATTGCCAGAGAGACGCCACCGCGACTTAAGGATTCAGGAATCAAAGAAGGTTTCTTCTTTGTTTCAATCATGTGCTGTAATTATGAATGAGATGTAATTGAAGCTTTGGCGTTAAGAGACAATTATCATTGTTTTATTAAAAATGCGAAGAAACATGCCATCGGAAAACAGATGCTTGGCTGCAATGACTTACAAACAAGTAATTTATTTCCTTCTTATTGCTGTTTCATCGTTCATGTATGATTTTAACGTATTAGAATTCTCTTAAACCTCAATGTAAAATTCATTTTTTTTAATGCAGTTAGGAATATACATGTGAGTATTTTTTTCTCAAAGTTCGAGTAAAACTGGAGAACATCCTTAAAATTAAGAATTAGGTCGTTGTAAAATCTCTGTGATTCGCAGATTCAATCCGGTTTGTTATTGTACAGACATCCCCTCTTCAAATGGCCAAATCAGATGAAATCACGAGGGTTCATTACCGGTGAATACGGTGGGTGCGGCAGTTCCACCTAACCGTTCTGTTCAATAACAGCTAAACAATCCGAGTCTTGTGCGGCCAACCGTTGTTGTGTACGAGAACACATCAGCGAATAAAATGTCGCAGTTCCCATGCCGGGATATGCTCCTCTAGAAATGACTTATACCTCTCCGATGTCATGGTGATGTTTTCATCACACGCCTACCAAAAAGGCAAGCAGCGAACCTGCATGCCAACAACCAGTAAGATTTTACTTTCGTACAACTGTGTACGGGTGGGAGGAGGGGGGGAGACGACATGGAAGCACCGGGTTCATCCAGGGACCGTGGCTGATGTTATGATTTTATTATTATTATTATTATTTTTATTATTGAAGGCTATAAACAGTTGCCCTTCCGTAATTTAGAGTCACTGGTTCCAGGAAATGGAGAGAGCCAATGCCATAAAACAGACATAACATATATGCCCAGAGGCGACTTTAGATCTTTTGGGGCCCTAGGCCCTAAAAGATTCAGAGGGCCCCTCCTCCTTTTTATCACCTCAGAAACTTTCATTTATCAGATCAGCCACAAAAAAAAAAAAAAAAAAAAAAAGGAAGTCGAGAGAAAGTTCTTACGCTTTTTAAAATTCCATTCTATCTCACCATTATTAGAACGTTTTGCAAGAAACGGTGTTAATATAATCATTTTGTCTGCCCGTGAGCATCGAGTTTTTTTTTTTTTTTTTTTTTGTAGAGAAACATTCAAAAAGTTAAAGTTCTGTTGTGAAGAAACTATTCAATGTCTCTCAGATTAGGCTTAACTGTTCCTTCTCAAATTTTTAAAATTTTCAATTAGTTCGTTAATTTCCTGCTATGGAAAATGTATTTCTAACCACAGGAAAAACATTCTTCGCAAACCATTGGATTAACAGATACACTAATTAGGAAATGAATCTGGTAACACGGGGAACCTCACAGACTGCGATGCTTCAAAAACCTGACAGACAAGAAGGTTGGCTATTATGTTAGATACCTAAAAGTCAAACAATTTGGTTTTCACAGATTTTCCAAAAATTATTTTTGCGAATGATCGGACATAAAAATTCATTGAAAATGTTTCCATTTTAAATTTCACTACTAGTTAAGAAATTACCCGCTAGGAGTTCTCAAAGTGGAAATTTCGTAAATTTTAGCTTTGCACTATACGAAGGGACTATTTCAGTTGCAGCAAAAATTCTTTTTGAGTTTGTTCCGTTAGGCAAATCTGATTACATTAACACCTTTTCAGTTTCAAGTTTCTTGGCAAATTTAACGCTAATGGCGCTGAAAATAAAATTTCGTACATCGCGGGTAAATTGTCATAAAATTTCATACAATTGGAATGCATTTCAATTATAAAACGTGCTCTTTCCATTGCTTCAGCTTTTGGAAATCATCTTGTTTTTTACATACATGTTGTGCAAATTAGTCGGAAATGAGCATGGTATCAAGCAAAAATAAGATACTTGAAGATCTTGTCAACCGGAAAAGTTCTCGACATTAGAAAATACGTGTAAAATGCACTTTATGCGCAGTACTTTATTTGAAAAGGGTGGATGACTTTTCGTTTAGGAGTTTTTGCATAGACGAATGCCATGGACCAGGAAAGGCGGACAGTTGAAGAAGCGTATATGCTCCAGCTTTGTTCGTCTGTCCGCACGATAACGCGTGTAAAAATGGTTCGATTTCGATGAAATTTTAGTATGTGATAGGAGGGGACCACCTGGGGACGAATCTTTTGAAAATGGGCGAAATGGGGTCAAGGGTCAGGACGTAGGAGCAGGATCCCTTCCAGTGCCCCTATGCGTCGTAAATTACGTAAAAATGCTTCGATTGCGACAAAACTTTTTCATGCTGTTCCGGAGGTACACTGAACCAATTCTGTTTAATATCATCGAAATGGGGTCAAAGGTAAGGACACAAGAGCGAGATTTATTTCTAGCCATTATCCTCATAACTTGAGTAATGATTTCTGCTATGTTGGAAAGCGTATCATAATCATATTCATGATTTTACTAACTTGTTTCTTATTATTTTCATCGGAAAATTGTGAAAGTCTGAATTTTGTTTTGTTTTGGTCTGTGAAACCAAAACAATACTGGCAATCCAATTATACGTTTTCGGGGCCCCTCAAGCTCTGGGGCCCTAGGCGCGCCTCTAGTCGGAAATCCTCCACTGTCCATGCCTCACCGGGATTCGAACCCGGACTCTTCTGTAACAAATGGTCATAAACCAGAGCTTAGACCACTGCGCCGTCGGGGCGGCGTCATGAAATTCTACCCAGCGTCCATCTAAGCAAAGGATCTTTTTGAGCACCTTATCCTTCTGACAATACCCAGCAAGGTCACTCAGTGAAATATATCTCAGCGGAATTCCTTGTTTCTCAAGGTGAGTGTGTGCGATATCCAAGTCACTAGTTTGCTCATTCGGCCTACATCTTCCGTCAGCACGGTGTAAGTCCATGTGTGAGGGACACCTAGTTATGTAGAAAAATTGTTGACAGTCTCTCTGCTCTTGGATGCATAGGTTGGCTACTTGTCTGGAAGGCGAAATCAGTCAACCCAATCTTGAAGCATTTTGGGATGATGTCTGTCTTTCTTATATGCTTTCGTCCAATTCCTTACCGCCGTCTTCTTCGGAGTATTTTGACGTACTGCTGTCAGCAAACTTTTTGCCTGCGCCCTCTGGTTTCTGCACTCAGACCCAAAACTTTCGAAAATAAAAAACCGAAATCAAACATGCAGTTCTTCCGCTGTCACTCTTCTAATCGTAGCTGCTTCACAAATTTCCCTTGCCGGTCGGTAGATACAAACTCAAACTTAGTCGGTGTGCGTACGTCTGCGCAATCGTCAGACATCGCCTCTGCTACCACTTCTTCAGAGACGACGCCAGCTCCTCAGAACTGGATGAGCCATTAGAGATGCTGAGCATAATTGGGGGGGGGGATACTCTTTGTAGTGCTAGGCAGAAATTTTAGCAAAAAATTCCGTTACCTGGCGCTGATGTTATCCCTAGTGAAAAAAGTTTACAGGTACACACTGTACGTAGTACACATTTATTCAACGTATACCTATACGGGAACCATGGATAGGAATCTCTATGGCAAGTTACTATTTCTTCGCAATTTTAGCTTACGTATGTAGTTTTTTTGTTTTTCTTTCTTTTTTTTTTTTTTCTCTGTCATAAGGCTGTTTCTGAATTTTAGTTTGTAACCTGACAAGGAATCTCTCTCTCTCTCTCTCTCTCTCTCTCTCTCTCTCTCTCTCTCTCTCTCTCTCTCTCTCTCTCTCTCTCTCTCTCTCTCTCTCTCACTCTCACTGGTCTTTTAAACTATATTTATAAAAATGGTGTATTTCTACTACTTCCTTAGAAATTCGCTGAAATGACTCCCTCCTTTCCCAGAAGTACCAACACTAAATTTAACACAAAACTCATTTTTCAGGTACGTTTATCCAAGTTCCATAAAATCTTAGACGGTTGCACCAGCCATGTGTTCTAACAGCGTAAATATATTTTTTTTGGGGGGTGGGGTAAAAATGGGGGCTTGAAGAAAAGTTGAGTGGGCTGTAATTAACTGCAGCCCACCCATAGCGTCGCACTTGCATTTCATGCTTTCGAAACGCACTCCAATGAAGGTGTCCACGCATTTCCCGAACGACTTCATTAATACATTAAAATTCGTCAAAATAGAAACTCCATTATTCAGGAAATTGTAAAATAGGAAGTTTGTTTATTGTCGTTTCAAGCACAACACTCCAAAAATGATTTCACGCATTACCTCAGGATAAAAAACACAATGTATGTAATAGACAGAATGAAAATGAAGGCACCGAGACAGAATTCTTTCTTCCCTTTTTATTTTTATTTTTTATTTTCCCATTGGGGGTTTAACAACCACCTTGAGCAACTCAACTCGCTATAAGCAGTCGCCCGTCCCTAATTTAGAACCACTGGTTCCAGAGAAGTGAGAGAGCCAGTGCCGAAAAACACAACATCTACGCTTTACGGGATTTGAACCCGGGTCCAACACAGACGAAGGTCATGAATCAGCGCTACAATTATTTCCTGGAAATGCAACTTAAAATCATCCCATAGCGTTACAAAAGCAATTTGTAATGTTCCCTTGGCACTTCTCAGAGCTGTTATTAAAGTACAGGAGAAGGCATTGCGAAGGTTGAACATTTTCATTTGTTTTGAGGTTTAACGGACACCGTTAACTACTCAGTGGGTTATATGCAATGGTGTAGTGCTAATTAAAGAGTACAGGAACGCGCGATGCCTTTACGTCTTCACTACCTTTCCCTTCTTACCACCTTCCCCATTCCGCCTCTCCCCATTTTACTTTCTTATACACTATATTGACAAAAGTCACTGGACACCTAGAAGAGAAACACAACATAACATTTATTGGCATACATTAGTACGGTGTCGGTCCACCTTTGGCCTTAGTGCATACACTGACCCTTCGAGACAGGCTTTTGACAAGATTTTGGAACACAGAGATACGTATGCGCTTCCATTCAGTACATAATGCTGCCGCTAACTGTTGATTAGTAGTAGGCCTTGTTTCCAAACTTCTTCTGAGGCGCTTTAATTCCTCCCATAGGCGTTCTATGGGATTAAGATCAGGGCTCTGTGTTGGGCCGTCTACACACGATACAGAATCATCATCAAACCACGTCGTAATAGTCCTTGCTTTATGGCTTCGTGCATTATCCTGCTGGTATCAACAAGGATCGGTTCCATAATATTGCCACAGAGTTAGTAGGGCATAATTGTCCAGAATATCGAGGTATGCATGCTAGTTAACAGGTTTGTCCACGATAGCCAATGGGCCGGGACCATAGCACGAAAACCACCCGCACATGAGTACACTTCCAGCTCCAAACTTGACCCGTATAGGAACAATACACTGTGGTAAATAGCGTTCCACCGGCTGCCGCCATACCCATATATGGTCATCAGACTGATGGATCGTTTATCTGGAATCATCAGTCCATAGGACCCGTTTTCATTGATTTACGGTGCACGAAAAATGTACTTTACACCATTCTAAACGACAAGTACCATTCCGAGTGGAGATGAAAGGCTTATGAGCAGCCGCACGACCACGGTAACCCATAGAATGAAGTTCTCTGCGAATGGTACGTGTACATACTGAGGTTCCAGCATTTTTACTCGCCTGTTCACTGAGGTCTTATGCAGTAATCCGTCGATTAGCTGTAACGACTCTCCTGAGGCTTCGACGTCCTCTATCACTGATTTTCTTTAGTCTGCCGGTACGTTTTGCTGCTTCAGACACGCCATGTGTCTTTCACTTATTCAGTACATCCAAAACAGTTGACTTGGGTTTGTTTAAACGCCTCTCGGTTTCTCTTATGGACATTTCAAAATTGCCTTTATTCTTCAGTAAAATAACATTTCTATGTACATGACAATGGAATTCTGCCAATAAATACAGCGGTATATACATCAGCTGGAAAGTTCCAGTGAAACGTAAAACAAAATATTGTTAAAATCATAAAAAAAATTATTTCGCCACGTAGGGCGAAGGAGAGGCAGACAATAAAGCACGAGCGATACAAACGAAAATGTTTACCTACAGTATTGTAGACAGGGCAAGACATGATTCTATACTATGCACAAATTCCAATTAAGCATTACTACCATACTAAAGATTAAACATTAGGTACTAATTCACAGAAATGCAACAGTGATGCTACATTCAAAATTTACAACATATGTACAGAAGTATTCAGTGACAAGGGGAAATAACGCTAAATGTACTCAGAAGGGCATCTTGTTACATTATATTATACACACAGTGACTAATATTTAAAAAAAAATATTCAACATAATGAAGGGGACATTGCGTGGGCAGTAAACTGTGCAGAAGGAAGAATTATATACAACATAAAACCCAACATTATCGAAGAGAACATGGGAAACATGGTGAGCTATCTTCAATGGCACATTAAAACAGAAAAATCACAAATAGCGAAGCACCAAAATTAATACGTAAAAACATGATTTGTTACAGTGAACGTGGGCGACAACAAAATCCCACTTATAGGTTGAGATGTAACTGCAAATTGTGGATATGGAACCACCCAGCCGATTGGGCCCAAGTGGATTGAAAAACGCTATCGGTGTTTGTTGAGGCAGCACGAGTGCTCCATTTGGAGGCGAGTGGTTAACCGTGCTAGGAAGCGTCTCCGAATGATAGCACTTGCCTCCTGAGGAGGTGGAATAAGAGCGGGGAAGCGTTGTTGAAGATGGAAAGCATAGACAGTGAACTTCACAAGAAGAAAAATATAACGGCACACAGGAGGCAAGTGAGTAGGTGGATGCTTTGTTTGGAGTAGCCAAGCATATGCAAGAAATGGTAACGATCGAGCACAAATTCGATCAGCAAGACGAAATGCTGTGTTTAGGACTGGCAGGAGAACGGGGCAGAATAGGTATTGATGTTGGACGTCGCTGACTTCAGGGCAAAAGGAGCACTGCGGAGAGGTGAGAAGGGTCATGCGAAACAGTACTGATGGGGCGGGGAGACGAAGGTGAAGAAATTGCCAATGGACATTGAGTTCAAGAGGGGAGGAAAGGGGGAGGTAGATGCTGTCCAGATGGCGGGGAGAAGAGAAGGAGGAGCAGAATGAACAGAAAGTGGAAGTGCGGGAGGGGAAAGAAGAAGCCAATAAAGAGAAGAGGAGGAGAGAGAAGTAACTAGAACCGGGGAGCTACGAATGAGGAGAAAGAACGGTAGGGAAAGAGGAGCAGAGGGGACCGAGAAGAGACCATCAGGTGAAGCGAGGAGTGGAAAGAGGCTCCAAAGCGCTGTGCGAAGAAGAAGATAATCGTTAGCAAGAGTAATGGTTGGAGATAGAAACAGGGAAGAAAGAGGTCTCCAGGTTAGATCAGAAGTTACGAGAGAACGGACAGTTATCACACCAGAGCGGATCCAATGAGGAAAGTAAAAGTAAGGGAGGTTAGGAGGGTGAATAAGAGATGAGAAGAAGAGAGGTTCATCTAGGAGATCAAGAGTTGAAGAAGGAAATGAACGGAGAAGAGGAAGCGAACGAAAGAGAGAAAGGCCCTCTCGCAGGACAGGAGGGAGGTGGGACGGGAGAAGAGAGTATGCATCCATCTTCAGAAACAGTAGGAAGGTGAAAGATGGGTCACGGAAAGAAGCTAGAACATTCAAGGTAGTGGTAAGGGACGGAACAGTTGAAGTGGCAAGGCGAATGAAATGAATAATGCGATGAGTTTTATAAAGGAAAGCTGGATCAGGAAGCTGGATGCCACCCAAAGAGGCTGGCAGGTGAAGCGTGGCAGGTTTAACCCAGTGATGTGAAGACCAGATGACGGAAGTTGAGAGGCGAGTGATGGTCATCATTTGTGACACGGGCACAACCGTCGACATCCAAGAGTATTCGCATAAGAGAGATAAGTTGTCGACGAACAACGGCTGCTCGTTGACGGAACGATGTGAAAGGGCGGGCCTTACTCCAGTAGGCAGCAGTCCGTTGTATCCGGGGAAGAAGAGCAGTCCAGGTGGCAGATGCAGAAGCCAAGGGCAATCCGACATACGCACCGAGGATCTTCTGTGTAGTGGCTGTCCACTGCGCACCCCAAGGAGCATCAGTGCGGGCAGCCCATGCCCCGCACCATAAGCCAGTACTTTTAGTGGCATTCAGCGCTGCTCCAGATAATGCAACATACTGTTGATATACAGAATACAAGCGATCAAATTGAGATTCATTCCGGACGCAAAAGGTCACATCATCAGCATAGGCGGTGAAAATTATTCGATGATGACGAGTACTAGCCACTGTCGGCGGTAGGACATCCAGGAGTGATCTTCGGGCTGCTAACAGGAAAGGCTCAAAAGCGAGAGCGAATAGCTGGCCGGAGAGCGGACATCCTTGCCGGATGCCTCGCTTAAACGGAATTGGAGCGGTTAGAAATGTGGCCGCTCAAACATGGAAACTAGCTCCCTGATAAAGGGCCAAGAGTGCGGAAGAAAAGGTAGGAGGAAAGCCAAATTGTGAAAGGACAGCAGAGAGATAAAAATGAGAAACGTTATCAAAAGCGGACTTTTGATCCAGATTGAGGAAGGCAAGAGGTTCACAAAAAGAGCGAGCGAGGAAGTGAAGATGAAGGAGAAGAGAAACGTTAGTGGAAATAGTCCGACCAGGCACAGTGAATGTCTGGTCAGGAGAAATAACGAAAGAGAGAACAGAATTAAGGCGACGGGATAAGAGTTTTGTATAGAACTTATAGTCAGTGTTTAGGATGGAGATAGGGCGCCAGTTTCCAAGATCCAAGAGGTCACCCTTCTTAGGAAGGAGGATGGTGTGTGCCAAAGTAAAGTCGGGCGGTAACGCAGGAGAGGAAAAAGCAGACGAGAAACACGCAGACAGAAAAGGCAGAAGGCACGGTGGAAAAGCACGATAAAAGGACAGAGGAAGGCCGTCAGGTCCAGGAGCGGCATGAGGATTGAGAGTAGCGAACGCCTCGCGGAGTTCGCGAAGAGAGAAAGGAGAGAGTAAAGAAGTAGATAAAGTAGAGGGGACCTGAGGAAGAGAGGAGAGAAGAGGAGACGCTAATGAGGATGAAGACTGCGTTACCGCACTGTACTTGGCGATGAAATACTGTCTGGTGAAAGTGCATAGCTTCGATGGGTTCGAAGTGATGGAACCATCCTGGAGGCGAAGATGACGCAAAGATGTAGCAGAACGATGTTGAGATTCCAAGGCGGTTAAGTAATCGTGAGAATCAGCTGTAGGGGAGAGATGCAAGAAATGCATCCTGCAGGCTGCATCGGATGCGCGAGGAAGAAGCAAAGCATGGAGATCTGCCAGATAGCCGGGGTATTGCGGATCATCAAGAGAGAGCATCGACAATAGAGCACGTAGATTCGCAATTTTCATATCGCTCTCATTCCGAGAGGCATGGGAGTAGCGCCGTACAAAAAGGACCAAGTCATGTTTGACACTGAGCCACAGTTGCATCGCGTCGGACGTAGTATCAAGAAGGGGCTGACGACTTCGGAGGAACTCACGCACAGCAACACAAAATTGTTGATCATCCAGGAGCGAGTCCGGAAAAGTCCATACTCGTTGAGTCCTTGAAGGTGAAGGCGAAACACACACCGACAGACTGACAATACTGTGGTCTGAAGCGGCGGAAGGATGATGGGCAGCAGCTGCGATCGACGGGAGAAGAGCAGTCGAAACATAAAATTTATCCAACCGTGCTGCCGTAGTGCTGCCATGGATGGAAGAGCGCCAGGTAAAAGAGATTTCCGACGGGTGTAGATGCCGGAACGCATCAACCAATTGAAAATCATCAACTAGCTGGGAAATCTGTAATACACGTTGTCTGCGGTATTCTTCAACGGTTGAATTGCGGTCAAGGGCCGGCAACAACGTACAATTGAAATCTCCGCCGATGAGAATGTATTCAGACGGTGGGATGCATGACAGCTCTGTACGGAGTGTGGAGAGAAGATCAGGTAACAGACGTTCATCACAGGGGACATATATGTTAAAAACATGATAGGTCACGTTTTCAATGCAAAAGACAGCGACCTGGAGGTTGTCCACATGTAAGGCACGAATCACTGGCGTCGAAATCAGAGGGAGTAGGCGGTGATGGATCCCAAGTGCAAGGCCACCATTCCGTCCAACTCGATAAGCATGGTGAAAATCGTAGGGCCAAGCCCGCCAACGAGAGAACAAAGTGGTAGCAGAGCAATTGGTCTCTTGGGAGCAAGAGAAGATCTGCGTGTAGAGGCGCCAAGTCCTCATACACTAGAGCATTTCTAGGAGAAGCAGAGAACCCTCTGCAGTTAAGTGTGACCACCTTGAATCGGTAGGTCCTTCCCAGGTCGACACGCACGTGCGCTGGAATCTGTTATTTTCTTCGCTTGCTTCTTCATTCTGTCAACACTAAATTTGAGATCGGGATAGGAAAGCACAAGATTTCGATACACAGATATCACACTAGAAACTTGGGTTAGAACAGTAGGAAGATCAAGCAAATGACGTGCAACAAACTGATTAAAGAATCTAGGATGTTTATGAGAGCATAATACTTCATATATTTTATGAAGAGAAAGCGGACCTACCGGTATATCCGCCTTCGCTTCAGCTAGGTATCGGAGAAAAGAATCTAGGGAAAGCACTGGGGGTGGAGTCTTAGAACCTGGAATCACAGCAGGGTGTCGACTTGTTCGTGGCGAAGTACGACGTTGAGAGGAGGAGCGGGAAGATGAGTCAACAGAACGACCTCTTGCAGCACCGATGCGAGGAGGGAGCGGAGTCTGCGGAGCACTCCAGGACTCCCGTCGAGCAGGCTTGCTGGTAGTTGTAGGGTCAGAGTGATTGCCAGAAGTGTCACTAGCAGTAGGGCAGTCCATGTCAGTAACTGTACTTGGAGTGTCTTCATCCGAAGGAAGATGAAGGTCAGCAGTCAGGTCAGCTGGAGCTGCAAGGAACGTGGGCGGAGCTGTCGGTACCAGATGAGGAAAGTCCTCTGTCAACAATTGTGGGGCAGGACCCCGTGGAGGAAGGCCCGATGGCAGAGCAGGTTGAAGTTCTGAAGACACCTCCTTAGAAACGGTAGGGGTGGACGACACAGGGCTGTCACGAGTGACGTTTGGTCCCGAAGACTGAGGTACAGCAGGGCGGCGGGAAGCACTCACTACGTTGATGGCCATACGCCTTACAAGTCTGACAATGAAAGGAGGTTAAAACGTCGATGCGTCGGATTTGATCTCCACATTTTACAGTGAAGAGAGTAGGAAAAGACTTGATATGTTCATCCGAAGAGAATACTACTCGCGCAACTCGCCGGGCACTTTCAATCGAACGATCATCCTCGTCCTTTGGAGCAGCGGAGTGTGTGGTAATGTTACCCACAACACGACTTATGGACAACCCACTACTATAACACCCAACAATCTTTCCTTTCTCAAAGTCAGTTCTCTCCCGCCGCGACATTTTCACTCAACCTCACAGTGCGATATGATCGCGGTCAGGTGCAAGGTTGTTTTTATAACGTTTGCAGCTGTACGCGCATCTTAACAACGCAGCGTATCCGTTCTGGTCCAATCACTTCTTTTTTATGTTTTTTACGCATAAGAAGAAACGGCCAATCACTTCTTTTTTTGATAGGGCGTAGAAAGGAAAGATTGTTGAGTGTTATGATCGGTCGAAATGATACTTCCGGATTTACACATTTTTGCATTCAAGGAATTAGATTTCACCCTTTTGGTAAGAAAACCTTAAAGAGTTGGGGCCGTTTCGGGATGCAAAAACTAAAATCCCTCCCATAATATCAAATAAGATGTCATTGGAAGAGGAAACTAAACGAGAGTTCAACAGTGAAAGCCATTTATTACCGGGAGTCTTAGTTCGCGAGATATTTGGGTAGGGCTGTTTGGGTACAGCACAAAAAAAATATTTAAGGAAAAAATATCGAGTAAGATGTCGCTTTAAGCAAAATTTTATAGGGAGAGCAACGGTGAAACTCTTGCGTTGTTCCAAATCTTAGTTCTGAAGATATTTTGGGAAATGTTGATAAAATAGTTTAGTCACGTGACTACGGATCGGGGATAGACAAACTGAGCAGTTTTTCTGCTGCATTTTTTTTATTGAAATAGAATAGGTCATTCGTATTTTAAAAAGAAAACAGATTATGCTCTGCAAAGTTTTCCGAAACGCGTGCCGGCTAAAAAACAAAAGTACTGGAACACCGTTCTGGCCCCACTACACCACTGGCTATAAGCAATCGCCAGTTCCAAATTCATGGCCACTGGTTTTGAAGGAAGAGTGAGAGCCAATGCTGAAAGATATACACAACATCCATGCTTCATCGGGATTCGAACCCAGACCCATCACAGACGAATGGTCAGAAGCCAGAACCACCGGGGAGGCAAAGGTTGAGTATGAACTTCATAAACCACCAGATATTGATAGTCTAGAGCAGGGATGGCAAACCTATGACACGCGTGTCACTAGGTGGCACACGAACATGATTTAGGTGGCACGTCAGTATGAAAACATTAACATTAAATGAAAATTTAGTTTTAGGAAAACAATCATATTTCGACAACATGTCTGTAGTGTGTTCTTGCAAAATACCAAGCTCTGACAAGAAAATTAATCTGCCCAAGAAGTGTCCTCCAAACAGGTAGTAAATCAACCTCACTTTATGTAATCGCCTATCAGTATCTCTGCTTTTACAGAGATACTGTTAGAAGCAAAGAGATCGGAAAAGTTATACATACAAAGTGTCCGAGAATTATTGGACACATTACAAAATTATATAAAACAAAACATTAAACAGATAGAAAGAAACTGACAGTACTAACTTACAATGTAACTACACAAGTTAATAAATTTAGATGTGAGATCCCTTGGTTGCTCGTAGTACGTCCAAGCGATGCTCGATTTCATGCCATGTATTGGCAAGCATCTGAGGAGTTATGGAATTAAAGCAGCTGTGATACGCTGCTTCAGTTCCTGCAAATCAGTACAAGGCATCTGATAGACACGGTCTTTCACATAACCCCACATGATCTAATCCAATGGAGTTAGATCTGGAGAGCGAGGAGGCCACGGAATGGGACCAACACGCCTAATCAATCTGTTGGGGAAATGCTCATTTAGGCACTTACGTACACACGTTGACCAATGCGGAGGCGAAATTTTCTAGCATATCCAAGTAAATGTCACCATTATGTTTTACGCAGAAGAAGAAAAGGCTAATCACTTCTCTTTTTTGATAGGGCGCACCACACATTAACTTTTGGAGAATCATGTTCCAGTTCAATAGCAGCATGAGGCGGTTCACTGCCCCATATCCTACAGTTGTGACGATTCACAATATTATATACATGAAATGTGTATTCATCACTCAAAATTACAGCACTGAGAAAGTTTTCGTCGTTTTCCACTCGATTCAGCCTATCCACAGCGAAATCGTATCGCAGAGTGTGATCCTTTACATGCGTTTTTTGCACTATTTGAATTTTATAAGCACGAAACTTTAATTTATTGTGCAAGATATCGTGAACTGTCGATTTCGGGATGCACAGTTCTCTGCTTGCTTTACGAACTGATTTCCTGGGTCTTCGTCGGAAACTTTCATTAAATTGGTCAACCGTCTCACCGCTGACGCTAGGCCTACCGGCTCCTTCACGATGTTCCACATTGCCAGTTTCTTTAAACTGTTTCATCCACCGCTTAGTTGAATTCGATGACGGAGCATTACAACCATACTCTAAACGGTACCGTCTTTTAATTTTAATGACAGACTTTTTTCTTTTTAAGTAAAACAAGATAGCTTTCGCCACTAGGGGGCGTAAGTGAATATTTCTGTTTCTCATGTACTTGTAGCAAATCTGCGC
Organism: Macrothele yani; assembly: GCA_039090855.1. Classification (NCBI taxonomy): domain Eukaryota; kingdom Metazoa; phylum Arthropoda; class Arachnida; order Araneae; family Macrothelidae; genus Macrothele; species Macrothele yani. Next base: position 47,229,823 of record CM076998.1, on the reverse strand, counting down.
TTTTGAAAAAACGGTTCAGAAACTTCTATTGGGGCCAGATGACGCTTATACCGAAAACTTACATCCGTACAGCAGAAAGCGATGTGTGTGTTATACACACATCGCCTTCTGCTTATTTGTCATGGCGAAAATTTTAACTTCTGGTGAATTTCAGAGAGACCTGATCAATCTTTCTGTTGGTTTATCAGAGATTAATTAATGCAAAAATTTTCTCCCATGACATACGTTAGAAGAAAATTCCTGGTTGAAAGGCAGGGGAATTCGTGCGCAAAATTCGCTTGTCTTAATCACAACCAGGGAAACAAAATTTCATGTTGGAGAAAGAAAAAAAAAAAAAAAAAGAGAGAAAAAGAATAATATTTGATTTAACTGACTTTGGGCTTTTGAAAATAATTATTTTATCTGTTCTTTTATCGCGATAGGAAAAGGCGAGTAGGTGTGCAGCTCAGAGAATCAAAATTAATTTTACTTTCACATCACGGAACGAGAGAAAAAAGAAAATTAAAATTAGTGATTTTCTGCAAGGCAAGAATTCGCCATTTTTGCGTTCCTGTTTCCAAACGTCGTGAAAAAGTCGCACAAAAGTGCAACATCTTTTCGTCTTTTGGGTAAGGAATTCAGCAACAGAATCTATTTTTAGACCTCAGGGTCAAAAAGCCTGGTCCCTACGTGTGAAGGTCAGAGTATCACCCCTGGCTTGCGTGGGAGTGAAATTCTGTTGGGAAGCCGTGAGTTGCTAGGCTGAAGTTTCGACCAATGGGAGGGGTCAGCGGTTTCAAGCACCCCAGAGTTTTATCCGTTGAGAGAAGTCACTTTTGTTCTGGTCCTCGTGCTGGCCGGCAGAGAAAGAGGGGACGGCGGAGTTTTTTTCTCCTCGCCTTTTGGCGGGAGAGAACCACAGAGAAAAAAAAAAAAGTTTTTTTTTCCATGGCAGCATTTTGCTGACCACCAGTCCACCACAATGGGACACTCTGGCTCTGGTATTCGTATTCGCATTCGAGGGGTTGACGATGTAGCACGCCGATAAAGAAGCCTCCCGCCGTCCGGAAACTTCGCCCTGGAGAGAACTTAGCCGAGGAAGGCAAGACATGCCTTCTCCCTTAAGGATATACCGCCAACAGCATCTACACCTCTCCATGCGGTTGCTGCCCCAAGAAGGAGGAGGCCTGCTTCAAAGGCCGAAGGAGAGAGGCCAAAAAACAGTTCCATCTCCTCCCAAAGTTTGGGGAGGAGTTCCTTTTTTTGCTTGACGGCTTTTGATGACCACCAGTCCACCACAATGGGAGGTACCTGCTGGCTCCGGCGATGCTCTGCTGCAGTAGGAAAGAAAAAAAACTGTGGTTGTGCCAGGACTGTAAACTGTGGTGAAAAAAAAAAAGGAAAAAAGAACGCCAGCTCGAAGGTAATGTTTTAGTCCATATCTTTCTGTATTGATATATAACATCCCACGCAGGGTACCTAAACTTCGAGCTGAGCATAAGAAACAAAAAGAAAAAGAGCAAGTTTTTTTTTTTTTTTTTTTTGCCTCTGATTATGGCTGTGTTGTCGTTCAGCTTTCAAAATTAGGATTTATTGGTTCCTCAGGTGTGAGTTCAGAGAAAAAGAAAGAAAAAAAGAGAGGGGAGTTGAAAATGTTTTCATTTATGTTTTTTTTGTGTTGTCGTGTCTGGTATTGTAGCAACTTCCCAGGCCAGTAAATTTTGATGTATCAGAAAAATTTAGTTTAATGTTTGGGCACAGAAAAGTTTGGTGCATCGATAATAGTTTAGTTGGGCATGTGATAATTGAAAAGCAGTGTTATTGTGATGTCGTGGGTGATAAAATAATAGTAAACATTTCTCTCTAGTCTTTTACAGCGTTGAGTTTTTTTTTTTTTTGAGTGAAGATAAATTATGGGATGATTTATATTGGGATTTTGGGAACATATTATAGTGTGATGAAATTGGAAACCTAAAGTGCTGTTTACATTCTTGGAGTGTTGAGTGTCGAAATTAAGATGGTAGGTGTGGTATTTGAGGACCAGTATTTTACATGCTCCAGATGAGTGTTAATCTCCCATTGGAAAGGGGTGATCTTAGTGCAAGCCGGGAACTTGTCCTAGGGCAGAGGGCTCTGAGTAGGGAATTTTCACCAGGATGCGATATGTGCAGAATGGAAGTTAAAGTATTTTTTGTTCTCAAGTTTAGTATTTCACAAAAAGAATGAACATCATGGGTTGAGAAGACACACTTTTGCTCACCAGTTCCAGTATTAATTGTTCTTTTCTTTGGCCTAAATTTTCTTGTTTTTACTATAAGGTTAAAAGTCTAAATGTAATTTTAATTTTCAATAAGGTGAAAATATTTAGTGGGTTATGTAAATGGTCAGTGTTATTGTCTGAAGTGGACCTGCGCATTGCCATGGTGCAGAAGAATTTCCTTGCTAGTGATTTTTCCTGGGATATATGTGGAGAGAGATAAGTGATTTTTCCTGGGATATATGTGGATATTGTGATTTAGGATTTCTTGGGATATATAGAGAGATAAGTGAATTTTCCTGGGATATATGTGGATATTGTGATTTAGGATTTCTTGGGATATATAGAGAGATAAGTGAATTTTTCCTGGGATATAGTTGTGTTGGTTCTGGGCCGGATGTGCCTGGAGTATTTAATGTTGAAGTACGACAGGCTCTTGCAGGCGTGGTTGATCAAGGTGGGATCATGCATTGGTTCGAAAAGGGAGATCCTTGAGGACGTGGTTTTTGGGGGAAAACTTGTCTTCAACCCCCTCCCCAGTAGTTTCGCTGCTCACGGAGATATGTACTGCCAGCGAGGGTCGGTCGAGCGTTGCTTCAAGAAATGTGGTGAGATCATGTTAGAGGAAATTCTGTGCCTGATGATGATGTGTCGCACTTGAGGATTTTTTTCCTTTCCTTTTGCATAGGCTGAAAGTGGATTCACGACCCAATTTCACGCCTTCAGCCTGACTGGCATTTTTTTCCTGTGTTAGTTCTCAAAAACCCAGGGTAGTGTCTGAACTGAGAGTATTTGCCTCACCGCTACCTCAGTAATTCACTGCAGGTGTTAAATTTAAGTTTGTTTGGTGATTTAAAGTATCTAAATTGATTTGTTTGTGATTTGCTGTAGTGCTAGGGATGTAAATTCTAAATTCTGGTTGTTGGTGTTAGTGAACTTGATATTTAGTTTGGAAATTTAGTTAATTGGTATTTTGGGCTTTTGTTTACAGTATAGAGTTATTAAGTATCTTGAGCTATTATGTGAAGTGCAGAGTGAGGTGATTTTTATGAGCAAGCTAGTGCAAGAAGATTGTTTGAATTTCTGAATTATGGTGATGTTATGTAGTGATAATTTTTAAGATTAGTTAGTGAGGTTTCTTTATAAGTGAAGTAGGTTCATTCAGGGTAGTTCTATAGGTTATGTAATGTTTATTAATGCTTGTGCTCAGTGTAAATTCTGTTTTGAGGATAATTTACTTGGTTTGTTTACTTGCTGATAGTAGATTTGTTAAAGTATAATTTGTGGCTCTTAGTATAACTGCAAATTTAAATTGAAGTCTTCAAGCTGGTCTGGGGGATTGCAGAGTTTGCTAAGATTGTTTAGGTGCTGTAAATTTAAATCAATAAGTGTAAAATTGTAAATTTGTCATTGAGCTAACTAGGTGAGAGAGAAGAGAGTACGTTTCAAAAGAACAATACTTGTCCACCTTGTGGAATTAAAAATAATCCAGTATCTTTTTTTGTGTAAGCTATGTGAATCATGGTATAATTTTGGATGCATAAAGTCAATGCCTAGTGTTCAAACCAACTGTGTTGAAATATGTAAAGTTCTGCTGTTCATAAGGCCAGTGGCCAAAGAGAAATAGAAAAGAAATTGAGATTCTGTTTTTATACTGCTGTGTTTTAGCAAACAACAAAAAGGAAATGCCATCTGATTGTCCACTAAATGACCTTATTAAGTTTTTAAAGAAAAATAATAAATACAGGCAGTAGCCTTTCAAAAAAAAAGTCCAAAATTAGTGCAGTGTGATAAATTTTGTGTGCTGTTGTCTTCCATGACTTGGTCCCATGTACCCCTCCTTAGCTTGACTAAGGCTATCGATCCGAATCCTGGTTTTATAAGGTATTTCATAACTGCAATTTTTGTCCTATCCTTTTAAATTGACTTTCACCGCCTCCACAAGTTGTTATTGAACGAGTACATTTTATCCTAGGACTTATAGTGACACCTTTTCATACACATGCAACAATATTCACTTATTTTTGCACTTTCAGGTGACTCAACTCTGCTTGAACACAAACAACGCAAACTTTCCAATAACTTCTTGTGGAATGTAAATTTTCAGATGCATTTTTGTTTAGGATGTTCATGGCCTTCTAATACTTAGAAAATATTTTTGTTTCGAAATGCATCCACCCATCTCCCAAATTTAAATTTTCTATAATTTCCATATAAATTTAAATACCAGCATAATAATAGTAAGCCCCTTTTGATAAAATAATACAACCTTCAAAATGTTTTTTTCACCATAACATTTGGTGCCGTGACCAGGATACATGCCTTGTCATGGAATTCAACCTATACTGCACAGTAGTTACGAAAAATCTTGAGTATGGTTTCATATGTGAATTATTTTCTCGTAGTGATAAGTTCTGGTAGTCTCTCTCTCTCTCTGTGACCAAAGTAGCGAAAGTGCATATTTTTTTATTTCAGCTGAATTTCTGTGTATAAGTATTATAAAATTTCTGTAGCAGTGTTTTTAATATTTGAATAATTGAATAATATTGAGCTTAACATGAAAGCCAGTTAGGACTTGACACATAGAAATTTTTTTTGTGATGGTGTAATATTTTCAATGACATATATGAGTAATTTCAGTAATTTTGTGCGTGACATACAAATAATTTTGTTCGGTGCCTGACACATACAATTTTTTTTGGGGTGTTTACCTACATGAGTTCACACAAATAATTTCTCAAGCGTGCCTGCATAATGTATAATTTGGCATTTCGAACATAACTAATGCTAATTAATAGTTTGCAGTGTGTCATATATATATATGCAATTTCACACTTTTCCAAATATTGAACTTCTAGGTGTATTTTTCATGTGTTGCAAAAAATTTTTTACCTCTACAGTCCGAGTGTTGAATTAAGTGTATTTTTAAGGTGTTGCATTCACGCAATTTATCATATTCTGTTGAACTAAGCGAAGAAAGTGTATTGTAAAGTAATGTTGTCATTCGAAAATGCCTGTTGTTGGTGATGTCAAATTGGTGAAAGCATAATGCAAAATTGTAAAAGGCGTAACTTCTCTTCTCTCCTCACGCTGGTTAATTTAGTGCCCAGGTGCACTGGTTAGTTATTTTAAGTTAGGTTGTTTACTATTGGAGTGCAGCGTAGGTTCAGTGTTGGGTAGGATTAGTATTACTGTAGTAATAGCCAGTGAGTTAGGAATTTAATAATCAGTTAAATTTCTTTTAATTTAATTTTCTCAGTTTAGTTAAAAGGTTAGTATTTGAGCCGGTGCATAATTTTTTTCTTCGTTCCGTGAAAATTTTTGGCTTAAAAAAAAAAAAAAAAAAAAAAATTCTTTAATTCTTTTACCTCTGAAATTAAGGTCAGGTGATAAGTAGCTTCGCTTCGGAACATTTGTTTTCCTAGTTTAGTGGTAGCCATGTTGGAACGGAAGTCAGCTCACCGGAGGTAGGTGGCGCTGCAGGTTTGTTTACATTCATCGGTTTGTTGACATGGTCGGAGCACATGTTTGTGTTGAATAGTAGGTAGAAGCGAATTTTCTGAGATTTTATTTTATGTTTCGACTCGCTTTGCTCGTCTTTTTCGCAGGGGGAATGTATTTGTCATGGCGAAAATTTTAACTTCTGGTGAATTTCAGAGAGACCTGATCAATCTTTCTGTTGGCCGCCCCGGTGGCGCAGTGGTCTAAGGCGTTGGCCTCTGATCATTCGTCTGAAGGGGTCCGGGTTCGAATCCCGGTCAGGCATGGATTTTGTGTTTGTCTTACGGCACTGGCTCTCTCCCTTCCCTGGAACCAGTGACCCTAAATTAGGGACGGGCGACTGCTTATAGCCCATTGAGCTGCTCACGGTGGTCGTTAAACCTCCAATCAAAAAAAAATCTTTCTGTTGGTTTATCAGAGATTAATTAATGCAAAAATTTTCTCCCATGACATACGTTAGAAGAAAATTCCTGGTTGAAAGGCAGGGGAATTCGTGCGCAAAATCTATTTTTAGACCTCAGGGTCAAAAAGCCTGGTCCCTACGTGTGAAGGTCAGAGTGTCACCCCTGCCTTGCGTGGGAGTGAAATTCTGTTGGGAAGCCGTGAGTTGCTAGGCTGAAGTTTCGACCAATGGGAGGGGTCAGCGGTTTCAAGCACCCCAGAGTTTTATCCGTTGAGAGAAGTCACTTTTCTTCTGGTCCTCGTGCTGGCCGGCAGAGAAAGAGGGGACGGCGGAGTTTTTTCTCCTCGCCTTTTGGCGGGAGAGAACCACCGAGAAAAAACTCCGCCGTCCCCTCTTTCTCTGCCGGCCAGCACGAGGACCAGAAGAAAAGTGACTTCTTTCAACGGATAAAACTCTGGGGTGCTTGAAACCGCTGACCCCTCCTATTGGTCGAAACTTCAGCCTTTCACTTTTGTTCTGGTCCTCGTGCTGGCCGGCAGAGAAAGAGGGGACGGCGGAGATTTTTCTCCTCGCCTTTTGGCGGGAGAGAACCACCGAGAAAAAAACTCCGCCGTCCCCTCTTTCTCTGCCGGCCAGCACGAGGACCAGAACAAAAGTGACTTCTCTCAACGGATAAAACTCTGGGGTGCTTGAAACCGCTGACCCCTCCCATTGGTCGAAACTTCAGCCTAGCAACTCACTGCTTCCCAACAGAATTTCACTCCCACGCAAGCCAGGGGTGACACTCTGACCTTCACACGTAAGGACCGGCTTTTTGACCCTGAGGTCTAAAAATAGATTCTGTTGCTGAATTCCTTACCCAAAAGACGAAAAGATGTTGCACTTTTGTGCGACTTTTTCACGACGTTTGGAAACAGGAACGCAAAAATGGCGAATTCTTGCCTTGCAGAAAATCACTAATTTTAATTTTCTTTTTTCTCTCGTTCCGTGATGTGAAAGTAAAATTAATTTTGATTCTCTGAGCTGCACACCTACTCGCCTTTTCCTATCGCGATAAAAGAACAGATAAAATAATTATTTTCAAAAGCCCAAAGTCAGTTAAATCAAATATTATTCTTTTTCTCTTTTTTTTTTTTTTTTCTTTCTCCAACATGAAATTTTGTTTTCCTGGTTGTGATTAAGACAAGCGAATTTTGCGCACGAATTCCCCTGCCTTTCAACCAGGAATTTTCTTCTAACGTATGTCATGGGAGAAAATTTTTGCATTAATTAATCTCTGATAAACCAACAGAAAGATTGATCAGGTCTCTCTGAAATTCACCAGAAGTTAAAATTTTCGCCATGACACAGACTTTTTTCTTTTTAAGTAAAACAAGATAGCTTTCGCCACTAGGGGGCGTAAGTGAATATTTCTGTTTCTCATGTCATCATCATCATCATCATTGTCAACCATTATCAATCCACTGCTGGACGAAGGTCTCCCCAAGTTTCCTCCACAACGGTCTGTCTTGTGCCAGTCTCCTCCATGTCACTCCCGCATATTTACGAATTTCATCCACCCATCTCCCATGTGGTCTTTTTCTGGGTCTTTTCCTGTCCCTTGGAATCCAATCTAAAATTTCGGCTGTCCATCTATGGTCTGTCCTTCTGGCAGTATGTCCAGCCCATTGCCATTTCAGGATTTAACTCTGATCATGATGTCTTCCACTCTTGTCATTTTTTCGGATCCACGAGTTCCTCTTCTTATCTCTCCTGGTTATACCAAGCATGCACCTCTCCATGCTTCTTTGAGTTGTCTGCAGCCTTTGTATGTCTCTTTTAGTTAAGGTCCACGTCTCTGCACCATACGTAAGCACTGGAAGGATGCATTGATGAAACACTTTTCTTTTAAGACATAATGGCATATTGCTCTTGAAAATTATGCTGTTTCTTCCAAAAGCTCTCCAGGCAAGTTTTGTACGCCGATTAATTTCTTCATCAATGTGACCCTCACTTGATATCTGCTGTCCAAGATAAACATACGTATCTGTTATCTCCAGTTTTTCTCCATCAATCGATAAATCTTCATTTCTTGTAAAAGCATTGAACATCACTTTTGTCTTCTGAAAGTTCATTTTTAATCCCACTTCTTTACTCTTGTCAGCAAGTTCCTGGATCATACTCTGCAGCTCTAATGGGGTAGTTGCAAAAATGACTACGTCATCAGCAAAACGAAGGTGGGTTAGATAATCTCCATTAATCTTTATCCCTTTGTTTTCCCAGTTCAGTGATTGAAAGACATTTTCCAATGTGGCATTAAAGAGCTTCGGAGATATGGTGTCACCTTGTCTCACTCCCTTTCCAATTTTTATGTGTGTTGTATTTTCAAACAGCCGAATCTTTGCGCTTGCATTTTCATAGATGTTATTAATAATATTAATGTATGCATCTTCAATACCGCAGGATTTCAGAGCCGTGGTAACTGCTGATGGTTTCACCGAATCAAAGGCTTTTTCATAATCGATAAAAGCCATGCACAATGGAAGTTCATATTCCCTCGCTCTTTCAATTAGTTCTCTCAGTACGTGGATATGATCTATTGTGCTGTAGCCACTCCTGAATCCAGCTTGTTCTCTCGGTTGAGCCATGTCCAGTGTTACCTTCAAGCGGTGTGAAAGAACTTTAGTGAAGATTTTATAAACTACTGATAGGAGGCTGATAGGTCTGTAGTTCCTGAGATCCTCAATGTCACCTTTTTTATGTAGCAGGAGCATTGTAGCATTGTTCCAATCCTCAGGAATCTTCCCTTCATTAAGGCATCGAGTGAAAATTTGGGCGAGTACTGTTTCAATTTCTCCACTTGCTTCTTGTATGATGTCTATAGTAATTCCATCTTCTCCTGGAGCTTTCCCCCGCTTCATGTTCTTGATTGCATGAGCAACTTCTGCTGGGAGGACTGGAAGAACTCTGGTACCTTTCATGATGTCTGGAGTACATGTATCATCCCTTTCATATAATTTGGAGTAGAAATCTTTCACTCTTGTCAAAATTTCGCCTCTATTTCTTGTTATAGAACCATCTTCTTTTCTCAGAGCCATAATCTGTTTTCTTCCCTTACTGAGATGTCCCTTTGCTATCTTTAGGCTTTGGTTGTTTTCAATTGCTTTCCTCACTAGCTCACAGTTGAATTTCCTTACGTCTTCAGTGATACTTTTTCGTGCTGTCTTGCATAGCTCTATATATTCCACTTTGGAAGTCACATCTTCTTTAGTTGTCCTCATCTCTCTTCTTTTTTGCATCAACATTTTGGTTTTTCCTGATAATTTGTTTACATGCAACTTGTTCTTAGACCCAGCTAATTTTGTTGCTGTTTCCATAAGAGCTTTGGTTACTTTTCTGTTAACTTCCGAAATATCCACTTCTTCCGATGTTAGGCCTTCTAAAGCAGAGAATCTGTTCTTCAGTTCCAACTTGAAAGTATTATGGTGTTTTTAAGGTTGGTTATGTCAATACATTTTGTTTGTCTTATGAGCTTGCCACGTTCCAGTTTAGTGTTGAGGTGCATCTTACATCTCACCAATCTATGGTCACTACCTGTGTTGAACTTGTTTAGCACACTGCAGTCTTCGATGACGAATTTTTTGTTACACATAATAAAATCAATTTCACTTGTCGTCCCAATTGGATGTCTCCATGTCCATTTCCTGTGTGGCTTTTTTCTTGAAAAAGGAATTCAAGATGAAAATCCTTCTGCCTCTGCAAACTCAACGAGAGTATTTCCACGCTGGTTTCTGTTGCCGTGACCGAATTTACCTACTGAAGTTTCATTCTGTTGCCGGTGCCCTATTTTTGCATTGAAATCTCCCATAATTATCTTCAAGTGCTGCTTACCTTTATTATTTAGATGACGAATTTCCTCATAAAATTCTTCAATTTCTTCTTCAGGATGACTTGTGGTGGGTGCATAAGTTTGAATAATCTGAGCCTGGTATCTTCTCGATAGTTGGATAACGAGTCGTGCAGCTCTGTCAGAGGAACTTTCAACTTCTACCACTTTATCCTTCAGTTTCTTGTGTATTATAAATCCAACACCACTAGTTCTGCCAGTATCTGTCCCACGATAATAGAAGAGATGTCCACTTTTCAGTTCAATGAGATCTTCTCCTTTTCTCCTTACCTCACTCAGCCCGACGATGTCCCACTTGATCCTTTGTAGTTCCTCTTCCAATTCAAGAAGCCTTGAATCAGAAGATAGGAGCGTCCGTTGTAGGTAGCCAAGGTCAGCATCAAATGGCTGCCCAGTCCGGTCCTCCGGGGATTCTTAGCACCCTCTGCCTTCATGTCGCACTGGCCGCTGCCTTGGCCAGGTACATTCCAGCTGCCGGAGACTGAGGGCCAAGATTTAAGTTGTAGAGTCATTTTGGAGGTGTTTGGCCATAACTCACCACGCTGGCCAAGCGGGTTGGTGAGTGTGGGATAGCATTTCCTCTGATCCCGATGGTATAGTTATACCGCTATTTGCAGTCGTCAGAGCCCCTTTAGTGGGAACAGGATGCACCACGAGAAGGCGGGGTTGACATTTGTCAAGGAGAGGCTGTGATGTTACGCATCACCTGACCTTACATCCCGTTTCTCATGTACTTGTAGCAAATCTGCGCTTTTGAAAAAACGGTTCAGAAACTTCTATTGGGGCCAGATGACGCTTATACCGAAAACTTACATCCGTACAGCAGAAAGCGATGTGTGTGTTATACACACCTCGCCTTCTGCTGTACGGATGACATGACTACTGAATGCGCATTTTTCATACATTCCTCATCAGGCCACACCTAGCGCCATCTATCGGATTCTGGGAATAACAATTCTGCAAAACAAAAATATAGAAACCGTGTTAGTAATACGTGACATAGAAAAACGACAATGCTCATAGCTTTTTTTTTTTTGTATATAATTTTGTAATGTGTCCAATAATTCTCGGACACCCTGTACATCAAAGGCTCTGGAGGAAAAACTATGCGCTATTTTAAGCAGAAGATATTTGGAAAAAGTTTTCGGTGTAAGCGACATCTGGCCACAACAGAAGTTTCTGAACCGGTTTTTCAAAAGCGCAGATTTGCTACAAGTACATGAGAAACAGAAATATTCACTTACGCCCCCTAGTGGCGAAAGTTCTCCCTACTAAAAATTAAAAATTATACGCAAAACATTTCCCACCAGGAACTCTACCCAATGAAGAAAGGATTTCTGAAATCGATCGTTAGAAACAAAAATATCGGAGAAATCGGAATTTAATTTTATACTCCCTAGCGGAAAAACTATGTTTTACTTGAAAAAGGAACTGTACCCAAAATTGTCTTCGTTAGAAATGGCATCCGTGAGAAGAAATAATTTTTTCAGTTGAATATTTAGAAGCAATGATATGGAATAGAATACATTTTGAATTCGATAGCACCTAGATTTACTCCCTCTATCTGCGAAGTTGTGCATTAAAAAAAAAAAAAAAACGAAAGCAAGGATCATTGTTTTGTTATTTCGGTCTTTCTGACACACGAGAGTCATTTCAAAAGTGTTTTGCACACTGTGGGTTATCTTTTAAAAAACGAACTTATTGGGGTGAATTTATTTCACAACATACCTTTACAGGCCTTCGAAGTAATCTCCATGTTTCTTTATGACGACGGCCCAACGTTTGGGCAAGTCTTGTATCCCAGTCAAGACACCTCCATTTTTGAGGGGTCTGATTGCTCGGGTCATCTCATTAGAAACATCCTCAATCGTTTCCCGCGGAGTAGCTTCTTCAGTTTTGGGCCATAGTCTGGTGGGTTCATGTCCGGACTGTACGATGCAGTGGCGAAGCAGTTCCCATCCATACTTTTCCAAAAGTGTCTCTTACTGTACGAGCAGCATGCGACCTCACGTTGTCGTGAAAATAAATGACATCAACTTCGAGCATGTCGGGCCTTCTTTGGCCAATCTTTGGGCACAAAACATTTTGCAGAAATCTTCTATAGTATTCCGCTATTACAGTGCTCCCCTCAGACACTCTGTCTGTTGCTATCACTCCAACCTTGTCGTAGGCCATAATCATCTTTAGCTTAACCTTCGATTGTTGACGGCGGGATTTTTTTCTGGGGAGGTGATTCTGAATGTTACCTCTGATCGGACTGAGATATCAGTTCTGGTTCAAAATCTCGTATGCAGGTTTCGTCTACAGCAACAATTCTGTCCAAAACGGCTCGTCTTTTGTCTCGTACCTCTGAAGCAATTCTTCTGTGGTCCCTTTGCGAACTGCTTGGCTGCTCTTCACTCAGGTTATGCGGAACCCATTTGGCAGCCACTTTTCTCTTCTGTAATTTTTCAGTTAAGATTCTGAAAACCGAAGCGGTAGATTTGCTTCATATGCAATCTCTTCACATGTTTTCTGTCCATCTTTGTCTAAACTGCTGTTGACGATAACCACAGAAGTGTCGTCCGTTGCATCTGATGGCCAGAAGCTTCTTGGGTCGTCTTCGATGCTTTCCCGATCTTGGTGGAAACGAGAAGCCCACTGTGACACTGTGTTACGATCCACTACACTAACCCCACAAACTTCACACAAAGCTTTATGAATTTAGGCAGGGGAATTTCCTCGCAAAGTTTCAATTTTAATGTAGGATCGCTCGTCGCTACGCGACATCTGACCATGACTGGCTTTCTTCCTCCATTTCTAGGCAGAATTTTTCGGAACAGAAACAAATTAGCCAGCAAACGTAGATACAACTTTGTATACTGTAGTCTGACTCGCAACTGGTGCAACGATTGGACCGATTGCATCATCACACGCGCAGCGCGCCTGCGTAGTGTACAAAACTTTTGATTTTTTCAAATGAATCACAAGCTCGTACTTTTTTACGCTTTCCAATTGTAGGTTGAAGAAGCGTATGTGTTCCAGCTTTGTCCGCCCGTCTGTCTGTCCGCACGATAACTCGCGTAAAAATGATTTGATTTCGATGAAATTTTAGTATGTGGTAAGGGACCACCTGGGGACGAACCTTACTGAAAATGGGGTTAATGGGGTCAAAGGTCACGACATAGGAGCGGGATCCATCCCATTGCCCTCATGCGTCATAACTTGCGAAAATATGGTTCGATTTTAATGAAATTTTAGTTTGTCGTAGGGGACAGCTTGGGGACGAACCGTATTTAAAATGGGAGAAATGGGGTCAAAGATCAGGACATAGGATCGGGATCCATTCCATCGCTCAAATGCGCTATAACTTACGTAAAAATGCTTCGATTAAGACAAAGCTTTATCATGTTGTTCCGTAAGTATACTTTACCGGTTCTGTTGAATAACATCGAAATGGGGTCAAAGGCCAGGTCATAGTAGCGAGATTTATTCTACAGCCATTATCCTCACAACTGGAGTAATAACTTGAGTAATGATTTCTGGTATGTTGGAAAGCGTATCATAATCAATGTATTGCATGATTTTACTCACTTGTTTTTACAAAAGACGTGCTAAAAATCGTTATGAAGATGAAGTTCAAAAGCTAATTTCTAAGGATTTAAAAAAAAAAAAAAAGAATGGTCCTTCAGATAAACAACAAAAGGAAGTCCAAAAAATGATCACAAGTTGTGAAACTCTTGACCAAAACACAAAATATAACCATAAGTCTTTAAGCTCGCTGTGAGCGATATTATGCTCTCCGCAAGATGCACGAACTGGAAGCTCCGTTTCATTCCATTGTGAGCAATATCGGTACAGCAGCTATCAGGTTGACAAAGTTCTTATCCTGCTATCTTGACGGCTTCAAATACAACATCAACAAAAAATTCCCTAAAGTTTATCGATCGGCTCAAACAACATCTCTCCATAAATAAGTTAGTGCCCTCCTTGGATGCGTATCCATGTTCACCAATATTCCACTAAAAGGAGCTCCGTAGTCTTTAAAACATGTCTCGCAGAAATGATGAGGCCTATAGAAATTTGCACCAAGTAAATCAGTTTCGTTTATCGTGGAAAAATTTATTAACAGACGGAAGGCCTAGCAGGGGAAAATCTTCTGTCACCTACCTTATGCAAAATCAGCTTGCGCGTTTTTAAAGAGAAGCTTTTTTCAAATTGTGTAATCTGATCTATGGGTACTATACACTATATTGACTGGAAAATCACAGGACACCAATTCAAAAGCAATCCTCTGCGTTGTTAAGATGCGCGGTACAACTGCAAACGGTATAAAAACAAGCCCGCAGCTGACCGCGATCATATCGCACTGTGAGGTTGAGTGAAAATGTCACGGCGGGAGAGAACTGACTTTGAGAAAGGAAAGATCGTTGGGTGTTACATTAGTGAGTTGTCCATAAGAGAAACCGAGAGGCTTTTAAAGATAAACAAGTCAACTGTTTCGGATGTACTGAATAAGTGGAACACTCATGGCGTGCCTGAAGCAGCAAAACGTACCGGCAGACCAAAGAAAATCAGCGATAGAGGAATTCGAAGCATGAGGAGAGTCGTTACAGCTAACAGACGGATTACTGCACAAGACCTCAGTGTACAGGTGAGTAAAAATGCTGGAACCTCGGTATGTACACGTACCATTCGCAGAGAACTTCATTCTATGGGTTACCGTGGTCGGGCTGCTGCTCATTAGCCTTTCATCTCCACTAGGAATGCAACTCGTCGTTTAGCATAAAATAAAGAACATTTATCGTGGACCGTAGATCAATGGAAACGGGTCATATGGACTGGTAAGTCCAGATACACGATCCATCAGTCTGATGGTCGTGTGGGGGTATGGTGGCAACCGGGGGAACGCTATTTACCACAGTGTACTATTCCTACGGTCAAGTTTGGAGCTGGCAGTATACTCGTATGGGGGTGTTTTTCGAGGTATGGTCCCGACCCATTGGTTAACGAGGACAAACCTGTTAACCAGTGTTAGAAATTATTATTAGAAATATGACTGTCAGAGTTCTTCGAACGCCTCAGCGAATATTTAACAGAACTGCAGGTGGCGATGCTCGAAACGTTTTTAGTTGTTTACTCTAGCGAGCGTTGCCTGAAGGAAGAAGTTCCCCTTCTGCTGCTCACGTCGCTCGGTTAGTAATCTAAGTGGTTGATCTTTGACTGAACAACAACAATGTCGGTGATATGTAGAGGGTGTGCGTGTTGGAATAGTGAGTTATTACCTTTTTGTGGAGATGTACAATAAATGTGTTGTCATTTGAAGCGTTTTTATGTGTGATTACTAAGGATAGATCTTCCTGCAGCTGGTAAGTGGCTTACTGCGTTACTTAAAGGAATTATAGATTTTAATTGTTTAGAAATATTTAACAATGTTGATTATGAGACTGAAATCTCACTGCTGTCAGGAAGATTAAAAGCAAAGTTCGTCAAATTCATCAAGAATTTGAGTCGAGTGGATTGAAGGCGTATTTTTTACTGCGTAGTTCCTCAATCGAAAGCGGAATAAAATTGGCGTCATTCATAGGAAGCGGCATGTACAGTGTAACAAAGTTAGATAATTTTAATTATCAAATTTGGAAAGTAAGAATGGAAATGATTCTTATTAAAGATAATTTATGGAAGGTTGTTTCAGAGCCAATTTTAGAAGAAAAGAGTGATGCATGGTTGAGAAATGACAAACTGGCTAAAGCTACAATAACACTTTGCGTGTCTGATGATCAAATTATTCACGTACGCGATAAGAGAACAAGTTCTGAAATGTGGAATGCTTTGAAAATGGTTTACGAAAGAGAAAGTTTGAGTAGTAAATTGTATTTGCTTAGAAAACTGTATAGTTTACGTTTTCAAGAAAATGGATCAACTATGCAAGAGCATGTAAATAGAATGCTGGAAATAGTTCACAAGCTTAAAGCACAGGGAGAGGAATTCAAAGACACACATTTGGGGGCTATCTTGCTAAATAGTTTACCAAGTACCTATGAAAATTTAGTTACTGCATTAGAAGCAATATAGGAAGAAGACTTAACACTTGAGTTTATCAAATGTAAAGTGATAGATGAATCTAATAGAAGGAAAAAAAAACTCACAGGCACACACCGATCACACAACTGTTTTGAAAACAAGTTCTAAAAAGAAAAATTACAGCTCTAAACAAGAAAGATTTTGCACTTTTTGTAAAAGAAAGAATCATGTCAAAGATGACTGTTGGCATTACAAAAGGAATCAAAATAAAGGTAACATTGGTAAGTTTCACAAAATAAACCCACATACAGAGTCTCACAGTAATATTGCCGTGAAGACAAGAAAAACAAAATTAGATTGTGAACAAAATGACATAAAAAGAGAAAATGAAAATTTCTCATTAGAAACGAAGTCAAAACCTAACAAAATGTCCAAAGGTTGGTCAATTGATTCCGGTGCAACGTGTCACATGACAAATGATGTAACACTGTTTAAAGAACTTTCAAAAGGTGAATCAGAGCTGATCACTACTGCCGACGGTTCTCAGATAAAGTCAGAAGGCAAGGGAAATATAACCTTAAACTGCAAAATCGAAAAAGGAAAAGTTCGAAAAGTGGAAGTAAATGATGTGTTATATGTTCCAGATATAGACACTAATTTGTTATCTGTTAGAAAAGCCGCAGAAAAAGGATTTGAAGTTTTATTCAAGAATAAAAAATGCACAATTAAGTATGGGGATACTATTGTAGCTATAGGATTAATAGATGCTTCAGATAATTTGTACAAACTACAAATATTAGATGAAAAGGCAAATTTGGCCACTACTTGTAAAAATAAGAATTGTTTGAATTTATGGCACAGAAGGCTAGGTAGGTCATAGGGATATTGAAATGATAAAACAAATAGAGAAAAATGAGTTAGCAAGAGGAATAACTCTTTACAATTGTAAAAAGGAAGAAAATTGTGAGTTTTGCATAAAAGGCAAACTTACGCAGAAGCCATTCTCCAAACAAAGTAGTTTTAAGGCCAAAGCTGTATTAGAATTAGTACACACAGATATTTGTGGTCCCATGGTTGAGGCCAGTCCTAGTGGTTACAAGTATTTTATCATATTTATAGATGACTATAGCAGATACTGTTACATCTATTTGCTTAAAAGTAAAGATGAAGCATTAGTAAAATTTAAGCAATATGTAGCTTCAGTGAAAACCAAATTTGGAAAAATGCCAAAATCAATAAAATCAGATAATGGAGGAGAGTATTGTGGAAAAGATTTTGAAAATTATTTAGTGGAACAAGGAATAGAAAATAAAACAACTGTTCTATACTGTCCTCAGATGAATGGAATTGCTGAAAGAAAAAATAGATTTTTGACAGAAATGATAAAAACTGTGATGTTAGATGCTAATATGGAAGGTAAATACTGGGCAGAAGCTGTAATAACAGCAGCTTACATACAAAATAGAGTTCCAACACAAGCAACAGGAAAAACTCCTTTTGAATTATGGAACGGATTTAAACCATATCTTGGTCATATTAAAGTATTTGGATCAAAAGCTTATGTACATGTACCAAAGCAACAAAGAAGAAAATTTGGCAATAGAGCACAAGAGGGAATCTTATTAGGATATGATCAAAAATCTAATGGATACAGAGTATTAAATAAAGAAACAAACAAAATAATCATTAACAGATCAGTAAAATTTGATGAACGTCAGCAAGTTATAATAAAAAGTAAACCTGCTGAAAGGAAAGAAGATGAACAAGAAATTTTCGTTCAAAATGAAGTAATGTCATCAGAAACTGTGGAAGAAAATAATGATAGAGAAGAACCTGAAAATGTTCAAAGAAAGTCTTCAAGAATAAACAAAGGAAAACCACCAGAAAGATTAGCATATGTTGCAAAAGTTCAGTATAAAAAGGATCCTCAAAATTTAAAAGAAATCCAGGACATGAACGAAGTAGAAAAAGGAAACTGGTTGAATTCCATAAAGGAAGAACTAGATGCATTGAAGGAAAATGAAACATGGACTTTGGTAAATCTTCCAGAAGGAAAGAAAGCCATTAAAAATAAATGGATTTTCAAAACAAAATGCAATGCAAGTGGAAAAGTCGAAAGCTATAAAGCAAGACTTGTTGCAAAGGGGTATACACAACAACCGGGATTAGACTTTGAAGAAACTTTTTCACCCGTAGTAAAACATACCACTTTAAGAACTCTTTTAACAGTTGCAGCAAATAGAAAATGGAATGTTCATCATCTTGACATAAAATCTGCTTTCCTGTATGGAAAATTAGAAGAAGATGTATTTATGGAACAACCAGAAGGTTTCAGAGAATCATGAAAAGAAGAAAAAGTTTGTAAATTGCATAAGAGCATATATGGTCTCAAACAAAGTGCCAGAAATTGGAATAAAACAATAACAGAATATTTGTTCAACAAGGGCTTCAAACAAAGTACAACAGATCCATGCTTACTATCACTATATGATGGAAAACAAACAACTTATTTAGCTATTTATGTAGATGATATATTAATTGCATCAAATAACACAGAAAATATAAAGAAAACTGCAAATTTGTTGAAAAATCAATTTGAAGTCAAACATTTAGGCCACATAACATATTATCTTGGAATTCAAATAGAAAGAGAAGAAGATGGAAGTTTTCTTCTGAGTCAAAGTAATAAAATAAAGGAAATTATACAAAGTTATGCTACAGATCAAAATAAGGAAAGTAAAACACTAATCAGTACAGAACACAGAAAGAACATTCAAGAAGAAGAAGAACTTCTAAAAGATAATGGACTTTATAGAGAAATAGTGGGAGCTGTCATGTATTTATCTACAGTAACAAGACCAGACATTTCAACTGCCATAGGCATCTTAAGCAGAAAAGTAGAAAAACCAAGTAAACAAGATTGGTTAGCCACTATGAAGTTAATTTATTATTTGAAATCAACAGTAAACCTTAAATTAAGACTATCTTCACAAGACCCACTAATTTTAAAAGGCTATGCAGACGCTGACTGGGCAGGAGACCGGACTGACTGGAAATCAACATCTGGATTTGTTTTCATGCTTGGAAAGAGTGCCATATGTTGGACCAGCCGTAAGCAGTCAACAACAGCCTTATCGACAACCGAAGCAGAGTTCATCGCCACTGCAGAAGCAAGCAAAGAACTACTGTGGTTGCGAGAGTTACTCAAGGATTTTGATTGTGAACAGACTGGAACCACTACAATATTTCAGGATAACAAATCAACTATACATCTTATAGAAAATCAAAAGATCAATTCCAGATCCAAACGCATTATGGTGCGGTATCAGTTTGTGAAAGAATTGAGTGGAACTGTTCTTCAGTTAAACTACTGTAATACTTCTCAAATGGTTGCGGACATTTTCACCAAGCCATTAGCTGGACCCCAGTTTGAAAAACTTAAACTGACACTAGGCATGATAAAATGAACTCCTCCAGCCAAGTGGGAGACTGTTAGAAATTATTATTAGAAATATGACTGTCAGAGTTCTTCGAACGCCTCAGCGAACATTTAACAGAATTGCAGGTGGCGCTGCTCGAAACGTTTTTAGTTGTTTACTCTAGCGAGCGTTGCCTGAAGGAAGAAGTTCCCCTTCTGCTGCTCACGTCGCCCGGTTATTAATCTAAGTGGTTGATCTTTGACTGAACAACAACAATGTCGGTGATATGTAGAGGGTGTGCGTGTTGGAATAGTGAGTTATTACCTTTTTGTGGAGATGTACAATAAATATTAGTGTGTTGTCATTTGAAGCGTTTTTATGTGTGATTACTAAGGATAGATCTTCCGGCAGCTGGTAAGTGGCTTACTGCGTTACTTAAAGGAATTATAGATTTTAATTGTTTAGAAATATTTAAAAACCAACACGTCTACTTCGACATTCTGGACAATTATGTCCTACCAACTCTGTGGCAATACTATGCAACCGAGCCTTGTTGGTACCAGCAACATAATACACCGAGCCATAAAGCAAGGACTGGTACTGCGTGGTTTAACGATAATTCCGTATCGTGTGTGGACTGGCCAGCACAGATCCCTGATTTTAATCCCATAGAGCGCCTATGGGATGAATTAGAGCGCTGCATAAGAAGTTTGGAACCAAGGCTTACTAAGCAACAGTTAGCGGCAGCATTATGTACTGAATGGAAGCGCATGCCTATCGCTATGTTCCAAAACCTTGTGGAAAGCATGTCTCGAAGGGTCAGTGCATGCATTAAAGCCAAAGGCGGACCGACACCGTACTAATGTATGCCAATAAATGCTATGTTGTGTTTCTCTTCTAGGTGTCCGGTGACTTTCATCAATATAGTGTATGTGGACGATACCCTCGTTTTCTAAAAGGGTTAAAATTCTAAGATTCCTAAATCAATTGAACTTATTGATTCGGTTGATCCTCACGTACAATTCAGTTACGAGATTGGAAACAATGTTCTCCACCATTCCCTAGCGTCTTTTGATACCAACTTCGAACAATCGTTGATAACTACAATTTATTGTTAACCTTTTGCTGGTTCTTCACCTCCACATGCCAAGTCCAATCACCTTGGCAACATCAAGAACAGCGCTTCTCACACATACATGTGTACTAATATATCGCGTGATATACGTATGTGCAAATGAAGACTGTTTAATAAAAGAACTTAATTTTCTAGAAAGTGTTGCAACACAGAGATGATACAGTCCTAAAATCACAGATAAAGCTCTTCAAAAAAATTCGAAAACTGAAGCCTTTCTCCACGTTTACTCCTGCTTCGCATCCATGAGAACACATTACCTTCAAAATTTTCAAAACACTCACAACCTTTCATTTTAAGGTGTTTTTTTAAACTCATGAAAATAATGAACTTTTCTGGCTTAAAAAACCATGTTGAACATACAGGGTGATCCATTTAAACCAGTACCATGTGATTTACTTATGACTTTTTTTATAAATAACAACAAAATCATACAGTAAGTTGAGAATTATACATGTAGTATTGGAGAATCATTTTATCAAAGCAAATGTTGGAATTGTCCTCCATTTTCTTGTAAACACAGTTGAACACGCCGCACCATATTCAGTGATGTTTCATGTAGAGTACGAGCAGTAACATTGCCAATTTCAGTCGTGATTGTTTCACGCAATGCACCCAATGTTTTTGGATGGGTTTTGTAAACTCTATCCTTTAAGTAGCCCCATAAAAAAGTCAGGGGAAGTTAAGTCCGGAGATCGGGGAGGCCATATGTTTTTTTAAGTTAATCTGTCATCAAAGAAGCTGGTTATGAGTTCCATTGAGACTTTCGATGTGCGACACGTAGCGCCATCCTGCTAAAAGTAGCTCTCTGTCAATTCAATGTCACCAAGTTGTTCCACAAATTCATTGAATATGCGGCAATAAACGATAGTGTTGACAGTCTCAGAGAAAAAAATGGGGCCAATAATTTTCGTAGACGAAAACGCATACCATACACCAACCTTTTGTGAATGCATCGGTATTTCACACATAACGTGTGGGTTTTCGGCAGCCCAGTATCTGCTGTTTTGCGAATTGACGTAGCCTGACTGATGAAACCAGGCTTCATCCGTAAACCATGTGACGGAGATAATATCAGATCGCAAATTAAGAAAATTTTGAAACCATTTGCAGTAACTTACTCTCTTTCCCTTGTCCGGTTCCTGCAGCTGATGGATTACGTGAACTTTAAATCGATGAATATTCGCTTTTTTTGCTGCCCTTTGACAAGTTTCGTATGAATATCCTGTCTGTTGGCTTAATCTGCGCAACGATTTCGTCGGAGATTGAAGTAAACGTTGCCGAACAACGTCCACACGCGCTTGGGGCATCGGAGGGTGATATCTACCGCTACCGCTGAGCAGAGAACCGGTTTGCTCCAGTTTGTTTGCCATCGACAGAATTGCTGACTTGCTTGGCACTTTTCGAACTCCAAACTCTCTTCGAAATGCTCGTTGCGTTTTGATGACAGAATTGGTTACCCAATACGATTTAACTAAAAAAACATGCTGTGGAACAGAGTACTGCATGTTTCCGAATGCACGAAAGTGAATGACAACGCAACAACAAACAAATCACGAGCTGAGTTACAGTTACGGTTAACAATCTTCTTCACGGTGGTGGTTTTCATTCTCCAGGAGTTGCTGCTTCTATTGAAAAAAAGAAGTTCCTTGCGCGATCCCATGCAAAAATGTAAGGTTTTCTCAGGGAACTGGTTTAAATGGATCACCCTTTATAAGCTCGTGGGTAATTTATCAAATCTCATGAAAAAATGGCCTTTCATATATAGGACAGATCCGTACGGCATAGCGTTATTGATTGAATGAATACCAGGCTTACATAGGGAACTGTTAACTGCAGAAATCGTCAACAGATAAATATTGTCATAAAAATAATCATAAATTTCTATTTGAAGAAAATAATAAACTCATCGACAAACCGAATTCAATTTTCAAGCTTAATATTTTGGAGGCTTTCCATATACACTATCTACCAACAAGTAATTGGACACCCCTGCAATCGACGATATCTGCGGTCCTGATACACGTCACGGCCACCAGCGTTAAATATTGTGTTGGAAACAACAACGCAACCAGTCGCATGCAAGATGTCTCGCAGTTCGGAGCTCTCTGATTTCGAGAAAGGTGTAATCGTCGAGTATCACAGAAATGGCCGATCCATACGTGACATATCCAGCGAGTTGAAGTACCCAAAATCGACAGTGGCCCACGTTATTGGCAAGTGGAAGATGAGAGGTGACTGTCGGAATGTGCCCCGACCCGGCAGACCCACAAAACTGGGAGTTAGAGACCGACGGATGCTGGCCAGAGATATTCGGAAGAACCGCACCAAATCGATTTGGCCACATCCGCGAGGAGTTTCAACAGGCATCCGGGAGTGTTCTTTCGATGAATACCATCCGTAAGGAAGCCCATCTGCTCGGTTATCAGGGACGTGCTGCCGCCCACAAGCCTTTGATCACCAAGTCCAATAGCGCTGCTCGGCTAACGTGGTGCAAAGAACGTCGACAGTGGACCGTTAAACAGTGGAAACAGGTTCTCTGGAGCGACGAATCAAGGTTCACCTTCTACCGTTCTAATGGCAGGGTCTGGGTTTGTTGTCTGCCTGGAGAACGCCTCCTGCCGGAATGTATTGTGCCAACTGTGAAGTTCGGCGGCGGTGGAATTATGCTATTGGGGTGTTTCGCCTAGTATGGCACGGGACCCTTGGTCGCAATTCCTGGTAGACTCAACGCCGAGGCCTACTGCACCATTTTGGATGACCATGCGCTTCCTACGTTGTGGCAGTTTTACGGGGTGAACCCATGTTACTTTCAGGATGACACTGCCACCTGCCATGTTACGAGGTCCACCATGGCTTGGTATGGTGACAATGGGGTTAATCGAATGGACTGGCCTGCGAAGAGCCCGGACCTAAACCCTATCGAGCACCTCTGGGACGAGTTGGAGCGTCGACTTAAGGAGTACCCCCACCGTCCGAAATCGGTGAAGGAACTGATCTGTCTTCTCCAAGCCGAGTGGAAGAAAATACCGCTAGTCGTCGTACAACGCCTGGTTGAGAGTATGCCCCGGAGGGTCGCAGCTGTAATCGCCGCTCGTGTAGGCTCCACCAATTGTTGAAGGTGAATAAACTTCGTTTTTCTTTGCTATCACAGGTGTCCAATAACTTGTTGGTAGATAGTGTATATATCAAAATTCTTTGCAACTTGTCAACAACTTGGCATCCACACCATTTCTATCAAACTCGTTAAAACACCTGACAAGAAACCATGACCGTCAACACCTTTGATGATATCACAGCGATTTGGATACTTACCTGACATTCGTTCTGAAGCTGGGTCGAAGTATAGCAAAATAGAGGTCGACAAAAATAATAAAATTTTGACTGAACTTCAATCTTATTTCTTAGATCCCTTTCCTATAGTGAATCAAGAAGCTTTCATTGAAATTTAAAATTCGCCATATTCTGCCATATTCAGCGCTCAAAGAGAAGGTGGACCTTTAATTCTTTATCAGTATTTTCCCGGAAGGAACCAATAATGGAAAAACGTAGAAGCTTTCCCATCCATTTCTACTCCAGCAAAACAGCTGACATTTGCGAGCGTTTGTTTTATTTGACAAAAGTCACACGAACTGCTATCCAACTTCGTGTGGACCCTATACGCAATTAAAAATGTTTGTCACGTAAAAGATAAACCCCACGGTATGAGGAATTTAAAATCATCGAAAGTTCCAGTCATCAACAAAATTATACCACTCTAGATAACAATGGCTTTCAAAGGAAAGTAAAAATAAGGGACATTTCTGATAACCTGAAAATTCCGTACGGAGTCATTTGCAATATCATTCATGTTACTATTATGTATGGCTACCAGAATAACAATAGTGTAGCAGGACGATAGGTGCCTAAAATTCTTCACTGAGACGATGCGTGATCTGCATTCACATTTACAGTGATATCAGTATAATGACGACGAATTTTTGCATAAGTTCAGCGATAAAACCCAGAGGGAACGATGCATAGCGTCGTATTGCAACATCCTTTTACTCTACTAAGTTCCGCACGAACCGATCAGTAATGTTGTCTTGTTCTTAAGACAGAGAGAGAGACATTTTGATCTGTTTCCTTTATGCAGAATAATCATTTGGAGATTCATTTTAACTTGAAAGATCCGCCCTATTACCTCTGCTTTAATACAGATCCAGCACCCGCGCAGCTAATATGGTTGAGCAATTTCTACGTCCACCTGCTGGGAGGTCTTTTATCAGTTTCATTACGCTCCCAGAGATTACTACCTATTTAGTTGATATGCATGCCAAACTTTTATAAGAGATGACGAAGTAGTCTTCATCTTATCGCCGGCAGCTTTGTGGGAAGCCTATCCCATTCTTGGACCTGACAAGTTTTGTGATTACTTTGAGAAATATTAAAAGCTACATCTTTCACTTCCGATAGGTTGTTCGTTATATGTTAAAAAGGAGCTTGTAAAACTTACAGTTTTTAGGGGGAGGGGGGGTGTTAGGTGGCTCGAAACGAAATAATACACTGGCGGAAAGTGAAAAAAGAACACCAAGAAGGAATTGGCGGACGATCATGAAATTTACATACGTTAATGGGGTCGAGTTTACGTAGGTGTGATGTTAATATCGGAACCAACCGGTGAGCGCTTATGCCACAGCACGGCATAATGTGCAAATCATCGTCGGTGGTATTTAAGGAGTACGGCGAAGTGAATGTAATCAGTCGTCGGCGTACGGACACGTGAGAAGACCCTGAAGAAGCTGCAATGCCTGGACATGGAAGACGTGTACGATTTCAGCATTTATCGGACTTTGAGCGAGGTCGTCTAGTCGGAATCCGCGAGGCCGGGTGGTCGTATCGTCGTATTGCGGAGCGAATTGGACGGGAAGTATCGGTGGTGGTACGCTGGTGGCGTAGATGATCCCAGGAACATTCCCACACGAGAAGACGTGGAACCGGGAGTCACAGACGGACTGATGAGCGGACCGATCGACGCATAAGAAGAGCGGCGTTGTTAAGCAGAACATCCACTGCGACGCAAACCCGAGCTGCCGTTGCACCTGAGGTGACTATGCGAACAATCCGCAACCGTCTACTGGATGCAGGACTACGTGCACGTGTGCCTCTGGCACGTGTACCTCTGACTCCAGCCCACCGTCAGGGACGGCTGCAGTGGTGTCGCTAACGTCTGCACTGCAGAACGCAATGGCGATCTGTCGTATTCAGCGATGAAAGTAGATTCTGCTTGGGAGCCTCCGATGGCCGTATGCGTGTTCGCATACGCACAGGGGAGCGTCTCCACCCCTCTTGCATCCGCCAGCAACAGACAGGGCCTACACCTGGTCTCCTGGTGTGCGGAGCGATCAGCTATCGCTCCCGTACACAACTAGTGTTTGTATCGGGTACGTTAAACAGCACCTCCTACATCAACAACATCTTTCAGCCCGTTGTTGTGCCGTTTGTAAGGTCGGTTCATCGTAATGTTTTCCAGCAGGACAACGCACACACACACACGGTACGTGCAACGCAACATGCACTTCAGGGTGTGAAACAACTTCCATGGCCTGCACGTTCACCGGATTTGTCCCCCATTGAGCGTGTGTGGAATTTTATGGGACAACGACTTATCCGGTCTCCACGGCCAGCCACGACCATACCCGATTTACGCGTCCAGGTTGAGGATGCTTGGAACTCAATACCCCAAACTTACATCCAACATCTGTACGACAAACTCCATGCCAGAATTGCACAGTGTGACGCAGTTCATGGCGGTTCAACCTCGTACTAACCATGTTACATGGAAATGTTATTTTTCAGTTTACCAGCAAATACAGATGCATTTTGCCATAATGTTTTGATCACGTTATCCTCTGTATTCCGTTATTATGCTGTATAAATTTCGTTATTATCAGACGTCTTCTTCTTGGTGTTCTTTTTTCACTTTCCGCCAGTGTATGTCAAAAGAGTGCTTCTAAAAACTTTCCTGATGAACGGGGGTGTCAATTAATATTTTTCTTTCGTGGTCTGAAAATAAAGTTCTTTCTCAGCCCTAATCCCTCTAAACAAGCCTAAACCAAAAGAATTAATAAGTAGTGCGATCAAAACGTTCAGAGACTAGCTACGTAGCACGCCATAAGATGACAGTACATGGATGCGCGAGCAGCGGTCAAGGGCAATGACCTTCATGAATCATTGTGCACAGTGGCGTCGTTCTTTGAACATCGGGAGCTGTGCTACATGATATTTTGTGACCACGTGCAGAACACAGCTGCGATCTCGGTATAGGCTGAAAAGAGCAGCGAGCGAACATCAAATTCTGCGTCAAACTTGGCAAATCGGAAACGGAGAAGCATGAAATGTTGCGGCAGGCTTATGGCAAGGAAGCAATGAGTCGTTCGAGGTGTTTTGAGTGGCACTCGCGCTTCAAGAGCGGCATAACGGCACCGGAAGACGACGAGAGGTGAGAGCGGCCGTCCACGACCAAAACCCCCGAAAATGCGGACAAAATTAGGGAACTGGTGCTTGAGGTTCATCGGAGCAGCAGTCAAGACATTGCTACCATCGTCAGTGTGTCATATACGGAAAAATGCAAGAAATTCTGACGTCGGTTTTGAACATACACCGCATTGCTGAAAAGTTTGTGCCAAAGATTCTGAACCCCGAACAGAAGGCGCTTCGTGTCGAACTCTGTCAAGATCTTCGTCAGCAGGTGGTGAATGAACCAACGTTCCTGTCGCGGGTCATCCCTGGGGGCGAGACTACGGTTACGACCAGGAGACAAAACAAGAGTCGTCGAAGTGGATGAGCCCGGCATCTCCACGACCGAAGGAGGCCCGACAGGTCCGTAGAGCAACCAAAAGCATGCTCATAGTGTTCTTCGACATTCGTGAGGTTGTGCACCGTGAATTCGTCCTCCAGGGCCAGACCGTCACCGCCCTTTTTTACTGCGATGTTCTGCGGCGTCTTAGGGAGGACATTCGCAGCAAACGACCTGAAATTTGGCGCAGAGGCGATTTCCTGCTCCATCACGACAATGCAGCAGCTCACAGAGCGTTTGCAACACGTCAGTTTTGCAGCCACAACAGCATGACTGCCCTTCCACACCTGCGTCACTCGCCGGATTCGGCCCCCTTCGACTTCTTTCTGTTCCCGAAGATGAAGCCGAAGCTCAAGGGTCGCCGTTTTGAAACCGTGGACGAGATCCAGCGCTAATCGCAGACGGTGCTTGACCCGATTCGCGAGCAGGACTTCCAGAGGGCTTTCCAACAGGGGCAAACACGCTTGCAGCGGTGTAGTTTTAAAAGTAATTTATATTGTCTTGCAACAACATTTTCTCATTTCTCTTTTTTCTCCTGGTTTAATACTGTTAATTATCAAGTATTCTCACCTTTTCTATTCCTTAAATCGACATAAAACTAACTTTTGAAAAAATAATAAAAAGTTTCAATGATACTCTTACTCAATAACCCGTGGTTCATACTTTTCCATTTTCAGACCGGATCTTTTGCATTTAATTCTTTTGCTTTTATTTCTGAGAACTACAGTGCAGGTATAAAAAAAAATCTCACACATTTTTCTGATAGAATTAAAAAAAAAAAATGCGGACCTCGATTTCCCGAAGACAATAATAAGAAAAAATGCTTTCAAGAAACTTCACATTCTCGCTTTGGACAGTAAGAATTTCATCAATCAGTGCCCGTTCGGGCAGGGCGCAGAAACTGAAGGAAGTTAGAGCGAATCTAGCGATTCTAAGAGGATAGTTTGTAAGTGAGAGAGAGCACACTAGATGGCGCCACCGTTCAAGCGTACGATTTTACACATAGAACGCACAGAGAGAAATTATGGGGGGGGCTCAGGAATAAATAACTTTATATGTAACCGGGAATTTCTACGTGGGAGCCGTCACTTAACCCGCTCGTTCGATAATCAGCGATTGTTAGAAATTCACACCACCGCGGAGAGCCCCTAGGTTCAAGACTATCAGGCTAGGTTAGAACCTGGGGTCCCTCTATCAGTAGTCTGAATCTCTAACCACTAAGCCACCTGGGGTCCCTCCATCAGTAGTCTGAATCTCAAACCACTAAGCCACCTGGGGTCCCTCCATCAGTAGTCTGAATCTCTAACCACTAAGCCACCTGCGGCTCGATTTCAAATTTGGAATACGTGTACTCCATACATACTCATCTATTCATAGAATCAACTGCAAGAATATTATTAGATGGCACATCTGGGATAATAGATATACTCCTTGTAACATGCTGAGCAAATGGGCCGCACAATTTTATGACAAATATAGTGATGAAGCGACAATATATTATTTATGAGATTGACACAAATATAATTAATGTAAAAACGTACACAAAAATACTTTATGCATAATTAAATTGCTTGTGACCAGTGACTTTGTTATACTAATAATTTATGTGTTCCTCTTTACACATTTATTAAACAATTTCTCTTGAAATCTATAATATCTAAAATGAAGTAATACGAGATTATATTTATTGACGCAGTTATTTGAAAGTACGTATGGCTACTTATATTTGAACATGTCTTGTACTGGTTTACGATACGATTGTACTTAAGCAAAAACGAGTAGGTTCAAGTTCTCATTTCTAAGTTGATTTGTTTTAATAGTGTGGTCACCCGGAAATGGGACAGAGCCAGCGCCATCGGACAAAAATACCACATATGTCTCATCCGGGACTTTAACCCCGGCTTTTCTAGGAGGGGGGGGGGGGGTCAGAAGTCAGCGCCTCAGACCATTCACACGCACCGGTCTGAGAACACAACACTTTTCCAAAAAACGCATATAGCGTATTAAATCTGTTTGTTTTTGTGGTGTAATAAGATTTCAAATTTAAAGTTCGTCTCTTTAAAGTTCTTGTAAGGGGCAATTCTTTAAATACTATTCCATACAGGAGCCCTCTCCTGCAAACTAGCATGCAATGTTATGGTCTCTATACTAAAATATACCAATAGTTTGGCATGCTTTATTAAAAGACGAAAACACCGCTGCGCGCCCTATAATTATGTGATAAAAATTCATGTAATATGCTCGTGATGTCACCCACGTTATTTTCAAAAAATCACGTTTGTTCCTTACGTGTTTAAATTCCCTACATTTTTATGTCTACTATTGCCTTCGAAAAGCCTCCTAGAGAAGTGCGAATCTTTGTGCATATTACACCACAAAAATAAATGGATTTAATACGCTATATACGTTTCTTCAGTATTCACAGGCTGGTGTGTTTAAAATAACGTTAACACTTTGCCATTTTTCAGATCATGTCATTACGCTTTTGGCCCAGACAAATCTACTGCGTTTATGCTCAAAAGTGAGTAAATGTATGCAGGATTTCTGTTTTGTTTTAGAGTTTTTATGACTGTAGTACATCAGACACTTTCTTAGGCTAAGATCGACCCATTTGTCTTCTAGCTATATTATCAACAGTTGCTAAATGAAAAACAAGTTAGTTAAATCATGCAATGCATTGATTATGATACGCTTTCCAACATACCAGAAATTATTACTCAAGTTATGTGGATAATGGCTGTGGAATAAATCTCGCTCCTGTGTCCTGACCTTTGATCCCATTTCGATGTTATTCAACAGAATTGGTTCACTATAACTCCGGAACAACATGACAAAGTTTTATTGCAATAGAAGCAGTTTTACGCAAGTTATGAGAATAATGGCTGTGGAATAAATCTGGCTTTTGTACAATGACCTTTGACCCCATTTCGTTGATATTCAAAAGAACCGGTTCACTATACCTCTGGAATAACATGATATCGTTTTGTCGCAATCGAAACATTTTTAGGTAAGTTATGATGCACAAGTGCAATGGAATGGATCCCACTCCACTGTCCTGACATTTGACCCCATTTTGCCCATTTTCAATAGGGTTCGTCCCTAGTGGCTCCCTACCACATACTGAAATTTCATCGAAATCGAACCATTTTTACGCAAGTTATGACGCATAAGGACAATGGAACAAATCCCGTTCTTATGTCCTGCCTGACCTTTGATCCCATTTCGCCCATTTTCAATAGGTTCGTACCCAGGTGGTTCCCTACCATATACTAAAATTTCATCGAGATCGAACCATATTTACGCATGTTATGACGCATAAAGGCAATGGAATGGATCCCGCTTTTATGCCCTGACCTTTGACCCCATTTCGTCCATTTTCAATAGGGTTCGTCCCCAGGTAGTTCCTTACCACATACTAACATTTCGTCGAAATCGAACCATTTTCAGGTGAGTTATCGTGCGGACAGACGGACGGGCTGACAAAGTTGGAGCATATACGCTTCTTCAACCTACGATTGGAAAGACAGACGGACGGGCGGATAAAGCTGGAGCATATACGCTTCTTCAACCTACGATTGGAAAGCGTAAACAAGTCGTTTGCCTCTTGAACTGAGTAATGGTTTCCGTTCTGTCCTTGTTGTTTTAGTGGGTTTATTCTTATTCCTTGCAATAATTTTTGCACGGTTCCTAAAGATATTCCGATTAACTTGGTAATTCTGTATAAGATTTGTTTTGGCGAAGATAAAATAACACTTTTACCTCTTCCTCAAGCAACTCTGTACTCCTCGGTATATTAACGCGGAATGTATCAGACGGTTGTTTACTTGCGACAAAAGAAATGAGAATCTGCGTAGTATAACGTAAGCTACGAAAGCAAAATTTGCATATGTCATTCTTTAACGTTGTTTTCTGAATTACATTTATTAGGTATAAAATAAGCTTTAAAGCGTTTTAAGACAACGCAACATGTAATTTGAGAGGAAACAACAATACCTTTAGGAATCAAAATACGCGCCGTCATTATCTATCACCTTCCTCCATCGGTCGGGCAGTTGACGGATTCCAGCTATGAAGAATACTTAATCGTGTGACGCGATGAAGTCGTCAACCCATTTTTGCACTGTGTCATATGTCCAGAACTGTACATCAGACAAAGCAAGTTGCATTGATCGGAATAAATGATAGTATGAAGGGGCTATGGCGGCCCTATACGCCGGGTGCTCCAAAACTTCCCAGTCAAGCGTCAATAACGTTTCCTTGACCGACTTCGCGACATGCTGCCATGCAGTAATTTCACGGCACGCAATCCTTTGCTTGTGAATGGACGTTTCCTCCAGTTTTCCTGGTTCAATCGCAGCAATTCTTGCTTGTAGCGTTCAGCATTAACAGTCTGACACTGTTCCAATAGATCATAATAAAACACCCCCTTCATATCTCACCAGATGCACAGCAGAACTTTCTTGGAGTGAATATTGCGTTTCGGTGTCGAAGTCCTTGCTTCACCGGAGTCTATCCAGTGTTTTTTTACGTTTGGGATTGTCGTACCATATCCACTTTTCATCACCCGTAACGATTTTCTACAGGAAAGACTTTCTGTGTTGTTTATTCAACAGATTCAAACACTTCATGACACGTTCATCCTTGTTCCTCTTGCTCAGGTCATGTGACACCCATTTTCTTTCCTTCTGAATCTTTCCCATTGCGCGTGAACGATTGGAAATGGTTTGTTGAGTTACCCCCAGTTGTTCAGCTAGTTTTTTTATTGCGTTTGAGACGAAACTTCATCCAGAAATTCTTGCAGTTCCTCATACGCATCCTTCTGTGGGGCCTTGGTACGTTCTTGATCGCTAACATCAAAATCACCTGCTTTAAACCTTCTAAACCAAAACTCACACGTGCTTTTCGATACAGTATTCTTCCCCAGAGCAGAAAAGATCGATGCACATGCTTTTGCAGCACTTTTTCCTTGATGAAATTCGTAACGAATGCAGTGTCGAATAAATGCAGTATCGCTTGTTATCTTTCACCTACCGATGTGCAAGTGTGTTTGACTGTTGGGCAAACTTCTGCGTCACATTTTATACTCTGGACCAGTTACGGTCACATGATAACAACGCGAGGGAATGTCGATATGTAAATTAGTGGTATGCGTCACACACACACACACACAAAATGCTTTAAAGCTTATTTGTACACCTATAATAGAATTGATTTACAGTGACTCTGGACTGAATTTTGCATTACTTTTTTTTAGCCTTAATTGCTTTCAGTTATTCGACACTCGTTGTGTAATTAAAATAAAGGAAGCCCGTACTGTTTCTTTCCTTTTTTTTTTTTTTTTCGTTATACTAACGACCCTTCTATTCACCGATCAAAAAACGTTACTGTATTTATAATTTAAATAAAAGGATGACTTCGCACAATACGTCAAATGAAATGAGAATACTCACCGTCTATGTACGATATTTAATAAAATACGAAAGATATTTACAGTTAAAATACCCCACTAGCACCTTCGGGTAACATTTACCCCATCATCGAAAGTGCTAGTGGGGTATTTCAACTGTAAATATCTTTCGTATTTTATTAAATATCGTACATAGACTGTGAGTTTTCTCATTTCATTTATAATTTATTTACACAATGACACATCACACAATGCACACGGTCGCATCAGAATAATATGACCACCCCCTAAAATCACAGTGTACTCTCCCAGGCGCGTCACAGAGTGCACGTTACAAGGTCGACCACACGGAGATATAAGCGGTTGGCCAGGACAGATGAGCCATAGTGCATAACGCGAGCACAACGGGCAGAGGTAGTGACTTGACGGACGGTCAAAAAGAAGTAATCATCGGCTACCGTGCCAAGGGTGGAAGCATCTCAGAAACAGTAGACTTCGTGGGCTGTTTGCGAGGTGCTGTAGTAAGGGTGTACCAAGAATGGACTGCTAGCACACCGAGTACCTCCCAATGTCATAACTATGGAACAAAAAGGCCATCGACCCCATAGGAGAATGTCGACTGGTAAAGGGCAATCGACGCGCAACAGTGCAGCAATTGACCATGCAAATGAACAATGGAGCACCCAGGTACTTGTCCCCGATAACAGTAGAGCGAACGCATGGGTCTCTGGAATCAACGCTGTGTCAAGGCGTCCATGTTAACCCAGGTCCATTGGAAAAGACACCTGCAGTTTGCATGGAACTACCGTAACTGGACAGTGGACAGTGGAAGATAGGAAAAAGGTTTCCTTCTCCGACGAATCGAGGTTTCTACTGCCCAGAAGTGATCGGATCCGCGTCAGAACCGACGCCTGGGCACGCTTGTCCGTCAAATACAGCCCGGTGGTGCTGGTGGATGATTTTCTGGTATGACCTGGGATCGCTGGTGCCACTGGGTGGATCCCTGAACTCCAATGGTTATCTGTCCATCCTCGCTGACCACATGCATCCCTTCATGTTGGACGTTTACCCTGGTGGTGGTGGTGTCTACCAACAGGACGATGAGCTGTGCCACGTCGCTAAGGGGGTGCGTGACTGGCTCCTGGAACACGACAGCGAAGTCTCCATTCTCCCTTGGCCAGCGAAATCGCTCGATCTCCATCCTATAGAGCACTTATGGGAGTGTTTGGAAAGACAGTTTCGACATGTCGACCCAGAACTACGTCAACTCGAGGACCTCAGTGCTCTGTTGCAGTCCGAATGGGCACGTGTGCCTTGGGCAACCTTTCATGGCCTCATTTCGTCATTTCGTCCATCCCACGCCGTTATCCGTGCCAAGGGTGGTTATTCCCATTATTAGGTAGGTGGTCATATTCCTCTGATACGACTGTGTATATTATTCTGCTTCTGTTAAAATAATGATGTGTACTCGAATTTTTTTCCCTTTTTATCCAAAAATTTAGTCCAGTTCCGCCTATGTCTGAGAATAAATTCATGCGTATCGTTTGTTCCACAGCAAAGGATATCAATACTAATAAAAACTATCATGAATACATTCCTGAAAAGAGTTGTGTGGAGTTCAAAAGGAAGGGAGTTATCTGAAAAAAATCTCAAGGGATAAACTAAGGAAAAAGCGGCTGTGAAAAGTCTTATTTTGCAATGTAAAAGACGGCACTTATTCAGAAATATATAAAATAAAAAGCAAAAACGAGGGAAGAAGAGAGGAATAGATCTATATTTGGAAAAATAAGGGGGAGTGAGAGATGTAAAGAAAAAGGGAAACTCCTCTGTTGTTCAATCAATAAACCATTCTCCTCGTGTCAGCAACGCGTGCTCTTCCTCTGATGGGTGATGGAGAGAGGAAGGATGGGATTGAGAGGAGAGAAATCAGAGGACATCACTAAGAGGACTGAAAGAGGAAGGGATTAGCGTTAATGTGAGCGAAAATGCTACGAACGAAGACGGGGATTTGCGCCCAATTACGCCAGATTTCACCCCTTTCCTAACACCTCTTAAGTGTTTCTCAGTGAACAGCCGAGGAAAATCCCTTGCAATCCCCGGTGCATTCCCTGAGCAGCTGACCCCGGGATCCTAAGATTTGAGGACTTGTCAGTAGACTAAACGCATCTCCACGGATGACGGCTGGGATATTTCCTTCACCCCAGGTAACAAGATATTACAGCAGGGAGATGACGTTCATTCCCGTGATCCCTATTTCTCTGACTTTAAATGGTGGTATATAATAAAGAAACAAAAATACGGAGCAGCTTTACTTCATTCTCTGGATGGATGCGTTCAAGTTTTTAGAAGGAAAAGAGAAATCAAGCGAAATTGGGCGGTCTATTAAAACAGCAGTTTCGTAATAAGAAAGAATTCTGTAGGAGAAATTGGGAAAATCTGACATAAGTAGATTGTCAGTACATCCAAAGAGACAGAATCTACTGACAGTGATGTCAGAATACATAATAAAATAAAACAAGAAAGATGACACCGAATTTTCGGTTGTAATGATCACGTCTTCTTTCCGACGCGAATAAAGTTTTCTAAAGTTATTCACAGTCAATAGACCGAATTCCTGCAATCGATGAAACATCCAAAAACATAAGCAGCTATTTGCTTCCTTCAAAGTATGTTACAAAAATTAAAAAAAAACGGTGCACAAGTTTCTCATATCTGAAGGAAGATACCAAAGACAAAAATTTTCAAATCGAACAGTTAAGAGCTGTGGCGTACCTAGAAATTTCTTGGGGGGGGGGGTAAAATAGAGGCCATTCAGTGAGGCATCGATTCGATATGGAGGTAACCTGGGGTATCTGGAACCATATGTCAACAGCAGGTCCTCCAGTTCCTGTACATTTCGGAGTGGTGGTGATTTAGCGCGAACCCGCTTTTCCAAATCGAACCACGAATCTTCGATTGGGTACATGTCAGGTGAATTTGGAGGCCAGGGTATTAACATAAAGTCACCAGCATGTTCTTCGAACCACTCTTTGACGATTCTGGCAGTATGGCATGGCGCATTATCCTGTTGGCCATCACCAGCAGGTAACACAGTTGCCATGAATGGGTGAACTTGGTCAGCAACGATGTTCAGATACCTGACAGCTGTCAGGGATTGTGCTATTGGGATAATGGGGCCTAAAGTGTCCCAAGAAAACATCGCCCACAGCAAAACACCGACGCCTCCGGCCTAGTCTGTTTCGGCCCAACAGTGCATCCAGGTGCCATAGCCTCCGGCCTAGTCTGTTTCGGCCCAACAGTGCATCCAGGTGCCATAGCCTCCGGCCTAATCTGTTTCGGCCCAACAGTGCATCCAAATGCCATAGCCCCGGCCTAGTCTGTTTCGGCCCAACAGTGCATCCAGGTGCCATAGCCTCCGGCATAGTCTATTTCGGTCCAACAGTGCATCCAGGTGCCACAGCCTCCGATGGTAATCGGCGTATCCGCGCTCGGTTGTCCACGTGATGCACCACGAATCTTAATTCGTCAGACCAGGCCACTTTCTTCCAATCATCCGCAGTCGAACCTCGATGATCACTGGCCCATTTCATGCCTTGCTGGAGATGACGTGCAGTGAGCATGGGGATTCGGCTGGGTCTTCGGCTACGTAGGCCCATGAGCAGAAGGCTGCGATGAACTGTGTGTTGTGAGACATTGCCCTGACCACCACTGTTGTAGCTGCGAGTGATTTGTCGCACTGTGGCCCTGCAGTCGCTGTGTACAGTACGCGACAGTCTCCGCTCCCCTCTGGCATCAAGGAGCTGCGGACGACACACGAGTGGACGACGTTTCGTCGTTTGGCCATCTCTGCACCTTTTTTTATACGTACTCACTACAGCGTCACATGAACAACCCACAAGCCGCGCCGTTTCCGAGATCGCAGTTCCGAGGCGCCGCGCCGTCACAATTTGTCATTTATCAAACTCCGATAAATTGGCAGCTTTTCCCATTCTGACTCCGAACACTGTGCTAACCGAAAACCGGTCCTCGGGTTGTATATATATACTTCAAATGCGCCACCGTTCGTTCTCCAGACGCGCTCATTTCTCTAGGCTGGGTGTGGTCATAATGGAATGGTTCATCAGTGTATGTATATCTACATATACATCGCTTTAAATTCGTGCGCCCTTTCAAGGGGGAGGGGGCGGGCCCTAGGACCCCGGAGGGGCTACGCCTACTGCTAAAAGAGGAAATATAGGAGGAAACATGATATAACTTGACGCCCCCTACCAGACTAATTTTGCATAATGAAACAATTAAAAGTATGCAAAAAGTATTCTTCATAGCAGTAGCTATGCTAAGGAAAAAAATTTTTTCAAATACATCTCCAGAAAAAAAAAATAGCGAGCAAAAGGTTATGACATTTATGCCTCCTAGCGGGAAAGCTGTGCATTACTTAAAGAGCATAATGTTCCCTATCTTTATTGTAGCGAATTACATACAGTAAAAAAAAAAAAAAGTTTCCAATAGGGTCTTTGAATCGGAAATACAGCTGATAACAGAAGTAAAAAAACACCACCTACCGACAGAACTGTGAACTACAGAAAAACTCCACAAGTACAAGCCTAAAGTGTTTCAAAGATAAATGGTATCCGGTGTTATTTTTTTTAATCTGACATTTAGAAGCAGAGATATCGAGAAAAACAGATTAACCCATTGCGCCCCCTGGCGTGGAAACTGCGCATTATTTTGAGAAGGGAATACACATAAAATGTTTTTATAGTTAGTAGTATCTCAGCGACAAAGAAATTTTTCAATTCAATCTAGTTTTAGACCCCCGATATTGCTGCAAACATTCTGTAAACGAAAACGTAAATTTACGCCCTCTAGTGGCACACTTTTACGTTAAGAAACTTTTAAATTATATGAGAAACAGTTCGCACCGGAAACGCTCCGATAAAGAAAGAAGTTTTCAAATCGAACTTTTAGAAGCAGAGATATCGACACAAATAAGTACGCCTAAGCCCAGCATTTTTACGTAAGGTACGACGCATAAGGGCGATAGGAATGGATCCCGCTCCTATGTCCTGACCATTGACCCCATTTCGCCCATGTTCAATAGGGTTCGTCCGCAGGTTGTCTCCTACCACATACTAAAATTTCATCGAAATCGAACCATTTCTACACGAGTTATCGCGCGGACAGACAGACAGACGGACAAAGCTAGAGCACATACGTTTCTTCAAACTAAAGTTGGAAAGCGTAAAAAAGAAAGAATGATTTTAGCCTGATGGACATTTATATTTATATTTTTCACGGAAAGAGATTTTCTTCAGCAAATCGGGTTTCTTTGACAAATATTTGAGAAATTCAGAGCATGACATGTCTTTCAAGTTGTATTTAACTACACTGGTGTGCAAAAAATTAAGGACGAAGAGGAGAAATTAACATAACAGCGGAACGAGCAGGCAGAACGGACTGAAATACCACTCAGGCGATAGACTAGGGTCCGGTACGCTAGGCCATGCGCATATATGCAGCATGACGTAGGGGAGGAGGGAGGGTCGGTAATGTACAAAGCTCACGGGCGGTATACGCTCAGCAATTCGGTGAAAGCTATTGCACGGTGTACATCGGTTTGAACGACGTCAAGTTGCTGCCACCGTGTGATATGGCCAACAGGCAATCCAGTAGACGACATCTGGATGACTTTACCCGAGGTCGCGTCATTGGGAAGTTGGAAGAAGCTCGAAGTGTGACTAGTGTGGCCGAGGAGTTCGGGATCGCTCACAGCATCGTTTCACGGGCTTGGATAGCATTTCAAACGACAGGAGCAGCTATCCGAGAGTTTAGCAGTGGTCGTTCAAGAGCAACCAGGGTGGCGGACGACCGGTATATTGTCCTACAGGCGAGAAGAAAAGGACGAGAGACAGCGGCAGAAATCGCAAGGCACATGCAACAGACAACTGGACGTCCGTTATCGCGTTTTACCGTGGCCAGGAGGCTGCACAAAGATGGTGTATTTGCACGACGACCAGTACGGTGTGTGCCATTCACGCCTGCTCATCGGAGACGGCGGTTTCTGTGATGCCAGGAACACAGGAACTGGACACATCAGCAATGGGGGCGAGTTCTCCTTATGGATGAGAGCCGATTTAGTCTGACGAGCGATTCTGGACGTATACACATCTGGAGAGAGCAGGGAACACGCAATCACACCTCCAACATCATCGAAAGGGACCGGTTTGGAGGTGGCGGAGTTCTCGTTTGGGGCGGTATCATGCTTGGTAGCCGTACTGACATCCACATCTTCCAAGAAGGTTCAGTCACTGGTGTCCCCTGTTGTATCGAGGTTCTCCTGCCTCACGTGCGTCTGTTTAGAGGTGCTGTGGGTCCTGAGTTCCTCTTCATGGACGACAACGCTACACCTCATCGTACAGTGGCTGTCGCAGAGCTGTTAGAGAGTGAAGATATTCAACGCATGGATTGGCCCACAAGGTCCCCGAACCTAAATCCAATCGAACACGTGTGGGACCTTCTTGGGAGACGCTTGGCAGCACGTCACCAGCCGCCAGCAACGATTCCGCAGCTGCGATTGACGCTACAAAAGGAATGTGCCGCGATGCCTCAACAGCTCCTTGACAACCTCAT
The DNA here is from genome assembly GCA_039090855.1 of Macrothele yani. NCBI lineage: Eukaryota > Metazoa > Arthropoda > Arachnida > Araneae > Macrothelidae > Macrothele > Macrothele yani. Next base: position 47,190,368 of record CM076998.1, on the reverse strand, counting down.
ACTCAGGGTGTCACGACAATTCGTCGCGTGCGTCAATTCGTCGACTACGTCAATTCGTCGCCTGCGTCAATTCGTCGCGCGTCAATTCGTCGACTACGACAATTCGTCGCGCGTCAATTCGTCGCATGCGTCAATTCGTCGCGCGTCAATTCGTCGACCACGACGATTCGTCGCGCGTCAATTCGTCGCGGACAAATTCGTCGACTACTCAATTCGTCGACTACGTCAATTCGTCGCGTTTACAGATTTTGGTTACATACAAAACGAATGCAGGAAAACGTACGATTTCGAACGTCTTGCTCCCTGATCAAATTTATAAAGTTTGGACACGCAGACAGGATAGGAATATTACGTTTTTCTTTGGCACCAAAAATATTAGACGGTAAACGGTTTTTGGAACGGGGCAGGGCCCAGTTGGTCAGAGCCCCCCATATACAAAATTTTCGTAAAATCTACAGTTTTCAATTCAGAACCACCAAATCTGGTATACTATCTCGTGGTATTCTAACTTAGACTGTAGACGGTTTTGGGAAGCGGTTGGAGAGGGGGGTAGAGCCCCCCCCCAGAATTGCCGTAAAATATAGTTTTCAATTTAGAACTACCAAATTTGGTATATTATCTCATGGTACTCTAACTTAGACGGTAGACGGTTTTTGGAACGGGTCAGGGGCCCGGTTGGTAAGAGCCCCCCATACACAAAATATTCGTAAGATCTACAGTTTTCAATTCAGAACCACTAAATCAGGTATCCTATCTCATAGTACTCTAACTTAGACGGTTGTCAGTTTTTGGAACGGGTCAAGGCCCGGGGAGTCAGAGCCCCCCCCCCCCCTCGTACATACAAAATTTTGGTAAAATCTAGTTTTCATTTTAGAACCATCAAATTTGGTATCATGAAACTCTAACTTAGACGCTAGACGGCTTTTGGAAGGGGTTGGAGCCCGCGGGGTCCCCCCCCCTCATAAAAAATTTCGTAAAATCTACAGTTTTTATCTTAGAGCCACCAAATTTGGTATACTATCTTATGGTACTCTAACTTAGTCGGCAGACCGTTTTTGGAACGGGTCAAGGCCCGGGTGGGTCGGAGCCCCCCACATGCAAAATTTTCTTAAAAACTACAGTTTTCAATTCAGAACCACCTAATCTGGTATACTATCTCATGGTACTCTAACTTAGACGCTAGACGGTTTTTGGAAGGGGTTGGAGCCCGGGGGGTCAGACCCCCCCCCGAATAAAAACTTTTTCTTAAAATCTACAGTTTTCAATTTAGAACCACCAAATTTGGTATACTATCTCATGGTTCTCTAACTTAGACGCTAGACGGTTTTTGGAAAGGGTTGGAGCCCGCGGGGTCGGCCCCCCCCTCATAAAAATTTCGTAAAATCTACAGTTTTTATCTTAGAACCACCAAATTTGGTATACTATCTTATGGTACTCTAACTTAGTCGGCAGACCGTTTTTGGAACGGGTCAAGGCCCGGGGGTCAGAGCCCCCCACATAAAAAATTTTCTTAAAAACTACAGTTTTCAATTCAGAACCACCTAATCTGGTATACTATCTCATGGTACTCTAACTCAGACGCTAGACGGTTTTTGGAAGGGGTTGGAGCCCGGGGGTCAGACCCCCGAATAAAAACTTTTTCGTAAATACTACAGTTTTCAATTTAGAACCACCAAATTTGGTATACTATCTCATGGTACTCTATCTTAGACGCTAGAAGGTTTTTTGAAGGGGTTGCAGCCCGGGGGTCGCCCCCCTCATAAAAATTTCGTAAAATCTACAGTTTTCGTATTAGAACCACCAAATTTGGTATACCATCTTATGGTACTCTAACTTAGACGGCAGACCGTTTTTGGAACGGGTCAAGGCCCGGGGGTCAGAGCCCCCACATATAAAATTTTCTTAAAAACTACAGTTTTCAATTCAGAACCACCTAATCTGGTATACTATCTCATGGTACTCTAACTTAGACGCTAGACGGTTTTTAGAAGGGGTTGGAGCCCGGGGGTCAGACCCCCTTCATAAAAATTTCGTAAAATCTACAGTTTTCATCTTAGAACCACCAAATTTGGTATACTATCTTATGGTACTCTAACTTAGACGGCAGACCGTTTTTGGAACGGGTCAAGGCCCGGGGGTCAGAGCCCCCACATACAAAATTTTCTTAAAAACTACAGTTTTCAATTCAGAACCAACTAATCTGGTATACTATCTCATGGTACTCTAACTTAGACGCCAGACGGGTTTTGGAATGCGTTGGAGCCCGGGGGTCAGACCACCCCTCCGAATAAAAACTTTTTCGTAAAATCTAGTTTTCAATTTAAAACCACCAAATTTGGTATACTATTTCATGGTACTCTAACTTAGACAGTAGACCGTTTTTGGAAGGAGTTGGAGCCCGGGGGTACAGCCCCCCCCATAAAAATGCCGCGTAAAATCTACAGTTTTCAATTTAGAACCACCAAATTTTAACTTAGACGGTAGATGGTTTTTGGAACGGGTCAGGCACGGGGTCAGAGTCCCTCCGCCCATAAATATTTTTCATAAAAACTAAAGTTTTCAATTTAGAGCTACCAAATTTGGTATACTATATAATGGTGTTCTAAATTAAACGGTAGACGGTTTTCAGAACGGGTCGGGGCAAGGGCGGTTACCCTCCCCCCTACACACAAACTTTCGTAAAATCTATAGTTTTCAATTTAGAACCACCAAATTTTGTATATTATCTCATGGTACTCTAACTTAGACGGTAGAAGGTTTTTGGAACGGATCAAGGCCCGGGGATAAGACCCCCCCCTCCCCCCCACATACAAAATTTTCTTAAAATTTTTATTTTTCAATTCAGAACCACCAAATTTTGTGTCATGAAACTCTAACTTAGCGGGAGACGGTAAGTGAAAGCGCAACATTATTAACTTGATTTGTTATGCAAACCTTATAAATACGACCACAGCGATTAAAAGTTACTAAACAGTCCTTGTAAGTAATATTTTTTGACCGAGTGCAAGTACAATTTACGAAATGTCAACAGGTCAAAATATCTAAAGTAACAATGAAATTTGGAATATTTCTTTTTTCTTTCTTTTTATTTCAGTTTTGACACTTGTATTAAGTTTTAAAAACATATATTTCTCCTATCGTATACCTTCATTGTGCTTTCAACAGAATTTCTTACCATGTTTTGGGTATTTTGTTTCGTGTGGTTGCAGTTTTTTTAATGTTTTGGGCATTTCATTTTGTGTGGTTACTTCTTTTTATGTTTTGGGCATTTTACTTTGTATGGGTGTTTTTGTTATGTTTTCGTTATTTTCTTTTCTGTGGTAGTTGTAATGTCGACAGGATGAAAAGGGGAAACTGGGGACAGTCACGATGCCTACTTGCTTCTAATTTTTTTCAAATACAGCACATGATTTTGTATTGAGTTATACCACTTACTCATTAAGCGACTACAGGTTTCTTTAAATATGAACGTTTTCTTAGAGCCTTTTGTTTCCTCTACCTAGCTTTTTCTGTTCCGCAATTTCTTTTTTTGGTTTTAGAATATTTTCCTTATTATTAATCTATTTTCTCGTGCAAACTCTTTATGTAAGGTATGTTTATTCTATCGAAGTATTTTGCAATTATACGTGAAGCCCTGTTGCTGAAGTAAAAAAAATATTTCCAACTGAAACAACGCAGTTCAGATATTTTCCCGCTGTTAACTCAAAGAATGAAAACAAAAACAACAAATCTGTGCAATGGTTGAGGCATGAGACAGTACTTACTGGTAACCAGGCAAAGTTTTTAGGAAGAATGAGCTTAAGAATTTCTAACTGCAACAAAAAAGAGCATCCGCACTGTATCCCTCCCCACCCCCTAGTGCCGGCCTTTGGACGTCTTGAAAGAGAAGTCTTAAGGACACATCTGTATCGTAATTGCCTGAGCATTCGCGACAATCTTCTGGTGTCGTAGTAGAAAAACACACTTCCTACTTCGCCTAAATTGCTTGGATGTAATGCCAACGAACAAAGTTTTGCTCTCGCATTGGATTTCTGTTGCTTTTGATGGAATACTTTTCCCCTGGGGTTCACCGATTTCACTATAGTCTTCAGGACAGGCGGCAATACACCCCAACGTAAAACACCAATTTCACGGCAATTAACTGCAATTAGCGAAAGAGAGGGGCGGTACAGGAAATAAGTCGAACGAGACAGATCTGAACTTAGAAAGTCGGGAGAAGGTGTTGCATGAAAAACTGTGTTTGGCTTGCAGATCATTTGGCACGTAGGGACGTAGGTTTCGTTTAATATGTTACGGGGTAAACAAATTGTCTTTTCAGTATAACAATTTTCTTTCATACGCATGGTGCAACACAAAAAAATTGAATTTATTTTTGAGAATTAGCATGACGCCTACCGGCCCAGAGTACAGCTGCCCAGTCCGCGCCTGCTGCCGCCACCGGAACCTGGCTCCCGGGTTCTTCGCATCTGTTGATCCCCGCCTGGAGCGTCCCAGCTGTAAAATACATGTACCTCTGCGTTTTGGAAAAACAAAAGATAAGATGCCGATCCTTAAAATTAACCACTTCTTGTGACCGCAGGTACGAAAATCTTGAACTTCGCTTAAACCCTAACTGGAGGAACAAGCTTCACGTGATTGTCTGTATTCTGAGTGTTTTATTGAATGGTTGCTCATTAGTTCGTAGTTGACTGGAGAACAGAGAACGTGCTTGTTGAAACCTTTGTTGTGCGTTGTCAAGTGATAATAGTGGAAATATATCATTCTAAATATTTTGGAAAGAGAAAGTGCATTGTTTTCCGAAGGCACTATGCAGATGAAGAATGCAACATAAATAGTTAACTCACAAAAAGAAAATGATTTGCTGAAATGGAAAGGGTATTTATTTTGCCATAACAGAGTGCGAGGTGATTTACGGTATTGTCACTGTATTGAAAGAAATTATGGAAATTGTACTGGCTTTGCTAGTACTATTCTTATTGGAGATGAACACAGGATGCGCAATGAGAAACCACATAATCATGCTCCAAGACCGGAGAAAAGTGATGTTGCTGTTGCAAGAGCGCAAATAAAAGAACGAGCGAGAAATACGGACGAAGCCCCCTGCACAAATTATTCAAACTGTGACAACGTCAATGGCTGCAGTAAATGCAGCTTACATGCCTAATATGGATGCACTAAGGCAAGTTGTAAAAAAGAGAAGACATGCCAAGACATGCCTGCGGAGCCTACGACTTCAGAACGGATCGATGCCTCAATAAATTTACAGGAGAAGATGGTGCAAAATTTCTTGGCAGAGATAGCGCATTTGGACATCAAAGAATTATTTTATTTTTAACAGAGAATAATTTACGAAAGCTTAAATAAGCACCCCTCTGGATTATGGATGGGACATTTGAAACTTGTCCAACCCTTTTTAGGCAATTATGTTCCATTCATGCTATGGTTGAAACGAATCCAGTTATGCACAGACTTGTCCCACTAGTTTATGGGTTACTTTCCAGCAAGTATAAATAATATAATACTATTATAAAGTATTTTTGTAGGATTTACAAGACTATGCATCAGACTATGATATTCAGCTTGCACCACAATATACGCATAATAATAGATTTTGAAATAGCTACCGTTAATAATGCTGCTAAAAAGGAATTTGGAAGCAGCACACACAAATGTTGTGGGTTTCATCTCGGAAAAAAATGTGCTGAGGAATATCCATCCTCTGGCATAGCCTTGGAATATAAGGAAAACAGTGAGTTTGCTCTCAAAGTCAGACATTTGCAAGCACTCGCATTTTTTTCATCTGATGAAATTCCAGCTGCTTTTGAAGAAGTGAAATCAATTTTACTAGAATATGCAGATTCTGTAGTTCAGTGGTTTGAGGAAAATTATGTTCTTGGAAAATTTCGTGGAAGCAGAAGAAACAATCCAAGCAGAAGCCCTCCGCTGTTCCCGCCAACAATTTGGTCAGTTAGTGAAAACAATTTATTTGGCTTTCCCAGAACACAAAACGAACTTGAAAGATTAGACAGACGCTGGAATACAATTCTGGGAGAGAAAAAACTGTGACTGTACGAAATAATCAGTGAAATTGCGAAAGAGCAGAGAACAACTATGGCTAAAATCGAAAGAGTGATAGCACAGATTCCAACAAATCCACCCAGAAGAGAAACGCTGGCAAGATAAAAAGGAATTCGAACTTCTTTGGTGCACAGAGACAATGTTAACATGCTGGACATTTTAAGAGGAATTTCATATAATTCTACCCTTTACTAAAATGTGCTGGTATTTCTCACTAATTGAATTATACCTTTTACTAACTTGTATTTGAATTTTTCAAGAATGTAATTCCGCCGAAGATGCAAGAATGTAAAACACAACGCAAAATTAAAAAAGTCAAAATTTTCAAAATAGCATGTCAAAAACATAAAATGTCAAAAAGTAATCCAAAATGTGAAACATATAAAAATTCAAAATGTGAAACAAATAAAAATTCAAAATGCAATCACAAGTCACAAGCATTACAAAAATGCGAAACGCTATGTAACAAGTACAACACAAAATAAAACAAATGCCAAAAAAAATGCATACGCTTTGTAAAATGTACAAAATAAAATAAATGCCATATTCACAAGGATTTCATGACGAGTCAAGTTAAAAATGAGCTTTTACTTAGACTTCAAATAATAATTACTAGCCTCTACACCTTTTTAAGTCTTTAATAAGTGCAACATCATTAACCTGACTTGTCATCAAACATTATCAATATGACCATAGCATACAATCACTTAAAAGACTTGTTAATGGATGAATTGAGGAATCACCAAGTTCAGCGGGTGAAAGTTAATGGCTGTTTATAGTTTTGTACGCGCAACACAGTAAACTTGACTTTCTCTGAAAATTTTATGTATATGAGCACGGTTGATTGAAAACTGATAAAAAGGCTTAAGGCCTGTTTATTAATTTTTGTGCCTCAGTCAAAACGCAGTACTATAACCTTGGCATGTTATCGAAACCTTATGAATACGTCGGACTAAAAATTCCTAAAAAAAGTTTACGCCTAAGGTCTTGTAACTAAAGTTTTGTGACAGGGTAAAACTGCAACATTAATAACTTGACATGTTATGTTAACGTTGTGAATATGAGCACGGCGGATTAAAGATTTCAACAAATAGCCTTTGGGATTAATGTGTTATAGCTGAGTAAAAATGTAACATTATCTTGATTTTCTATATAAACCAAACTACGTGCTGAAATGGCCCAACTATATGTACGTATACTTCAACCATATACCGAAGCGCTGACAAGGTGAAAACAAAAGTGCAATTTTGTACGGTCCCCTAACATTTTATGGCCAGCCTACATGGAAGTGGACACTTTGATATCAGAAACATACTTTTTGTACGGTCCACAACAAATAGCAATGGGCACGTCGCAATCTTAGGGAGGGGGGGGGTTAACGACCACCGTGATCAATTCAGTGGGCTATAAGCAGTCTGACATTCCCAATTTTGGGCCACTGGTTCCTGGGAAGGGGGACAGCCAGTGCCAGAAGTCAAGCACAACGTCCATGATTCACCGAGATTTGAACCAGGATCCTTCTCGACAAGTGGTCAGAAGCCAGCGCCTAGATCACTCCGCCGCCGTAGCGGCACACGTTGAAATGTATTTTTCATACGGCCCCAAACGCTCTTATGGACATACTAGATTGAACTGGAAGCAAATAAATCATTAATATAATTTGTACTAGCAGGGATACCAGTTATTTGCCAGGTACATATTACTATTTGTGGAATCACCAAGTTCAGCGGGTGAAAGTTAATGAATGAAAAAGATATTCCTGCAATTTTCCAGTAAACTTATTTTAAATTTTTTGATTTAGTTAATTTAATTTTGCGAAACAAAAAAGAAAGAAAAAGGAATGGGAATACTTACCTTCTAGGAGACATCTATAGAACTGCCGTACATCTGGCGTGTGCTTCTGTGAATCCCGCGACACAGAAATGCAATGTACCTATGTGATGTCGCATGCATACGACTTCACATTGGCATTGATCATCTTTTTCTTACCGTTTTGAATATCTGGAACTCTCTGTTTACATTACATTATATTTCTTTCTGATAAGCCATTCGTTGGTAGTGAAAGCTAAACTATATAGATTTGTGTTTTTAATACACCATTAAACGCACATTTTTGCACTTTATTGTTATCTACAGTCCCTAACTTAGACTGTAGGTTGGTTAGTTGGTTGGTTAGTTAGTTGGTTGGTTGGTTGATGGTTTATGGTGCAAGGCCCTCAAAGGGCCAAAGAGCGCCTTAGAACGTAAATAGGGTATTCTTAAGAGTAAAAAACGGAACTTTTTACGAAAATTTTGCATGGGGCTACCTTGACCCGGGCCCCGACCCCTTCCAAAAACCGTCTACCGTCTAAGTTAGATAACCATAAGTAGTATACCAAATCTGGTTGTACTAAATTGAAAACTGTAGATTTTACGAAATTTTTATGAGGAGGGGGAGGGGCTCTCACCCCGGGGTTCCAGCCCCTTCCAAAAACCGTCTAGCGTCTAAGTTAGAGTTTCATGATACCAAATTTGGTGGTTCTGAATTGAAAACTGTAGTTTTTAAGAAAATGTTGTATGTCTGTGCGTGTGTGTGCGGGGGGGGGGCTCCGACCCCCAGTGCCTTGACCCGTCGCAAAAACCGTCGACCGTCTAAGTTAAAGTACCATGAGATAGTATACCAAATTTGGTGGTTCTAAATTGAAAACTGTAGATTTTGCGAATTTTTATATGAGGGGGGCCCTTACCCCCGGGATGCAAACCCTTCAAAAAATCGTCGAGCGTCTAAGTTAGAGTACCAATCGATAGTATACCAGATTTGGTGGTTCTGAATTGAAAACTGCAGTTTTTAAGAAAATTTTGTATGTGAGGGCTCTGACCCGGGCCTTGATCCGTTCCAAAAACGGTCTACTGTCTAAGTTGGAGTACCATGAGATAGTATACCAAAGTTGGTGGTTCTAAATTGAAAACTGTAGATTTTACAAAAAAAAAAAAAAATTCGGGGTTTGTCTGACCCCCGGGCTCCAACCCCTTCCAAAAACCGTCTAGCGTCTAAGTTAGAGTACCATGAGATAGTATACCAAATTTGGTGGTTCTAAATTGAAAACTGTAGATTTTGCGAATTTTTATATGAGGGGGGCCCTTACCCCCCGGGCTGCAACCCCTTCAAAAAATCGTCGAGCGTCTAAGTTAGAGTACCATGACATAGTATACCAGATTAGGTGGTTCTGAATTGAAAACTGCAGTTTTTAAGAAAATTTTGTATGTGGGGGCTCTGACCCCCGGGCCTTGACCCGTTCCAAAAACGGTCTGCCGTCTAAGTTAGAGTACCATAAGATAGTATACCAAATTTGGTGGTTCTAAGATGAAAACTGTAGATTTTACGAATTTTTTTATAATGGGGGAGCTCCGACCCCGCGGGCTCCAACCCTTCCAAAAACCGTCTAGCGTCTAAGTTAGAGTACCATGAGATAGTATACCAAAATTGGTGGTTCTAAATTGCAAACTGTAGATTTTACGAAAAAGTGTCTATTCGGGGGGGGGGGTCTGACCCCCGGGTTCCAACCCCTTCCAAAAACCGTCTAGCGTCTAAGTTAGAGTACCATGAGATAGTATACCAGATTAGGTGGTTCTGAATTGAAAACTGTAGTTTTTAAGAAAATTTTGTATGTGGGGGGCTCTGACCCCCGTGCCTTGACATGTTCCAAAAACGGTCTGCCGTCTAAGTTAGAGTACCATAAGATAGTATACCAAATTTGGTGGTTCTAAGATGAAAACTGTAGATTTTACGAAATTTTTATGAGGGGGGCGACCCCGCGGGCTCCAACCCCTTCCAAAAACCGTCTAGCGTCTAAGTTAGAGGACCATGAGATAGTATACCAAATTTGGTGGTTCTAAATTGAAAACTGTAGATTGTGCTCCGTGAGTTTTGTTTGTATTTCAAGTATTTAGGCTACTAGGATTACTAGGTTTGTGCTTACCTCCACTATAAAGGTTTGGTGATTCGTTTCGGACATCTCCCGAAGTGGTGAGTGCCTTTTTTCATTTCTTATCGTCGTGTTTAAAATTCCTACCGAGCTGGTAGAAGCCTAGTTATCTCGGCGCCATTAAAATGGCGTCATCCGGTGGTGTTGTCAACCCTGACATCACTTCCGGTGATCACGGCACTTTGCCCAGCGGTGGCGTTGTCACGTTGCCCTCCGGGTCGACGTCAACCGTTGGCGGCGTATCGTTTTCCTCCCCTGACGTCACTATTACAGCTCTTGCCCCAGCTGCTTCTCATATAGTGACAGATGACGTCATGGAAACTATGGATGACGGTGCTCCTCTGCCTTCAATGGATGGCGATGCTCCTCTGCCTTCAATGGATGGCGGTGCTCCTCTGCCTTCAACCTCCACTTCTACTGCTCCTCGTTCCTATTCTTCAGCGGTAACTTCCCAAAGGCTTCAGCCCAAGTCTAATTCCATGCGAGCGGAAGCCGCAGCTTTAAAACCTCATGTCCGTCGCTCTGGTAATGAGGTTGTGCTCGAAATTCCAGTGGATTCTCCAGCAGGTACTTCTTTCACCACGGCTACTGAGTTGGGTGTGTGCTTTGAGGCGCTGCCAGACACACCACTCAAAATGTACTCAACTGCTCTAAAACTAAAGTTATCTCCGTCAGCGATACGTCATATGTCGCGCAGAGGGCCGAGTGTCATTGTTTATTTTTTTCATGCGGCAGATGCTACCTCTGTCTTACAGACTGGGCTGGTTGTTGGTGATCACCAATTATTTCCTGAGCCTGTCGCCCAGAGACCAGTAACGGTCTCGATGTACCCAGTACATCCTGAAGTCACAGATGCTATGCTTTGTGCTTTTCTTATGCAATCCGGTCGTGTTGTGGGTAACATTACCACACACTCCGCTGCTCCAAAGGACGAGGATGATCGTTCGATTGAAAGTGCCCGACGAGTTGCGCGAGTAGTATTCTCTTCGGATGAACATATCAAGTCTTTTCCTACTCTCTTCACTGTAAAATGCGGAGATCAAGTCCGACGCATCGACGTTTTAACCTCCTTTCATTGTCAGACTTGTAAGGCGTATGGCCATCAACGTAGTGAGTGCTTCCGCCGCCCTGCTGTACCTCAGTCTTCGGGACCAAAAGTCACTCGTGACAGCCCTGTGTCGTCCACCCCTACCGTTTCTAAGGAGGTGTCTTCAGAACTTCATCAACCTGCTCTGCCATCGGGCCTTCCTCCACGGGGTCCTGCCCCACAATTGTTGACAGAGGACTTTCCTCATCTGGTACCGACAGCTCCGCCCACGTTCCTTGCAGCTCCAGCTGACCTGACTGCTGACCTTCATCCTCCATCGGATGAAGACACTCCAAGTACAGTTACTGACATGGACTGCCCTACTGCTAGTGACTCTTCTGGCAATCACTCTGACCCTACAACTACCAGCAAGCCTGCTCTACGGGAGTCCTGGAGTGCTCCGCAGACTCCGCTCCCTCCTCGCACCGGTGCTGCAAGAGGTCGTTCTGTTGACTCATCTTCCCGCTCCTCCTCTCAACGTCGTACTTCGCCACGAACAAGTCGACACCCTGCTGTGATTCCAGGTTCTAAGACTCCACCCCCAGTGCTTTCCCTAGATTCTTTTCTCCGATACCTAGCTGAAGTGAAGGCGGATATACCGGTAGGTCCGCTTTCTCTTCATAAAATATATGAAGTATTATGCTCTCATAAACATCCTAGATTCTTTAATCAGTTTGTTGCACGTCATTTGCTTGATCTTCCTACTGTTCTAACCCAAGTTTCTAGTGTGATATCTGTGTATCGAAATCTTGTGCTTTCCTATCCCGATCTCAAATTTAGTGTTGACAGAATGAAGAAGCAAGCGAAGAAAATAACAGATTCCAGCGCACGTGCGTGTCTACCTGGGAAGGACCTACCGATTCAAGGTGATCACACTTAACTGCAGAGGGTTCTCTGCTTCTCCTAGAAATGCTCTAGTGTATGAGGACTTGGCGCCTCTACACGCAGATCTTCTCTTGCTCCAAGAGACCAATTGCTCTGCTACCACTTTGTTCTCTCGTTGGCGGGCTTGGCCCTACGATTTTCACCATGCTTATCGAGTTGGACGGAATGGTGGCCTTGCACTTGGGATCCATCACCGCCTACTCCCTCTGATTTCGACGCCAGTGATTCGTGCCTTACATGTGGACAACCTCCAGGTCGTTGTCTTTTGCATTGAAAACGTGACCTATCATGTTTTTAACATATATGTCCCCTGTGATGAACGTCTGTTACCTGATCTTCTCTCCACACTCCGTACAGAGCTGTCATGCATCCCACCGTCTGAATATATTCTCATCGGCGGAGATTTCAATTGTACGTTGTTGCCGGCCCTTGGCCGCAATTCAACCGTTGGAGAATACCGCAGACAACGTGTATTACAGATTTCCCAGCTAGTTGATGATTTTCAATTGGTTGATGCGTTCCGGCATCTACACCCGTCGGAAATCTCTTTTACCTGGCGCTCTTCCATCCATGGCAGCACTACGGCAGCACGGTTGGATAAATTTTATGTTTCGACTGCTCTTCTCCCGTCGATCGCAGCTGCTGCCCATCATCCTTCCGCCGCTTCAGACCACAGTATTGTCAGTCTGTCGGTGTGTGTTTCGCCTTCACCTTCAAGGACTCAACGAGTATGGACTTTTCCGGACTCGCTCCTGGATGATCAACAATTTTGTGTTGCTGTGCGTGAGTTCCTCCGAAGTCGTCAGCTCCTTCTTGATACTACGTCCGACGCGATGCAACTGTGGCTCAGTGTCAAACATGACTTGGTCCTTTTTGTACGGCGCTACTCCCATGCCTCTCGGAATGAGAGCGATATGAAAATTGCGAATCTACGTGCTCTATTGTCGATGCTCTCTCTTGATGATCCGCAATACCCCGGCTATCTGGCAGATCTCCACGCTTTGCTTCTTCCTCGCGCATCCGATGCAGCCTGCAGGATGCATTTCTTGCATCTCTCCCCTACAGCTGATTCTCACGATTACTTAACCGCCTTGGAATCTCAACATCGTTCTGCTACATCTTTGCGTCATCTTCGCCTCCAGGATGGTTCCATCACTTCGAACCCATCGAAGCTATGCACTTTCACCAGACAGTATTTCATCGCCAAGTACAGTGCGGTAACGCAGTCTTCATCCTCATTAGCTTCTCCTCTTCTCTCCTCTCTTCCTCAGGTCCCCTCTACTTTATCCACTTCTTTACTCTCTCCTTTTTCTCTTCGCGAACTCCGCGAGGCGTTCGCTACTCTCAATCCTCATGCCGCTCCTGGACCTGACGGCCTTCCTCTGTCCTTTTATCGTGCTTTTCTACCGTGCCTTCTGCCTTTTCTGTCTGCGTGTTTCTCGTCTGCTTTTTCCTCTCCTGCGTTACCGCCCGACTTTACTTTGGCAAACATCATCCTCCTTCCTAAGAAGGGTGACCTCTTGGATCTTGGAAACTGGCGCCCTATCTCCATCCTAAACACTGACTATAAGTTCTATACAAAACTCTTATCCCGTCGTCTTAATTCTGTTCTCTCTTTCGTTATTTCTCCTGACCAGACATACACTGTGCCTGGTCGGACTATTTCCACTAACGTTTCTCTTCTCCTTCATCTTCACTTCCTCGCTCGCTCTTTTTCTGAACCTCTTGCCTTTCTCAATCTGGATCAAAAGTCCGCTTTTGATAACGTTTCTCATTTTTATCTCTCTGCTGTCCTTTCACAATTTGGCTTTCCTCCTACCTTTTCTTCCGCACTCTTGGCCCTTTATCAGGGCGCCAGTTTCCATGTTCGAGCGGCCACATTTCTAACCGCTCCAATTCCGTTTAAGCGAGGCATCCGGCAAGGATGTCCGCTCTCCGGCCAGCTATTCGCTCTCGCTTTTGAGCCTTTCCTGTTAGCAGCCCGAAGATCACTCCTGGATGTCCTACCGCCGACAGTGGCTAGTACTCGTCATCATCGAATAATTTTCACCGCCTATGATGATGATGTGACCTTTTGCGTCCGGGATGAATCTCAATTTGATCGCCTGTATTCTGTATATCAACAGTATGTTGCATTATCTGGAGCAGCACTGAATGCCACTAAAAGTACTGGCTTATGGTGCGGGGCATGGGCTGCCCGCACCGATGCTCCTTGGAGTGCGCAGTGGACAGCCACTACACAGAAGATCCTCGGTGCGTATGTCGGATTGCCCTTGGCTTCTGCATCTGCCACCTGGACTGCTCTTCTTCCCCGGATACAACGGACTGCTGCCTACTGGAGTAAGGCCCGCCCTTTCACATCGTTCCGTCAACGAGCAGCCGTTGTTCGTCGTCAACTTATCTCTCTATGCGAATACTCTTGGATGTCGACGGTTGTGCCCGTGTCACAAATGATGACCATCACTCGCCTCTCAACTTCCGTCATCTGGTCTTCACATCACTGGGTTAAACCTGCCACGCTTCATCTGCCAGCCTCTTTGGGTGGCATCCAGCTTCCTGATCCAGCTTTCCTTTATAACACACATCGCATTATTCATTTCATTCGCCTTGCCACTTCAACTGTTCCGTCCCTTACCACTACCTTGAATGTTCTAGCTTCTTCCCGTGACCCATCTTTCACCTTCCTACTGTTTCTGAAGATGGATGCATACTCTCTTCTCCCGTCCCACCTCCCTCCTGTCCTGCGAGAGGGCCTTTCTCTCTTTCGTTCGCTTCCTCTTCTCCGTTCATTTCCTTCTTCAACTCTTGATCTCCTAGATGAACCTCTCTTCTTCTCTTCTCTTATTCACCCTCCTAACCTCCCTTACTTTTACTTTCCTCATTGGATCCGCTCTGGTGTGATAACTGTCCGTTCTCTCGTAACTTCTGATCTAACCTGGAGACCTCTTTCTTCCCTGTTTCTATCTCCAACCATTACTCTTGCTAACGAATATCTTCTTCTTCGCACAGCGCTTTGGAGCCTCTTTCCACTCCTCGCTTCACCTGATGGTCTCTTCTCGGTCCCCTCTGCTCCTCTTTCCCTACCGTTCTTTCTCCTCATTCGTAGCTCCCCGGTTCTAGTTACTTCTCTCTCCTCCTCTTCTCTTTATTGGCTTCTTCTTTCCCCTCCCGCACTTCCACTTTCTGTTCATTCTGCTCCTCCTTCTCTTCTCCCCGCCATCTGGACAGCATCTACCTCTGCCCTTTCCTCCCCTCTTGAACTCAATGTCCATTGGCAATTTCTTCACCTTCGTCTCCCCGCCCCATCAGTACTGTTTCGCATGACCCTTCTCACCTCTCCGCAGTGCTCCTTTTGCCCTGAAGTCAGCGACGTCCAACATCAATACCTATTCTGCCCCGTTCTCCTGCCAGTCCTAAACACAGCATTTCGTCTTGCTGATCGAATTTGTGCTCGATCGTTACCATTTCTTGCATATGCTTGGCTACTCCAAACAAAGCATCCACCTACTCACTTGCCTCCTGTGTGCCGTTATATTTTTCTTCTTGTGAAGTTCACTGTCTATGCTTTCCATCTTCAACAACGCTTCCCTGCTCTTATTCCACCTCCTCAGGAGGCAAGTGCTATCATTCGGAGACGCTTCCTAGCACGGTTAACCACTCGCCTCCAAATGGAGCACTCTCGTGCTGCCTCAACAAACACCGATAGCGTTTTTCAATCCACTTGGGCCCAATCGGCTGGGTGGTTCCATATCCACAATTTGCAGTTACATCTCAACCTATAAGTGGGATTTTTGTTGTCGCCCACGTTCACTGTAACAAATCATGTTTTTACGTATTAATTTTGGTGCTTCGCTATTTGTGATTTTTCTGTTTTAATGTGCCATTGAAGATAGCTCACCATGTTTCCCATGTTCTCTTCGATAATGTTGGGTTTTATGTTGTTGTATATAATTCATCCTTCTGCACAGTTTACTGCCCACGCAATGTCCCCTTCATTTTGTTGAATATTTTTTTAAAATTTTAGTCACTGTGTGTATAATTTAATGTAACAAGATGCCCTTCTGAGTACATTTAGCGTTATTTCCCCTTGTCACTGAATACTTCTGTACATATGTTGTAAATTTTGAATGTAGCATCACTGTTGCATTTCTGTGAATTAGTACCTAATGTTTAATCTTTAGTATGGTAGTAATGCTTAATTGGAATTTGTGCATAGTATAGAATCATGTCTTGCCCTGTCTACAATACTGTAGGTAAACATTTTCGTTTGTATCACTCGTGCTTTATTGTCTGCCTCTCCTTCGCCCTACGTGGCGAAATAAGTTTTTTTTATGATTTTAACAATATTTTGTTTTACGTTTCACTGGAACTTTCCAGCTGATGTATATACCGCTGTATTTATTGGCAGAATTCCATTGTCATGTACATAGAAATGTTATTTTACAGAAGAATAAAGGCAATTTTGAAATGTAGATTTTAAGAAAAAGTTTTTATTCGGGGGGGGTCTGACCCCCGGGCTCTAACCCCTTCCAAAAACCGTCTAGCGTCTAAGTTAGAGTACCATGAGATAGTATACCAGATTACGTGGTTCTGAATTGAAAACTGTAGTTTTTAAGAAAATTTTGTATGTGGGGGTTCTCACCCCCGGGCCTTGACCCGTTCCAAAAACGGTCTGCCGTCTAAGTTGGAGTACCATAAGATAGTATACCAAATTTAGTGGTTCTAAGATAAAAACTGTCGATTTTACGAAATTTTTTATAAGGGGGGGGGCCTCCGACCCCGCGGGCTCCAACCCCTTCCAAAAACCGTCTAGCGTCTAAGTTAGAGTTTCATGATACCAAATTTAATGGTTCTGAAATGAAAACTAGATTTTACGAAAATTTTGTATGTAGGGGGGGGGAGCTCTGACTCCCTCGGCCTTGACCCGTTCCAAAAACCGACAACCGTCTAAGTTAGAGTACTATGGACATAGGATACCTGATTTGGTGGTTCTGATTTGAAAACTGTAGATCTTACGA
This sequence comes from Macrothele yani, assembly GCA_039090855.1. Taxonomy (NCBI): domain Eukaryota; kingdom Metazoa; phylum Arthropoda; class Arachnida; order Araneae; family Macrothelidae; genus Macrothele; species Macrothele yani. Next base: position 47,173,335 of record CM076998.1, on the reverse strand, counting down.
ATATTTTGTGTGTGGGGGCTCTGACCAACCGGGCCCCTGACCCGTTCCAAAAACCGTCTAAGTTAGAGTACCATGAGATAATATACCAAATTTGGTAGTTCTAAATTGAAAACTATATCTTACGGCAATTCTGTAGGGGGGAGGGCTCTAACCTCCGCCTCTCTCTGCAACCGCTTCCCAAAACCGTCTACAGTCTAAGTTAGAATACCACGAGATAGTATACCAGATTTGGTGGTTCTGAATTGAAAACAGCATCATGTCTTTTCTTGTCTACAATACTGTAGTATACATTTTCATTTGCATCGCTCGTGCTTTATTGTCTGCCTCTCCATCGCCCTTCGGGGCGAAATAATTTTATGATTTTAACAATATTTTGTTTTACGTTTCACTGGAACTTTCCAGTTGTTGTATATACCACTGTATTTATTGGCAGAATTCTACTGTCATGTACATAGAAATGCTATTTTTATTTGAAGAATAAAGACAATTTTGAAATGTAGATTTTACGAAAATTTTGTATATGGGGGCTCTGACCAACCGGGCCCTGCCCCGTTCCAAAAACCGTTTACCGTCTAATATTTTTAGTGCCAAAGAAAAACGTAATATTCGTATCCTGTCTGCGTGTCCAAACTTTATAAATTTGATCAGGGAGCGAGACGTTCGAAATCGTACGTTTTCCTGCATTCGTTTTGTATGTAACCAAAATCTGTAAACGCGACGAATTGACGTAGTCGACGAATTTGTCTGCGACGAATTGACGCAGTCGACGAATTGACGCGCGACGAATTAACGCGCGACGAATTGACGCAGTCGACGAATTGAAGCGCGACGAATTGACGTAGGCGACGAATTGACGTAGGCGACGAATTGACGTAGGCGACGAATTGACGCGCGACGAATCGTCGCAGTCGACGAATTGACGCGGTCGACGAATTGACGCACGCGACGAATTGACGTAGAACCCATACTCAGCATGGACAGACGTTGTAAATCCTGCAACCCAGTCAGGGGTGATCATATCCTCTACTAAAGACTGGATTTTTCTTGGCAGCCGCCTGTCACATGGACGTTTCTGTCTTCTGTCCAGTTGTGCTCGAAGCTACCTTTACAATAAAGTGCCCTTGTATTCTTTGGATTCCTTGTTTGGACGGTTTTGCTCACTTGTCCCATAATCTTACATCTTAGGGATCTTATGGTATGATTTTAGTCGATGTTGAACACTTCTGCACGACGTTACATTCGAAAAACCGTCTCGTCCTTAATTTTTGCACGCCAGTGTAGCAGTATGCCTCTCACTGATGGATTAAGAAACTTGAATTATAAACAGAACAAGCTAGTAAAACCATGCAATGCATTGAATATGATACGCTTTCCAACATACCAGAAATCATTACTCAAGTTATTACTCAAGTTATGAGGATAATGGCTGTAGAATGAATCTCACTCCTGTGGTATGACCTTTGAGCACATTTCGATGATATTAAACAGAATTAGTTCAGTATACCTTCGGAACAACAAACTGAAGTTTTGTAGCAATAGAAACATTTTGAATCAAATTTTGAAGATTTTTCCATTGATCATTTTTAATTAAGTTATGAAGAAAATGGTTGTGGAATAAATCTCGCTCCTGTGCCCTGACCTTTCACCCCATTTCAATTATATTAAACAGAACCGGTTCAGTATACCTCCGGAACAACATATTAAAGTTTTGTCGCAATAGAAGTATTTTTAGTCAAGTTATGAAGATAATGGCTGTGGAATAAATCTCGCTCCTGTGCCCTGACCTTTGACCCTATTTCGATTATACTAAACAGAATTGGTTCAGTATAACTCCGGAACAGCATCATAACGTTTTGTCGCATAAGTGCAATAGAATGGATCCCGCTCCTATGTCCTGACCTTTGACGCCATTTTTCCCATTTTCGATAGGGTTCGTTCCCAAGTGGTCCCCTACTGCATATTAAAATCTCATCGAAATCGAACCATTTTTACGCGAGTTATCGTTATCGTGCGGACGGACGGACAGACAGACACAAACGGACAAGGCTGAAGCATATACGCTTCTTCAACCTACGGTTGGAAAGCGTAAAATACTCACAGCAACGACTCTCAACACCCAAAACAAGTAGGATGAGCTCACTGTTTACACAACTACATCTCACGGCATTATCCACTTTCCATCTGCCATGAATGACAGACAGACTAACGCGTACTGGTGGGTTTTCTCTCCAATATTGACTCACAAGCAAGGACGTCGCCAAGGGGGTGCGAGGGTAGGCTCTAGCCCATCCAGAAAATTGTTTTGCCCACCCAGTTTAAGACGTGCCATATTTCAATTTTTTGAACTTTAAAATATAGTCTGAAATTTGTCAAGGAATAATGACTCCAGTGTTATTTCGTCGTTTAGCAGCACGTATTTCCCCCTAGAAAATGCGTTTTGACTTCTCCATAGAAATGTGATCAACAGAGCATCCGCAAGGGCATGAAAATTCAGTTGTTCTCAAATCATCCAAATCCTGAATTAAGCCTTTTTTTCTTTCAAGTTAGTGTGATCAGGGGGAAATGAAGAGGCCGCCCTGGTGGCGCAGTGGTCTAAGGCGTTGGCCTCTGATTATTCGTCCGTAAGGGGTCCGGGGCCGTCCCGGTGGCGCAGTGGTCTAAGGCAATGGCCTCTGATCATTCGTCCGAAAGGGGTCCGGGTTCGAATCCCGGTGAGGCATGGATGTTGTGTTTGTCTTTCGGCACTGGCTCTCTCCCTTCCCTGGAACCAGTTACCCTAAATTAGGGACGGGCGACTGCTTATAGCCCATTGAGTTGCTCACGGTGTTCGTTAAACCTCCAATCAAAAAAAAAAGGGGGGGGGGGGTGTCCGGGTTCGAATCCCGGTCAGGCATGGATGTTGTGTTTGTCTTTCGGCACTGGCTCTCTCCCTTCCCTGGAACCAGTGACCCTAAATTAGGGACGGGCGACTGCTTATAGCCCATTGAGTTGCTCACGGTGGTCGTTAAACCTCCAATCAAAAAAAAAAAATGAATAGGATGAATAGGAATTCATTGAGGTCATTAGAAATTGCTCTGCTAATAAGGAGATTAAACGTACATATAAATCCGTTTATTGGCGTAGAAAAAACAATAGAGAACAACAATTCTGCTAACTTTCACCACCTGCTGGTGGCTTCATCAGGCAGCTGTTTAGTAAACGATAAACAGAAATGTGAAATGTGCAAGTTACTTATACTAAATTGAACATTTCTCCTCATCCCTAATCCACGAAAGCATTTGCTTTAAGATCTTTCACCAAGGCATGAAATTTTCTTTTAATCAGGGCGTTTCACTGGTGGTGGTGGCAGTGTGTCATGTTTATCATACGAGAATGTAACTCTTAAGGTTTTACTAATTTTATTAAAAATGGATGGATGGAACATTGGTAAACAAGTTAGTAAAATCATGCAATGCATTGATTATGATACGCTTTCCAGCATACCAGAAATCATTACCCAACTTATAACTCAAGTTATGACGATACTGGCTGTGGAATAAATATCGATCCTGTGTTCTGACCTTTCACCCCAATTTCGATATTAAACAGAATTGGTTCAGTATGCCTCCGGAACAACATGATAAAGATGTATCATGAAAGAAATACGGGGATACGCCATATAATACAAATTTTGAAGATGACAATTTCGAAGATGGCAATCAGATTTATCTGCTTCTCCGGGCAAAACACGGGATAAGATTCTTAACCTCCAGATTCGCTAAACATGAATGCCGGTTGCTTCGACAAGCGGAATCCTGTGATGGTTATATTCAAATTGATCGGAAACTTGAAAATTGGTCGTTCTGGGTGGTGTAGTTGTTAGTATACCCGGGCGTTTTCTGGGAGACGCGGATTCGAGTCCCGCTCCAGGACGATAAAAATTTTCAAGTTTTCGGATAATATCTGACTTACCATCCTTGTCACATTTATGCCAAAAATCGGATTGTAATCTTCAAAATTTGTATGATAAAGATTTGTTGCAATCGAAGCATTTTTACGTAAGTTATGACGCATAAGAGCGATGGAATGAATCCCACTCCTATGTCATGACCTTTGACCCCATTTATCCCATTTTCAATAACGTTTGTCCCCAGGTAGTCCACTACCACATACTAAAATTTCATCAAAATCGAACAATTTTTACGCAAGTTATGACGCATAAGGGCAATGGAATGGATTCCGCTCCTATGTCCTGACCTTTGACCCCATTTTTCCCATTTTCGATTGGGTTCGTCCCCAGGTGGTCCCCTACGACATACTAAAATTTCATCGAAATAGAACCATTTTTAAGCGAGTTGTCGTGCGGGCGGACAGATGGACAGACCGACACAGCTGGAGCATATACGCTTCTTCAGTTCAACACAATTTTATTAACAAGGTTGGGTTCAGGAGGCGAACATGGGCGTCCTGATACATATATTGAACGGTAAAATATACAAACTCTAAAATTTTATGTACATTATATACAGCACGATGTATTGATTCACAAAGGAGCCTCGTGGTAAGAGGTACAGGCATTTTGTACAAGAACAACAAGAGAGATTGTCGAAACATTTCGTCTCGAAGCATAAGTATATTATAGTGCTGACAAATAACAGAACAAGAATATTATAATGAAGCACTATGCTAAAGGAGAACTGTAGATGACAAAGTAGACAATGTGAAACCTAAGGCAAACAGAATAAGGATGTCTTAGCACTGGTAAAAAAAATGATAATCAAAGAGAAAAAGACAAGAAAGACTATATGCATTATAACGAAGTAAATTTCTCCGTCATTTCTGTCCACGCCAGGATTCGAACCCGGATCCCCTCATTCCGGAATAAGTCGCTCTACCAATTGAGCTACGCGGACGTTTTTATTCTGATTCCTATCTGCCTCTATGTCGTGTGCGTCCTTCTGGCAGGTACGTCACATCTCCTGGTACGTTACAACATTTGTACAGTATGGTGCATATTATATTCACATTTGTTAGAAGATATAAGCTTTATGTTGAAGTTTGATTCCGAAAACCAATGGTGAGCATGCACGTTGAATTGAAGTTCAACAGAGCTAGGAGCAACGAGGTTATAAACTACCGACAGTCAGTTGCAACGTCGCTGGCATGCCGGCGAACCAGGAAGCGGCCGGAGACCAGGTGGAACGGAAATGTTGTTCTCTCTGTTGGGCAACGGCCACAAGGTTCTCTAGACGAAGTCTTGAGAGGAGACGCTCCCGAAAGTGGCACAGTAGTTCCACAGAAGCTTGGTGGATGGTATAAGGAGATGAGATATCTCGGCAGCGCTGATGAAATACGTAAATGACGTGTTTCACCAGGATGAAAATATTCACCCTACGGTTGCAAAGCGTAAAAAAATGACGCCGAACTTTAGACTTTTGTATTACAAAAAAGGGCAAAAACTTCAACAGTTCCAAAATTAATGAGAATGTATCCAGGATGGGGTGTGGAGGTGTATTGCGGAAACCTTTGCAGCCTGTAGAAAAAGGAAAATAAATTGTTTCTTTTAATGTTTTGTAAATAAAGTTGCTATCAAACTTGCCCCAGCAAAAATAATACCCACCCACCCTTCGCCCATCCTGATTTCGAAGTCTAGCGCCGTCCCTGCTCACAAGTGACTCACTGCAGCAGGATTGCAGAAGTAAACTGATCGCGGGGGGGGACGTAAGCGAGTAACCAGAAATGAATGAATACGTTTCAGTGGTGGCTCGATAGGATACACGATTACAATAGAAGAATTTGATCGAAATGTATTTGAATTATTCCATATTGAAAAAGCCTGATATTTGGGCTATTTCCCTCAATGCCTGGAGGATAGGACGACATCCTCCAGGCATTAAGGGAAAAGAAAAGGAGGACATGACCCTCCCCGCCCCAAACCGGACGTCTCCCTACAGAGTGAAGCCGTATTGTAGGATCAGATGAATCCTACTGTCAGCTGTACCGAGCGGACGGGAGGTTGCGGGTGTGGCGTCGACAGCATGAGGCCATTACCCCATCGTGCCAGGTCGGCTCTGTTCAAGGCAGTGGTGGCTCTGTGATGGTTTGGGGTGCCTTACGATGGGACATATTACAGTCATTTGAAAAAGTTCAAGACCACCTGTCAATTTATTGAAAATTAAGATTTTCAAAGAAACAACTAATTACTAGTCAGAGATATTTGAAAAAAAAATGACATCACAGATGAATACTTACATTCTTTAGAACACAAAAAGACCGAAATCAGTACTTTGTGTGGCCACCTTCCTTTTTTTATATCGGACAGAATACGATGTGGCATATTCTCAATCAGGGATTTGCAGCAGTCACTCGAAATGTCTTTACAGCACATGTACTTTATCGCGTCAATCAAAGCTTGGGAATTTGATGGCTGTTTTTCTGCTATCTTGTCTTTTAAAATGGTCCACAAATTTTCGGTGGGGTTAAGGTCGGGACTATTACCGGGTCAGTCAAGCACAGTTAAGTTTTTTCTCTACAGGTAGTTCTTTACTGTCTTTGATCTGTGGCATGGAGCACCATCATGCATAAAGATTGTGCATCTGTGCACTTGCATATGAGTCAACAGCTTCTCACGTAACATTTCCACATAAAAAGGACCAGTCATGGTAGTGCCTGTCGGCAAAAAATATGATGAAGCTGTACCGGATGCTGACATAGCACCCCATATCATCTGACTGGGCGGATGTCTAACGGTGTATTTTTCTTCAGACCTTTTGCCTTTTGGTCATCGAACATGTGTATCACGTGATTCAAATTGACGCACAGTTGATTCATTGGAAAAGAGAACTTGGCTCCAATTTTCAGCAGTCCACGATTGATAAAGCTTCGCAAACTGGAGTCATCTCTTTTCCATGACAGACGTTAGTCTAGGTTTATGTGCAGGTTAATAAGACTTCAATCCAAATTCTTTCCCAAGACGTCGGGAAACAGTGCTGATACTAATATCAGACCCTTTTGAATGCAAAAAGGCCTTAATTTTCTTGCACGAACTCCTCAAAGAACGCATAACTATTAACTTAAAGGTGTTGTCATCAGGTGGGGTTGTTTTCCTTAGACGTTCACTTCTATTTCGGTCGCTAAATTCACCTGTATCTCGATACTCCACGATCGTATTATAAATAGCAGTCTTGCTCGCATTCACCTTTCTGCTTACTGCACGTTCGGAATATCCTTCATGATATAAATTCACTATTTGTACCCGCTGAGTAACACTTAATTTTGCTTCTTTGCCCATTTTTCGCTACATAGAAAATACGTACAAAACTTTTCAGCATAAAAACCAGATGCAAACTGACGTTCGCGCGCTTCCCCGAACTCTATCAATAGCTGCCACTGTAGGATGATGCAAAGCCGACAGGAAGTTGAGTAATACAGACAGTAGCTGACGCAATTGGCAGAAATCTTTTAATACCAGCAGGTGATTTTAAACTTTTGAAAATGACTGTAGAAAATAAGTACAAAATCTTATTTTCTACAGTATCTTTTTGTTGATCCTGTCAACTTCACAGGTATTTTTAATGTTTTGTCCATTGAGTGTATGCGACGCACCACTGAGGTCACGCAAGAGTCAAATTGGCCAGTAGCAGCGATAAACCAAGGTCGGTGTAGTTCAGTCGGGAGAATAACCATCTCCCGAGCGGGAAGTCGATGTACCTGATTCTTTTGCTACATTTTTGTTAAGCTAAAGGTCAATAGAACATATTTTTCTGCTTCGAATGCAGCCTCGATTGAAAAAAAATGCCATGGTGTTTACAAGAACCTGTGGAAACACTTCTCTTTGCTTCGTGTCAAGGTTCGTTTTCAGTTTACAAACGTTTAGGGTACAAACTCTGCTGAAAATAAAAGAGAAGGATAAAAAGGAAGAAGAAAAGCCACTTTTTTAACTCAAATTGTCTTAATAATTTATTGCCACCCATTTATTAATCTGCATGAAATAAAATTTCATATGGAACGACATGCAGGCACGAGGGGAAGTTTTGGAGCCGTTCGGGAGAAAGATAATGTTTTGGAAAACTTACACGTGCCGTTGAAGCACATTTGACATGAGGGTGAGGTATTTTTCAAACCCGCAGGCAGAGGCAAAGTTTTTTTGTCGTTGTTTTTTTATCGGAGAACAAGGCGCCAAATCCATCCAAGGAAATGCCAAAAGTGAAGCCTCCTTACTGGATTATTAATTTAAATATTTCATATCTAATTTCTGTCTCTCTCTTCCTCGCTCTGTCACGAACGAGTGTCTAAAATTCTTATCTACGCCATCGTTGCCCTTTGCACTTTCTTTCGTTTTCTTTGGGCTACTGATTGTCACATACAATCCTTCTTCTCCGAAAACAAGTGACCCGTTTTGAACAACTGAACCTAATTAGATTTCTAATCAGATTTGCTGCTGGAAATCACGTACGCCTCAATTAAATGAGTCTGTGGTACGATGGCATTGGGGGATCATATACACATTATCCTACCGGAAGTCACAAGAAACTTGCGGGTAACAGCAAAATACGCTATATTGACAAAAGTCACCGGACACCTAGAAGAGAAACACAACATAGCATTTACTGACAAACATTAGTACCGTATCGGTCCACCTTTGGCCTTAATGCATGCACTGAACCTTCGAGACATGCTTTCAACAAGGTTTTGGAACACAGCGATAGGTATGCGCTTCCATTCAGTAGATAATGCTACCGCTAACTGTTACTTAGTATAGGCCTTGGTTTCGAACTTCTTATGCGGCGCTCTAATTCACCCCATAGGGGCTCTATGGGATTAAGATCAGGGATCTGTGCTGGTCAGTCCACACACAATACGGAATTTTCGTCAAACCACGCCGTAACAGTCCTTGCTTTATGGCTCGGTGCATTATCCTGCTGGTACCAACAAGGCTCGGTTCCATAGTATTGCCACAGAGTTGGAAGGGCATAATTGTCCAGACTATCGAGGTAGACGTGCTGGTTAACAGGTTTGTCCACGATAACCAATGGGCCGGGACCGTACCACGAAAAACACTCCCACGCGAGTACACTGGCAGCTCCAAACTTGACTGTAGGAACAGTACACTGTGGTAAATAGCGTTTCCCCGGCTACCCCCATACCCACCTACGGCCATCAGACTGATGGATCGTGTGTCTGGATTCATCAGTCCATAGGACCCGTTTCCATTGATCTACGGTCCACGATAAATATTTTTTACACCATGCTAAACGATGAGTAGCATTCCGAGTGGGGATGGAAGGCTTATGAGCAGCCGCACGACCATGGTAACCCATGGAATGAAGTTCTCTGCGAACGGCACGTGTACATATCGAGGATCCAGCGTTGTTACTCACCTGTATACTGAGGTCTTGTGCAATACTCCCTCTATTAGCTGTAACGACTCTCCTGAGGCTTGGACGTCCTCTATCCCTCATTTTGTTTGGTCTGCCAGAATGTTTTTGCTACTTCAGGCTGTGTTCCACTTATTCAGTACATCCAAAACAGTTGAGTTAGGTATGTTTAAATGCCTCTCATTTGATGGGGAGAAGATAAATATTTTTTCCAAAAGATATTAATTGGCTTTCACCCCAATAAGCCAGAACTGCTCACAAGCCCTGCTTTAGAAAGCCAGGCGCGCCGTGGCGTTCCGATCCCCCAGGAAACCAGACCACCCAGCCAGCATGCGTAGAATACATGGGATCCACTATTTACTCTGTCCCTTGTTTAAAGTAAGGGGCTGCCTCGGCAGCGCAGTTGTCTGAGCGAGGGCTTCTGATCATTCGGCCAGGGAGGGGTCTGGGTTCGAATCCCGGGTAAGGCATGGATGTTTGTGTTTGTCGTTCGGCACTGCCTCTCAGTGGGTTACTTGATCTCCACTGGCTCCCTCTGTGTTGCGCGTACTTGATCATTTGGCATACTAAATACCATGTTCGTTATGTACATTGTTGATGTAAAATGAATATACTGTCTATGTCTGCTGGACTATTATATATACTTACTGTACAACTATGTCTCCTATCACTGTATCTGTACTACAAGGTCAAAAAAATTTTCATTAAACACCCAATCAAAAAAAAATAAAAAAATAATAATAATAATTAAGGGGGTTACAAAACTAAAAGTTGGCTTACATACTGTCCACATATGGAATCAGTTGCTCGTTTTAACAAAGGGCACAAATAAAAATCTTCCTAAACAGAAAAATAAGGAGACCACTACAGTACTGCTCAATATTCCGTCGCTACAGCGAAGCAACTGGGGTCCATCTTCATACTCTCAAAAACTCCACCGAACTGGGGAAAAAAAAAAAAAAAAGAAGATCAACATTTAAATAACATTAATGCTGGGCTTCGATTAATCCTAAAACGAAAGGTCTTAGGGTTGCATTTGTTGTAAGCGAAATTTAATTAATTAAATTAATCTCTTTAATCTAAAAAAAAATAGTAACTGCCGCCGCTGCTGCTGCGGCTGTTTTAGAAATTTCGCGACACTCTTGCTTTCCTAGCTAGCAGCGCAAGACGTATTGAACACAAAAATATGAAATTTACATCGTTTGTAGAGAATTGTTTGGAGAACACGCTGAAATAAATCGTTTCTCGATTCTAGCGATACTTCAAGAGCTATTGTATTTCAAAATTAAGGTAAGCAAAAAAAGTGCTATCAGGTCGCGTTCCGGACACACTAAGAGCAACAGAACCACGAAACCTTGCAGGCATGTAGTGCCATGACCGAATTTTTGCACCTCGTCGCCCTTTTTTTGAATTTCGATTTAGTTTACGAGAAATTAAATTTATAAATTTCACAAAATTCTCTATTTCGTGATGGGATCCATTTAAAAAAACGGATATATGGCAAACTATAAATCATTATGCATTGCAATTTTTACAGCATAAACTTACAACTATCGTCCCTTTTTTACAAAAAATAATTAACAAAAAGTCATTTTCGGATTTTTAAGCATTTTTTAAAGACGCAAAGGAAAGAAACCAATGGCTTGTCTGTCTTCACAATAACCACAGAGGGATATTCTGGTCCCGTGACCTGCTGCCATGGTGACACAGAGAATTTGTTATGCATATATTTTGTTGGTAAAGTAATCTCAGTTGTTTAAGGTGGGCGTCAAGTAATTTTGCTTCCTATACTTCCAATGGAAAAACTTCTGTACACATTTTCTGCACAATTAATGTGTTCCCAAGGATGAAAAAAAATTGGAACATCGATTAAAATAGCTTCATTTCATAACCTGGAATACTTAATATTTTCTAAAACATAACCATAATTATGTAATCCAGCATTTGTTTGTCTACTGACGTCATCAAAGTACAGATCGCGCCATCTTTTTTCTGGTTCCAACACCACCAAAGGAAAAGTTATTGATTTTTTATATAATTATGGTTATGTTTTAGAAAATATTAAGTATTCCAAGTTATAATCTGAAGTTATTTTAATCGATGTTCAAATTTTCATCCTTGGGAACACAATAATTGTGAAGGAAATGTGTACAAAGTAATTTTGCTTCCTGCATAACGGTTTACGGTTTACGGAAATGCTTTTTGGACCGCTTTTGTTTTCCTTAGTGGTAAATTAAGTAAATGCTATAAGTTTAAACGATAAAAGTCCGACCTTCCAAAAATTAACGACAGTAAAAAAACTCTGAAATTTCGGAATTACAAGCCTTATTTGCTTAGACATGCAATAAAAATTGAAATTTATATGGATTTTCCAGTTTTTATTTCATGTGATGTACTTCGAGATCGGGCAGCAGGGCCCGAGCGCTACTCTGGAAACGAGCGTGGCGAGCCTAGAGGCGCAGCCCCTAGTTATTTATATTTAAAACGCAATAAAATTAATGATGACAATAATCAGCTTTAAAATTCTGCAGTTTTATTTTATTTATTTTTTTATTTTACTTATTTTTCTTTTTTCATTACAGAAGAGGCGGGGAATGGTGTAATTAATTACTCGGTAGTGCAAAAAGGTAAGCCCAGTTGACCCCCGCACCCTGATATTGTTAGTCTAGTGACGCCCTGTGCTAAGCCAAACTTCTGACAAAAATTTATATCTTAGACAGCTGATTTTCTCTCAGGTAAAAGGGAATGTTAAGTAGAATTTAAGTGTTTCTTTGTTGTTGTTTTTTAATATCAGGCAAGGGCGCATTCAGAGGGGACGCAAGGGGCTTTGCCGAAAGTGTTTCATTCTTTTTATATTTTTGGTTAAAATACGACTTTTATTAGAAAAAAAAAAAAAGAAGAAGAATATTAATTTCACGGGCGGCAGAAGGCAGAGGAGAGGGGGTTCCGGACCCCTTGCAATTTATTGAACCCTCCTTACTAGGGGTCTTCCTATGAAATGTCTTAAAAATTTGTGGCTCACATATGATTTAACTATTTCTTTTTTGCTTTGTTTTTTAAAAGATTTCCTGAAGACAGTCGCCATGATTCGCATTTTTCTGGAAAACGCTTTAAGTGCAATTTTGAAAATCGTTTTGGCACAAAAACGTGGAAAAGTTAACCGAACGCTGTATTTTTCACTTTGAAAAAGATTGTTAAATAATTTTCAAGTGGCAATTGGCTGAATATATTGCTAGAAGAATTGACCAAACTCTGAAATATATTGGATACCAAAAGGGTAGGAGAAGACCTAGAAGAAGACAACCTGGGAGATGGATGGAGGAAATTCGAAAGCATGGGGGGAGTAAAATAAATGAGAAATTCTGAAGACAGACAGTTGTGTATAAGAGACTTTGGGAGACCTTCATCCAGTAGTGGATTGAAAATGTTTGATGAAACGCGCGCGCACTCACACACACTTACACACAATATATTGACAAAAGTCACCGTGCACCTAGAAGAGAAAAACAACAAAGCATTCATTGACATACATTAGCACGGTGTCGGTTCACCTTTGGCCTTAATGCATACGCTGACCCTTCGAGACATGCTTTCGTCAAGGTTTTGGAAATCAGCGTTAGGTATGCGTAATATTCAGTACATAATGCTACCGCTAACTGCTGCTTAGTAGTAGGCCCTGGTTCCAAACTTCTTATGCGGCGCTCTTATTCTTCCCATACGTGCTCTATGGGATTAAGATCAAGGATTGTGCATGCCAGTTCACACACGATACGGAATTACCGTATCCTTGATTTATGGCTCGGTGCATCATGCTGCTGGTACCAACAAGGCTCGGTTCCATAGTATTGCCACAGAGTTGGTAGGGCATAATTGTCCAGAATATCGAGGCGGACGTGCTGGTTAACAGGTTTGTCCACGATGGCCAATGGGCCGGGACCATACCACAGAAAACAACCCTACACGAGTACACTGCCAGTTCCAAACTTGAGTGTATAGGAACAGTACACTGTGGTAAATAGCGTTCCCCTGGCTGCCGCCATACCCACACACGGCCATCAGACTGTTGGATCGTGTATCTCGATTCATCAGTCCATACGACCCGTTTCCATTGATCTACGGTCCACGATAAAGGCTCTTTACACCATGCTAAATGACCAGTAGCATTCCGATTGGAGATGAAAGGCTTATGAGCAGCCGCACGACCACGGTAACCCATGGAATGAAGTTCTCTGCGAATGGTACATGTACATACCGAGGTTCCAGCATTTTTACTCACCTGTACACTGATATCTTGTGCAGTAATCCGTCGATTAGCTGTAACGACTCTCCTGAGTCTTCCACGTCCTCTATCACTGATTTTCTTTGGTCTGCTGGTACGTTTTGCTGTTTCAGGCATGCCATGTGTCGTCCACTTATCAATACATCCAAAACAGTTCACTTGGGTATGTTTAAACGCCTCTCGGTTTCTCTTATGGACAACCCACTAATATAACACCCAACAAACTTTTACTGTGTATATTATACATGCTTCGGTTTTTTTTTTGTTTTTTATAATTGCTGAAACTCTCGGTGAAGTTGGACCTCCTTGAATTTATTGGGTTCTTTCTCCCATGGTTAATTTAATGATTATGCATGAAATTACATTGTAAAAAATGCTTAATTTTTTATTCTATTTTTCATTAACTTTTATTTTTTCTGGTAGATTTCAAGAACTTCCATTTTTCGTCTGCCGCTTTCAGTAAAAAAAAAAAAAAAAAAAAAAAATTCTATAGACGCCCTTGACATTAGGTATTTTCCTGAGTAGCTGAACCCTTCGCCTGTCCTTCTAAAGAAGTGAAGTCAAAACTCATTTTCGGGGGAAAAGGAGAGAACTGTGATGTCATATAGCGCTATAAACCTAACGTCGCAACTTGAAGTTCTCATATGAAATTTCAATAAAACCGAATCATGCCTTTGCTTATAAAACGTGTTATTTATTTATTTAATTATTACATTTTTATAAATCAACGATTTAAAATGAGTAACTATGGAGCTCGCCAACTTTAAACAGCTCTCAGTTTTTCGACTGAAATGAACTCGAGAAAGCCGCCCCGGTGGCGCAGTGGTCTAAGGCGATGGCCTCTGATCTTTCGTCCGAAAGGGGTCCGGGTTCGAATCCCGGTCAGGCATGGATGTTGTGTTTGTCTTACGGCACTGGCTCTCTCCCTTCCCTGGAACCAGTGACCCTAAATTAGGGACGGGCGACTGCTTATAGCCCATTGAGTTGCTCACGGTGGTCGTTAAACCTCCAATCAAAAAAAAAAAAAAAAAAAAAGAACTCGAGAAAAAATCCCGTGCCTAACAACTTCACCAGCAAATTAAGTCTGGCTCTACAACTTGAACACTTCAGTACATAGCAGACTTGTGCTGCCATCTATTGAGCATCTCGTACTTCAACGACAGAAATCAAAATATCAAACAGTGATCACGTAATGAAAGCTTTCAGTGATCCATGACAAAACGAATGTTTCAGATAGAAACTGAGTCCAGAGCAGTCGCGGATCCAGTGGGGGCCGACTGGGGCGATCGCCCACCCCCTAAACCCTAACGAAGTTTTTGCGTTTAAAGTAACGAAGATCGTAAATGATTAACTTTGCTTTCAGTTTTTCAAAAAAAAAAAAAAAAAAAAAATGAACAACTAAACTTAGTAAGGAGGATTTAAATACTTATTACATTGATTTAGGTTCAGTAAAAACAGAAAGAGAATGGAATAGAATAAAGACAGAGAGAGAGAGAGAGAGCACGCATATGGTTAAGGGAAAACAGGGACAGCGGGAGTAAAAAACATGGGGATATTCTTTGTCAGTTCTTTGCTATTGTCATATAGTCTAGCATCTGTAACGTCTCGAAACAGAGTAATGCAGAGCTTGGTACTGAAATCAGAGTAGGTGGGAGAAACTGTGAATAACAATCTGATCTACGTACGTATCTTAATTGATTCATAAAGAAAATTCGTAAATATGTCCCCACCCTGCCCCCCCCATTCTCTCAGATAGTATTTTCAGGACTTCTTTCTTTTTTCTTATTTTTCCTGCTCCCTCACGCCTCACGGGAGCTTCCCGTTGTTCCACCCACTCCGAAGTCAATCCCCGCTTGGGTGGGGTGGGCTGGGAGGGAGGCAGTGTGGCTAATGCCGGGTAATTTTCGGCATCTCCTGCTACTAACATTATATATATATATACTAATGTTTTTATCTCATGTATATAGCATTTTAATTAAAGTATTTGAGCCATTATGTGCCTCACATACATTTCATAGAACGTGCAAAGACGGTTTTATATTTAGCTCGTAACTGTATCGCTTAAGAAACCAGAAAGCGTTTTTTAATAAACTCAATTCTAAATATTGTTTACACTGGACCAGGGGCGTATCCAGAAGTTTACTCTAGGGGGCGTTACAAAGGGAAGGGGGGGGTGGAAGCCACTATGAAATGTTTTTTTATATATATAACGTTAGTATATAACTGTATATATTTATATATCATCATCATCATCATCATTGTCAACCATTATCGATCCAATGCTGAATGCAGGTCTCCCCAAGTTTTTTCCACAACGGTCTGTCTTGTGCCAGTCTCCTCCATGTTATTCCCGCATATATGTATTCCATATTTCCTAAAGGGACGGTAACGGCCGGGGTAATAGTCAAGTGAAGATACATACTGTTTCTGGGAGTATTCACGTTGCAATGTTATTGCATAAGTTTGTTTAACCTGCGAATGCACCTTGTTAACGAGGTATGTTGGGTATCCATTATCAGCAGAAATATTATAAACATATTGAATTTCTTGGAGGCGAAGTCTTCGTTCAGATGAGTGAGCGTAACCTCGTCGAATTTGAAATATGATAGAAGCTAATTTATGACTAATTGAGTGAGCTGATTCAAACGGAATCATTGCTGGACGGTTTTCGATAAACACTGAAGGATAATGGATATTCATCATTAGTTGAATGAGTGATTAGAATATCCAAATATGGTAATTTATGGTTTTGTTCGATTTCATATGTGAAATTGATTGAGGGAGAAACCGCAGAAAAATATCAATGAAAGCCATAAGTTCAGAAACACTGTGTGGCCAAATAATTAGGATGTCGTCAACATAACGACAGTAATACACGGGTTTAATTGGAGCGCTTTGTAAGAAATTTTCTTCCAGTTGTTGTAAGAAGAACTCAGCAAGTAGCTGCATGGCTGCACCGTATGTTTTCTGATCCTGAAATTGGAAATAACTGCGTTTTCTGATAAGTCTTAAAGCGCTCATTATTGCAGTCTTCTCACTTTGGGTGCGCCCTGAACACACAAGTTTTGATTCAATATTACCCTGGGTTTCATCTATAGGTATATTTGGAAATGAATTAATGATATCCAGAGATACTAGTTTAAAAGGGGTGTTACCAAGGTTGGATAAATGATTTTAACTGATTAATTACCTGGGTGGTATTTCTAACTGCGTAAATAGAATCTTGCACAAAACAGGAAAGGTATTTCGTTAATTTAGTCTCAGGTGGTCTAATAGGGTTAGATTGACTGGAGACCAGGGGTCTAACTGGATTCCCGTGCTTATGTAATTTCAGTTTGCCGAACATAGTAGGAACGGCGAGCCCCGGTGTTATTTGGAAAGCCTGCTGGATAATATCAGGAAACGAATTATTTTTCTTCAAAGCCCTTAATGCAGCTATCGTAGTTTGAGTGGAGTCTCTTGGTAGGACTTGGTGAGGAATTACTTCTATAGCCTGAAGCATTTTTTCGCTATATTCAGGTTTATTCATTAGAACTAGTTGAGAAGTTTTGTCCCCCCTGTAATATAACGATATCAGGGTTCCTGTGCACTCAACTAAAGCAATTGCACATGAATCCTGATATCGTTATATTACAGGGGGACAAAACTTCTCAACTAGTTCTAATGAAAAAACTGGGTTTTCTTTGTTACTCTGGAAATGACACAGACTATTTCGATTAACTTCCACTGTCACTAAAGATTTGTCAGCTACTGTCTATATACACTGCT